>CM038145.1:101502371-102146112 GCA_021437245.1 Aegilops speltoides
TTGGATATGTTCTAAACAATGGGAATGTGCAGTTAGGTGATTTTTGAAAATACCTAAGTATTTTTAGAAAAGCCACAAAGTTGCAGGAAATAGAAAAACATAAATAAAAGAGAGAGAGAGAGCAGCTCACCTGGACTTACCTGCAGCCCACTCCGCCCAAAGACCAGTGAGCAGCCCAGCCCAAAGGGGCAGCACCGTCTTCTTCCTCCTCTGCCAGGAGGACAAACATGTGCGTGGCGAGCGCCGACGCTACCCCGGCCACCTCCTGCTTCCCGCCCCTCCTAGCGACGCCACGACGATGCCCGGTCCCTCGCCTCTCCCTCACTCGCTGCACCTCTCCTCCTCCTCGCTCTCTCTCTCTCACCACCGAGCGCAATTGCCGCCGATGAGTACCATCGCGCCATAGCCACCGCCTCACCTCCCCGACGGTCCCAAAGCTCCGCCGACGATTTTCCTCCTCACCCCGCCAAGCGACGCTGAGCCTCTGAAGGACGCCGACGCCATCGTCTTCAACCTTCGGCTCCGAGATCGCCGAAGATGCTCCGACGCCGTCCGGCCTCCCCCGAGCCCACTGACCTGCTCATCATCCTCACCATGAGCTCCTTCCCGTTTCCCCTTTTTCATTTTGCTCGCTCCGCGCCGCATCATCCTCACCCGCTGTGCCCGAGCACCGCCGACCGCCATGGCCGCCGGGAACCTAGCTGCTGTGCTTCGCTGCTCGAACCATCGGGTCCCGCTTGCTCCTGGAGCCATGTGGAGTCCGCCCAGCACCTAATCCCGCTCGCTAACGCACTGCAGCAACCGCGCCCGTTTGTTCCGAGCTCCGGCCACCGCTCGGCTCATCGCCGCCGCTGTTACACGCCACCCCAGCACCCGCAGCTGCCAGCATCCGACGTGCCTCGTCGCGTTGGTTCCGCAGAACCCATCCGCACGACCTCTCGTTGCCGGAAACGACCGGACAAGGACCTCCGCCGTGTCCTATTTAGCGTCGGCGGCTAATCGTCGGTTAGCCGATGTGGCCGTCATTAGATTAGGGGCCAACTAACCCTATTAGTTTAACACTGGACACTGACAGTGGGACCCACTTTGTTAGTTTACTGGATAATGAAATAATCAGGTTAATTAAATAAAATCAGTGGGCCCACGCGTCAGCTCTTACCATGCTAACGTGGCCGTTGACCGGGCCCACCTGCCAGCGACCTAAACGAGCCCTAAGTCACTGACTAGTGGGACCCCTCGTCGTTTGACCCGGCAGCCTGTTGACTTGTCGATGCAAGCATGACGAAGGTCGACGCTTATAACTCATTTTCTCAATTAATTTTAATTCAGAAATTCCGTAAAATAGTATAAACTTCTAAAAATCATAGAAATTCAACCGTAACTCCAAATGAAATAAATTATATATGAGAAATGATCAAAAAAATCCAATCTATCCATCTGTACCATTTTCATGCATGTTAGAACAACTTATAGCTACTGTTTAGGACAAATCATACGAATGGCATTTAAATAATCACATGTGGAGTTTGAATTTGAACCTAGGGTTCAAACCAACTCCATTTAACTTGCTGCTAGTTGCATTAGCTCAAATCACAGCATATTGCCATGTCATGATCATGCATCATATTGTGCATTGCATTGATTTTGTTCTTCCTTATTTGCCGGTGTTTGTTCCCTCTCAGTAGACGACGTTCCAATGATGTGATCGATGACACCGATGAAGAACTATACTATCTTTAGAAGTGCCAGGCAAGCAAAACCCCCTTGTTCATTTCGATACAATCCTACTCTCTCGCTCCTGCTCTCTTTTACTGCATTAGGACAACAACATTTCAACTATTATGTGCTGTGGTAGCTGAACCCTTTATCCTCTCGTGATGACCTGTCATTGCCACAAGAATAGATGAAACCCACTAGCATGATTAGGAGTTGTTTGAGCCTGTTGTGCCTACTCATTCATGCTTGTTTGTCATGCCTCGCTATCGCTTAGAGTTGAGTCGTCCGATTCATCTGGGATGAATCAGAGGTGTGTGAACATGTCCCATTAAGAGCTAAGTGTGTGAACATGATTTGGTAAAGGTAGCGATGAGAGGCCATGTAGGAGTACATGGTGGGTTGTCTCATTGCAGCCGTCCTCATGAACCGAGTTCTGTGTTTGTGATCCATGAACAGCTACTACTACACATTGAATGCTTAAGTGCCCTCTCGACTTATTAATCAACCCGATCTCGTCCTGTGAGTTGCAACTAGTTTCGTGTTTGTAGGTAGTATTAGTAGTCTACCAAGTGGCACCCGCAGTGGGCTTGGGACAGATTAGGCACAAGGGTCTTGTGTACCAAGTGGCACCCGGATGGTGGACTTGGGAACCCCGACACATCGCTTGGGGCCGTGAGCGACACTCCGCCGGATCTCCTTGCGGATGGAACCCGAATAGGCGATAAACCCGGACGAGAGACTTGTGTGGTTAGTCGTCGTGGCCGACTCCCTCGCCAAAGCTTCGCTTGAAGGTTGCCGAGATACACGAGGTGTACATGGCGGTAAGTGGCGAGAGCGTGTGTGAAGAAGTACACCCTGCAGGTTAATATGATCTATTCAATAGCCGTGTCCGCGAAAAGGACTTCGGGTTGCCTGCATAGTTCATAGACAAGTGAAAGTGGATACTCTAAAATACGCAAGATAAGCGTGAGTGCTATGGATGGCGTTCTCGTAGGGAGACGGGAGGATCCATAGTGGTGTATTGACATGGTGAATATGTGGACTGCAGCGCCACCTCAAAAGAGTTACTTGCAATGTAGTTCAGTGATAGCCACCGAGTCAAAGCTGGCTTGTCAGAAGTTAAGCCCCACCATCCCTTTGTTGATAATGATGCATATGTAGTTAGTTCTCGATGTAAGTCTTGTCGGGTACATTTGTACTCACGCTTTCCTATTTTATGTTTTTGGAGAGAGACTTCGTCTCACTAGTAATTTCAAGGACTTCGACGCTTAGCTTGTTACCTCAGCTACGATCTTGTGCCCTCGGCAGATCTGTAGTTAGTCGCTTCTCACCCTTTTTCATTTGTAGTTGTCTCAGACTATACATGTTAAGCTTCCGCATGTGCTTTGACTTGTATGTTTCAATGTTGGGT
This sequence comes from Aegilops speltoides, assembly GCA_021437245.1. NCBI lineage: Eukaryota > Viridiplantae > Streptophyta > Magnoliopsida > Poales > Poaceae > Aegilops > Aegilops speltoides. The sequence continues at coordinate 101,505,499 of CM038145.1, forward strand.
CATGAGACCCATGTTTGTAATATCTCGCCCTCGAGTCTATTGAATAAATACTTGAGTTGTAGAGTCATGTTGTGATGCCATGTTGTATTTGCACATATCGAGCATATTGTGTGTATGTTATTGAAATGCTTGGTATGTGTGGGATCCGACTATCTAGTTGTTTATCTTTAGTAGCCTCTCTTACGGAAATGTCTCCTAGTGCTTCCATCGAGCCATGGTAGCTTGCTATCGCCCGAACACTTAGGCTGGCCAAGATGTGTCCTTCTTCGCTCTCGTGTCTGTCCCTTCGGGAAATGTCACGCGATGAATACCGGAGTCCTGTTAGCCCTTCACAGCCCGGTTCACCGGAGTCCTGCTAGCCTAGTGCTACATCCTCGATTCACTCGATGACCGACACGCTCGATGCCGGGTCATGGATGCCTGTCCTCGTAAGTTTGTGCCACTTTGGGTTTACGACCAGCCATGTCACCGGGCCCTTATCATATGGATGCTAGCGACACTATCATATACGTGTGCCAAAAGGCTAAACGGTCCCGCAAAGGTAAGGCGACACCTGTGGGGATACCGTGCATGAGGCCACAAAGTGATATGAGGTGTTACATGCTAGATCGATGTGGCATTGAGTCGGGTCCCGACAGCTTTGGTATCGAGCTTGACCGCTCAGAGGATTACCAAGCCAAACCGGTCAAGTTGAGTCTAGAAATGCTTTAGTTATATGTAGGGAATTGATTGTGGGATGGAACGTAAGGCTCTTTTTACTCCTTTACCTTATGCCCTTCTCGATCCGAAATCAACCTCTTCTCTTCTACGGGGGTTATGAACTAGGCTTCTCATCTTTCTATTAGGATCACGCGTTACTAATCCGTAGACTTATAGGATTGTTGGATCCAAGCCTCAGTTCAGTTTCTACTATCTTCGTGTATTCATAGTTGATCTCAGAACCTTGTTGTTATGATGTTGAGTGGTTATGCCACCATTTTGCAAGATGTCTTATATCTTTTTGAGCATTTATAGCCGTTATGCTGTCCGAGTCATCCCAAGTTTCTAAATAGTCTGATGCATTTGCAAATATCTTTTTACCGTTCCGATGTTCCTTTGGCCAGATTAACCACACCAACTAGTGTGTTGAGGTACTTCATTGCCTCGGTATATATGTTGGAATTATTATTATGACCCTAGGTGTCTTAGGGGATCATCTAGTAATCTAGCCATGTTTTGTGTTCCCTTTGTGATGATTCTGGCCATTATTCATGAAAGCATCCCGTGATGCAATTAGTTAGTAGGTATTCTACTCCTGGGTTTCTGAACCCGAGATTTCCCTACTTACCTCATGTTGTTAGTGTTGCTCGTACCTTTAGGATATTAGTAACCTTTGCGATAGTCCTCGGGGTTCGTGGTATATCGTTCTTCCAAATACCATGAACTACTTATGGCAGCAGTTCCTCGTTGAACCAAGAGATCACAACAAGAGTGCTCTCGATGAGTTCTCCATTCTATATCGTGACTCTGCCAGTTCTACCTTTCTGCATGGGTTATCCGGAAGAAATATGTTGAATTTGACTCGACATACTAACCTATGCATCCACAACTCAGAAAGTCATATGTTCTTTGAGTTGTCCCTTTTTAGTTGTTTTCTGGCCCTCGTCTATCAATTGATAGTCAGGAGTAGTCGTGCATTCGTGTTCATCGATGCCTTTCACTTCTGTGTTCCGTCAAGCCATTCTATTCGGAATGACTAGGAGAAACAAACTCCAGTACCTCATCCATATCCAGGATTGGGTCAAAGCAGTTGCACTCCGCAGATCAAAATGCAATCAAACTATTGATCCGTTCTACTCTGAAGTGTTACCCTCTTTACGTCAGGATCGTCATGAGAATTGCACTATCTCTTATGAATCCTTGATGCAGTGATACTTCTTGCCATCATTGTTCATTTCTCGGTTCCCATGTTATTGTAACCGAAATGCCGACAAGTGAATCGTGATGTGTGAAATCAATACTCCTAGCAACTTTGTTGCTCGGTAGCTAAAGGACAATAATTTCATCCTTAGCATGTTGGTTATTGAATCACCATCCTAAGGTTGGTCGTGCTACCTAGTCCTTATTCTGGTGCACTCTTCGATCAATGAGTTAGGATTGTGTCAAACCCTCGCTCTTTTGATCACATCATCTTGCCTCGGAAGCAAGATTGTTCTCGGGTTTAATAACATACTGGTGGTTCGTAATTTTCCGAATATCTTCTCGGAAGTATTACCAGGTTGTCACCTGACCGCCATGTTGAGTTCGTGATCAAGTTGGTTTTCGAAACCACCCTTTCTCCAAGAATCTGTGTTGGATACCCCTGAGCTGGTTGGTTAAGCTAAACAACAACTTGGAGAGTTGGAAGATGAAAGCTTGTCCGATTCAGTTCATTCCAAAGGGATATCTCTCTCTCTCTCTCTGTGTGTGTGTGTTGAAGAAAGATGATATCTTCATTGATTGATCCTCGTAGTCAATTGTTGGATTTATTTTCTTACCCCAAACCTTTGATTTGAGTATGGCTATCATCAAATCAAATCAGAACCAACGATGTTCGTAATGTTGTCTTACTCATGGATTTTCCTCGAGCATACACCATTATGTCTTTTGGGTCTGACCAATACTATCACCTGGTTCACATAGTTATGGAATTCCATCTCCATGGGAATCTGGATGAATTGTTGTTGAGCCCATCGATAATATCCTTATCTCCTCCATGATTTTGTTGAACATTAATCTAGTGTTGGAAACTTCTATAAGCATTATCTTCATGTCCCGTTCATGAAGCATATGTTGGATGAAAGAAGCGACTTTCTCTCGATTCATGTGCATTTGGTGCAAGTTGTCGCCGTGAGTTCGAGATGATTGTTTTGTTTTCCTGGAATCATCCCGGTCACCATGCATGTGCTAAGTATGCTATGGTTTGACAAAGCTCGCTACCTCCATTCTATATGTGTCCCTAGCACACCAAGCCACTGATTGACTTGTTCTAGGTAAAGAAGTCTAATTTAAGTGCACAAGACTCCGATATCCTCGATGATGGTTCCCAACCTGAACCCGGTAGTGTTTTATTATAAGACTACCATGTGGTCATGTTTGTCTGTGATAGCGTGTTCACATGTGTGTAGTAGAACCAGCTCATGTTTTGGAGCTTGCTATCGTAGTTCATTTCCCGAGAATCTCGCAACGTCATCTCATCGATTTGTGTTGCAAACTTTCATTTTTCTTTCTAGACTCGATGAGTCTGGATTGTTCTGACACCAACCAGATCTGAATCTCAGGGCAGATATGATGGTTGGAGAATTTTTCCAAGAACTATAATATTGGTCCCTCTGTAACCGGTAAAGAGGATGTCGTGGCCAACACATCCAGCCGGAAGACCTATTACTGTAGTATCTTGATTGAGGAAGTTGGCCACCTCCCCATAAGGATTTCATGGGATACTATTTCCGTAGTTATTCCTTATGGATTCTTGTGCTCCCGAAGTCCGACCTTTACTTGATGTTCTACGTATCAAACCATTTTAATAAATGGGTTGCACCAACACATCAAGGAGAACATTAAAAGCAGAGTGCTAAATGTCTCTCGGTCGATCATTCAGATTTCGTCCCTTGGCCTCGCTAAGGTAAAATATGAGAAAGTGTTATCTTCCTTTGCATCTGCATCGTCCATCACTATTCATCATGGTAGTATGTTGTATTGCCAGGATCCTTTACGCGGATATTGGTAAAACCTTGATAAATGTGGAAATGTTCAAGTTCTTGAGAGCACGCACAAGCGCTAGGTGTTATCATCGGCACTAACTGGGATTGCTCCTAGTTTCTTCGGTTATGCTAACACTTTTCAAACAGTGGACTCACTCTCTACTGTTGAGCTTTCCCCAGTTACTAAAATTGTCCTTGTGTTGATTTCAACAAGGTAATTCACACCATCCATTCTAATCCGAGTATGCCATTCTACCAAACCCCTCCAAACGATCACTTGAGATTTGCCCTAGGCTGGTATAGAGAGTCTCAATGATCTCTATATCAAAGGTAATTCTTTTTGCCACTTAAGGTAATAATCTACGAATCACCCTCCTCCAGGATGTCCCACTGTGGCATCATGGTAACTCAAATCCATGCTACGTTGACAACAGTTCACCACCCTCTTAAGTGTGGAATTGTTGTCTACCTAGTGAACCTTTATCATCTATTTCACTCCATCCCTCTGGATGTATGCCTCGTGTCTCACCTTGAGAGGTGTTTCTATGTCTCATCCCATGAGTTGATCCTGAGTTGCTCGATCTTCGAGGAGATCGTTTTCTGTAGAGTCTCCTTCTGTCGTCATCGTGTTGGATGAAGACCTCGCAAGCAAAGACGTCAAGATCCATTTGAATCAATGAATCAACATCTTCGAGAAGGACAGTTGGATCTTGGAAATCATGTTATTAGCTCGTGTCCCTCTGTCTTCTTAACTCACGTCTTGAATCTCGTGTCGAGATTCTTGTTTAGTGGGGTGAGTTGTCACATCCCTAATTCTCGGTCCGACCTATGCCAGCCTTCCATGTGTGCATCATGTTTAAATTCAAATGAAATTTGAATTGAGGAATTTTCAAAGCCTCGTAAAACCCTAAAATAACCAACATTTAAATCGCATCAAATGAGTCCAAGAAAATGTTCTCAAGATTCTGTGAAAATATTGGCATGAGGTGAAATTCAAACCAATATTTTTGGAGTCACGTAAATAATTTACTTCGGCCTTTGATTTAAATCAATAATATATATGGGTTGGAATTATTTCTGTTGTATAAGAAATAATGTCCAAATAATTCTAAACTGATATGTTCCATGTTGGATATGTTCTAAACAATGGGAATGTGCAGTTAGGTGATTTTTGAAAATACCTAAGTATTTTTAGAAAAGCCACAAAGTTGCAGGAAATAGAAAAACATAAATAAAAGAGAGAGAGAGCAGCTCACCTGGACTTACCTGCAGCCTACCTGGCCCAGCACCGTAGCAGCCCAGCCCAAAGGGGCAGCACCGTCTTCTTCCTCCTCTGCCAGGAGGACAATCAGGTGCGTGGCGAGCGCCGATGCTGCCCCGGCCACCTCCTGCTTCCCCGTCCCCTCCTAGTGATGCCACGACGATGCCCCGTGTCCCCTCGCTCCTCTCCCTCACTCGCTGCACCCTCTCCCCTCCTCTGCTCTCTCTCCCTCTCACCACCGAGCGCAGCTGTCGCCGCCGATGAGTACCACCGCGACCACAGCCACCGCCTCACCTCCCCGACGCGTCCCAAAGCTCCGCCTCGACCTACTCTTCCTCCTCACCGCGCCAAGCGACGCCGGGAGCCCTGCAGTGACGCCGACGCCGTCGTCTTCAACCTTCGGCTCCGAGATCGCCGGAGATGCTCCGACGCCATCCGGCCTCCCCCGAGCCCACTGACCTGCTCATCATCCTCACCGTGAGCTCCTTCCCGTTTCCCCTTTTTCATTTTGCTTGTTCCCGTGCCGCATCATCCTCACCCGCGTGCCCGAGCACCGCCGACCGCCATGGCCGCCGGGAACCTAGCTGCTGTGCTCCGCTGCTCGAACCATCGGGTCCCGCTTGCTCCTAGAGCCATGTGGAGTCCGCCCAGCACCTAATCCCGCTCGCTAATGCACCGCAAAGAATCCGCTACCGTGTTCCGAAGTTCGGCCACCGCCTGCTCTGCCGCCGCCATTGTTACACGCCACCCCAGCACCCGCAGCTGCCACCGTCCGATGTGCCTCGTCGCGTTGGTTCCGCAGAACCCATCCGCACGACCTCTCGTCGCCGGAAACGACCGGACGAGGACCTCCGCCGTGTCCTGTTTAGCGCCGACGGCTAATCGTCGGTTAGCCGACGTGGCCGTCATTAGATTAGGGGCCAACTAACCCTTTTAGTTTAACACTAGACACTGACAGTGGGACCCGCTTTGTTAGTTTACTGGATAACGAAATAATCAGGTTAATTAAATAAAATCGGCCCACCCCGCCTCCTCGACCATGCCGACGGGTTGCTGACCGCCCACCGCCAACCCTAAACGAGCCCTAAGTCACTGACTAGTGGGACCCCATGGTCAGGTTTGACCCGGGGCAGCCCTGTTGACTTGCTGATGCAAGCATGATGCAGTGCTGACGCCATAACTCATTTTCTGAATTAATTTTAATTCAGGAAATTCCAGAAAATAGTATAAACTTCTAAAAATCATAGAAATTCAACCGTAACTCCAAATGAAATAAATTATATATGAAAAATGATCAGAAAAATCTAATCTATCCATCTGTACCATTTTCATCCATGTTAGAACAACTTATAGCTGCTGTTTAGGACAAATCATATGAATGGCATTTAAATAATCACATGTGGAGTTTGAATTTGAACCTAGGGTTCAAACCAACTCCATTTAACTTGCTGCTAGTTGCATTAGCTCAAATCACAGCATATTGCCATGTCATGATCATGCATCATATTGTGCATTGCATTGATTTTGTTCTTCCTTGTTTGCCGGTGTTTGTTCCCTCTTAGTAGACGACGTTCCAACGATGTGATCGATGACACCGATGAAGAACTATACTATCTTCAGAAGTGCCAGGCAAGCAAAATCCCCTTGTTCATTCCGATACAATCCTACTCTCTCGCTCCTGCTCTCTTTTACTACATTAGGACAACAACGTTTCAACTGTTATGTGCTGCGGTAGCTGAACCCCTTTATCCTCTGCATGACCTGTCATTGCCACAGTAAATAGATGAAACCCACTAGCAAGAGTAGGGGTTGTTTGAGCCCTGTTGTGCCTACTCATTCATGCTTGTTTGTCATGCCTGCTACCGCTTAGAGTTGAGTTAGGTCTGATTCATCTGGGATGAATCAGAGGTGTGTGAACATGTCCTACTGTTAAGAGCTAAGTGTGTGAACACGATTTGGTAAAGGTAGCGGTGAGAGGCCATGTAGGAGTACATGGTGGGTTGTCTCATTGCAGCCGTCCTCAGGAACTGAGTTCTGTGTTTGTGATCCATGAACAGCTACTACCACGCATTGGAATGCTTAAGTGCCCCTCTTGACTTATTAATCAACCTAATCTCTGTCCAGGAGTTGCAACTAGTTTCTGGCGTTTGTAGGTAGTGTTAGTAGTCTACCAAGTGGCACCCGGTACAGGTGGGCTTGGGATGACTAGGCACAAGGGTCTGATGTACCAAGTGGCACCCGGATGGTGGACTTGGGAACCCTGACACATCGCTTGGGGGCCGTGAGCGACACCCGCCGGATCTCCTTGCGGATGGAACCCGAATAGGCGATAAACCCGACGAGAGACTTGTGTGGTTAGTTAGGTCGTGGCCGACTCCTCGCCAAAGCTTCCGCTTGAAGGTTGCCGAGATACACGAGGTGTACATGGCGGTAAGTGGCGAGCGTGTGAAGAAGTACACCCTGCAGGTTAATATGATCTATTCAATAGCCCCGTCCGCATGAAAAGGACTTCGGGTTGCATGTACAGTTCATAGACAAGTGAAAGTGGATACTCTAAAATACGCAAGATAAGCATGTATGGATGGCGTTCTCGTAGGGAGACGGGAGCGGATCCATAGTGGTGTATTGACATGGTGAATATGTGGACTCGTGCGCCACCTCAAAAGAGTTACTTGCGTGTAGTTCAGATAGCCACCGAGTCAAAGCTGGCTTGTCATAGCTTAAACCCCACCATCCCTTTGTTGATAATGATGCATATGTAGTTAGTTTTGATGTAAGTCTTGCTCGGTACATTTGTACTCACGTTTGCCTATTTTATGTTTTTGGAGAGAGACTTCTGTCTCACTAGTAATTTCGCGTGGACTTCGACGTTTAGCTTGTTACCTCAGCTACGATCTTGTGCCCTCGGCAGGATCTGGTAGTTAGTCAGGCTTCTCAGCCTTTTTCATTTGTAGTTGTCTGTACTCAGACATGTTAAGCTTCCGCATGTGCTTTGACTTGTATGTTTCAATGTTGGGTCATGAGACCCATGTTTGTAATATCTCGCCTCCTCGAGCCTATTGAATAAATACTTGAGTTGTAGAGTCATGTTGTGATGCCATGTTGTATTTGCACATATCGAGCATATTGTGTGTATGTTATTGAAATGCTTGGTATGTGTGGATCCGACTATCTAGTTGTTTATCTTTAGTAGCCTCTCTTACCGGAAATGTCTCCTAGTGCTTCCATCGAGCCATGGTAGCTTGCTACCGCTCCGAACACTTAGGTCGGCTGGCATGTGTCCTTCTTCGTTCTCGGTCTGTCCTTCGGGAAATGTCACGCGATGAATACCGAAGTCCCGTTAGCCCGCTTATAGCCCGGTTCACCGAGTCCTGCTAGCCTAGTGCTACAGCCCGATTCACTCACGATGACCGACACGCTCGATGTCGGGTCATGGATGCCTGTCCTGTAAGTTTGTGCCACTTTGGGTTTACGACTAGCCATGTCACCGGGCTCCTTATCATATGGATGCTAGCGACACTATCATATACATGTGCCAAAAGGCTAAACGGTCCCGCAAAGGTAAGGCGACACCGTGGGGATACCGTGCGTGAGGCCGCAAAGTGATATGAAGTGTTACATGCTAGATCGATGTGGCATTGAGTCGGGGTCCTGACACCCGTTCTAATCCAAAACCAGCGCCGCTCCTCTCCTCTTCCATTCAAAAACCACCGCCGACGAGTGAAGGTGCTGTGGAGAAGTAGATCGATGGAGGAGTACAACCGATACATGAGGATCGCAGATGGCGACCCTGTGAAGCTAGCTAGGATGTTGGAGATATAGTCTTGGTTTGACAACAAGGACGAACTAGCGGCGACGGCGACATCCATGGCCAAATATCTGCAACAGAGCGAAAAGGCGGCGATACTCCCGGAGGGAGTCGTGCCGGAGTACATAGAGCTGCTCCTCTGGGCCATGGAGCAAACAGATTCGCCGAATCCGATCATGAGGGAGTGGTGGTGGGAGTATCGATCCCAGATGGAGCATCCACCAGAGATTGAAGGATCGAGCATCTACAGGGTGCCATTTGTGAGGGTGTCCTGCCAAAGCGAGCCGGTGGAGTCTTCGTCGACCGAACCCAACTGCAAGAGGAGAAAAGAAGTTGGCCCGACGATGCTTCCCCGCCATCGTCTCCCTCGCGGTTCACATCGTCTCATGGGGCGGCTGTTTGCCACCGAGGAATAGGAGGGGACTGCCCCCCAGCCCAATAGTCGGGCAGGTTGTGAATTGTTAGGAGGAGCTTAGGGTTGTCAGTATTTGCTGGTTGTGAATTGTGTTTTGTGTTGTGTATTTTGAGAGTACTTTAAGATATGAATGTCTTTTGAATTTCAGATTTGCAGTACTGAGCATATGAAGAATTTTATGAATTCTAGAGATCTATTTTTAGCACTTAAAAAAATGTAGTTTCATAGGAGTATAAAAGTGCAGACGAGAAGAAACTGCAAGTTTCAATTTTAGATAAGGAACTGCGAGTTCAGTTTCAGATAAGAAACTGCAACTTTCAGAGGCAGAGCATTTATATTAACACGGCCTTTTCAAACAGGGTTAACATCATGTTGGAAGTTTTATTCGTGGTCGAAAATGGAACTACCAGCCAGTTAACGCCATGCCGATCAACATTCATGCATAGCACATCTTCATATGATGCATACAAAAATGCCCACACAATGTTGAGTGTGCGAAACACAGAGAAAACGAGAGACGGAGTTTTGGCAAGTGTTGGACGTGGTTTTGGGCTGCCCCGTCTAGGTTTTCATTTTTAACATGCGCAGCCCACGACCTCGAATGGGAGGGCCTGTTTGTATTTTCTTAGGGCCATCATGTATCGACCGGCCTATGGACCTCCCATCCGAGGTTTTATTTTTGGTAGCCCAATTTATGTATTTTTTTGAAGAAAACGCAGAGGTCTGTTCTATTTTTCTATATAAGAATAGGAACGCCAGGTACAACTTATGTTTCCCTTTTAACTATATTATATATATTTAAATTATTCTATATGCTATTATATATTATTTTTACTGTCATCATATATTTAACAGATACTTACATATGTAAGAAAACAATATCCCACATCTTATTAACTTATAAAAATAATTTCTTAACAAATAAAATCCTGGATTGTTTTGACAAGAAAATCCTAGTGATTGTGTACAAAAGCTTGGTAAGATTTAAGGACGAATGTAATAATATCACTTATTATTTAAATATATTTATAACAAAATGCTGAGCCCTTTTTTATTTTTTGATAACATTGCTGGCCCAACCCAACATTATAATTAGAATTAGCCCAGCAAAGTCGTGTATCTAGATAAAGTGCAAATGGCATGTAATTTTTTAGGAAATAAAATAAATGGGCCGCATGAAAGCTACATTAATTGTTCACCCAGCCCAGCTAATGGTTGTAATTCAAAAAAGAAGATCAAATTGATTGTAAATTCTACCGCGCAAAAAAAGACTATAAATTCTGAAAAAATGGGTTGAATACGTGCCACATTTCTGGAGGCTGAAATGTGGGCCAATAGGTCGAAGCCAACGCAAGTCGTTGTAAATTTAGTCAACTAATGATTCTGACATGTTAGCCGTTGGATTTACATCCAACGGCCGGTATCCATCTTCAATCTCTCGTCTTCTTCCTCCAGCGCCGACCACCTCCCGCCTCCCGCCGCTAGCAGCTCGCTTAGCACGCCGCTATGAAGCGCCACTCCACCGCTGGCCGTGCCATCCCTCCAACCTCCACACCTCCTCGTTCTTCTCCACCGATCGCCGAACCACACCACACTAGAACCGCTAACCTCGTGACACCTCTCCGCTTGTGACTCTACTCCTGCGCCTTCCCATCTCGGGCTCGTTGTCGTCCGGGGCCTCGCTGCCGCCCACCACCTTGGATGCGCCGACGCGCGTGGTCAATGAACGACACCATCGAAGTAGATCGTGCGTGGAGAGGTCGACAGTGGGTCCACGGCCGCACACAAGGAAATGCCTCCTTATTACGCGCAAAATAATGATTCCTCCACCTGACATCTGGGACCCACCGGAAGGGCCTCTGTATTTCGCAAAAAAAACATGCCCCCCACTGACTTGTCGGACCCACCAGCTATCTTCGCATGCAAGGAAGTGCCTTCTTATTACGCACAAAAAAATGAATACTCCCCATGCCAGCTGGAACCCAGCATACTGGGAGGCTGACTTGTGGGCCTACCAAGTTGATGGGGACGGAGGGCTTTGTCAACTTAGTCAATATGAACGATGCTAGCTCCTGTTACCGTACGATGTTCATCCAACGGTTGTAGTGCTTCTTCAACCTCTAGTCTTCTTGCTTTAGCCGCCCAAACCAGCGCCGGTCGTGCCGCGTGCTCCTGCCTCCCGTGGCCGGCTGTGATGCCACGGAGGCCTCACCGCCCCCTACTACTCCCACCGCTGGCCAGGCCATCCCTCTACTCACCCACACCCCCTATTAATCTACGGCGACAACAGCCTCACACCGCAGCCGAACTAGTGAACCTCGTATTCTTTCGCGGGCATCCACTATCGCCTTCCCGGCTCCGAAGTCGCCCCTTCCTAGGCTCGCCGTCGCCCACCGCCGTGGTGCTCTCGGTGCGGCGTGGTCAACGTGGTCAAGGAACGACTTCCATCGACGTGGATCAGACGTGGAGAGGCCGATACCGGGTCCACAGCCGCAACATGGAAGTGCCTCCTTATTATGCGGAAATAATGATTCCTCCACCTGACAGCGGGGACCCACCGGACGGGCCACCGTGTTTCGCGAAAAAAAGTTTCCCTGACTGGTGGGACCCACCAGCTACATCTTCGCACGCAAGGAAGTGCGTCCGGGCAAAAAAAAATGATTCGCCCCCCTGACTGCTAGGACCCACCAGCTACATCTTCGCACGCAAGGAAGTGCGCCGGGGAAAAAATGATTCGCTTCTAACCGCTGGGACCCACTAGCTACATCTTCGCACGCAAAGGAAGTGCGTCCCGCAAAAAAACGATTCGCCTCGATCATTGCTGGGACCCACCAGTTACATTTTCGCACGCAAGGAACCGACCGATACCGACCCACCTGGTCGAAGCGCACGTGGCGTTGTCATTCGTCGCGAACGTACGCACATATATACCGGTCGATGTAGAGGCGCGCACGTGTCGTAGTAGAGGCGCGTACGTGTCGTAGTAGAGGCACACACGTAGCATGTACACGTACGTACAGCGGCTAGGGTGCAAGAAAGAAAATACGGCCACATATGTGTACATACGAGTGGGGTCTCGAACGCCTAGTCGCGCATACGTACGGCGAGGGTTCGTGTTCATGGGGAGGCAACATAATCCGTCGTGTTCATGAGGAGGCAACGGAATGCGTCGTGTTCATGGGGAGGCAACGAAATGCGTCGTGTTCATGGGGAGGCAACGGAATGCGTCGTGTTCATCGGGAGGCAACGGAACGCGTGGGAGCCAACCGGCTTGGACGGAACAGGCGATGGAACGAGGCCTGGCGTACCGCAGAACAGAGGAAACGGACCTCCTACGGTCGAAACGGGGGTCCTGTTGATCGGGAGGGGTGTGGCGTACCGCAAAACGGAGGAAACGGACCTCCTACGGTCGAAACGGGGGTCCTGTTGATCGGGAGGGGTGTGGCGTACCGCAAAACGGACGAAACAGACTTGTGTTGGGGCGCTATGGTCGAAACAGGGGGGGGGAGGGGGAGGGGGTGTGTCGTACTGCAAAACAGGACTCTATGGGATACTGTTCATCTCCACCGTCGACCTCCTCCAGCCTCCACGGGCTACCGTCGACCTCCTCCAGCTTCCATGGGGTCCTGTTCATCCAGCCTCCACCGCGCGCTACTCCACCGGCTACTGTTCAACCACCCCTCCACGGGCACCCCTCCACCGTCCACCATTCATCCAGCCCTCCACACCACGATGTCCTGTTCAACCACCCGTCCACGGCCACCCCTCCACCATCTACTGTTCATCCAGCCCTCCACACCACGGGTTCCTGTTCATCCAGAGGCAACGCCGCCGCTCACTATTCATCCACCCCCCCAACACTCACTGTTCATCCCAGAGGTAGCATTGATCGGCTTCAGTTAGTAGCGAGAGCGGCGAATCGCTCCATCGGGTTCGCTAATACCGCCGATCGACGCCGGGTTCAAGGACGCGTAGAGTTCGCAAAGGTAATCGCCGGGTTCGCTTAGAGCCCAACGCCGCTTCGGGTTCGATTAGAGCCAATGCTCGCACACACGCTGCATTCAGACGAGAGAAACACGACGCTTCTCCCACCGTGAATCGCAACCGCCTCAAAATTTCCTCCCCTTGCTTCTACATGGTTTTTCCGTCATCGACGGCCCAAAGAATGTCATGCAGCTGCGTCTCTGGCCCGCCCAGGACAAAAAGCCCATTTTCTGTCATGATTTTTTGGCATAGAAGTAGGAGCCCACCACATCTATGATGATATCGGGTTTTTGTCACAATTATCGTCATAGAAGTGTCATATGTATGACAGAAAAAAATTTCGTTCGGCCCAAAATGTCATGGATGTGTCTTTTTTTGTAGTGCATATTGTTTTCATGGTCTAGCAAATATTGTTCTAACGGATCAGTTGGAGGAACAACAATGGAAGCAAGACCAATAATCTCATCCTTACTAGGTGGTTCCCTATCACGAGGTTGTCTACTAAACTTAGCGAAATTAAACTCATGAGACATACCATCAATGCCAACAGTGACAACATTCTTTTCACAATTAATCTTAGCACTAGTTGTATTCAAGAAGGGTCTACCAAAAATAATGGGACAAAAAACATCTTGTGGGGAACCAAGAACAAGAAAATCAGCAGGGTATTTAACCTTCCCACACAAAACTTCAACATCTCTAACAATCCCAAAGGGTTTAATGGTATCCCTATTAGCAAGCTTGATAGTAACATCAATGTCTTCTAATTCAACGGGTGCAATGTCATGCATAATTTCTTGATATAAAGTATAAGGTATTGCACTAGCACTAGCACCCATATCACATAAGCCATGATAACAATGATCTCCTATTTTAACAGAAATAACAGGCATGCCTACGACAGGTCTACGTGTCTTGGTGTCTGGTCTAGCAATATTAGCAGTCTCACCACAGAAAGAAATAACATGCCCAAATAAATCCTCATCCAAGAGATCTTTAACCATAGCAATACTAGGTTCAACATTAATTTGCTCATGAGGTGTATAAGTCCTAGTATTACTTTTACGCACAAATACCAAAGCTTTTAGCATGATCCTTTATCCTAACAGAAAAGGAGGTTTTTCAACATAAGCGGAGGAACAATAGGATCACTATAGGTAATAGTCTTTTCTTCCACTGTAATAGGTGCAACTACTTTCACTTCAATAGGAGGATTATATTTAAACCACTTCTCTTTAGGGAGATCAACGTGAGTAGCAAAAGATTCACAAAAAGAAGCTACTATCTCAGAGTCAAGTCCATACTTAGAGCTAAATCCACGGAAAGCATCGGTATCCATAAAAGATTTAACATAATCGAACTTAGGTGTCATACCTGACTCCTTACCATCGCTCGAACCCCAATCTTCGAGTTGCGCTTAATTCTTTACAATAAGTCCCATTTGAAATCAATAGTCTCAGATCATATAAGAACCAAAGACATGAAGTATCGAGCAAAGTTGCGATTATCAAGAGAAAGCCGAGCATAAAAGTTCTGAATAATCATTTCCCAAGAGAGCTCATGATTGGGGCATGAATATAACATTGACTTAAGCCTCCCCCAAGCTTGAGCGATGGTTTCTCCTTCGCGAGGCCAGAAATTATATATGTAATTACGATCACGATGAATAAGATGCATAGGATAGAACTTCTGGTGAAATGCCAACTTCAATCGCTTATAATTCCAAGATCTCGTATCATCACATAGCCTATACCATGTCAATGCATCTCCCTTCAAAGATAAAGGAAGACCTTCCTTTGGCAACATCATCGAATACCGCAAGCTTAAATAATCCACAAACTTCATCCACAAAGATAAGGTGTAAATCGATGCAATGTTCCGCCTCCTCGCAAATGGATTAGCTAGCGTTTCTCTATCATACCAAGGAATCTCAAAGTAAATATTTCCATAAATTTCAGTAGGTTGAGGAGCAACTTTTTTTTCTTCGGTTGGGGTGAAGATACCCCAAACAAGCCCCTCAAAGGATTAGTTTCATAGTGACAAGTAATAGAAAATTTCAGCACACTATATAAATGTTTCCTTACCAAGTTCCACTCACCAAAAGCGCTACACTCCCGCAACGGCGCCGAAAAGAGTCTTGATGACCCACAAGTGTAGGGGATCAATCGTAGTCCTTTCGATAAGTAAGAGTGTCGAACCCAACTAGGAGCGTAAGAAATGATAAGCGGTTTTCAAGAAGGTTTTCTCTGCAAGCACCAAATTGTAGGTGATAGATAGTTTTGTGATAAGATAAATAGTAACGAGTAATAAAGTAAATAAAGTAAATAAAGTGCAGCAAGGTGGCCCAATCCTTTGTGTAGCAAAGGATAAGCCTGGACAATTTCTAATAATGAGAAAGGAGCTCCCGAGGACACATGGGAATTATTGTCAAGCTAGTTTTCATCACGTTCATATGATTCGCGTTCGGTACTTTGATAATTTGATATGTGGGTGGACCGGTACTTGGGTACTGCCCTTACTTGGACAAGCACCCACTTATGATTAACCCCTATTGCAAGCATCCACAACTACAAAAAAAGTATTAAGGTAAACCTAACCACAAAATTAAACATATGGATCCATATCCGCCCCTAACGAAGCAACA
Source organism: Aegilops speltoides (assembly GCA_021437245.1). Lineage (NCBI taxonomy): Eukaryota > Viridiplantae > Streptophyta > Magnoliopsida > Poales > Poaceae > Aegilops > Aegilops speltoides. The sequence continues at coordinate 101,521,333 of CM038145.1, forward strand.
CATAAACTAGGGTTTAAGCTTCTGTCACTCTAGCAACCCATCATCTACTTATTACTTCCCCATGCCTTCCTCTAGGCCCAAATAATGGTGAAGTGTCATGTAGTCGACGTTCACATAACACCACTAGAGGAAAAGACAACATACATCTCATCAAAATATCGAACGAATACCAAATTCACATGACTACTAATAGCAAGACTTCACCCATGTCCTCAGGAACAAACGTAACTACTCACAAAGCATATTCATGTTCATAATCAGAGGAGTAACAATATGCATAAAGGATATGAACATATGATCTTCCACCAAGTAAACTAATTAGCATCAACTACAAGGAGTAATCAACACTACTGGCAACCCACAGGTACCAATTTGTGGTTTTGATACAAGATTGGATACAAGAGATGAACTAGGGTTTTGAGAGGAGATGGTGCTGGTGAAGATGTTGATGGAGATTGACCCGCTCCCTATGAGAGGATCGTTGGTGATGACATTGGTGATGATTTTCCCCTCCCGGAGGGAAGTGTCCCCGGCAGAACAGCTCCGCCGGAGCCCTAGATTGATTCCGCCAAGGTTCCGCCTCGTGGCGGTGGAGTTTCATCCCGTAAGCTTGCCCACGATTTTTTCCAGGGTAAAAGCGATGATATAACAGAAGATGGACGCCGGAGGCCCACCAGGGGGCCCAGGAGATAGGGGCGCGCCTTATAGGGGGGCCCTGCCTCTGGGACAGTGTGGGCCTGGCGTATTTCTTTTGCTCGAAATTCTTATTAATTCCAAAAGTTATTTCATGGAGTTTCGGACTTTTGAGCTGTGCGTAATAGGTTTCAATGTTTGCTCCTTTTCCACCAGAATTCCAAATTGTCGGCATTCCCCTCTTCATGGTAAACCTTGTAAAATAAGAGAGAATAGCCATAAGTATTGAGATATAATGTGTAATAACAGCCCATAATGCAATAAATATTGATATAAAAGCATGATGCAAAATGGACGTATCACACCCCTCAAGATTCGCCTGCAGATGTTATGAACGTCTGGCAGGCACATTCTGATGACACCTCGATAGTTTAGTGCGCCATGCTTTATGGCTTAGAACCGGGGCTCCGAAGGTGTTTTGAGCACCAGAGAGCATATGAGATGTTCGAGGAGCTGAAATTGGTATTTTAGGCTCATACCTGGGTTGAGAGGTATGACACCTTCGACAAGTTCTTTAGCTGCAAGATGGAGGAGAACAGCTCCATTAGTGAGCATGTACTCAGAATGTCTGGGTACTACAACCGTTTGAATCAGTTGGGAGTTAATCTTCCAAATGAAGTAGCGATTGACATAGTTCTTCAGTCACTGCCACCAAGCTACAAAGGCTCCGTGATGAACTATAACCTGCAAGGGATGGAAAAGACGATCCCGAGCTATTCGCCACTACTAGGGAAAACCCTAGTAGTAGCGCGGGTTTTAATGCTATCAGTAGCGCGGGTGGACACGCTACTACTATGGCGCTACAACTAACAGTTAGTAATAGTGTTGTATAGACCAGCGCTACTACTATTGACTGTATCAGTAGCGCTTTTCTGACAGGTGGTACTATTAAGTAGCTGTAGCGCTTTTCTGTCCGCGTGCTGCTGTTGTATCTTTCAACATTCTTTTTCTGCTTCCTATTGATGTGGAACAGTACCTCGTTTCAATAAACTGCAATTTCACATATACCAGATAACAATATCATTAACCACAATACCATATAGTCATACAATAGTCATACAATATCATTAAGCATTATTGGTACTCATATATAGTCAACATGCATCCTCACACACATATATGGTTCATACAGTAGCATATATGATAAGCAGTACTAGGTAGTCATACAACATATAGCAGTCTACTAGGGGTAGTCATACAGCCACACACATATGTAGTTCTAGATGATATCGACAACGATCATCATCCTCAAGCCATGGCGGTGGGTGTTCCTGATAGTAATTACGATGGCCTGTCCAACACGAAGATTCTTGCCAACAAGGAACCTCTTTCACCCAACCGAGCTGAAGTGTGTGCGACCGTCCTTGTCCACGCCGTGCGCACATGTGGTTACGGAGCCCCTTGCGATAAGGCGTATTCCAGCAGAGCCTTCTTCATCTGGCTCGATACCATAACTCACAGATAGGCTCTTTAGCAATTTCTAAATAAGAAAAACATATCAATTAATAAGTAGCCTCGCACATACTCTTGCAAATATGTTTCTACTAAGTATAGATTTCTACACTATCAAAAACAGTACTACATTTCTACTAAGCTTGAATTCTACTAATAAGTATGGATTCTACACTATTAACGGTTCCTTGGACTCTAGCTACACTAAAGCATATCATCGATCGTATTCTACAGTAAGAATATATATCATTGGACTCTATTTACACACTGAAGCATATCATCGATTGAACAGTAAGCATGTCATTGGACTCTAGACTAATTAAGCATGTCATCGGACTCTACACTAAAGCATATCATCGGCTAGCTTCTACACATCATATCATTAGACTCTACACTAAGCATATCATCGGATTAACTAAGCATATCGTTGGACTCTACACTAAGTAAGCATGTAATCGAATTCTACACTAAGCATATCATTGGATTCTACACTATGCATATCATCGGATTCTACATACAAATAATTTGCATTTGTAAGTATAACAATAAAGCATAGAATGAAATTACTACAGTAATTATAACATACCATAACATGCCAATCAACCATGGTACTTGTCAGGCGGGTCACGAGTGGCACCCCGACAAAGTCAGCACGTGGCAGAATTATGTCCCATAGGTTGCACACCTCCTCCTCGCTCAGCCTTATTCTTTGATCATAGATGGCTTCATCAAGTGGTTCCTCATCATCTTCCTCCGTGTTGACATAAATGACGGCCAGCTTGGGTCTTTCTGCTCTGACGGAGAAGTTGATCAACTCACCACCAGTGATACCCATGTGGGAGATGAAACGGTCCCATCCATCTCCTCCCATCTGCCACATATTTCGTCCTTTCTCGACCTCCATAGTGTAGGGGCCGCCAGGAGCCTCAAAGGTCACAGTGTCTCCGGTCAGCTTGTTGAATTCCAACCTCACATTGCATGGGACGATCTGTGTATACACAATGATATATATACAATGCATTAATGTCAATAATAGTAAAAACAAAATAGTTGTTACAAGTTTCATATATTTTGTTACCGTCGCAGGAAGAAAACTCGACTGGAAGTAGATGCTGAACAACGTGGCAGTTGCAAGGCTGCTGGCGCACCTTGACTTGCACAGTCGACATGGTGGTGGTGGTGGTGGAGCCATTTTCCTAAAGCAATATTAGAAAAGGATTAACGATCTACTTCAGAGGAAAGAAAAACATATAACAAGAACTGCCATATGATTAACCTAAACTGAACCACAAGAAAACTAAACCAGACCAAACCACACAAATGTGTTATGACATCTAACCTAAAATGAACCACAAGATATCTCAACACAAGCCAAACTAAATATATGCAGGTTTATATGTGATACTAACAGTAGGATCTAGAGATGCTGGAATTAACCCAATCAAAAAATAGTGGTACACCAATTTCAATATAGCATCAAAAAACAACTACTGCGTGGAACGCAAAAATCACAACTAAAGCAGAGCATTGGTATGCTAGCGATAATCCCCAAAAACATGGATTGGTCAACAAGGTAGCATCAGTACTCATTAAACAATATCAATGCATATAACACAACAAGAACATCACCATGGGTTTGAGGGGTGGGCTCTCTAGTCATTGGACAGTGAGGACAGTGAGGGCAGCGGGTTGGGAGTAGGGCAGCATGGGGCTCTCAACGTATCTCGTCACCGCACTCCACGGCCGTCACCATCACGGCGGCCAGAAATGGTGCCGACAACCCCTACGTGCAAGTCACCCCGGCCAGTGCGTCCCCCTCCACGGCCCCGTCATAAAAAAAGTGGGGGTGGCGACGGAGTTGGGGGCAGAAGGGGGAGTGGGGGCGATGATGTACTTGGGGGCAACAGGGGGAGTGGGTAGGCGGGCGGCGACAGATCAGGGCGGTGAGAGGGGGAGGAGCAGCGGAGGGGAAGGAGCATTACCTGCAGTGGTAGGAGGTGGCGCGCGGTGGCAGCGTCGAACGGAACTGTAACCACGGCGGCGGCTGGCGAGGGGATCGATCGAAGTGAGGCCGGGGTGCAGGGGACAGTGCGTGGGGGGTTTTCTTTTGGCATAGTAGTAGCGATGGGTACGGGCCAGCGCTGCTACTAAGCCCATTAGCAGTAGCATTGGTGGACATGCCACGCTACAGCTAAGTGGACTTCTGTTCTAGGCCCTGCGGCACATGTAATAGTAGCGTGGCCCATGCTAAACAACACTGCTAACCAGTACCAGTAGCGCGCTTTGTAACCAACGCTATTGAAAATTACTAGTAGCGTGGGTCCGGAACAAACGCTACTGCTAAACTTCTATGTATGAGCATTTTCCTAGTAGTGCGCATAGTGTGATGCTGCCATAAATTTTGCCAGAGCTGGGCGACCAAGAATACCATGTAAGGCAACGGAATCTTGATGCGTCAAAGACAATCTTCTCTGTCCTATAGTTCAGCTCGCTGCCAAATGTCACCAGCAAAGTGATCTTTCCCTTGGGTTGGCTCCTTCCCGGATTGATCCCTTGAAATGTGTTTGTTTGCTTGAGATCTCCATCGGGAATCTACAGCCTCTTGATCACATCAGGCAAGATCAAGTTCAAGCCGTCCCCACCATCGAACAACATCTTTGTGACCTTGAGGTTGCGAATCTTTGGTGAGACTGTCGTGGATTTGTCACGGCAGATGTCCTAGCATAAGGACTTAGTCGTGGAGCCATCGCTACGAGTTTACTTGCAGGGGTTAAAGCGGACACAAAGACACGAGGGTTTATACTAGTTCGGCCCCTTCGATGAAGGTAAAAGCCTACGCCTAGTTGTGATGGAATTGATGTAGTCTCGATGGCTAGGGAGCAAATAAGCCGCCTTAGGCTCGAGTTGTGGTTGTCTCGTTTGAACCTCCGCCGGTCGCCCCTTATATACACGAGTGACGCCTTGCACGGTTTGCGAGTCCCAACCGGTTCATATTCGTATCCCGTTGGTATCTCTCTATTCCTAACTTACAACACAAGTTATACATCGGGCCGGTTTACGGCTACAAGTTCTAAACCAACTACTGTGCCTTGGGCCTTTCCATGATTACACTACTAGCGGAGTTAACCCGCCCAAGCTTGGCGGTTTACACCTAGTGGTAATATCCCCAACATTAGGCCCCAGATTGATTTGAACTGGTTCATGTCAATTCTTCACGTAACTCGCATCTTGACATCTTCTTTGTTTGATAAACCGTCACATCATCATTGCTTCGATCATCGTAAACCGCATAACATCGTTGTTTCGGTCATCAGAAACCGCATAACATCATCTTGAAGTTTATCCTTTATAACGCCTTCTTTAATGACCGCCCACGGATTCACGCGCCAACCTAGCTTTACTTCCTTATAAATAGGACCGAAGGGTCATTCTGCTTTTCCTTCGCTTCCTCTTCTTCTTCCTCGCGCGCTGCCTTTGGAGCTCCGTCGTCATCATCAACGCTCGCTTCGTCCCTAGGCCGCAGATCAACCTGTACGGACGTAACACCGCGGCCTTTCTCCGCATCTCCTCTGCTTCCGGTAAATCTCTTACCCTTCTTCACCTGTTCCCTCACCTTAGATCTGTTTCTAGGGTTCGAGCTTCATACCACGCTCTTCGTATGTTTTCACCTTTCTACCTTTTGAGCCATGCTATGAATCCCGCTCTGTACTAAACGACGACTTCGCGTATTCGCTGCACTTTCTCATCTTAATCCCATAGATCTTCTCGTGATATACACTTTATGGTGCATTTCGCTTTCTTCTTTACTTCGCGACGCTTTTCTGCTTTTCGAAAACCCGCTTTGATCCGTAGTAAACATGAACTTTTGTGAAACCTGTTTCGCCCACGACTTCAATTACCTTCGGCCAAGATTAGGCGGTTTAACTCACCATGGTAAAAGTTGCTAAACCGCATCGCATACCATTAGTCCCCTTGTTGAACCGCCAGAACGTATCTGAAATCATCGATAACAAGCTGATTTATAAGAACCGCCCGGTTTATCATAACTTAAATCAATCACTCAGAATAAGCAACTTCTTAAACCGGATCCTTCCCTTTGTAGATCTTATGATGGCCAAACAGTGTACGAAAGTGCAATGGGTTCCTTCCCGTGTCTCCGAGACACGCTTAAAAGAACTTGTATCGATCGGCGCCTAGATGATCAACGACAATCCATTGGAGGGTTCCCGGAGAGGAGTGTCCTCCCACGCCTCGGAAGGAGAAGTTGTAGTTTTCGCGGATCACCGCCCGGGTTTCAAACCGCCGGGTCAAAATTTTACCGGATGTAATGGCCAATTTTCAACTCCGCCCCAAGATATCGGCCCCAACTCATACTAACTGCGCCACTTCCAAGTGCTGTCCAAGCATACCGCAGGAGGAACCCTCTCGTTGAACTGCTCAGGATCTTTTCACCTAAACCGCCGCACCGACCACCGATGGCCCCAATACGAAATTGGGCGGTATGGCTATCCGTAAGAGGAAGGAGATCACTTATCCCCACGCCAAACTCCACTCTCATCCCAAAGAGTGGAACGCAACTTGGTTCTATTGCAAAGACACTTCTCCCAAGGTGAAAATCCTTTGCCCGGTTTTCGCTTCAGAGCGCTCAGAACACTCATCCCTTTCCGCAACGATTGATCGCCAAAGAAAGAAGCAAATACGCTCCACAACTATCAAGCTTCGGGCCTTCATGGCCAACGGTTTGATCGATCGATCCGCACGCTGCTGGTTATCTTGGGGCATATTGCCTCCGAGCCGGCGCCCGGTTTGATGTGCCAAGATACCGGCAGCGTCGATGACCCACTCCGACACACCAAATCGAACTGCTCAAGATGAAGTCACGGATTCAATGAGGAGAATGCTGAATGAACCGAGCACCTTTGTGCCCAAACCGCTTGGCTCCATCGCACCCTCAACGCCCCTCTGCGGTAAGTCCTCGATCAGTCATCATTAAATACTGCTATTACTTTCATACTTCCAACTCTCGCTTATTTCGATGCAGGTGATAATCCGTTTTGGAGCAAGAAACTCTCTCAAGACAAAGCGGACAAGGCTGGGCGGCCAAACCAGCCCAAAACAAAAGTTGTTAAGAAATCCGCCCACAAGAGGAAAACCACGGCTTCGTCTGATCCGGCCATCGATGATGATGTGGGTAATCCGGAACTTGATTCTCTTAGCTTGTTTTTTACACGTCTTATTGATGACGATGCTTGTCAGGATGATGCTGAAGCCAGCAATGCAGGATTTGCTGAGGTAACCATTCTCTCCTCCGATTCAACAAATTTGCCTTCATCGAAATTTCGCCGGGCAAACCGGAAAGTTAACTTTTCTCACCCCCTTGCTTACTTGGATCCCAAACTTCTTATGAAGACACAATGAGCATGAAGCCCGCCAGACAACCCGCAGACAATGACGTAGTTACCTCTGCGGTTTACTAAACAGCCCGCTCAAAAGCGCCGCACCGAGGTTTCCAACCTTTTATTACCTTGAATTCCAAAGCGGGTTTATTCCACAACCTCTTAATCCGTCCGACCCGATTATCGGTCACCTCCCATTCATCCTCTGGCGAATCATCACCACTCAGCTACCACCGCTGAAGATAGCCGCTCGCACGCTCATACAGCCATATGCTTGTTGATTTCTTCAGTAATGTACACGCCTTTACTCCTGAATCTTTGCTTCTCGTAACCAAACCGAAACCCAAAGAAAAAGGCTCGCTCGACAAAACGGGTCAAGAGGCTGCCGCTTGCATCATGAGCAGCGCCGGATCTCGAAAATGTTGCCTCTCAAGATATTCCAACCGACCTTCCGGTTCAAGAAGATGTTATTCCCGAGGAGAGGCCTGTGAATGTTTCAATGTCTGCTGATCCACCCGTCTGTAATGTCCGGTGCGAAAAGCCTCACATCCTGCCAAACAATCTGTGTTCACACGATCCGTCGAATCGAAAGATGACGACGTTGTAATTATCGAACAGGCCACTCAACCGGGAATGCCGCAACTCTAACCCGACACCGTGAAAGAGGACTTTTCCACTTTTAACAAAGGAAAGTGGAATGTAGAGCTGAAACATATGCCGCTATGAGCGCCCAAGACCTTCATTCCGGATATCTGAACCGCTTTACAAAGAGCCGTGATTATGAAGCTGGCTTGGTAAAACTGATGAGAGACAAGTTTGAGGTAACGCCCTTTCTTTATTACCAATATAGTAATCCTTGTAGCCCCCAAGGGCCGGTTTGCAATCTTTGATCAAACCGGTACTTGATAGTTTTCTTTGATAGACTTTGCAATCTTCCCAAGATAGTTACGGGGCGGTTTAAGTATGCATACTTAAACCGCACTCCAAAAACTTCCCGATTTACACTTTAATAGAATCAAATAGCCATTAGCCCCCAAGTGCCGAGTTGAATACTCGTATTGAACTTGGGATTTTGCCATGAATTAGCAGTAGAAAAATTGAAGGCACATTAGCCCCCAAGTGTCAAGCATATAACTATGTTGTGTGGTTGAGACTTGAACTTTAATTGTTGGCTGATCCTCTCGTCAATGCGCAGGCTGAGGTGAAAATCAAGGATGATCAGATTGCCGATTTACAGGTGGCATTGAAAACCCAGCAGGCTGAGACAGACAAAGCCAAGAAGGAGCTAACCAGTGCCTTGACTGCTGCGGAACAAGTGAAGGAAAACATGAAGAAGGAACAGGCGGTCTGGACCACCGAAAAGGCCAACTTGCTCAAACGAGCCGAAAATGCTGAAGCTGCCCTTAAACCGGTGGTGGATGATCTGACAGCCGTAAAGCGGCAAGTGCATTCTATGACGGCAGCCATCTTCGGTAAGTTCCCTGTTAATAAGTGCAATATGCTTTTCCTGCTGCACCAAAGATTCGGTTTAAAATATCCCGTCATCATATGCAGCACACGCTGGGCACTTGGGTAATGACGCGGAAGAAACCGAAGCTGTCTACACTTTAGTGGAGCAGATTATATACCGGAGCCCAACGCGCTATTACCACAATGTCACATAATAATCCGCGCCGCCCCCGATCCAAGATACCTTGAACCGCTCTATCCATCCTTCCTTCCCGGATTGAAGAGGTGAAGAAATCCACGCCCGAACCGAGCCATCAATGCCTTGATCCGAGCTAAAGCCCGGGTGCCGGATTTTGATCCTGTGGAAGCAGCTCAAGGCTATCCCAAAGGTGAAGGAGGACGGCTCGGACTTTAATGAAGAGGACTTGCGTGCGATAAACCGTGGCGGTACGCCTAATCGCTTGTCAATTGGCGAATAAGCCGATTTGGAGCACTACCAAGCCCAATACAATGAGCGTAACAAGCGTGTTTCCGCTCCAACCTTTGAACCGGAAAACTTGATCCTCCAATCCGTAAGCACACTTACGCCTCGACATTGAACCATCATCTCGATTCACGAAGAGGCTGTTTTCCAAGCGCTGATGGGAATCGATCGGACTTCGTGGATTTCGGCCGATGGGTAGAGATGAGGATGTCAAGCGGCGGAGGATGAAGAATAGTTTTGAACCGTAGCCGGTTTATCTCAAAGAACAATGATCTCATTCGAATCGTGGTTGCCTTGTAATAGCCTTTAGTCAAAACTTGTCGCCTGGGTATGCCTTCGCATCGAGGAAACTTTTGTTTGATTCACTCCCCAACCAAAAGATTGAACCTCGGCGGCGGTGACACCGCCACCGGTTTATGGCATCCAATAGATTTTGTGTATTGAAAATCAATTAGTATGTGATACAAATACCGCCAGATTTGGCATGAAGTCAGCGTAGCTAATCTTGAAGCGGAGGCCTTTAAAAACCAGGACCATCTGGGAAACAATAACTCCCACGCAGCGCATCAATCAGCACAAGCCCCCATGTTTCTCCATAAGGATGAACCGAAGAAGGTAAACCGAAAGAGAAAAACTTCGTGTAATACTAAACCGTGTCCCGCGGCTTTGTTACCGACAGCTAAACCGATAAAAATATTCGCCGGGTTGAAAACGCAACAAAAATCAAATACCAAATATAGCAACAAAGGCAATAACTTTTTGCAAAAGGAAAGCTTCATGGAGCTGGTCGATGGCATTACCATGGTCGACGCAACCAAGCCCCCGGCGAAGCGATGGTGCTAGTCGGCCAGTCCCCAAAGACTCTTGGCGAGTACGCCGCCAAGTGGTATGACATTGGTTGGGTTCACCAAGCCTCCAAGTGACACTGGCCCTATTGGCCGACCAAGAGGCATGACCGGTTCAGACGTGACCGTGTCCCCAATGATCCGTGGCTTTCGCCTATCAAGAGGTGTTGCGCTGGTTCGACACCACCAAGCCCCCAAGTGATAAATATAATCACAAGGGTAAACCGGAGGCCGCTTTAAAATGTAGCACTCCATGTAACCACACATGAAAAGAAAGACAGAGACCCCGCTTTAGCCGAGGCCCCGATTTTTATTATATCAAGATAATATATACATTGTTATGCTATGTACATAAACCGAGCCGATGACTCAAGTGTAGTAAGGTCGAAGATGAGCTATGTTCCACGGCCTATTGGTCTCCTCCTCCGACGACGTGAGTCTTTACGCCTCGAATATCAACCAGATAGTAGGAACCGCTGTGTAGATTCTGTCGACCACAAAGGGCCCTTCCCAAGGCGGGATAACTTGTGCATATCCGTCGGGTCTTGATGAGACAAAGCACCAAATCTCCTTCCCGAAAGGCTCGTCTTAACCCGGCGGCTGTGATAACGACGAAGATCTTGCCGGTAAATCGCCGAACGAGCGGCTGCCATATCACACTCCTCATCCAATAGGTCCAAAGCGCCCCGTCGTGCCACCTCGTTGTCCGCTTCAACATAAGCCGCCACATCGGGCGAATCGTGCTCGATATCACCGGGAAGAACCGCTTCGCCCATAAACCATGAAGAAAGGTGTGTAGCCAGAGACCGGTTTGGCGAGTATTGATACTCCATAGTACCGATGGAAGCTCTCAACCCAAAGACTCGGTGTTCTCTCGTAATGGAACCAAGTCGGGTTTGATGCCGCGCAAGATTTCGATTAGCACGCTCGCCGCCCATTGGACTGGGGTGCGCCATCGATGATACGCTGTCGGATATGCTCACGCTCACGTAATTCTTTCATAGCTCCTTGGACAGATTAGTGCCATTGTCGAGAATGATACCGTGGAAAGCCAAACCGAAAATCACCTTTTGATGAATCGCACCGCCGCCGCCGCATCACACTTATCGACGGGTTCCGCTTCAACCCACTTGGTGAACTTGTCTACTGCCACCAACAGGTGGGTCTTCTTATCTTTGGATCGCTTAAAAGGCCCAACTATATCCAGCCCCCAGGTCGCAAACGGCCACGTTATTGGAATCATCCGCAATTCCTGTGCCGGTACATGAGCACGCCTGGAGAATTTCTGACATCCATTGCACCGTTTGACCAAGTCCTCCGCATTAGCATGAGCAGTTAGCTAGTAAAATCCATGACGGAATGCCTTCGCCACCAGGGACTTTGAACCGGCGTGATGCCCGCAATCCCCTTCATGGATTTCTCATAAATTTCACAACCTTCCTCAGGGGAAACGCAGCGTTGAAACGCCCCTGAAACACTGCAATGATGCAACTCACCATTAAGAATCGTCATAGACTTGGAGCGCCGGATTATCTGCCTGGCTAGAACCTCATCATCTGGCAATTCTCCTCGAGTCATATATGCAAGGTAAGGAACCGTCCAATCCGGAATAGCATGTAATGCCGCCACCAACCGAGACTCCGGATCAGAATTGCCAAACCGCTTCACCAGGAGCTGAACCGACGGATTGTGCAAAACGCCGAGGAAGACATTAGGGGAACCGGTTACGCCGAGAACCCAAACGGCTTAAAGCGCCCGCCGCTTCGTTTCTTCCGGCGATCCACATGATCCACTTGATAGCCCTTGAAACAACCTGCGATATTATCCACTTCTCGACGATATGCAGCCATGAGGGGTCCTTAGAATCCCAAGTGCCGATACTTGCCGAGCCACGTGTCCGAGTCACCAAAGCACTTAACCCGCTTAAGTTCATCTCCTTAGCTATCCGGAGGCCATGAAGCAAGGCTTCAGACTAGCTGCATTATTAGTACAAGGGAACATTAAACGGAGAACGAATAAAACTTATCACCTCGTGGGGAAGTTAAACGACTCCAGCCCCGAGCCTTCCAATTGTCCGGACCCGCCAAAATGAATAGTCCAAGATGTGTGATCCGCTTTTCCTCCGGTGCTTGTAACTCGTCTACCGTTAATGAAATCAACAAGGGCTTGTGACTTCACCGCTGTGCGCGGTATATACTTTAGCCCATGCGGCCAAGCTCGATGGCCCATTTGCAATCCGCCGCCGCCTCCGTTTCAGATGATGTCACCTAAAGGAGCTGAACTAACCATCGTAATAGGGTGTCCTTGGAAATATTGTTTCAATTTCCGGCGCCATAAAAACACCATAGACTAGCTTCGCCAATGCGGATATCTCGCTTGGACTCAATAAGCACCTCGCTGATATAATAAACCGCCATTGAACCGATACTTTTTTCCCGCCTCCTTGCGCTCCACCACAATGGCCACGCCATCGCCGAGCATTGGCTGCCACATATAACAAGAGTGGCTCTTGTCAACCGGAGCCGCAAGAACAGTGGGTTGGCCAATTGCCGCTTTAGATCCTCAAAGGTTTATCAGCACCGGACTCTGCATTTAAATTATCTGCCTTCCTCAAAGATCTCGTATAAGGATGGCCTTCTCCGAGGCGGCCGATAAACCGCTCAATGCAGCAATCCGCCCGCCAGCGTTGAACATCGTTGATACACTTCGTTTAGCCAAGGAAGTGATGGCTTTAATTTTCTCCGGATTGGCCTCGATTCCTCTGTTAAACACCAGAACCCCAATAACTTGCCACCGAACACCAAACACACACTTGGCCGGATTAAGCATCATCTTATAAATGCGCAAGTTGTCAAAGGTCTCCTTCAAATCTTCCACCGTTGTCTCCTTTGTCTTGATTTCACCACAATGTCATCTACATAAGCGTGCACATTGCGCCAATCTGCGTATGCAAGCAATTCAGACACACCGCCGATAAGTAGCTCAGGCACTCTTGAGCCCAAAAGGCATAGATACATAGCGTAAGGCTCCAAAGGGAGTTATAAACGCCGCTTTCTCCTGGTCCTTAATCGCCATTTTGATCTCGATGATATCCAGTATGCGCCCAAAAACTTAAACGCCACATCTCCGCCGTGGCATCAATAATCTGATCGATGCGGGGAGAGCAAAAGGATCTGGCAGGGCAGCCTTGTTGAGATCTGTAAATCCACACACATACGCCAAAGTGCCGTTTTCTTAAGGACCAAAGACCGGATTAGCAAGCCACTCGATGAAACACCTCAATGATAAAGCCACCGCCAGAGCCTAGCTACCTCTTCCCCAATGGTCTTGCGCCTCTCTTCATTAAACCGCGGAGGAACTGTTTCACCGGTTTATACTTAGGATCCACATTAAGCGTGTGCTCACGAGTTCCTCGGACACCCGCATGTCGATGGCTTCCATGCAAAATGTCCCGGTTCTCACGGATGAACTCGATGAGCGCGCCTTCCTATTTGGGATCCAGTTGGCACCGATGGAACTGCTTGGACGAGTCGCCGCACAAAGTCAACAAGCTTGGTTTCACCGCCGATTTAAATTTCAGATCCGATTCATGCTCAGAGTGGGCTTCTTCAAAGGGGTCATATCTGCGGATCAACATTGTCCTTATAAAATTTCAACTCCTCCGTGGCACGCATCGCCTCTGATAAGCTGCATCTCCTTCCTCACATTCCAAAGCGACTCGGCGGCTTCCATGCACCGTTATTGTTCCTTTGTAACCCGGCATTTTGAGCTGCAAGTAGATATAACAAGGTCGTGCCATGAACTTAGCATAAGCCGACCGTCCAAACAAGGCATGGTATGGGCTCCGGATTTTCACCACTTCAAAAGTTAGCTTTTCAGACCGGGAATCATGCTCATCTCCAAAGGCCACATCCAGGGCTATCTTACCAATAGGATAAGCAGATTTGCCTGGTACTACACCATGAAACACCGTATTGGACGGTCTGAGATCTTTATCTGTGAGACCCATGCGACGGAAAGTGTCATAGTACAATATATTGATACTGCTTCCTCCATCCATAAGTACCTTAGTAAACTATAGCCCCCAACCTGGGGATCTACCACCAAAGCCAGCTGACCCGGATTATCAACCCGGGGGGGATGGTCCTCTCTGCTCCATACGATAGGCTGCTCTGACCAACGCAAATACCGTGGCAAAGCCGGTTCAACAAATTTATCGCCCGCTTGTGAAGCTTCCGATCCCGCTTGTCCAAGCTGGTTGTGAAAACATGATACCGCCCGCCATTCAACCGCTTTGGCTGGCTCGATAGCTCGATTTCTGTTGCTGCCGCTGGCTACCTTGATTACTCGGTTATTGAAATTGCCTCGTTATGCCCTCGAACCGAAGCTCCGTCCCGACCCGCCCATGAAAACCGGATCCCGCACCACCACCGATCCTCGGTCATATCGGAAAGCATCGAATTTTGAACTCTTGCATAATATAACAATCTTTCCAAAGATGATTCGATGGGGATTCTTTCGTCCCGTGCTTGGGACAAGGCTGATTCAACAAGTAATTCAAACGGTTTGCACCAGCATTTGGACCCCGATTCGCTTTGCTCAAGGCCGCCCGGCCTCATCCTGTGCATTAGTGTTGGCTACGAACCGGATTACCATCAGCCTTGCGCTTGCCCCCGCTTCCATGACCCGCCGTTTGAAATGCTGCTGCTTGAGTTGCCATTCTTCTTTCCTTCCTCGCTTCGTCATCATCTCGCTTCAGATCCTTGGTATGCTCGAATCGGCATATTTCACCAAAGCGGTCATGAGGGTTCCCGATCATTGCGTAACCGCTTCATACGCCCCATTTAAGTTTCAGAGGCTCAAACCGCAGTTGCTTTCCAATGTGATGATCGCCGAGTCAAGATTGATCCGGTCGAGGAGTGCAAAATCTCGACACACGGCGCACTCCAACGGGTTGTCGACTCTCCTTCTTCCTCGAACGCAAGCCGCCAGTCTACTATGGACTTGGGCTGCTTACATGTATCCTTGAAATTTGGATAAACCGGGCCCAGAATCGACCCCACGAACTGATAGAATTGGGCGGCAAGCTTTTCAACCAAGTACGGGCTGTGCCCTCCATCATCATGGTGAAGTACTTTGCACACGCTGCTTCATCAACATCTAGCATCTCCATGGCCATCTCATAACTCTCCACCCACGCCTGTGGGATAGATCTGCGGTGTAATTTGGCACCTTGCGCGGGCCCTTAAAATCCTTAGGCAGACGCACATTGCGTAGAGCGGGGATTAAACAGGGCACTCCCAGAGCGGATGCGACTCTGGACCGCGAAGGTGGTAGGGCGAACCGGTGTGTGACCAGATCATCATCGGCCGCTAATCGGCCTCCCTGCGTGCGGGCCCGATCCACCACCTCCCGAGCATTACGAAGCGCCTATCGGTGATTGCCTCGGGCGCTTCACGGTCCCGCGTTATTTGATAGGGCCGGTTCATCCATGCGCCGCCGTAGTTCGCTTGACGGGCGAGAGTGAATCCGATCGCGGCTGTATGAATACGCTTCGCTGGATTAGTGCAGTCCGAGAAGCTCCTTAACCCGGCGTGTCTCAACTGCCAGGGGAATCTCCTTCGATCGATCGCCCAATCGTCGGCAGCCGCAACAAGGTTGTCCATAGGGTTAGAGTAATGGCCCGGGCGTCAGACGCGCGGAGGAATCACCGATTCTCCGTGGGGGCTCCATCGGGCGCGGTTGGACTGTCGCTCCTGCTCCTGGTGCCTCAATCCGGTTTACCTCCCTGTGCTGGGGCGGGTTACTGGGTCCGGCTCCGGGGGTCTGAAAGAGGTTTCTAGGGTCAAATCCTGACGGCAGGCGCGATCTGTACTTCCGCTTTAATACCTCCTGCGACGCGCTCTGGTCAAGCATGAGTTTGTAAGCTTGTGCATCTAAAGCGGCCCGCTCTGCGGCCATGCGCTCCTTCTCTGCCGCTAGATCCGCTTTGGCTTGCATGATCTGCTCTCTCACCTTCGCGATTTCTGCGTTATGAGCCTCCTGATCTGCTGGGTTATCCTCCGCCATGAGCGCTGCTAGCGCATCAAACAGATCTGACAAAACTTGAACCGGCGGTCGCACCGGCTCCTCGCCTCGCCGCCGCTGAACCGGAAAGCATTGTTGCTGCGGTTGAAGAGAGGTTTGCAACCGCGTGCGCCATGAATACACCGATCCGGTTTAGCTGGCTTGGGGGTCCGAATATCGCCACCATCGAACAGCCCTCGATCATACCATCCCGCAGCTGGTACAATGACTCGGTCTCTCTGCCAAGATTCATCGCCGAGTAAACGACGGTCTCGCCACCGCGTTCAACCGCATCATACTCCCCTCCATGGGTAGCTCCAACGAAGACATGCTTCACGGCCGGTTTAGCCGGGCTGGTCGCGCGATGAGCCGCCTCGACGAAGTCGGTGCAGTGTCCGCTCAGTCCGTGCCCTCCGGTCTTGCCGATGAAAACGTGTATGCCGCCAAGGGGACCCGTATCCATATTCGATTGAATCGCCTCGACCCCATCCAAGATCGCCGATGTAGATCCGCCGCGACGACTCTTGGTCATCCGCCCACGACGTAGCCTTCGAGTCCTTTGAGCTTGCCCTCCAAGATCGCCAAACCATCGTGCGATAGCCCCACGGTGGGCGCCAACTGTCGTGGATTTGTCACGCAGATGTCCTAGCATAAGGACTTAGTCGTGGAGCCATCGCTACGAAGTTTACTTGCAGGGTTAAAGCGACACAAAGACACGAGGGTTTATACTAGTTCGCCCCTTCGATGAAGGTAAAAGCCTCGCCTAGTTGTGATGGAATTGATGTAGTCTCGATGGCTAGGAGCAAATAAGCTTCGCTTAGGCTCGAGTTGTGGTTGTCTGTCTTTGAACCTCCGCCGGTCGTCCGCTTATATACACGTGGTGCCGCCGGTTTGCGAGTCCCAACCGTTCATATTCGTATCCCGTTGGTATCTCTCTATTCCTAACTTACAACACAAGTTATACATCAGGCCGGTTTACGGCTACAAGTTCTAAACCAACTACAGGCCTTGGGCCTTTCCATGATTACACTACTAGCGGAGTTAACCCGGCCCAAGCTTGGCCGGTTTACACCTAGTGGTAATATCCCCAACAAAGACCAACAATGGCAAGCACCCGACTGTAGTTGTGCGATCAGGGTGGTCCTCGGCATCAAAGATGATGGGCGTGTGTGACCGCTTGAGTGGCTTCTGAGCTTCTATTGCCGGTTCCGCTGCATTGATCTCACGAGCCCACTGCTTGAGTTGGTGGTGAGAGCAATGCAAAGATGTGCCTCCGTCAATGCACATGGCTTCGGTTGCTATCTAGAAATCTTGTTCACTGGACTCCTCTTCGTCCCCATCATCACATTCATCTTCCTTCTCTTTCTTGTCATGGCCTCGAGCAAGCTTCTCCCTCTACTGCTTAACCTTGCCGCGATGACCTCCGCGGCCACCACGACCCTTCTTGCCAGACCCTCTAGCACCATCTTTGCCCTTCTCCTTGTCGCACTTCCTGTATTCAACTTTCTGCTTCTCGGTAAGCTGCTCTACTTGCCGACACTCCTGGAGGTCATGGCCCTTGGTGTGGTGGATCTTGGAGTATGGCTTGCCGGAGCCCTCTGTCTTTTCGCCTGCCGCAGCATCCTGACAACCAGCGCATCTGACAACCTCCTTGCCGGAGCTCTCGATCTTTGACTTCTTGGAAGCATTGGAGTCGCTCGAACCCTCAACCGCCATCACAGCTTTGCCCTTGCGCTTCCTGTTGCATATGCGGACTTTCTTCTTTAGGATCGATGCGCCATCATCTTCGTAATAGACTTCAGTGCCGACATCTTCCCCGGGAAGTCTCCTTCCCTCTTTAGGACGCGCACACTTATCGGCCAGAGCGTAAAGCTCGGCAACATCCCTCACCTTGTTCATGGCCATCTCCTCCCACATCTTGCGATTGTGCACATTTGTGTGAAATGCAGCAATCACAATGGCTGGGTGGATGTCGGGAATGTTGTGTTGCACGTGACTGAATCTCTGAATATACTTGCAGTGAGATGCCATCTCTATGGGGTAGCACATGCAGATCACTGGCTAGCCGGGAACCTTGTGGCACCCGGTGAAAGCAACAACGCTCATGGCTGTCGGGCGCGATGGGGCGCGACACCTATGGGGCCGGGGACGGCCCCTTCGTGAGTTCGGTACGAGGGCGGAGGATGCGCGGAGAGCAGATCGAGGCGATGCGCGCGGGGGATTTTTACCCAGCTTCGGGCCGCGATGGTCGCGTAAACCCTATCGCTGCTTTGTGTTGTATTTGATCTTGCTCAAGAATGTGAGCGTATGGTGGTGTGGTGTTGCTAATGAACCAGCCAATCCTCGGCGCTATAGTTGCCAAGGATCCGAACCTCCAACCCCTCTACGCAGTGCATGGGCCTCCTTTATAGGGCAAGGGTCACCGACAGTGTCAACGAGGGTAGAGGGGTAAAACGTAAAAGAGGTGGTAGTTGGAACAAGGTGCGGGAACAAGGCAGCTACAAAGGCTTGAACAAAGGATTCTACCTACTTTTGACAGAGGGGACAAGAGCATTAATGCCCGTCGCCGTCGACCCCAAAAGCTCCCCGCCTTGCGTCTCCGCTTGCCACGGGCGATGGAGCCACCACCGTGGGCGCCACCGCACCCTCATGCAGCACAGCCATCCGCCACGCGCTTCTCGAGAGGGCTTAAGGCGACGCGTGGGCGGATGAGCTGGAGGCGGGCGACAACAGGCTCTCCGGCAAGCACCTTGCCGGGTCTCGATCTTGCCGGCCCGGAGCTTGTCGGGCTTGTAACTTGTCGCCTCGGGCCCTCGCCGACGCGTATAGCGCCGAGGCGTGTCTTCCGAGATGTAGTCTTCGTCTCCCGGCGAGCTCCTCTCGCCGGAGCTTGCATGAGTGATGTAATTTTGAGCTCGAACGGCCTTCCGGCAAGCTCCTCTTGCCGGGTCTCGAGCTTTCTGCCTTGTACACTTTGTTCTTGAATGGCTTGATATGAAGCAGGAATGGTCTCCGGCAAGCATTTGGTGGACCCAGCTGCAGGGAGCTGCGACTGCCCGTGCACGAGTTGGGGTACTGAGGTACCCCCTACCTTAGTACACCGACAGGAGCACCCGGGCCTGGGCCACACACGGTGCCGAGCGCAGTGCACGGGCACACGCGGCCCACGGCGTGCCGAGTCCACTTCAGATTCGCCGCCTCACAAGCAAAGACGCGCGCCGATTGCAAGGTCGTGGAGATGTGGGCGGCGATGCAGCCTTTAAGGCATCCACCCCGTGATCGTGGTGCAGAGCGGGTCGCCACCCGCCGCTCTGGTTCCGCTTTTTGCCACGCGCCCTCATGCACGGGGTCGGGCGGCGAAGGTGGGAGACCGAGCCGCCACGGAGGAGAAGGCGAGTCGGCCCCGCCTCCGGCCTCCTCGCTTCCTGATTGGACGAAGGGCGGTTGAGTTTCACCTCGCCCCTTTAAAAGGGGCGAAGGGGAGCACAATGACCGCACTCATCCTCTTCTCCTTCGCCTTCATCCTCTATTCTTCTTGCCGCCATGGAAGGAGGGAACCTCGGTTCTTCGACGGTGGCAGCGAGGGTCGCTTCTAGGCAGCGCACCATTCTCATCCGCCTCCGTGGCGGCGGAGCCAGCCACGAGAGGGAGAGGGAGAGGGCGGGCAGCATGACGAGGCCGAGGGCGTGGCGAGGCGGTCGGGGAGAGGCGGTCGTGGTGATGTGCCTCCTCCGTCTCCCGGCATCTCGACCACGGCGCGTCCACACCGAGATGACCCCGGAGTTCTTCATCAAGCTTCGCGGGCGCCTCGTCGTCGCCTCCGGCTGCCGCCCCGCTTGCAGACGCGATGGGGCCGGATCCACCCGACGTGATGGATTTATGCATGAGGGGCTGCGGATCAGCGGCACTGGGTGAGTGTCGTGTCCCCAGCCCCGGCGTGATGTTCTTCGACCGAGGGTGGAAGACGCTCGCCGGATCCATAGCTTGACGGCGGGTTCACCTCCATTTCGTTATCGGATGGTGACCTTCTCGCCACAAAGTCTTCGGCGACTACGGACCCGGCACGCTGCTGTGTGGACAGCTCCTCGGATAGCGAAGGCTCCTCCCGAGCGAGAGTGACGAGGAGGAGAGCGACAGCGGCGACGAGGGGATGGCGGGCCCGACTAGGCGCCGGACACCGCTGCTCACAAGGCCACCGGCGACCTCATCTTCTGGTCGCTGCCTTCAACTCCCCGGGCCGCTTTCTTGGCGGCCGGCGTTGGGAGGCTGCGGAAGAGGAAGAGGGGAGGACGGCAAGGCCGTTAATCGAGTACGAGGGCGAGGTGCCCTCGTGCCGATGTCCCACCACCCCGCCTTCAAGCTCTGCCTCCGACGCCTGCCTCCGCCAAGCTCCGGCCGGCCCCCGGGTGTTCTCTTGGTGTCTTCGGCGCCTGTGGCTCTCCGGCATGCGCTCCCCATGCCCGCCACCTTGCGCAGCTCTGGGCACGGCGGCGTCACCGCCACGCCTCCTAGGCGCGCCTTCGCCTTTCCCGACAAGCTCCTCTTGCGGGGCCTCCTCCCCAGCAGCTTATCTTGCCGGGGGCTCCTTGTCCTACCTCCCGAACTCCTGAACAGAGAAACAGGAGAAGGATCACGGGCACCTTATCTTTTTAATTTGTAAGCCCTCGGGCACTAGCTGCTTTTAAGAACTTGTAATCCTCTCTATCATGTTTTTCATCCTCTATGGACTTGTACTATGCTAGGATGTTTTTAATGAAAAGAGGGGAAAGCTTGCCGGACTGAGTCTTTTACTTGACTGCGTGTCTTGTGTGTTCTTACGCTATCGGGAGCTTGCCGGGCTAACACGCTTGCCGAAAAGGGACAGCCAGCTGGCGGTGTCGCTTCCGCAAGCAACCTTGCCGGGCGGGCTTCTGACGCTTAACTTGTCGAAAGGTGCTCGAAGCAAGATAAGGTGCAGCAGCACACTTGTGTTTGTTGAGCGGACTCGAAACAAAACAAGCACGCAATCGGGCCACGACTGCTCCTCCACGCACGGGTTTTACACGACACGCTCGCTCAAAGACGCAGCCCCGCATTTCCCAATCCATAGGAGGATGCATGACGAGGGTGAAAACTTATCGATATCGCAGCCCCAAAGAACTCTGTCTTGCCGGAGACGAATCTTGGCTCTTGCAGCCCCAAATGAGGTTGGCTTGCCGAGGAAGAACCTCAGCACCCGCAGCCCCGGCGACTTCGCTTGCCGGGCCCCAGCGCCGTGTGATCTTTCGTTCCTCCTTGTTGCTGCAATTTCAGTCATGAAAACAGCTGAGGTAGACACGCAATCGCTTCATGTATACGTATGTGTATATAAACCTTGACTATGCAATACGATGCCGCGCCTTGCCCTCGTATGTTTGTACTTCACGCTGGGAGCTTGTCGGGCGAACACGCTTGCGAAGCGGGACAGCCCGCCGCCGGTGTTGCTTCCGGCAAACAACCTTGTCGGGCCAGCTTATGACGCTTAACTTGTCGAGCAGGCTCGAAAGCAAGATAAGGTGCAGCAGCACACTTGTGTTTGTTGAGCGGACTCGAAACAAAACAAGTACGCAATCGACCACGACTCGCCTCTCGCGCCCAAGTCTCTCATACGGAGGACATCTCACGGCAGGGCTCGCCACGTTATATCCTCTGCCCTACATCTTTTGCGCGCTTTCACCCTACGCTTCTAGGTAACTTGCCGGTGCATAACACGCTTGCTGAGTGCGGAACATCAGCAGCCCGCTGGCTGGTGTTGCTGCCGGCAAGCAACCTTGCCGCGTCTAGTCGCGACGCCGCTTAACTTGCTGAAAGCAGACTCGAAGGAAACGAGGGCGCCGGTTGGTCGCTGCTCACTCTTAACTCGCCGAGCGTGTTCAAGCAAAGTAAGGGTGCGACCATTCACAGGCAGTTCTCCTCCGCGCATGTTTTTCAGACAAAGGACGAATGCGCAAGGGACATAACATAAAAAAGCATGGAATTAAAGAGTTCTCTCGCACGAAAGCTCGAGCAACTTAGCTTTTCTTTTTCTCGCTTTTCAGACTTCACAAGCGGAGCCCAAAGGCGCGTCCTCGATGGCGGCGCGGCACTCCGGAGAGGTGCGTTTGCCGGAACAAGCACCAGAGCTGCCTTCGCCGGGCTTAGAGCGCTCCGAGGAGCGGCGCTCGCCGGAGTGAGCACCAGAGCTGTCCTTGCTGGACCTGAAGCTCGATGGTGCGCCCTCGACGGCAGCGCAACGCCTGTGGAGATGCGTTGCGGCTCGGAGGGGGGAGCGGAGCGAAGCGCGCGAGGAACAGGATATGCTCGGACTCCTAGTAACGATAGGAGGAGCAGAGTCCTGTCTCGGCACTTTCGCTTTGCTTTTGCATGGACGGCAGTCCGGAGCATCCCGCGAGCCTCCGGCATGTTCTTGCCCCAGCGTGCGAGTACCACGTCTTATGGCACGGCACTGCTGGGTTGTAGTGCGCTGAGATGGACGTGGATCCACGGAGACCGAGGCGCGGTCATCCGTCCGATCCTCGGATCTCGGTGGCGCCCGAAAGTGCCTCGCCGGTGCCCACCCTTTCGACGGCGTCTCCTCCGCCTACCGCTGGCTCCGGTGGCGGCGGGTGAGACGCAGACGGGTCTGCAACCCTTGAGGCCCTCGTCTTCGGGGCCATGGTGTAGTTGTTGATGAAGTCGCTGGCGAAGTCGGAGAGGTTGATGAAGAACGCGGTCGCGCGAACGCCGGATCAGGTCCGCACAACCTCGACGCCCCCTACCTGGCGCGCCAAAGATGTCGGGCGCGATGGGGCGCGACACCTATGGGGCCGGGGACGGCCCCTTCGTGAGTTCGGTACGAGGGCGGAGGATGCGCGGAGAGCAGATCGAGGCGATGCGCGCGGGGGATTTTTACCCAGCTTCGGGCCGCGATGGTCGCAGAAACCCTCTCGCTGCTTTGTGTTGTATTTGATCTTGCTCAAGAATGTGAGCGATGGTGGTGTGGTGTTGCTAATTGAACCACCAATCTCGGCGCTATAGTTGCCAAGGATCCGAACCTCCAACCCCCACGCTGTGCATGGGCCTCCTTTTATAGGGCAAGGGTCACCGACAGTGTCAACGTAGGGTAGAGGGGTAAAACGTAAAAGAGGTGGTAGTTGGAACAAAGGAACAAAGGCAGCTACAAAGGCTTGAACAAAGGATTCTACCTACTTTTGACAGAGGGGACAAGAGCATTAAATGCCTGTCGCCGTCGACCCCAAAAGCTCCCGCCTCTTGCGTCTCCGCTTGCCACGGCGATGGAGCCACCACCGTGGAGCGCCACCGCACCCTCATGCAAAGACAGCCATCCGCCACGCTGCTTCTCGGAGAGGGCTTAAGGCGACGCGTGGGCGGATGAGCTGAGGCGGGCGCACAGGCAGCTCTCCCGGCAAGCACCTTGCCGGGTCTCGATCTTGCTGCCCGGGAGCTTGTCGGGCTTGTAACTTGTCGCCTCCCGGCCTCGCCGGACGCTGAGAAGCGCCGAGGCGTGTCTTCTGAGATGTAGTCTTCTGGTCTCCCCGGCGAGCTCCTCTCGCCGGGAGCTTGCATGAGTGATGTAATTCTTGAGCCTGGAACGGCCTTCCCGGCAAGCTCCTCTTGCCGGGGTCTCGAGCTTCTGTCTTGTACACTTTGTTCTTGAATGGCTTGATATGAAGCAGGAATGGTCTCCGGCAAGCATTTGGTGGACCCAGCTGCAGGGAGCTGCGACTGCCCGTGCACGAGTTGGGGTACTGGGGTACCCCCTACCTTAGTACACCGACAATGGCACTACTCCGACCAAGAGGAGATGGAGCTCTCCGGCAAGTTCATCAACCACGATCGAACATTGGACTTGAGTACCAACAGGAAGTAGTTGGCAAGGATCTTGTCATCACGTCCCCCGACAGCCTGCACTTCGATAGTGTAGATGCCTAGGAACTCCGTCGGGTTAATCTTGCTGTCATATTTCTCCAGAAACTCCGGCTTGAAGCTGTGGGAAGAGGGCCATCGGACTTGCCATAGCTCACAGGTAAACACTAGGCAACCTACCTCGTAAGGTAAGCACCTAGGGAACCTAGGTGCTGGCTCATCGACGAATGATCCCGCACGAGTGTCAGATTGACGTCGTGCTTCTCGGCGCCGCTGGATAGTGGTTCGAGCGTCTTCTCTGCGCCCCTCCTGAAGAACTTGGCGCTGATCACGGTGAGCTCGTGGATCAGACGACGCCATGGAAATGTCATCATGGGCATCGACCCTCTGGCTCTACTGCTTTTGTTGTTGTTGTCACAGAGGGGATTGCACCATAGGTGCACCACCTCTAGTCCGCTCACCAGCAGCACGCACTGGCGCAGCGGGCTATTGCTGCGAGGGCCCCGCCTACTGTGGCTTGTCATTGTTGGCGAAGCTGAGGAGGCTATGTATAGCATCTCTCCTCCTCCATCTTGTCCGTAGAAGAAGGGAGGTCAAGGAGCAACTGTGCTCATGCCAGGGCTTCTGCCAACATACTTGGCATGGTTTAGTGCGAAGAGCAAGAGGTGTTCTTACTTCCAACAGAGTTAGAAGGAGCCCCATCTCGGTCCTATAGTCGTGGGCTATTTTTGCTGAAATGCTGGCATGCATGTTGGCCATGCACATCCTGGGAATGATGCACAGGGGTCCTACCGCGAGGACGGTGTCCCGGGCCGCCGACGTCTTGGTGCTACTCATTGTGCACGATCTGTTTTGGTCGTGGCGTGTGAGCCGGCGAGGGAGTCTTAGATGCTGCTGGAGCATCCTTGAAGGTCACTGCACCGCTCGTAGGCCTCGTAACTCCGTCCTTAGACGTAGCAACCGCTAGATTCCTGCTTCTCATGCTCCGAATGATGCCGCTCGTCTGACTTGGATCGCCAGTGTTGGGGAACGTTGCATGGGAAACAAAAAATTTCCTACACTCACCAAGATCAATCTAGGAGATGAACATCTACGAGAAGAGAGATTGCATCTACATACCCTTGTAGATCGCGAAGCGGAAGCGTTAAGAAATGTGGTTGATGTAGTCGAACGTATTCGTGATCCAATCACGATCCGTCCCGTGAACTCCTGATCCAAGTGCCGAACGGACGATACCTTCGTGTTCAACACACGTACGACTTGATGACGCCTTCACCTCCTCGATCCAGCAAGCGATGGTGAAATAGTAGCTCGAGTCCTCCGGTAGCATGATGGTATGATGGCAGTGGTGGTGGAGAAATCTCGAGAGAGCTTCGCTAAGCACTACGGAGAAGAAGATGGCTACGAGGGAGAGGAGGAGCAGCGCCGTGGCACGAATAGATCTCTATCGGTGCGGCTGCCCTCTCTCCCCTCCTCTATATAGAGGGGGAAGGGTGGAGGGAGGGGCGCCCCTAGATCCCATCTAGGGGGCGTTGGCCAAGGCAGATGGGGGCTCCCCCTATGGAAACCCTAGGGTGGCTTGCCCCCAAGCCAGGTGGAGGCTTGCCTCCCAAGGCAGGTGGAGGCGCCCCACCACCCCTGGTTACGTGGGATGAGGTTAGAGGGGTGCACAACCCCTTAGTGGGCTGGTGTGCCCCCCTACCCTTGGCCCATGAGGACCCCCAACACTTGCCCCCCCGAAACCCCTTTCGGTCATGCTGGTCATCAACCGATACCCCCGAAACACTTCCGGACTCCAATAACCTTCGTCCAATATATCAATCTTCACCTCCGGACTATTCTGGAAGTCCTCGCCACATCCAGGATCTCATATGAGACTCCGAACAACCTTCGATAACCACCATAATGATTCAAGTATACTTATATCGTCACCAAACTGTAGGATCAGAAGTATGTCTAGAGGGGGGGTGATTAGACTACTTGACAACTTAAAAGTTTAGCCTTTTGATTAGAGTAGGTTTTTAGCAAGTTCACAATGATGACCAAGTCAAGTATCACCCTACACATGCAATTCTAGAGTTATGGCAGCGGAAAGTAAATTGCACATATAGTAAATAAGAGGTGGAGAAGAGCAAACGCAATTTGGAGACACAGAGATTTTTCTCGTGGTTCCGATAGGTGGTGCTATCGTCAATCCACGTTGATGGAGACTTCAACCCACGGAGGGTAACGGCTGCGAGAGTCCACGGAGGGCTCCACCCACGAAGGGTCCACGAAGAAGCAACCTTGTCTATGCCATCATGGCCTACGCCCACGGAGGACTAGCCTTACTCGGGGTAGATCTTCACGAAGTAGGCGATCTCCTTGCCCTTACAAACTTCTTGGTTCAACTCCACATCTTGACGGAGGCTCCCAAGCGACACCTAACCAATCTAGGAGGCACCACCTCCAAAAGGTAATAGATGGTGTTGGTGATGATGAACTCCTTGCTCTTGTGCTTCAAATGATAATCTCCCCAACACTCAACTCTCCTCACCGATTTGGCTGTGGTGGAAGAAAGGATTGAGTGGAAAGCAACTTGGGAAAGCTAGAGATCAAGTTTCATATGGTGGGAGTGGAGCAACTTGATCTCAACACAAGGGTAGGTAGTTTTCTTCTCGAAATGTAAGGTAGGAGTGGTAGTTCTTTCTCGATGGCTCTCTCCACGAATGAAGAGGAGGTGGAGGGTATTTATAGCCTCCACACAAAATCCAACTGCTACACACATTTGACCAAACTCGGTCGGACCGAAGTTGACAACTCGGTGAGACCGAAAGTTCAAATCTTGTGAACGTTGGGATTTTCGTGGGACCGAAAATACAATCTCGGTTAGTCCGATTCTTTCAAAGTCTAGGGTTTGCCAATCTCGGTGGGACCGATTTTCTCATCTCGGTGACACCGATTTGAGTACGTATGTTACGAAGCTTGGCAACACCAATTTCGTATGACCGAGTTTGGAATCGGAAAATCCAAATTTTAGGGTTTGGGTATATGGTCGAGGTGGTTCATCTCGGTGTGATGAGTTTGGAATCGGTGGGACCGAGATTACTTATGGGTTTATGTTGGAGTGAAAGATTGCGATAGTTTGAGAGATAAATCACTAAGCACTTTGAGCAACCAGATCATCATCATAACCTCATCCCCTTTAATAATATTGGCTTTCCTATGGACTCAATGTGATCTTGGATCACTAAACCAAAAATGGAGTCTTGAGCTTTTGCCAATGTTTTCCTTAGCATTTTGAGGGGTCCACATCATCACCATTGCCATACCCATATCAATGAACTTTCTCAAATATTCTCAAGAAATGATTAGTTCAATGATATATATGTTGTTATTAATTACCAAAACCACCCGGGATTAGTTGCACTTTCAATCTCCCCTTTTGGTAATTGATGACAACATATAGATCAAAGCTTCGACAAATGATATAATCAATGAATAACATCGTCGCTTTGAGAAGTATGTGATAAGCAAGAGCTCCCCTAAATTTGTGCATTATTTAAGATTTGCGCTTGAATGCAAATGCACAATCGATTAGGATCATGGGTCACTCTTCCATGTCACATACATCTTGGTGGAGCGCACAAAGTGATAAGAATGAATAACATGCACCCAATCACCAAGACATGAGTAAATGATCATACAAGATATGAATGGAATATGATAAACATTAAGCACACATTAAGCATAGTATGATCAAGCACTCATCAAGATAGAGCAAACGAGTATCAAACACACGAAATGTCTCAAAGAACTCAAAAGTATCTCAAGGAAAACCGCAAACGAAAGAGCAAAACGAGCACTCTCTCTCGAAGTCCTATGATCTATACAATTTCTCCCCTTTGGCAACAAGTTACCAAAAGTTCGAAGGTATAGAGCTAATCGTCACTAGGGACTCTGCTGGCGGCTCTGTCTCGTCGATGGAGTGGAGATAGCTGCATCTGCAAAGCTTCGCTGAAGTCTGTGGAGCTGGAGGAGGGACACTGAGCTGGTGCCGGAACCGATGGAGCTGTGGAGGTGCCAAGTAGTAGCCCTGGGTCTCATCCACAGAATAGCAATGATCTGGGCTTTGTGGGCACTGCAACAGCTGCTCATAGTCATCGTGAACCAAATCACCTTCCATCTCCTTCATGAGCTCTGCCTTCTCCTCTTCGCTTCCTCAATGTCTCGCCTCAAGCTTGTTGACAAGGACTGCACTTCACCACTTAACATCCAGAGCATGGAACTTATCTTCAACGATCCTCTCTAGGCTCTCCCGAGACTGCACTATGCTGGCCAAAGCGTAGTTCAATTCTCTCGAGTGGCTTCAAGAAGTTGTTCTCCAACGCCTTGGGCTTTGTCAGCTTCCTTCTCAGCTTTAGCTTGTTTGGCAGCTTCGACTTAGCATGTCCTTCAACAGATGTGGGAGCATCCTCACCATCACAACTTCATTATCTTCATGTTCGCTGCAATGGCAAGTGGGGTCTATCCAACAGTAGGTGTCCGTGCCAAACTTGGCATTAATGAGCATCCGAATATGCGGAGCAAACCCACACGACCTTCTTCTCGTCTGCTGCTGTCCTCTTGATAGTCTCAACTATCGTGTCCATCACCTTAAAAGGTGCCTTCGATCTAGAATGTGCAGCATGTTGATAGAATACCCTCTTATCATGCGGTGGTCTCTCGACTTAGGCATCAAAGTATGCCTCGTAATGGTGTTGGTGGTTGGGAGACCTGCCTTAAGATGATAAACTGATCCAAGCTTCCAGAACTCAACATCCTTGTCAGGTACCTCATTGTACATGTTCCTCATCGACTCATGATTTTTCTTCGGAATGCCATAGACATCAACATCATCATCCCTTGATACTGGTGCATTCAGCAACGCTCTCCATTCCTCAACAGTTGAGGAGAATCTACGTCCTTCATCATCCATACAATTCGCCATCCGGATAAAAATGTGCGGTGGCATAGAACTGCATGATCATCTCATCGCTCCAAGCAATCAACTTCGACCAACGAACTCAGAACTCCACATGCAAAGGAAGCTTTCATGCACATGTGGGAAATAGTCTCTGTGTTTTCATCACCAATGTATTCCCGTCTACATATCCGTGTCAAGAATAATTGGCTTCTTATCCATGAGCACTGCCTCATAAAAGTCTTGTTGCTCTCTAGTGTGGAATCTAGAGTCAACAAATGTCCTTCTCCGGTGGCATATGGATCAACTTGCCTCCATAGCTCGAGACCTTTGTCCTTCCTTTCCTTCATATTTTCAGCTCGAGGATGAGCATCATTATGAACTCGCAATTTCATCCGAGCTTCAAAGAAAATATGAGCCTCATCATCGATTCTCGCAGTGGCACATTGTCCTTCTTCTTCTCTGAAGCGTATGTTTCTTCAGTCTTCTTTGGCTTGGCAGCAGGTTTGGCTTGGGCTGCCTTTGCTTGAGCTGATGGCTTAGCTTTTGTGGGTGCTCCTCGCCTCGATGGCATCTCCCATCAACTTCGCTTCGAGGAGGTGGGGTGCTTCTCATCTGAGTCATCATCATCGCCTTCTTCATGAACTAGCCTCTTCCTCTTGGAAGTTTTCTTGATCTTGCCGGAGGTTTCTTCTTCCATGCTTTGAGCTTCTTTGCAGCAAGGATTTCTTCACCTTGTTGGTGCCTTTCTTTGATCTGTTGCCCTTGATAGCCCTTGGCAACCACTTGCCTTTTGGCTTTGAAGTTATCTCCTCATCTCAACAAAGTCGAATCCTCCTCATCAGAATTCCTCTTCTTCCTGGCCCTGGTGGCAGCAGCAGGCAAACCACTTGGAGTGCTCCTCTCTCCATCATCTGAAAAACTGCTTTCTTCAGGACTCGTAGCTGCCTCTAGAATCTCAACTGGCAATTCAGACCTGTTCTGACTGTCACTTCCATCAGACATGACTGACAACCTGTGAAAAGAATAGGTATAGGAAGAATAGAAGAGTTATCACAAACTGCAGAGGTTTTTGCAAAAAGAATGAGTTCAAACATTAGTTTTAGGTTTTCACAGAATACATTTCGGTCCGACCGAGTCTATAAATTCGTGAATCCGAGGTGTCTAAATGACCATATACACCACTTTCGGTTGGACCGAAATGGGTTTCGATCCGCCGAGAGCACTAGGGTTTCACTAAATCCTCACTTCGGTCTTACCGATTTGCTCAATTCGGTTTAACCGAAAAGTGCGGTCTACAATGACCAGAGGCCAAATCGGTCATCCGAGAATGTAGAATCGGTCACACCGAGATGTGTTCGCGGAAACCTAACCCTAAAATTTTCACTCGAATTTTGTTCTATGATCTAATCTGCTGGATAGGAAGATTTTAATCTTGGCAAGAAACTAGGCAAAGCCTATCGTGCATTGAATCAGCGGTTGAAGCACGAGAGGGATGAAACTCACCCAATCTGGTGAAGCTTCACTACGGCGGCAACGGCGCGATGAGAAAGACCGTTGACGGCGATGGAGACCAGCAAGGCGCGGGCGCACAAGCGACGGCGGAGACGATCCAAAGACCACGGCGACGGCAAATAAGGGTTTGAGGGCGAGGCGTTTGAAGAAGTAATCAACGCGCGCTCCTCGGTATATATACCCTTCGGTGTCGGTGGGACCGAGTTGAAAACTTCGGTGGGACCGAGATGGTTAATCGCGTGCGATTACACACCGTCACGCCGAAATTTGCAACTCGGTTTCACCGAGGTGAAAACCTAGATCAATCCAAGTGATTTCGGTCTGTCCGATTTGAGTATATCGGTTTGACCGAAAGTACTTAGAAGATTTTGGAAGTTAGGCTTTTGACGGATCGGTGGCTCCAAGTGCTCCTCACTCGGTCTGTCCGAAAAAGTCTTGTTCAAAGTTTGTGATATAAGCATGAATAGAGTTTGAGACAAGAAAGCATAGATAGCTAGGGGAGGAACTTAGGCATTCTTGTCCATCCATTTGGTCAAAAAGAGAAAACCTAAAGACCAAAGCAACAAATGGATGTCCTTGAATGGATAAAATCATGCATCCAACATGCTCACACAATAAGATAGCAAATGAAATATGTGTCAAACATGCACAAACAAAACACTAGCTTCTAGCACACAATTTGGCGATGACTAAGTCATCTATATATGAGTATATTGACTTAGGAGTCAAATGAGAACATTTGATCATAGGTCATACTCATCGTTTAAGCACAAGTGGGGTTACCACTTTTCCATAAAGCATTAATGTGTTCACATCATTAAAAGATGCTTTAGCTCATTTCTTTAGAGCAAAGCTCCCCCTTGATGTGAGAACCCCTTTCAAAGGGTCAAACTAACCTTGGGTTGTCGTTGAAGACTTCATGTAGATGTTGAAGATGTGGATGCTCAATGTTGATGAAGATCATCAAGAGTTGGGAGCAATCCTTTGGATTCGGCACTTTCAATACCTACATGGGTTAGTCCCACAAGGAACAAACAAGGATATCCATGGACATAGATTGAAGTACACAATAGATGATGTCCATGAAAGCAATGATTACCTTGTCCCTTGACTTACCAACATGAGGGT
The DNA here is from genome assembly GCA_021437245.1 of Aegilops speltoides. NCBI lineage: Eukaryota > Viridiplantae > Streptophyta > Magnoliopsida > Poales > Poaceae > Aegilops > Aegilops speltoides. The sequence goes on from CM038145.1 coordinate 101,553,187, forward strand.
TTGTGACTCCATGAACTAGTGCAAGATGTGAAAGTTTATTGCACAAGTTCTTGCCAAAATGAATGTGAGTGAAGTATGTTGGCGAGTCACCCTCAAGAACTTTCTAGTTCTTCTTCTTCGGATCCACATCATCTTGATGGGAATCCTTGGGGTAGTAGTTGAGCTTGTCAAGTAGAACTTGAAGTAGCCTTGGGAACCCACTTGACCATGGCCTTGGGTGCTTCAATGAATGCATCAATCTCTTCTTGAAGCTTGTCCTTGCCTTTTAGCTTGTGGTCTTGTGGTGGAAGGTCATCTTGAGCTTGTTCCTCATTTGAAGAAGTAGGATCATATTTCTTCTCTTGAGAAACAAACTTTGGAGTGGGATATTGACCTTCTTCCCATTCAACACCCTCGGCGTTGAACTTTCGCTCAAAACCAATTCCTTGATTCTTCCTGTCTTCCTTGCTTGCGAACAATTTCTCAAAGCTCTTGCTTCCGGCAAGACTCTTGTAGACACCTTTCTATAATCCCTTTCAATAGACTATTTTCTTGCTCAAGTGAAACTTGGCTTGAAACATTGTTAGTGGAATCAAGAGAATTACTAGAAGTAACAACATTTGATTTGGCATGATTATTGTTACTACTAGATGAAGAATTTTTCTTATGCTTGTCATGCTTAGTTTTAATAGGTGGCAAGAAATTAGACAAGAGAAGTCGTTTGGCAAGATATGAAGAACTCTTCTTTCAAGATCGTCATTGATAGCTTTTAGAAACTCATGCTCTTGCTCTAGATTGAGCTTCTCGGCGTAGCTTCTCATGAGATCTTAGGAGCTCTCTATGATCTTCTTGAGTTGTTTCATGAGCTAACTTAAGAGTGTTTAGTTCTTTAGTTAGACGCTCAATCTCCTTCATAGCATTGTCATTCGACTCTTCTCGACTATAAAGACTATTAGCATGTTCATCATTACTAAGCTCGCTAGATTTGTCATGTAAAAGCTCATCTTCACCAAGCAAATCATCCACATCACTATCAAAGTCAATAAACTCAGGTGTGATACCTTGGGGCCTTTTGCCATGAAGCATCTTCCAATTCCCTCATTTGGTGAATCAAATATGTCGAGGAGTTGGAGTTGGAGGACACGAGAGCAAGACCGCAACACCTTCATCTTGATCAGATTCGAGTTGGAGTGATAGCTTCTTTCGAGTGATTGTCGAGTCGGAGCCGAAACCCATTCACCAACATGAGCTTGATGTTTTCTTCTTGTGTAGCTCCTTGATGACTTGTCTTTCCTTTCCGAATCCTTGCTTCTCCGAGAGGATCTTCGTTCATAACGATCATCTCTACTCCTTCTCTCTTTTCGAGGCGACTCTTCTCTTGAGCTTCTTCTTCTTGGAGATTCTTCTCTTCTCTTGTGGGGAGTCGAACACTCATTTGAGTAGTGTCCGGTCTTCCACAATTGTAGCAGTTTCGATCACGACTAGAAGATCTCTTTTCATCATATGATCTAGACTTTGAGCTTCTCTCCTTGCTTCTACTCTTGTAGAATTTGTTGAAGTTCTTCACCATTAGGCTTATCTCTTCATTGGAAACTAGCTTGTCACTTGAGGTTGTGGGAGCTTCAACTGCAGCTTTGTAAGCACCACTTGACTTGTTGTGAAGCTCTTCCTTGTCTTTAAGTGTCATCTCATGAGCAACAATTCTTCCAATGACTTCGGTAGGCTTGAGATCTTTGTAGTTTGGCATCATTTGGATCAAAGTGCACACGGTGTCATACTTTCCATCCAAAGCTCTGAGAATCTTCTTGATGATGAATCGGTCGGTCATTTCTTCGCTTCCTAAGCCTGCCATCTCATTGGTAATGAGAGCAAGCCTAGAATACATTTCAGCGACTCCTTCACCTTCCTTCATCTTGAACTTGTCAAGCTGACCTTGAAGAACATCTAGCTTTGATTCCTTCACGGACTCGGTACCTTCGTGCATTTCACCAAAGTATCCCAAATCTCTTTGCATTCTCAAGACGGCTGATCTTGTTGAACTCCTCGACACAAAGCATTGAAGAGAATGTCACAAGCTTGAGCATTGTTCAGAACATCCGCAACTCATCCGCAGAGCTTCGCGATCCGAACTTTTCCTTCCTCAAGAACTCACCTTGCAAGCCAACACAAATAATGCCCCATGCGGCAGGTTATGTCCAAGAATATGCATTTTCATTTTGTGCTTCCAACTAGCAAAATTTGAACCATCAAAGTAAGGACCTCTACGGAAATTACCTCACTAGACGCCATACTCTCCTAGGTTGTGAAACCAAGCTTATGGAGTCCAATGCAATGGAAACCAATCCAATGGAGACCAAAGCTCGATACCACTTGTAGGATCGGAAGTATGTCTAGAGGGGGTGATTAGACTACTTGACAACTTAAAAGTTTAGCCTTTTGATTAGAGTAGGTTTTTAGCAAGTTCACAATGATGACCAAGTCAAGTATCACCCTACACATGCAATTCTAGAGTTATGGCAGCGGAAAGTAAATTGCACATATAGTAAATAAGAGGTGGAGAAGAGCAAACGCAATTTGGAGACACGGAGATTTTTCTCGTGGTTCCGATAGGTGGTGCTATCGTCAATCCACGTTGATGGAGACTTCAACCCACGGAGGGTAACGGCCAAGCGAGAGTCCACGGAGGGCTCCACCCACTAAGGGTCCACGAAGAAGCAACCTTGTCTATGCCATCATGGCCTACGCCCACGGAGGACTAGCCTTACTCAGGTATATCTTCACGAAGTAGGCGATCTCCTTGCCCTTACAAACTTCTTGGTTCAACTCCACATCTTGACGGAGGCTCCCAAGCGACACCTAACTAATCTAGGAGGCACCACCTCCAAAAGGTAATAGATGGTGTTGGTGATGATGAACTCCTTGCTCTTGTGCTTCAAATGATAATCTCCCCAACACTCAACTCTCCTCACCGATTTGGCTGTGGTGGAAGAAAGGATTGAGTGGAAAGCAACTTGGGAAGGCTAGAGATCAAGTTTCATATGGTGGGAGTGGAGCAACTTGATCTCAACACAAGGGTAGGTAGTTTTCTTCTCGTAAATGTAAGGTAGGAGTGGTAGTTCTTTCGATGGCTCTCTCCACTAATGAAGAGGAGGTGGAGGGTATTTATAGCCTCCACACAAAATCCAACCATTACACACATTTGACCAAACTCGGTCGGACAAGTTGACAACTCAAGGAGACCGAAAGTTCAAATCTTGTGAACGTTGGGATTTTCGTGGGACCGAAAATACAATCTCGGTTAGTCCGATTCTTTCAAAGTCTAGGGTTTGCCAATCTCGGTGGGACCGACTTTCTCATCTCGGTGACACCGATTTGAGTACGTATGTTCTGTAAGCTTATAACACCAATTTCGTATGACCGAGTTTGGAATCGAAAATCCGAAATTTTAGGGTTTGGGTATATGGTGAGGTGGTTCATCTCGGTGATGAGTTTGGAATCGGTGGGACCGAGATTACTTATGGGTTTATGTTGGAGTGAAAGATTGCTGATAGTTTGAGAGATAAATCACTAAGCACTTTGAGCAACCAGATCATCATCATAACCTCATCCCCTTTTAATAGTATTGGCTTTCCTATGGACTCAATGTGATCTTGGATCACTAAACCAAAAATGGAGTCTTGAGCTTTTGCCAATGTTTTCCTTAGCATTTTGAGGGGTCCACATCATCAGTCATTGCCATACCCATATCACTGAACTTTCTGAAATATTCTCAAGAAATGATTAGTTCAATGATATATATGTTGTTATTAATTACCAAAACCACCCGGGGATTAGTTGCACTTTCACAAACGTTAAGTGTGTAGACCCTGCGGGTTCGAGAGCTATGCAGACATGACGGAGACACCTCTATAGTCAATAACCAATAGCACGGCCTGGATGCCCATATTGGTTCCTACATATTCTACAAAGAACTTTATCGGTCGAACCTCGATGTCAAGGATTCAGCTAATCCCGTATGTAGTTCCTGTTGTCTATCGGTATGTTACTTGCCCGAGATTCGATCGTCGTTATCTCCATACCTAGCTCAATCTCGTTACCGTCAAGTCTCTTTACTCATTCCGTAATACAAGATCCCATGACTAACTCCTTAGTCACATTGCTTGCAAGCTTCTTGTGATGTTGTATTACTGAGAGGGCCCAGAGATATCTCTCCATCACACGGAGTGACAAATCCCAGTCTTGATCCATGCCAACTCAACAGACACCTTGGGAGATACCTGTAGAGCACCTTTAGAGTCACCCAGTTATGTTGCAATGTTTGGTACACAAAAGGTACCCCTCCGGTGTCAGTGAGTTGCATGATCTCATGGTCATAGGAACATATACTTGACATGCAGAAAATGATAGCAATAAACTTGACATGATCACATGCTACATTTATAGTTTGGGTCTTGTCCATCACTTCATTCTCCTAATGATGTGATCCCGTTATAAAATCACAACTCATGTCCATGGCTATGAAACCATAGCCATCTTTGATCAACGAGCTAGTCCGGTAGAGGCTTACTAGGGACACGTTGTTGTCTATGTATCCACACATGTATTTGAGTTTTTGATCAATACAATTCTTGCATGGATAATAAACGACTATCATAAACATGGAAATATGATAATAACTAATTTATTATTGCCTCTAGGGCATATTTCCAACAGTCTCCCACTTGCACTAGAGTCAATAATCTAGTTCACATCACCATGTGATTAACACCCAATTAGTTCAGGGGTTTGATCATGTTTTGCTTGTGAGAGAGGTTTTAGTCAAGGGATCTGCAATATTCAGATCCGTGTGTACTTCGGAAATTTTTATGTCATACTGTAGATGCTGCTACCATGCTCCACTTGGAGCTATTCCAAACGCTAATCCACTATACATATCTGGTTGGCTACCCAGAGTCATCCGGATTAGTGCTAAAGCTTGCATCGACGTAACCCTTTATGCCGAACTCTTTATCACCTCCATAACCGAGAATATCTACTAAGAGTCATCCAGATTGGTGTTAAAGCTTGTATCTACGTAACCCTTTACGCTAAACTCTTTATCACCTCCATAACCGAGAAACATTTCCTTATTCTTCTAAGGATAATTTTGACTGATGTCCAATGAACCACTCCTGGATCACTCTTGTACCCCCTTGTTAGACACGTGGTAAGGCACACATCAGGTGCGGTACACAACATGGCATATCGTATAGAGCCTATGGCTAAGGCATAGGGGACGACCTTCGTCCTTTCTCTTTCTTATGCCGTGGTCGAGTTTTGAGTCTTACTCAACTTCACACCTTACAACTCAGGCAAGAACTGCTTCTTTGACTGGTCCATTTTGAACTCCTTCAAAATCATGTCAAGGTATGTGCTCTGTGAAAGTCTTATCAGGCGTCTTGATCTATCTCTATAGATCTTGATGCCCAATATGTAAGCAGCTTTACCCAGGTCTTCCTTTCAAAAACTCCTTTCAAACAACCCTTTATGCTTTCCAGAAATTCTACATCATTTCCGATCAGCAATATGTCATCCACATATACTTATCAAATGTTGTAGTGCTCCCACTCACTTTCTTGTAAATACAAGTTTCTTGCAAACTATGTATAAACCCAAAAGCTTTGATCACCTCATCAAAGCGTATGTTCCAACCCCGAGATGCTTGCTCTAGTCCATAGAAGGATCATTGGAGCTTGCATACCTTTTAGCATCCTTAGGATCAAAGAAACCTTCTGGTTGTATCACATAGAACCTTTTCCCACGGAAGTTGTCAAGGAAACTTTGTTTTGACATCAATCTGCCAGATTTCATGATTGAAAATGCAGCAACTGCTAACATAATTCCAACAGAAGCATCGCTATGACTGAGAAAGTCTCACATAGTCAACTCCTTGAACTTGTCGGAAACTTCTTTGCGGCAAGTCGAGCTTCATCAATGGTGACATTACCATTAGCGTCCATCTTCTTCTTAAAGATCCATTCATTCTCAATGGCTTGCCGATCATCGAGCAAGTCCACCAAAGTCCATACTTTTGTTCTCGTACATGGATCCTATCTTGGATTTCATGGCCTCTAACCATTTGTCGAAATCCGGGCCCACCATCGCTTCTCCATAGCTCATAGGTTCACTGTTGTCCAACAACATGATCTCTAAGATAGGGTTATCGTGCCACTCAGAAGTTGTACGTACCCTTGTCGACCTACGGGGTTCGACAGTAAATTGATCCAAAGCTTCATGATCATCATCATTAGCTTCCTCTTCAACTGAAGTAGGTGCCACAAAAACATATTTCTATGCTGCGCTACTCTCTGGTTGAAGTAAAGGTTCAACAACCTCATCAAGTTCTATCTTCCTCCCACTCAATTCTTTCGAGAGAAACTCTTTCTCGAGAAAGGACTCGTTCTGAGAGACAAACACTTTGCCTTTGGATCTGAGATAGAAGGTATACCCAACCGTATCTTTTTGGGTATCCTATAAAGACGCATTTGTCCGCTTTGGGTTCGAGCTTTTCCAGCTGAAGCCTTTTGACATCAGCATCGCAGCCCCAAAACTTAAGAAATGACAACTTAGGTTTCTTGCCAAACCACAGTTCATACGGTGTCGTTTCCACGGACTTAGATGGTGCCCTATTTAAAGTGAATTTAGTTGTCTCTAATGCATAACCCCAAAACAATAGTGGTAGATCAGCAAGAGACATCATAGAACACACCATATCCAATAAGGTATGATTATGACATTCGGACACACCATCATGTTGTGGTGTTCCAGGTGGTGTCAACTGTGAAATAATTCCACATTGTCTTAAGTGATTTCGAAACTCATAGCTCAGATATTCCCCCCTTGATCGAATCGTAGGAATTTAATCTTCTTGTTACGATGATTCTCAACTTCACTTTGAAATGGCTTGAACTTTTCAAACATTTCAGACTTATGCTTTAATTTATTAAGTAAATATACCCATATCTACTCAAATCATCTGTGAAGGTGAGGAAATAACGACATACACCGTGCGCTTCAACACTCATCGGATGCACACATCAGTATGTATGATTTCCAACAAGTCACCTGCCCGTTCCATTGTACCAAAAAACGGGGGTTTAGTCATCTTGCCCATAAGGCATGGTTCACATGTGTCAAGTGATTCAAAATCAAGTGACTCCAAAAGTCCATCAGCATGGAGTTTCTTCATGTGCTTTACACCAATATGACTTAAGTAGAAGTGCCACAAGTATGTGGTATTATCATTATTAACTTCACATCTTTTGGCATCAATATTATGAACGTGTGTATCACTACAATCGAGATTCAATAAACCATTCACATTGGGTGCATGACCATAGAAGGTATTATTCATGTAAACAGAATAACCATTATTCTCTGACTTCAATGAATAACCGCATTACAATAAATATGATCTCATCATGTTCATGCTCAATGCAGACACCGAATAACATTTATCTAGGTTTAACACTAATCCCGAAGGTAGAGGGAGTGTGCGATGGTGATCACATCAACCTTGGAAACACTTCCAACACACATCGTCACCTCGCCCTTAGCTAGTCTCCGTTTATTCCACAGCTTTTGTTTTGAGTTACCAATATTAGCAACTGAACCGGTATCTAATATCCATGGTGCTACTAGGAGTACTAGTAAGGTACACATCAATAACATGTATATCAAATGTACTATTGTTGAAGTTGCCAGCCTTCTTATCTATTGGGGTAGTTCCGCTACCAGTGACCGTTCCCCTTACAATAGAAGCACTTAGTCTCGGGTTTGGGTTCAACCTTGGGTTTCTTCACTGGAGAGGCAACTGGCTTGCCATTCATGAAGTTTCCCTTATTGCCCTTGCCCTTCTTGAAACCAGTGGTCTTGTTAACCATCAACACTTGAAGCTCCTTCTTGATTTCTACCTTCGCGGCTTTAAGCACCGCGAACAGCACCAGGATCATCTCCATCCCTTGCATGTTATAGTTCATCATGAAGCTCTAGTAGCTTGGTGATAGTGACTGGAGAATTCTGTCAATCACTATCTTATCTGGAAGATTAACTCCCACTTGATTCAAGCGATTATAGCACCCAGACATTTTGAGCACATGCTCACTGGCTGAGCTATTCTCCTCCATTTTGTAGGCAAAGAACTTGTTAGAGGTCTCATACCTCTCAACACGGGCATGAGCCTGAAATACCAATTTGAGCTCTTGGAACATCTCATATGTTCCATGTCATTCAAAATGTCTTTGGATCCCCGATTCTAAGCCGAAAAGCATGGCGCACTAAACTATCAAGTAGTCATCAGAACATGTCTGCCAGATGTTCACAACATCCATAGACGACGCTAGAGGGGTTGGCACATCGAGCGGTGCATTGATACGTCTCCAACGTATCTATAATTTTTGATTGTTCCATGCTATTATATTACCCCTTTTGGATGTTTATGGGCTTTATTTTACACATTTATATCATTTTTGGGACTAACCTACTAATCGGAGGCCCAAATCATATTGCTGTTTTTTGCCTATTTCAGATTTCAAGAAAAGGAATATCAAACGGAGTCCAAACGGAATGAAACCTTCGGGAGCGTGATTTTGGAACAAATCTGATCCGGAGAGCTTGGAGTGCAAGTCAAGAAGCTCCCGAGGGCCCCACGAGATAGGGGCCGCCCCAGAGGGCGCGCCCGTGTCTCGTGGGCCCCTAAGCGACCACCGACGCATTTCTTCTTCCTATATATACCTCGCACCCAAAACATCAAGGAGCACCACGAAACACAATTTCCACCGCCAGAACCTTCAGATCCGCGAGATCTCATCTTGAGCCTTCTTCGCTCTCACGGAGGGGGAATCAACCATGGAGGGCTTCTACATCAACATCCTTGCCCCTCCGATGAGTTGTGAGTAGTTTACCACAGGCCTACGGGTCCATAGTTATTAGCTAGATGGCTTATTCTCTCTTTGTGGATCTCAATACAATGTTCTCCCCCTCTCTTGTGGAGATCTATTCGATGTAAACTCTTTTTGCGGTGTGTTTGTCGAGATCTGATGAATTGTGGGTTTATGATCAGGTTTATCTATGAATAATATTTGAATTTTCTCTGAATTCTTTTATGTATGATTGAGTTATCTTTGCAAGTCTCTTCAAATTATCAGTTTGGTTTGGCCTACTAGATTGATCTTTCTTGCCATGGGAGAAGTGCTTAGCTTTGGGTTCAATCTTGCGTTGTTCTTACCCAAAGGATGTAAAGGGTTGCAAGACACGTATTGTATTGTTGCCATCGAGGATAACAAGATGGGGTTTATATCATATTGCATGTGTTTATCCCTCTACATCATGTCATCTTGCTTAATGCGTTACTCGTTCTTATGAACTTAATACTCTAGATGCAGAGGAGTCGGTCGATGTGTGGAGTAATAGTAGTAGATGCAGGGTGAGTCGGTCTACTTGTTATGGACGTGATGCCTATATACATGATCATGCCTAGATAATCTCATAACTATGCGCTTTTCTATCAATTGCTCAACAGTAATTTGTTCACCCACCGTAATACTTCTGCTATCTTGAGAGAAGCCTCTAGTGAAACCTATGGCCCCCGGGTCTATCTCTTATCATATTTGCTTTCAATCTATCTTTATTTGCATATTTTCTTTTTGCATCTATCTTATAAAATACCAAAAATATATTTATCTTATCATACTATCTTTGTTAGATCTCACTTTCGCATGTGGCCGTGAAGGGATTGACAACCCCTTTATTTCGTTGGTTGCGAGTTCTCTGTTTGTTTGTGTAGGCGCGTGGGACTTTTGAGGATCCTCCTACTGGATTGATACCTTGGTTCTCAAAACTGAGGGAAATAATTATGCTACACTTTGCTGCATCACCCTCTCCTCTTCGAGGAAAACCAACGCAAGCTCAAGATGTACCAAGAAGGATTTCTGGCGCCGTTGTCGGGGAGGTCTTCGCTCAAGTCAAGACATACCAAGTAGCCACCACAAATCCATCTCCCTCGCATTTACATTATTTGCCATTTGCCTCTCATTTTCCTCTCCCCCACTTCACCCTTGCCGTTTTATTCGCCCTCTCTTTCCCAACCTCCTCCTCTCTTTTTCGTTTGCCGTTTTTCTATTTGCTTGTGTGTTGGATTACTTGTTGCCATGGCGCAAGATAATACCAAATTGTTTAACTTCTCAAACACCAATAATAATGATTTCCTTAGTACTCCGATTGCTCCTCTTAATGATGTTGAGTCTTGTGAAAGCAATACTGCTTTGCTGAATCTTGTTATGAAAGATCAATTCGCCGGCCTTCCTAGTGAATATGTCACTACTCATCTAAACAATTTTATTGATTTGTGTGATATGCAAAAGAAGAAAGATACGGATAACAATATTGTCAAATTGAAGTTGTTTCCGTTTTCACTTAGAGATCGTGCTAAAGTTTGGTTTTCGTCTTTGCCTAAAAATAGTATTGATTCTTGGAACAAGTGCAAAGATGATTTTATCTCTAAGTATTTCCTCCTGCTAAGATCATCACTCTTAGGAACGATATTATGAATTTTAAACAACTTGATCATGATCATGTTGCGCAATCTTGGGAAAGAATGAAATTGATGCTTCGCGATTGCCCTACTCATGGTTTGAATTTATGGATGATCATACAAAATTTTTATGCCGGTTTGAACTTTGCCTCTAGAAATCTCTTAGATTCGGCCGCGGGAGGCACGTTTATGGAAATTATGTTAGGAGATGCTACAAAATTGCTTGATAATATTATGGCTAATTATTCTCAATGGCACACCGAAAGATCTTCTAGTAAAAAAGTGCATGCTATAGAAGAAATCAATGTTTTGAGTGAAAAGATGGATGAACTTATGAAGATGTTTGCTACTAAAAATACTCCTCTTGATCCCAATGATATGCCTTTGTCTTCCTTGATTGAGAATAATAATGAATCTATGGATGTGAATTTTGTTGGTAGGAATAGTTTTGGAAATAATGCTTATAGAGGAAATTTTAATGCTAGACCGTTCCGTAGTAATCCCTCTAATAATTATGGAAATTCCTACAATAATTTTGATGGTAATTTTAATAAGATGCCCGCTGATTTTGATAATAGTGTGACAGAATTTATGATTTCTCAAAAGAATTTTAATGCTTTGGTTGAAGAAAATTTTCTCAAAGTTGATGATTTGGCTAGGAACATTGATAGACTTTCGCTTAATGTTAATTCTCTTAAACTTGGATCTTCTTCTCCTAAGCATGATATCAATGAGTCTCTCAAAGTAATGAGAATTTCCATTGACGAGTGCAAGGAAAGAACCGCTAGATTGCGTGCTAAAAAAGAAATCTTTATAAAAGCGTGTTCTTCTAGTCTTGGTAATGATGAGGATCTTAAAGTTATTGATGTGTCTCCGATTAGATCTATGTTTTGCAACATGAAGTTTGATGATTATGGGAGTGATGATGAATCAACTTTGCCGAGAAGGCGTCCCAAAAATTTGGAATCTTTAGATCTTGATGTTAAATTTGGTAAAAGAGAGATTCGAGAATCCTCAACTTCTAATAATATTGAACCTACTATCTCGGATTTCAAGGAATTTGATTATGATAATTGCACTTTAAAAGGTTGTATTTCCTTGTTGCAATCCGTTGTTAATTCTCCTCATGCTTATAGTCAAAATAAAGCTTTTACCAAACATATCGCTGATGCCTTGATGCAATCTTATGATGAAAAACTTAATTTGGAAGTTTCTATACCTAGAAAACTTAATGATGAGTGGGAACCGACTATAAAGATTAGAATTAAAGATTATGAGTGTTTTGCTTTGTGTGATTTGGGTGCTAGTGTTTCCACGATTCCGAAAACTTTATGTGATATTCTAGGTTTCCATGATCTTGATAATTGCTCTTTAAATTTGCACCTTGCGGATTCTACCATTAAAAAGCCTATGGGAATGATCAATGATGTTCTTATTATTGCAAATAGAAATTTGGTTCCCGTAGATTTTATCGTTCTTGATATAGATTGCAATCTTTCTTGCCCTATTATTCTTGGTAGACCTTTCCTTAGAACAATTGGTGCGATTATTGATATGAAGGAAGGGAACATTAGATTCCAATTTCCATTAAAGAAAGGCATGGAACACTTTCCAAGAAAGAAAGTAAAATTACCTTATGAATCTATCATGCGTGCTACTTACGAATTTAGTGCCAAAGATGGCACTCGTTAGATCTATCTTGCTTTTATGCCTAGCTAGGGGTGTTAAACGATAGCACTAGTTGGGAGGCAACCCAATTTTCTTTATGTTTTTTGTTTTTGTTCCTGTTTATTAATAAATCTTGCATCTACCTTCTGTTTGGATGTGTTTTTATCTTTTAATTAGTGTTTGTGCCGAGTAGAACCTATAGGATAACCTACGATGATAGTTGATTTGATTCTGCTGAAAAACAGAAACTTTGTGCGCACAAATATAATTTTGTTAAATCACAGGAACGTGATTTTGCGTCGATTCTTTTTGCTGCTGTTCAATAAAATTTTTTTCCAGGACTTCCTATTTTGTTAGGATGTTTAGAGTTCCAGAAGTTTGCGTTAGTTTCAGATTGCTACAGACTGATCTGTTTTTGACAGATTCTGTTTTTCGTGTGTTGTTTGCTTATTTCAATGCATCTATGGCTAGTAATTTAGTCTCTAAACCATAAAGAAGTTGGAATACAGTAGGTTTAACACCAAATTAAATAAAGAATGAGTTCATTGCAGTACCTTATGTGGTGGTTTTGTTTTGTTTCACTAACGGAGCTTATAAGATTTCCTGTTGAGTTTTGTGTTGTGAAGTTTTCAAGTTTTGGGTAAAGCTTTTATGGACTATGGAATAAAGGGTGGCAAAAGCCTAAGCTTGGGGATGCCCATGGCACCCCAAGATATTCAAGAATAGCCAAAATCTTAGCTTGGGGATGCCCCGGAAGGCATCCCTCTTTAAATCTTCGCTCATTGGTAACTTTACTTGGAGCTATATTTTTATTCGCTACATGATATGTGTTTTGCTTGGAGCATCGTGTATTATATTAGTCTTTGCTTTTTAGTTTACCACAATCATCCTTGCTGTACACACCTTTTGGGAGAATCCTATTTGATTAGCATTTGCTAGAATACTCTATGTGCTTCACTTATATCTTTTGAGCTCGATAGTTTTTGCTCTAGTGCTTCACTTATATCTTTTAGAACACAGTGGTGTCTTAATTTTGAAGAAATTCCTAGTCTCCCGTGCTTCGCTTATATTATTTTGAGAATATTTTAGAACAGCATGGTATTTTCTATGGTCATAAAGTTGGTCCTAGAATGATGAGCATCCAAGTTGGGTATAATAAAAACTATCATAGGAAGTGAATTGGATGCTATGATCAACTTGATACTTGATAATTGTTTTGAGATATGGAGTTAGTGATATTAAAGTCATGCTAGTTGGGTGATTATGAATTCAACGAATGCTTGTGTTGAAGTTAGCAAATCCCGTAGCATGCACGTATGGTAAAAGTTGTGTAACAAATTTGAAACATAAAGTGTACTTGGCTTGTGCATCCTTATGAGTGGAGGTCAGGGACGAGCGATGGTCTTTTCCTACCAATCTATCCCCCTAGGAGCATGCGCGTAGTACTTGATTTTTGATGACTTCTAAATTTTTGCAATAAGTATATGAGTTCTTTTGACTAATGTTGAGTCCATGGATTATACGCACTTCTACCTTTCCATCTTTGCTAGCCTCTTCGGTACTGTGCATTGCCCTTTCTCACCTTGAGAGTTGGTGCAAACTTCGCCGGTGCATCGAAACCCCGTGATACGATACACTCTATCACACATAAACCTCCTTATATCTTCCTCAAAACAGCCACCATACCTACCCATTATGGCATTTGCATAGCCATTCCGAGATATATTGCCATGCAACTTTCCACCGTTCCGTTCATCATTTTCATGACATACTTTACTTTGTCATATTGCCATTGCATGATCATGAAGTTGACATCGTATTTGTGGCAAAGCCACCATGCATTATTTTCGTACATGTCACTCTTGATTCATTGCACCATCCCGGTACACCGTCGGAGGCATTCATATAGAGTCATATCTTGTTCTAGTTTCGAGTTGTAATCCTTATTTTGTAATCAATAGAAGTGTGATGATCATCATTATTAGAGCATTGCCCCAAAAAAAAGAAGAAGAAGAAAGGCCAAAAAAAAAGAAAGGCCCAAAAAAAAGAAAAAAAAGAAAAAAAGAAGAAAAAAGAAAAAAAAGGAAAATAAATAAAAAGGGCAATGTTACTATCTCTTTTTCCACACTTGTGCTTCAAAGTAGCAGTTTGTTCTTCATGTAGTGAGTCTCATATTTTGTGCGTCAAAGTAGCACCTTGTTCTTCATGTAGTGAGTCTCATAAGTTGTCTTTTTCATACTAGTGGGAATTTTTCATTATAGAACTTGGCTTGTATATTCCTACGATGGGCTTCCTCAAATGCCCTAGGTTTTCGTGAGCAAGCAAGTTGGATGCACACCCACTAGTTTTCTCTTGTTGAGCATTCATTTATAGCTCTAGTGCATCCATTGCATGGCAATCCCTACTCCTCATGTTGACATCAATTGATGGGCATCTCCATAGCCCGTTGATTATCCTCGTCAATGTGAGACTTTCTCCTTTTTTTGTCTTCTCCACACAATCCCCATCATCATATTCTATTCCACCCATAGTGCTATATCCATGGCTCACGCTCATGTATTGCATGAAGGTTGAAAAAGTTTGAGATTATTTAAGTATGAAACAATTGCTTGGCTTGTTATCGGGGGTATAGAAGTTGGGAACATCTTTATGTGACGAAAATGAAGCATAGCCTAACTATATGATTTTGTAGGGATGAACTTTCTTTTGCCATGTTATTTTGAGAAGACATGATTACTTTGATTAGTATGCTTGAAGTGTTACTATTTCTTATGTCAATATGAACTTTTATTTTGTATTCATTTGGATCTGAACATTCATGCCACAATAGAGAAAATTACATTATGAATTATGCTAGGTAGCATTCCACATCAAAAATTCTCTTTTTATCATTTACCTACTCGAGGACGAGCAGGAATTAAGCTTGGGGATGCTTGATACGTCTCCAACGTATCTATAATTTTTGATTGTTCCATGCTATTATATTACCCCTTTTGGATGTTTATGGGCTTTATTTTACACATTTATATCATTTTTGGGACTAACCTACTAACTGGAGGCCCAACCCATATTGCTGCTTTTTGCCTATTTTAGTATTTCGAAAAAAAGGAATATCAAACGGAGTCCAAATGGAATGAAACCTCGGGAGCGTGATTTTTGGAACAAATCTGATCCGGAGAGCTTGGAGTGCAAGTCAAGAAGCTCCCAAGGGCCCCACGAGATAGGGGGCCGCGCCCCCCTGTAGGGCGCGTCCCCCTGTCTCGTGGGCCCCTCGGGCAGCCACCGATGTACTTCTTCTTCCTATATATACCTACGTACCCCGAAAACATCCAGGAGCACCACGAAACACAGTTTCCACCGCCGTAACCTTCTGTATCCGCGAGATCTCATCTTGGAGCCTTCGCCGGCACTTTGCCGGAGGGGGAATCAACCACGGAGGGCTTCTACATCAACATCCTTGCCCCTCCGATGAGTTGTGAGTAGTTTACCACAGGCCTACGAGTCCATAATTATTAGCTAGATGGCTTCTTCTCTCGATCTCAATACAATGTTCTCCCCCTCTCTTGTGGAGATCTATTCGATGTAAACTCTTTTTGCAGTGTGTTTGTCGAGATCCGATGAATTGTGGGTTTATGATCAAGTTTATCTATGAATAATATTTGAATCTTCTCTGAATTCTTTTATGTATGATTGAGTTATCTTTGCAAGTCTCTTCGAATTATCAATTTGGTTTGGCCTACTAGATTGATCTTTCTTGCCATGGGATAAGTGCTTAGCCTTGGGTTCAATCTTGCGATATTCTTACCCAGTGACAGAAAGGGTTGCAAGACACGTATTGTATTGTTGCCATCGAGGATAACAAGATGGGGTTTATATCATATTGCATGTGTTTATCCCTATACATCATGTCATCTTGCTTAATGCGTTACTCTGTTCTTATGAACTTAATACTCTAGATGCAGGCAAGAGTCGGTCGATGTGTGGAGTAATAGTAGTAGATGCAGGCAGGAGTCGGTCTACTTGTTATGGGCGTGACGCCTATATACATGATCATGCCTAGATAATCTCATAACTATGCGCTTTTCTATCAATTGCTCGACAATAATTTGTTCACCCACCATAATACTTATGCTATCTTGAGAGAAGCCTCTAGTTAAACCTATGGCCCCCGGGTCTATCTCTTATCATATTTGCTTTCAATCTATCTTTATTTGCATCTTTACTTTTTGCATCTCTCTTATAAAATACCAAAAATATATTTATCTTATCATACTATCTTTATTAGATCTCACTTTCGCAAGTGGCCGTGAAGGGATTGCCAACACCTTTATTGCGTTGGTTGCGAGTTCTCAGTTTGTTTGTGTAGGTGCGTGGGACTTTTGAGGAGCCTCCTACTGGATTGATACCTTGGTTCTCAAAACTGAGGGAAATACTTATGCTTCACTTTGCTTCATCACCCTCTGCTCTTCGAGGTAAACCAATGCAAGCTCAAGACGTAGCATGCATCAAGGACATAAGCCTTCTGTGTGGCAGTGAGGATAATCCTCAAACTATGGCCCTAGTCCACATAATTGCTTACAATATCTTTCAACTTAGTCTTTCTCTAGGAACGTATTAAAACAGGGAGCTACAACGCGAGCTATTGATCTACAACATAATTTGCAAAGACAATTTAGACTATGTTCATGATAATGAGTTCAATTAATCATATTGCCTAAGAACTCCCAGTCAAATTGACATCCCTCTAGTTGTTCGAGTGAAACATGATCCAAATTCACCAACCCAAGTCCAATCATCACGTGAGATGAGGTGGTTTCAATGGTGAACATCTCCATGTTGATCATATCCACTATATGACTCATGTTCGACCTTTCGATCTCTTGTGTTCCAAGACCATGTCTGTACATGCTAGGCTCGTCAAGTTTAACCCAAGTGTTCCACATGTGCAAAACTGTCTTGCACCCATTGTATGTGGAGTCTATCACACCTGATCATCACGTGGTGCTTCGAAAATGATGAACTTTCGCGACGGTGCACACTTGGGGAGAACACAATTTTATCTTGAAATTTTGGTGAGGGATCTCCTTATAGTGCTACTGTCATCTTAAGAAAAATAAGATGCATAAAAGGATTAACATCACATGCAAATCATAAGTGACATGATATGGCCATAAACTTGTGCTTTTGATCTCCATCTCCAAAGCACCGACATGATCTCCATCGTCACCGGCATGACACCATGATCTCCATCATTATGATCTCCATCACCGTGTTGCCATCAGGGTTGTCACGCCAACCATGTTTCTACTACTATTGCTACCACTTAGCGATAAAGTAAAGCATTACATAGTGTTTAATGATTGACACGCAGGTCATACAATAAGTAAAGACAACCCTATGGCTCCTGCCGGTTTCCGTATGCATTGAAATGCAAGTCGATTTAAACTATTACAAACATGATCATCTCATACATCAAATATATTTCATGATGTCTTTGGTCATATCATATCACAACATACCCTGCGAAAACAAGTCAGACGTCTTGTTGTTGCATGTTTTACGTGGCTGCTATGGGTATATAGTAAGAATGATTCTTACCTACGCAAAACCACGAGGTGATATGCAAGTTGCTATTTAACCTTCTACAAGGACCGCCTTTGTCGAATACGATTCAACTAAGGTGGGAGAGACAGACACCCAGGGGCGAACGCACATTCAGGGATGTGGGGGCAGCTGCCCCCACTTGATTTTTATGTTCACCTGTAGTTTAACAACGTAGTAGGCCATGTGCCCCCACTCAGCCCATTACCCCTGTCCCCACTCAGCCCAATTCTTTGTATTATTTTAAAGCCCACTGAATAGCAATTCCCTCACAGGTTCTCTCATGGGCTGCAGCCTACGGGTCTAATCGTTGCCTAACTCAATCGTCGGATGCCCTAAAAAAGACTCAATTGCTTTTTTTTAGAACAAAGGCTCAATTTCTAGATTTCCCTTATACACGCACGCCTACCTAATGGAATCCCCGATCTCTTGTCTCACGCTGCCGCGTAGCCGCTGCAATCCCCTGACTTGCATCTGCCATCCCTCGCGCCATCGTGGCCTAGCACTATGATACCACAGCAGCGACCACAGAACCCAATCACCAAACAGGGGCCCTAATTTTCAATTCTTCTCTAATTCTAATTGACATAAAGGTAAACTGTATAGTATCCTTTCCCCCCAAAGTTTTTGTTTGTTTACAATTCCTGTATGTTAACAACCATGTTAGTTGCACTTACTGATGTGTATAATTTATCAATTCAGGTGATTAGGTTAGTTTAAAAAAACTGTAACGTGTAAATTTCAGTATGCAACTTTTTACTTCAGATTATTGGCTAGTTCGGACTAAAAACTCAAAAAAATTCAGGTCAACTATTAGTACTTTCTAGTTTCCTCACATTTCTTCTTCATGTATGACATATGAAATTTGGCATTTTAATCTTGTCACTTAAAGTTTATGGGAAGCTAATGGAGAGTTTTTCTCTTTCAGAAAACAACAATGCCCAAGATGCCTTAACAAGTTGATTTGGACAAGCTTCTAATTAATGAAGTGATTGTTATACATTTTCATGCCGTGAAAGATTGTTGGTTGATGAAACGGAAGGTAATGTGCTAAAGCTCTTTTCTATTTTATTAATACCGGCCTGCTTCGGTGTTTCCATTCTTCCCTACTTTGATAGTGCTTTTTTTGCAAGTTGTAAATTAGATTGATAGAACAATGCGTCAATAATGTTCTCTTATGCAACTTCGGAACAACATGTTGTCATAAATGGTTAGTTTTGTTTCACTTCTCAATTAACTTGGTTACCATGTGGACAATGATGTGATTATGCCAAGTGTTTTACTTATATCAATGTGTTTGCCATGTTGAACGTGAATATAGCCATATATTCGGGTTGGTTGCTCTTGGGCCACACTTGCTAGCTTTGGGTCTTGGCGCTCTTCTGTCTAGCTCAGATGATGTTCCTTGATGTTGCTAGTGTATTTTATTCATAGTCCCCAAACTCTAATATCTTTTTGTGTTTTTGGTTTTCGCTTGGCTTTTCCTTGATTAACTGGGAATGTTTATTTTTTGTCATGTTTTCCTTATAAACTAGACCATCTTTCTTCTCCTTAACGACTGCAGAAACCCCTGCCGTCAAATGAGGTTCTTCGAAAAAAATGGTCAAATATTTTTGCCCCCTCTCAAGTTTTTTCCTAGGTCTGCCCCTGCAGACAACCGCCAGCCATCTTTACGCAACAAAGTCACATGTCAGTCGATGGAACCGGTCTCATGTACGTGGACATGTAAAGTTGATCTGGGCCGCTTCATCCCACAATACCACTGAATCAAGAAAAAACCAAGGAAGGAAGCAATCTGAATATCAACGCCCACAAACTCCTTTGTGTTCTACTCGTGATGTCATCTACGCATAGACCTAACTCATGATGCCACTGTTGGGGAACGTTGCATGGGAAACAAAAAAATTCCTACGCTCACCAAGATCAATCTAGGAGATGAACATCTATGAGAGGAGAGATTGCATCTACATACCCTTGTAGATCGTTAAGCAGAAGCATTAAGAAACACGGTTGATGTAGTCGAACGTCTTTGCGATCCAATCACGATCCGTCCCACGAACTCCCGATCCAAGTGCCGTACGGACGTCACCTCCGTGTTCAACACACGTACGGCTTGATGATGCCTTCACCTCCTCGATCCAGGGAGTGATGGTGAAGTAGTAGCTCGAGTCTTCCGGCAGCACGACGGCGTGGTGTCGGTGGTGGTGGAGAAATCTCAGCAGAGCTTTGCTAAGCATTACGGAGAACAAAATGGCTACGAGGGAGAGAAGGAGCAGCGCCGTGGCACGAATAGATCTCTATGGGTGCGGCTGCCCTCTCTTCCCTCCTCTATATAGAGGGGGGAGGGGGGGGGGAGGAAGGGGTGCCCCAAGATCCCATCTAGGCGGCAGCCGCCAAGGCAGATGGGGGCGCCCCCTAGGGAAACCCTAGGTGGCTTGCCCCCCCCCCCAGGCCAGGTGGAGGCTTGCCTCCCAAGCCAGCTGGAGGAGGCCCACCTCCCCTGGTCATGTGGGATGAGGTGAGGGCCGCACAACCCCTTAGTGGGCTGATGTGCCCCCTCCGCTTGGCCCATGAGGCCCCCAACACTTTCCGCGGCCCTCCGAAACCCCTTTCGGTCATGCTGGTCATCACCTGGTACCTCCAGAACACTTCCGGACTCCAATACCCTTCGTCCAATATATCAATTGCTTCACCTTTGGACCATTCCGGAGTTCCTCACCATGTCCGGGGATCTCATCCGGGACTCCCAACAACCTTCGGTAACCACCATAATGACTCAACTATACTTATATCGTCACCAAATGTTTAGTGTGTAGACCCTGTAGGTTTAAGAACTACGCAGACATGATCGAGACACCTCTACAGTCAATAACCAATAGCGGGACCTGGATGCCCATATTGATTCCTACATATTCTACAAAGAACTTTATCGGTCGAACCTCGATGTCAAGGATTCAACTAGTCCTGTATGTAGTTCCCTTTGTCTATCAGTATGTTACTTGCCCAAGATTCGATCGTCGTTACCTAGTTCAATCTTGTTACCGGCAAGTCTCTTTACTCGTTCCGTAATACAAAGATCCTGTGACTAACTCCTTAGTCACATTGCTTGCAAGCTTCTTGTGATGTTGTATTACTGAGAGGGTCCAGAGATACCTCTCCATCACACGGAGTGACATATCCTAGTCTTGATCCATGCCAACTCAACAGACACCCTCGGAGATACTTGTAGAGCACCTTTATAGTCACCCAATTACGTTGCGATGTTTGGTACACACAAGGTACTCCTCTGGTGTCACTGAGTTGCATGATCTCGTCATAGGAACATATACTTGACATGCAGAAAATGATAGCAATAAACTTGACATGCTGATACGTCCATTTTGCATCATGCTTTTATATTGATATTTATTGCATTATGGGCTATTATTACACTTTATGTCATAATACTTATGGCTATTCTCTCTTATTTTACAAGGTTTATCATGAAGAGGGAGAATGTCGGTAGCTGGAATTTTGGGCTGGAAAAGGAGCAAATATTGGAAACCTATTCTGCACAGCTCCAGAAGTCCTGAAACTCCACGAAAATTAATAAGAATTATTGAGCAAAGAAAGTACCAGAGGGGGCCCACACCCTGGCCACAAGGGTGGGGGGCGCGCCCACCCCTACTGGGCGCGCCCCTGCCTCGTGGGCCCCCTGGTGGCCCTCTGGTGTCCATCTTCTGCTATATGAAGGCTTTTACCCTGAAAAAATCATAAGCAAGCTTACGGGACGAAAATCCGCTGCCACGAGGCGGAACCTTGGCGGAATCAATCTAGGGCTCCGGCAGAGCTGTTCTGCCGGGGAAACTTCCCTCCAGGAGGGGGAAATCATCACCATCGTCATCACCAACGATCCTCTCATCGGGAGGGGGTCAATATCCATCAACATCTTCACCATCACCATCTCATCTTAAACCCTAGTTCATCTCTTGTATCCAATCTTGTATCAAAACCACAAATTGGTACCTGTGGGTTGCTAGTAGTGTTGATTACTCCTTGTAGTTGATGCTAATTGGTTTATTTGGTGGAAGATCATATGTTCAGATCCTTAATGCATATTAACAACCCTCTGATCATGAACATGAATATGCTTTGTGAGTAGTTACGTATGTTCCTGAGGACATGGGCGAAGTCTTGCTATTAGTAGTCATGTGAATTTGGTATTCGTTCGATATTTTGATGAGATGTATGTTGTCTCTCCTCTAGTGGTGTTATGTGAACGTCGACTACATGACACTTCACCATTATTTGGGCCTAGAGGAAGGCATTGGGAAGTAACAAGTAGATGATGGGTTGCTAGAGTGACAGAAGCTTAAACCCTAGTTTATGCGTTGCTTCGTAAGGGGCTGATTTGGATCCACTAGTTTCATGCTATGGTTAGGTTTACTTTAATACTTCTTTTGTAGTTGCGGATGCTTGCAATAGGGGTTAATCATAAGTGGGATGCTTGTCGAAGAAAGGACAACACCCAAGCACCGGTCCACCCACATATCAAATTATCAAAGTACCAAACGCGAATCATATGAGCGTGATGAAAACTAGCTTGACGATAATTCCCATGTGTCCTCGGGAGCGTTTTTCTCATAATAAGAAATTGTACAGGCTTGTCCTTTGCTACAAAAAGGACTGGGCCACCTTGCTGCACCTTATTTACTTTCATTGCTTGTTACCTGTTACAAATTATCTTATCACAAAACTATCTGTTACCTACAATTTCAGTGCTTGCAGAGAATACCTTACTGAAAACCGCTTGTCATTTCCTTCTGCTCCTCGTTGGGTTCGACACTCTTACTTATCGAAAGGACTATGATAGATCCCCTGTACTTGTGGGTCATCACATGCTCACATGCTATGTTTATAGCTTGAGTCTTGTCCATCACATCATTTTCCTAATGATGTGATCCCGTTATCAAATGACAACTCATGTCGATGGCTAGGAAACCATAACCATCTTTGATCAACGAGCTAGTCCGGAAGAGGCTTACTAGGGACACGTTGTTGTGTATGTATAGACACATGTATTTGAGTTTCCGATCAATACAATTGTAGCATGGACAATAAATGATTATCATGAATAGGGAAATATGATAATAACTAATTTTATATTGCCTCTAGGGCATATTTCCAACAACCACAACATCGCGGAAGCTATTCCGCAACCCCGACTCCTCCATCGCCTCCTCCGCATTCACCCGTATTCGTAGGCGTCGGTGTCGATAGCTTGGACATAGATGGGACGCCCACCGTGGCACCCTTCTTCTTGGGTGATGAAGAAGCTGACATGCGGACTACTAGATCAGCTTCGCACAAGCGATCACCCTGCCTGGCACGCCAAAGATGTCATGCGTATAATGACGTATGGGACCCGCAAAGGCCCCTTTGAAGTCTAGCTGGGGAGATCAATAAGCACAAAGAGCAGAACTAGCAGAACACATGAGGATTTACCCAGGTTCGGGCCAGTGTGAAGCATAAAACCCTACTGCTGCTTTGATTATATTTGATGTGGAGTTCAAGTATAAGGAGCGCAGCTTGCCAGCAAGGTGCGCGGGAAATGCAACTACACGTGTATTGAACAAAGTGTCGACCTTTGTAAAGGTAGCCCCGGGCCTCCTTTTATAGATGAAGGGGTCACCATAGTGGCAAAACAATCTTTACCCAAGGTAAATAGTGGCTACAGTGTTACCTAACTCTGACGGGTTAAGACAAATGCATTAAATGCACCATGAGGTGTCGTGCTGGTGAGGCATTCCACCAAGGGTTGTCTCTCCTTCTATGTCGTTCGCCCAGCTACCTCTTATTATCTTGACACGCCTTCAGGACGGGTGTCACTAAAGCTATTTTTTTTGGCGGCGATCTGACATGTGACAAGACAAGCTTCACCAAACCACCTGTCCGCTTGACACCTACTTGACAGGCGACTAGCGTATCACTGAGGTGGAGCCATGGACAGGTATTGGGAGCTTGCCGGCACTGAGCTTGTCAGGTCTTCGCTTGACATCAAGTAGCTTGCCGACAACCAAAGTCTTGATCTTCAGTACTAAGCTAGTACTTCACGATGACATGTCTTGAGGTCTTCTTCATGGTTTTGTATACCATGTCTTGAGTCTTGTTTGTAGTAGTCCTTCGGCAAGCCCTGCCATCGGGAAGGCTACAACTACCTGTGCACAAGTCAGGGTACTAAGACACCCATGTCTTAGTACACCGATAATATTCAAGGCAATGATCATGTATATAGGAATCATGTCCGAGACATGTAGACCAACTCCTGCTTGCATCTACTACTATCACTCCACTCATCAACCCCTATCTAGCATGCATGTAGGCTATTTAAGTATAAAACAGAGTAACACCTTAAGCAAGATGACATGATGTAGACAAAGTAAACCCAATCAATATGAATAAACCCCGTCATTTTACCCTTAATGGCAACAATACGAATACGTGTCTTATACCCTACATTGTCACTGGGATGAAGCACCGCAAGATTGAACCCATCACAAAGCACCTTTCCCACTGAAGATAAAATAATCTAGTTGGACAAACCAAACGAATAGATTAGAGAGAAATACAGAGCTATAACAATCATGCACAATAAAGTTTAGCAAAGACTCCATTAATATTCATAAATATCCTGTTCATAAACCCGCAATTCATCGGATCCCAACAAACACACCGCAAAACAACATTGTATTGAAGGTTAAAGAGAGATTAGAAGCCATCTAGCTACTAGCTATGGACCCGTAGGTCTGTGGTGAACTACTCACGCATCATCGGAAAGCAGCAAGGATGATGTCGAAGCCCTCCATGATTGATTCCCCCTCCGGCATAGTGCTAGAAAAGGCCTCCAGATGGGATCGCGGAAGATTGTGGCGGTGGAAAAATTGTTTTGGGTGGCTCTTGATATATTATGAATATTTGGGAATATATAGAGGTTGAATTAGGTCAAGAGGTGCCACGAGGGGCCCACAAGCTCAGGGGGCACCCCCCGGGGGCACGCCTGGGGCGCTTGTCGCTCCCTCATGACTCTTCTGGTCTTCTCCCGAACCTTCGCGGGTCCCTTCCGGTCCGTAAAAACCACCGTAAAGTTTCATCGTGTTTGGACTCCGTTTGGTATTGATTTTCTGAAAAGCCAAAAAACAAGCAAAAAAACTGCCACTGGGCACTAGGTTAATGGGTTAGTCCAAAAATATCATATAAATGCATATAAAACATCCAAGATTGATACTATAATAGCATGGAACAATCAAAAATTATAGATACGTTCGAGACGTATCACCCAATGCATGGATGAGGGGCCGATGTGGTGTGTGTCGGTGTCAAAACCGGCGGATCTCGGGTAGGGGGTCCCGAATTGTGCGTCTAAGGCTAATGGTAACAGGAGGCTGGGGACATGATGTTTTACCCAGGTTCGAGCCCTCTCGATGGAGGTAATACCCTACTTCCTGCTTGATTGATCTTGATGATATGAGTATTACAAGAGTTGATCTACCATGAGATCGTAGAGGCTAAACCCTGAAGCTAGCCTATGATTATGATTGTTGTTGTCCAAAGGACTAAACCCTCCAGTTTATATAGACACCGGAGGGGGCTAGGGTTACACATAGTCGGTTATAGAGAAGGAGATCTACATATCCGAATTGCCAAGCTTGCCTTCCACGCAAAGGAGAGTCCCATCCGGACACGGGACGAAGTCTTCAATCTTGTATCTTCATAGCCCAACAGTCCGACCAAAGTATATAGTCCGGCTGTCCGAGGACCCCTTAATCTAGGACTCCTTAGTAGCCCCTGAACTAGGCTTCAATGATGATGAGTCCGGCGCGCAGATTGTCTTCGGCATTGCAAGGCGGGTTCCTTCTCCGAATACTCCATAGAAGATTTATAACACGAGAATCATGTCCGACTCTTCAAAACAAATTCCACATACCACCGTAGAGAGCACAATATTCCACAAATCTAATCTGCTGGCGGCTTTTCATAGCGTGACGTCACACCACGGCCCGGTCTTTATTCGAACCGTTTTTCACAACCAGCCACCGCACATATCGCGAGGCGGTTTTATCGGTACGTCTTGTCGAAGCAGAGATTGTGTCCCCTTATCACGGGATCCTCATCAATACGGACGTGGGTAACCCAACCGTGCCATCAAACGTGGCGCTTGGGGAATAAGCGATTTTAACGGGCAAGTGGGGAGGCGCAAGATCCCTGCTTCCTTTATAAGGGGATAAGAACTCCCTCTTTCACCCATGCCTTCTTCCTCTGCGCATCCGTCCCTTCTTTCTCAAGCCCTAGCGCTCAAGCATCCGCCTTCTCCATCAAAAAGGTTTCCCAAAAATGTCCGGATCTGGAGAAGGAGGCAAGTGGATGGCCTCTACCGTCCGGGAGAAGGACATCAAAAATCTTCGGGGGGCAGGGTATTTGGCCAAGAGAATCTGCCACCGTCTTCCGACGGCAGGACAAATCGTCCCCACCCCGGAACCCCACGAGAGGGTGGTATTTCTCCCTCATTTTTTCGCGGGCTAGGGTTTCCCCTCCACCCATTTGTTCGCGGCATCATGTACTATTTTGGGATTGATTTTCATGATCTATCTCCCAATTCTTTCCTCAATATCTCGACATTCATCGTCGTGTGCGAGGCCTTTCTCCGTGTCCCGCTGCACTTTGGCTTATGGCTGAAGGTTTTTAATGTGAAGCCCAAGGTAGTGAGTGGTGAGCATGCCGAATGGGGAGGTGCCATGGTGAGCAAGATGCCCAACATTACATGGCCAGCGGGTGCTTTCAATGATTCCGTCAAGGAGTGGCAGCAGCAGTGGTTCTACATCACAGAGCCGCGTGGCAAGGAATGGGCCACCGCCCTAGAGTTCAGATCCGGCGCCCCCCTGCGGCTTACGTCCTGGCCCAAGAAGGGCCTGAACTGGGCTTCGCCTGACGAGCTATCGGAGCTCCAGACGCGCGTCCAAGATATGGAAGGAAAGGACATCAAGCTCGTCAATGTAGTCCAGGTGATGTTAGTTCGCTGGATTCTACCTTGTCAACACTGGGCTTGCAATCTATGGGAGTTCGACCCGGCCAAGCACCAGACCTTGTCAGAGCTCTTTGGCTCTTCGCATAAGGACATCTGGAAGGTGCTTTTCAAGTCCAGCAAATCATGGCCGGACTCCGCCGAGGACCGCGGGTACCAACTGTCCCGCCTGGCAAGTTCGGTAAGTGATTGCTTGTTGACAGTTCGTATTTTCATTCGCATATTCTTTAAGAAAATGCCTGAAGTGTTTCCCCCAAATTTCCTAGGGCTGGGCAAAGAAGGTGGGGGCGGATCTACTGTTTTCCCCGCTACCAGAAGAACCGGCCGGCCCCCTTCTGACTAAGATGCTGGTCCCGGCGCCTTACAAGGCACCAAAGAAGAAGGCCGGAAATGAGGCCAAGAAGACCAGGGGCGGCCTCCATTGTTGTGGCGCTTCGGACGCAAGATCCGAAGAGTCCAATGCCCATTCTTCTTCCGAAGAGGATGAGGAGGAGGAAGGAGACGAATCCCCCGTGGTGGGAAGAAAGAAAAGGACGGCCTCCACATCCTTGGAGGCCGAGCCACCTAAGAGGGGAAATACTCCTCTACAAGAGGAGTCCATCGGCGCCACCGATAGCAGCCCGGAGTGGGATCCAATGGCCGAGCCCATGATGAACTCGTGAGTATAAAATCCGAACACACTCATGCGTCCGGACTTGTCATGGCATCACATTCTAATCTGAGCCGTGCTTTTTTCAGTCTGGCGAAGCTCCGCGCCAAACAATCCTCATCAGAAGATCTGCTGGATTTGGACGCTATGGAGAGCGGAACACCCCCGAAGGCCTCCTCCTCCAAACATAGGAATGAAACTAAGGTTTCATCCCAGAAGGACCCAGGCCACAGAGTAGGGGAAAAGGTCGCAAAGGCGGCGCCAGGAGGCCATACTTCAGGGGCCGGACACACGGGAGAGAAAGCTCCCGTGGGCATCAATGGCGGGGGTCATCTTGAATCCGGACCCCAGCCGGACACGATTCTAGAGACCCATAAGGTCCCCGAGTCACACAGACGGCCTCCGCCAACTGGAGGAGGTATGCCTACTCCACCGGCCGCCTCTGTCCAACCAGAGGTGTTAGATACTTTATTGGCGGCGCTGAAGGGTGCCTCCATCGTTGATGAACATCGTGCCCTCATGGGTGCGGTGATTGAGAAGATTTAGTCCGCTGAGAGTGGACTGAAGGAATCCTGTATCAGCCTCATAAGAGGCTTTGAGGTATGTTTTATGAGTTTTTGGGAGAGTGTCATGGTATAGATAGCAGCCCCTGATACACTGTTCGGTGAAAGAAAGAACCGAATAGAGGATCACATTCATGCTCGTAGGAGACTCACTTGATGACATATATCAGTCTTTTTAATCAGCAGGCATCTGTAGCGACTGCCGCCTCTCATGCTGCGGAAGTATCCGGACTGAGGCATAGTCTAGAGCGGGCCGAAGGAGAACTTGGCCAAGTGAAGTGAAAGCTGGAGGATAATCAAGGTATGTAGAAACCTTGTTTATGTAGCACAAATGAATAAGTGTACATGATGAAAATATTTTATAATGTGCTCTAGGAGCGATGGTCGAAATTGAGGCTCTCAGGAAGGCTGTGGTCGAAGCTGAGAAGAAGGCAGCCGCAGAGCAGGCTCTTCATGAGAAACACGAGGCTAGAGTTATTAAAGCTGAGCGAGAGCTTCAAGAGGCCGTGCAGAAATGCGAGACCTTGGAGCAGAGTTTAGCAGGGAAAGAATTCGAACTCTCCCTGGCTCGCCAAGCCGCAAGTGATGCCCGGGGGGAGGCCCAAGGTGCCCTGAAGGAAATCGAGGAGGCGAGGAAGATTGCGGCTGGTAAGGCTTTTTCTGTACAAAGTGAGTATTTTGAAAGGAGAAAATCAAGTTGAGAGTTTAAAGTTTGATTTTTCCAGGGGTATTTGCGGAGCTGCCACGCAGCATATCTGACGCCGTCCAATTCTACCAAGCCAAAGAGAGGAATACTGTGGATAAACTCTTCTGGATGCAGTATCTGGCACCAAATTATCCGGTGCCGTTTTCCGATCAGCTGAAGCAGCTGGTCGAACTGTATAAGGCGGCCGAGCTAGCCATGAAGGATTTGATTATCTGGCTGTGGCCTGCCGAGCCCATTCCAAGCAGTTACTTCAGTCTCGTGAAGCGGATTGCGAGTGCCTGCCCTCGACTCGAAGTCATCAAGCGGTCGGTCTGCATAGAAGGTGCGTGTCGGGCGTGAGCGGGATCGGACGGGGACCCGCCGGCCGCGAGCACCTATGGGGCCGGGCCCCTTCGTGAGTGCGCATTCTGGGTGGAGGAGGCACAGAGAGCAGATCGAGGCGATGCGCGGCGCTGATTTTACCCAGCCGGGCGCGATGGACGCGTAAACCCTAATGCTGCTTTGTGTTGTATTTGATCTTGCTCAAGAATGCGAATGATGGTGGTGTTGTGTTGGGTGAGTCGAACCAGCCGAACCCCCCACGCTGTGCATGGGCCTCCTTTTATAGTGCCAAGGGGTCACCAACAGGTGTCAACGTGGGAGAAAGGGGTAAAATGTAAAAGAGGTGGTAGTTGGAACAGTCTTGGGAACAAAGGAGCTACAAATTAGCTTGAACATGGTTTCTACCTACTTTTGACAGAGGGGGACAAGGGCATTTAATGCCCGTCGCCGTCGACCCCAAAAGTTCCCGCTCTTGCGTCTCCGTTTGCCACGGCGATGGATCCACCACCGTGGAGTGCCACCGCACCCCCCATGCTGCACAGCCATCCGCCACGCGTCTCTGGAGAGGGCTCAAGGCGACGCGTGGGCAGATGAGCTGGAGTGCGGGCACACAGCGCAGCTCTCCCGGCAAGTACCTTGCCGGGGTCTTGATCTTGCCGGGCCCGGGAGCTTGTCGGGCTCCGTAGCTTGCCGCTCCCCGGGCCTTCGCCGGGACGCGTATAGCGCCGAGGCGTGTCTTCTATGATGTAATCTTCTAGTCTCCCCGGCGAGCTCCCCTCGCCAGGACCTTGCGTGAGTGATGTAATCCTGAGCCTGGAACGGCCTTCCCGGCAAGCTCCTCTTGCCGGGGTCTCGATCTTCTGTCTTGTACACTTTGTTCTTGAATGGCTTGATATGGAGCAGGAATGGTCTCCGGCAAGCATGTGGTAGATCCAGCCGCGGGGAGCTGCAACTGCCCGTGCACAAGTTGGGGTAATGAGGTACCCCTACCTTAGTACACCGACAGGAGCCCCCGGGCCTGGGCCACACACGGTGCCGAGCGCTGTTGGGCCAGGCCCAAAACAGTGCACGGGCACACGAGGCCCATGGCGTGTCGAATCCACTTCCGCTTCTGCCGCCTCCCCGTGCAACAGCACGCGTCGATTGCGGCGTCGTGGGAGGCGTGGGCGGCGCATGCAGTCTTTAAGGCATCCACCCCGTGATCGTGGTGCAGAGCGATGTCGCTTCACCCGTCGCCTCGGCTCTGCTTTTTCGCCACGCGGCCCTCATGCACAGGGGTCGTGGGCGGCGAAGGTGGGAGACCGAGCCGTCACGGGCGGAGAAGGCGAGTCGGCCCCGCTCCTCTGGCCTCCTCGCTTCCTGATTGGCCGAGCGGGGCGGTTGAGCCCCCACCTCGCCCCTTTAAAAGGGGCGGAAGGGGAGCACAATGGCCACACTCATCCTCTTCTCCCTTCGTCTTCATCTTCTGTTCTTCTTTCCGCCATGGAAGGGGGAAATCCCAGCTCTTCGACGGTGGCGGCGAGGGTCGCCTCTAGGCAGCGCACATCTCCCTATCCCGCTCCCGTGGCAGCGGAGCCGGCCACGAGAGGGAGAGGGAGGGGGCGTGGCCGTGGACGAGGCCGAGGGCGTGGCCGAGGCGGCCGGGGGAGAGGCGGTCGCGGTGATGCGCCTCCCCCGTCTCCCCCGACGTCTCCTATCCACGATGCTGTCCACACTGGAGATGACCCCTGGGAGTTCTTCATCAAGCTGCGCCGAGCACCTCGTCGGCGCCTCCGGCTGCCGGCCCCGTTCGCGGACGCGATGGGACCGGATCCACCCGACGTGATGGAGTTGCGCATGAGGGGCTGCGGGATCAGCGGCACTCGAGTGAGTGTCGTGTCCCCAGCCCCCGGCGTGATGTTCTTCGACCGAGGGTGGAAGACATTCGCCCGGATCCATAGCTTGATGGCGGGGTTTACCCTCCATTTCAAGTTAATGGAGGGCGACCTCCTTGCCGTCAAGGTCTTCGGGGACTACGGGACCCGGGTGAGGTGCTGTGTGGACAGCTCCTCGGATAGCGAAGGCTCCTCCTCGAGCGAGAGTGACGAGGAGGAGAGCGACAGCGGCGACGAGGGGGATGGCGGGCCCGACTAGGCGTCGGACACCGCTGCCTCCCGCGCCACCGGCGACCCCATCTTCTGGGTCGCCGGCCTTCTGAACTCCCCGGGGCCGTCTCCTTGGGCGGCTGGCGTAGGAAGGCTGCGGAAGAGGAAGAGGGGGTGGCGGCAAGGCCGTCAAATCGGAGTACGAGGGCGAGGAGCCCTCGACAGCGTGCTGACGTCCCACCACCCCGTCTTCAAGCTCTGCCTCCGACTTCTTCGTCTCGCCAAGCTCCTGGCCGGCCCCCGGGGTGTTCTCTTGGTGTCTTCTGGTGCCCGTAGCTCTCCGGGGGCACGCTCCTCCCGCCCGTCACCTTGCGCAGCTCCTGAGGGCACGCCACCCGCAGGCCGTAGTGGGCGCTCTCCTAGGCGCCCCTTTTGCCCTTCTCCGACAAGCTCCTCTTGCCGGGGCCTCCTTCCCCGGCAAGCTTCCCTTGCCGGAGACTCCTTGACCTACCTCCTGAACTCCTGAACAGAGAAACAGGAGAGGGATCACGGGCACCTTATCTTTTTAATTTGTAAGCCCTCGGGCCTTAGCTGTATTTAAAAACTTGTAATCCTCTCTATCATGTTTTTCATCCTCTATGGACTTGTATTAAACTAGGATGTTTTTAATGAAAAGAGGGGAAAGTTTGCCGGACCGAGTTTTGACTTTGCGCCTTGTATGCTCCTATCCTACGCTCTCGGGGAGCTTGCCGGGCGAACACGCTTGCCGAAAAGGGACAGCCACCTGGCGGTGTTGCTTCCGCAAACAACCTTGCCGGGCCATTATGACGCTTAACTTGTCGAGCAGGCTCGAAAGCAAGGTAAGGGTGCAGCAACACACTTGTGTTTGTTGAGCGGACTCGAAAACAAAACAAGTACATAATCGACCACGACTTGGCTCCTCCACGTATGGGTTTTACAAGTCACGCTTCTCAAAGACGCAGCCCCGCTTTCCCGGTCCATAAGAGGATGCATGACGAGGATGAAAAACTTATCGATATCGCAGCCCCAAAGCAACTCGGCTTGCGGAGACGAATCTTGGCGCCGAGCCCCAGCGACGCTGGCTCGCCGGAGATTTAACCTTGGCGCTCGCAGCCCCATTATCTTTGGCTTGGCCAGAACCCAAGTGCTGGTGCGCTCTTCCGGTTTTTCCTTGTTGCTGTAATTTCAGCCATGAAAACAGCTGAGGTAAATATGCAACAGCTTCATGTATATGTATATAAATCCTTTTTGTGCAATACGATGCCGTGCCTTGCCCTTCGTGATGTTTGTACTTCTCGCCTCGGGAGCTTGCCGGGCGAACACGCTTGCCAGTCTTGGGACAGCCCATTGGCGGTGTTGCCTCCGCAAGCAACCTTGTTGGCCAGTGCAGCGCTTGTGTTTGCCGAGCGGACTCGGAAACAAGGCAAGGGCGCAGATGGACCACGACTTGGCTCCTCTCGCGCACAAGCCTCTCATACGAAGGGCATCTTACGGCAAGGCTTGCCACGTTACACCCTCTACTTTACGCCCTTTGCGCGCTTTTATCCTATGCTTCTAGGGAACTTGCCGGCGCTTAACACACTTGCTGAGTGCGGAACATCAGCAGCCCGCTGGCTGGTGTCACTTCCGGCAAGCAACCTTGCCGCGTCTAGTCGCGACGACTTAACTTGCTGAGCAGACTCGAAACGAAACAAGGGCGCTGGCTGGTCGCGGCTCACTTTTAACTCGTTGAGTGTGCTCGAAGCAAAGTAAGGGTGCGGCTATCCACGAGCAGCTCCTCCACGCATGTGTTTTGCGCATAAAGGACGAACGCACGAGGGATATAACATAAAAAAGCATGGAACTAAAGAGTGCTCTGCACAGAAGCTCGAGCAACTTAGCTTTTCTTTTTTCTTGTTTCCTTGCACTTGCCGGTGGAGCTCGATGGCGTGTCCTTGACGGCAGCGCAGCACTCCTGGGAGGTGCGTTTGCCGGAACGAGCACCAGAGCTGCCCTCGCCGGGCTTAGAGCGCTCCGAGGAGATACGCTCGCCGGAGTGCTGCGCCAGAGCCGTCCTTGCCGGACTTAGAGCTCGATGGCACGTCCTCGACGGCAGCGTAGCGCTCCAGGGGGACGCGCTTGCTAAAGTGGAGGTGGAGCGGGGGCGAACGGCGCGAGGAACAGGATATGCTCGGACTCCTAGTAGCGATAGGAGGAGCAGGGTCCTGCCCCGGCACTTTCGCTTTGCTCATGCATGGGCAGCGGCCCGGAGCATCCCGCGAGCCTCCGGCACGTTCTTGTCCCAGCATGCAAGTACCACCTCCCATGGCACGGTGCTGCTGGGTCGTCGTGCGCTGAGATGGACGTGGATCCATGGAGACCGAGGCGCGGTCGTCCGTCCTGTCCCTGGATCTGGTGGCACCGCGAGTGCCCTCGCCGGTGGCCACCCTTCCGCTGGCGTCTCCTCCACCCACTGCTGGATCCGGTGGCGGCGGGTGAGACGCAGACGGGTCTGCGACCCTCGAAGCCCTCGTCTTCGGGGCCATGGTGCAGTTGTCGATGAAGTTCTTGTGGCCGGAGAGGTTGATGAAGAACGCGCCGCGCGAACGCCGGATCAGGTCCGCACAACCTCGACGCTTTACCGGGCGCGCCAAAGATGTCGGGCGTGAGCGGATCGACGGGACCCGCCGCGAAAGCACCTATGGGGCCGGGCCCTTCGTGAGTGCGGTACGAGGGCGGAGGAGGCACAGAGAGCAGATCAAAGCGTCTTGCGCGGCGCGGATTTTACCTACCGGGCGCGATGGACGCCAGAAACCCTCTTGCTGCTTTGTGTTGTATTTGATCTTGCTCAAGAATGCGAGCGTATGGTGGTGTTGTGTTGGGTGAGTCGAACCAGCTGAACCCCCTCTACGTTGTGCATGGGCCTCCTTTTATAGTGCCAAGGGGTCACCAACAGGTGTCAACGTGGGAGAAAGGGGTAAAATGTAAAAGAGGTGGTAGTTGGAACAAAGGGAACAAGTGGAGCTACGATTGCTTGAACAAAGGGTTTCTACCTACTTTTGACAGAGGGGGACAAGGGCATTTAATGCCCGTCGCCGTCGACCCCAAAAGTTCCCGCTCTTGCGTCTCCGTTTGCCACGGCGATGGATCCACCACCGTGGAGTGCCACCGCACCCCCCATGTTGCACAGCCATCCGCCACGCATCTCGGAGAGGGCTCAAGGCGACGCGGGCGAGATGAGCCGGAGGCGAGCACAACAGCAGCTCTCCGGCAAGTACCTTGCCGGGTCTTGATCTTGCCGGGCCCGGGAGCTTGTCGGGCTCAGTAGCTTGCCGCTCCCCGGCCTTCGCGACGCGCGTATAAGCCGAGGCGTGTCTTCTATGATGTAATCTTCTAGTCTCCCGGCGAGCTCCCTCGCCAGACCTTGCGTGAGTGATGTAATCTCGAGCACAGAACGGCCTTCCCGGCAAGCTCCTCTTGCCGGGTCTCGATCTTCTGCCTTGTACACTTTGTTCTTGAATGGCTTGATATGGAGCAGAATGGTCTCCGGCAAGCATGTGGTAGATCCAGCCGCGGGGAGCTGCAGCTGCCCGTGCACAAGTTGGGGTAATGAGGTACCCCTACCTTAGTACACCGACAGTGCGCGAATGGCCTTCGCCCGTGCAAAGGTGCATTGGGGGAAGATGGATGCAAAAAAGCTAATGACCAAGGGACTGCCAGAGGGGAAGAGCACCGCAAGCCCGAACTGTATTATGAAGGTGTCTTGAAAGGGGCCTGCCTTGCGGTGGAGCAGTGCACCAAGAACATTATATTTCCATGAATACGGTCATGTTTTTCCTTTGTAATATTTGAACAAGGTCATTATTTATTGCTTGTCGCATGAAAGTTTTTCCTCCTGTGCGACCGTTTTATATAATAATCCTGAGAGTGGCCAGTCGTCGGCTTCCGCCCCCACGTAGTGAGTACGGGGGTGTTCGGGATAAACCTGAGCACTCTTTATCCCAGTTTTGGGTCCCTAAATGAGGTGTTCAGCACATCGAACCAGGCAATCGGACTATAGGGCTTTATCGCTCTCACTTAGCCATAGGAGTTTTTTCGAGGAAGGTAGGCCCAGCCCCTAGTGTTTGAAAGACCGCACGAGGGGCTCTATAAGCGCCTGATCAGAAAAGGCCGATCCGCCGCACGCTGCATTGTTTATGGCATTATGCGGAAGAAATCCTTAAAGATTTTAGAACCTCTCGAACAGCTGACCAGCTCTCGCTACATCATGATAGTCAGTTTTCGGCTTTCTCTACTGAGGTGCTCGTCCGGAAGAACCAGGACACAATCGCAGTAGTTCTCATAGTGCTACCTTAGCCGATATAGCGGAACGTAAGGTACCAAAACATAGGAGCCGGGAAAACCCAACTATTGACCCAAGACATGATTCGGAGCTGATGCATATAATGCTATAAGTTCGGGGTGCTGAACTACCGTGAAGGTGTTCAAACTTTTTTGCCGTAGTTGTCACATCCCAGGTTCTGACAATGCCTAGTGCATGCATTAGAGTGTTGCATCATGTTTAAATTTCATGAAACTTGAAATGGGGATTGTTTAAACCCTAGCACCAAATGAATTCAACTAAGGTCAAAATAAAATCTTTTTCATTGAACT
Organism: Aegilops speltoides; assembly: GCA_021437245.1. Taxonomy (NCBI): domain Eukaryota; kingdom Viridiplantae; phylum Streptophyta; class Magnoliopsida; order Poales; family Poaceae; genus Aegilops; species Aegilops speltoides. Next base: position 101,589,039 of record CM038145.1, read on the forward strand.
CAAAATGCCCTCTAAAAATGTTCATCATTTCTGGTTTGAGGTGAAAGCATCTACCAAAAATGGTTTATATTTTTGCAGGACATATTGGGCTCTGAATTAAATCATACTCTATTTGCATTTGGGCATTTAAATACTATAAAATAATTTAAATGCTCAAATAATCATAAACTTAAATGTTTGCTGTTGGATATTTTCCAAACAGTGGGCTTGAGCTAGTTTCATGATTTTTGGGTTTGGTCTAGTATTTTTAATAAAGTCACAAAGTTGCAGAAAAAATAAAACAGGAAGGAAGTTTTACAGGCGCCTACCAACTGCCCACTGGCTGCCCAGCCCAGCCAGCCAAGGCCAATGAAGCTCTTGGCTCGGCAGTGCAGTAAGGTGCTCGGTGGCGAGCACCGCATGGGTGCCACGCACCTGGTCGCCACCTCGCCGCTCCCCTCGTCCAGCCGCGACGTGGATCGCTCCCCCTCTCTCCCCCGAACCCCTCATACACCTCCTCTCCTCTCCAGCTCCTCCCCCTCGCGCTCCCCAGCCATGGCCGACGCCATCGCCGCCGCTCCATCACTGTAGTCGCACTCCCCGCCGTCCGTGCTCCGTCTCGTCCTGTCCAGGAGCTCCGCCGCCATCCTCTTCGACGAGCTAGCCGAGCCCCGAGCACTCGCGTGCCCTGAAGCCACCGCCCGACTTTGCCTGAGTCCACCGTCACCGGAGATCCCTTTCAACACCGTCGCCGCCTCAGTTCGTCCCCGACCCCGCCGGTTGCCTCTACGAGTGCTCTGTGAGCCTCGCTACCTCCCCTCCCCTTCCTCTCTCGCCCCCGAGCTGTGTAGCAACCACAGGAAGATCACCCGCAGGCACCGTCGCGGATCTCGTCGCCGACGTGCTCCCGGCCATCCTCCGGCCACCTTTCGGTGTCCATCGCACTCACCACGACGCGTAAGGTCTAACCATGCACTCCCCGCACCTCACCGCACACCCTAGTTTCGAGTTCGCATCCACCCGAACTCCGGCGGCCGCCTAGGTCGTCGCCGGCGCCAACTCCGGCAACCCCGACCCCAACTAACTCCACCAAGAGCTGCGGTTTGTGCCCAGCTCCACCCAGATGCCTTCCGCGACCCATTTGGTGGCCGGAACGGCCAAAATCACTTCCGCCGCCGCGTCGGTTCGCCGGGTGCTAAACGCCAAGCGCAGCTGACTTTGACTTTGACCGGGTGGGCCTGGTTGACTCTGTTGAGTCAATGACAGTGGGGCCCACCACATTAACTAAACTGGTTTAGTTTTAATTAATTTTAGCTAAACTAATTACACCGACACCTCGACCCACAATCGGGTTTGACTGGACGTCTCTGTTGACTTGCTGAGGTCAGCATGACATCATGTCGACGATAATCCTTTTCTCGAATTAAAATAAATCCGAATGATTTATAAATTCCGAATTTAGTTCAAACTTCTAAAATTCATATAAATTCAACCGTAGCTCCAAATCAAACAAGTTATATATGAAAAATGATCAGAAAAATCTAATCTATTCATCTGCACTGGTTTCATGCATGTTTAAACAACTTAACATTGCTGTTTAGTGCAAAACATGATAAGGAACTATTTGAATTCATAATTTGAATTTGGGGTTGAACCTTTGGCTCAATATGACCCAAATCCATCTGGTTGTAGTTGCATTAGGCCAACACACTCATATTGCCATGTCATGAGCATGCATCATATTGTTGCATTGCATTGATTGTGTTCTTTCTCTGTTGCCGGTATTGTCCCCTCTCAGTAGACGATGTTCGACGATGTGATCGATGACACCGATGAAGAACTATATTATCTTTAGAAGTGCCAGGCAAGCAAAACCCCCTTGTTCATTCCGATACAATCCCACTCTCTCGCTCCTGCTCTCTTTTACTGCATTAGGACAACAACGATTCATCTCATACTTGCTCATGTAGCTGAACCCCTTTATCCTCTGCATGACTGTCATTGCCAATAAATAGATGAAACCCACTAGCATGAGTAGGAATTGTTTGAGCCTGTGCTGTGCCTACTCATTCATGCTTGTTTGTCATGCCTGCTATTGCTTAGAGTTGAGTCGGGGCTAATTCATCGAGAATGAATCGAGGTGTGTGAACATGTCCTCTGTGTGTGAGCTAAGTGTGTGAACACGATTTGGTAAAGGTATCGGTGAGAGGCCATGTAGGAGTACATGGTGGGTTGTCTCATTGAAGCCGCCCTCGTGAACTGAGTTCGTGTTTGTGATCCATGATTCAGCTACTACCATGCATTGGGCCTGAAATATGACCCCGCCGACTTCTTAATCACCCTTGTCCCCTGTCCAGAGTTGCAAGTAGTTTCGTGTTTGTAGTATGTTTGGAGGCCGTCGCATTGCTGATCAAGGGGTGGGCTGTGATGCGGTAGGCACGCGGCAACCTGATGTACCGACGCCTGCTTGGTGTCTCGGGAACCCTGCTCACATCGTTTGGGGCTGTGAGCGAAACTCGCCGGATCTCCACATGGATGGAACCCGAATAGGCGATAAACCTGGACTAGAGACTTGAGTGTTTAGGTAGGTCGTGGTCTACACCCACGTCGGCTTTAAGCTGAAGTCTGCCGAGCACATGTCGTGTGCGCACGCTAAGTGGTGGAAACATGTATGAAGAAGTACACCCTACAGGTTAACATCATCTATTCAATAGCCGTGTCCGCTGTAAAGGACTTTTGGGTTGCCTATAACAGTTCATAGACAAGTGAAAGTGGATACTCTAAAATACGCAAGATAAGCGTGAGTGCTATGGATGGCGTTCTCGTAGGGAGACGGGAGCGGATCCATAGTGGTGTATTGATATGGTGAATATGTGGACTCGTGTGCGCCACCTCAAAAGAGTTAGTTGCAGTCGTAGTTTAGGATAGCCACTGAGTCAAAGCTGGCTTGCTGCAGTTAAACCCGCCATCCCCTTTGTTGATAATGATGCATATGTAGTTAGTTCTGATGTAAGTCTTGTTGGGTACATTTGTACTCACGTTTGCCTATTTTATGTTTTTGCAGAGACTTGGTCTCGCTAGTAGTTCCGCGTGGACTTGACGCTTAGCTTGATACCTCAGCTACGATCTTGTGCCCTCGGCAGATCTGGTAGATAGTCGCTTCTAAGCCTTTTTCATTTGTAGATGTCTCGTACTCGGACATGTTAAGCTTCCGCATGTGCTTTGATTTGTATGCTCAATGTTGGGTCATGAGACCTATGTTTGTAATATCTCGCTCCTCGGAGCCTAATGAATAAATACTTGAGTCGTAGAGTCATGTTGTGATGCCATGTTGTATTTGCACATATCGAGCATATTGTGTGTTTGTTATTGAAATGCTTGGTATATGTGGGATCTGACTATCTAGTTGTTTATCCTTAGTAGCCTCTCTTACCGGGAAATGTCTCCTAGTGCATCCACTAAGCCATGGTAGCTTGCTACTGCTCCGGAGCACTTAGGCTGGCCGGCATGTGTCCTTCGTTCCTGTGTCTGTCCCTTCAGGGAAATGTCACGCGATGAATACCGGAGTCCTGTTAGCCCGCTACAGCCCGGTTCACCGGAGTCCTGCTAGCCCAGTGCTACAGCCTGGATTCACTCGCCGATGACCGACACGTTCGATGCTGGGTCATGGATGCCTGTCCCTATAAGTTTGTGCCACTTTGGGTTTACGACTAGCCATGTTAGCCCGGGCTCCTTATCATATGGATGCTAGCAACACTATCATATACGTGTGCCAAAAGGCGCAAACGGTCCCGGGCAAAGGTAAGGCGACACCCGTGGGAATACCGTGCGTGAGGCCGCAAAGTGATATGAGGTGTTACATGCTAGATCGATGTGGCATTGAGTCGGGGTCCTGACAGTAGTATAGGCATGATGAAGCCCGGGCATATCAAGGCATATTGCAATAAGCAGCCGCCTTTTAACAAAAGAGTTTTAAATAAGAAATAGCAGTAGATGAGCATCACATAAATCCACATGTTGTATTTGAATGATACGTCAATGCGTATAAGTAGAAAATGATGTGATAAAAGGAAATATGATATCGGAACCTGCTAATACCAGGTGTGAGGAAGTTGTGTTTGGATCCGGGGTGTAGTCGGATGATCATAGAGGGGAATATCTAGAGATTACCTTACGCGCTCGAACTGTTTCCACGCCATCCATCCTGGCCTACGTAAAGGTGAACCTTCAAAGAAAATGCAAGAAATGGTTTTGCGCCACCTGGCGGTTGAACCGCAGTATGTGGCTTGTATTATCTTTTTCCGGAGTGTTTTTAATTAAGCTCTGGGCGAATCGGGCTATCCTTCCACGCAGTAGCTCAGACTCCTTTGATGGTGTCCGGGAGCTTGGTCTTCGACTCGAGGTTCGGCTGGAAGGTGCCATCCGTTGTTCTTGCTGTTAAAGCGATGGTAGACTCTTCGGCAGTGAGGGGGAGTTCGGACCTGCCATTAACCGTGATGGCGCCGCGTGGACCAGGCATCTTTAATTTACGGTAGGCATAATGTGGCACCGCGTTGAACCGAGCGAACGCGGTTCGTCCGAGCAGTGCCCGATGGTCACTGCAAAAGGGGACTGAGGGAGTCCTGGACTAGGGGGTGTCCGGATAGCCGAACTATCATCATTGGCCGCACTCCAAGACTATGAAGATACAAGATTGAAGACTTCGTCCGGTGTCCGGATGGGACTTTCCTTGGCGTGGAAGGCAAGCTTGGCAATACGGATATGTAGATCTCCTACCATTGTAACCGACTCTATGTAACCCTAGCCCTCTCCGGTGCCTATATAAACCGGAGGGTTTTAGTCCATAGGACGAACAACAATCATACCATAGGCTAGCTTCTAGGTTTAGCCTCCTTGATCTCGTGGTAGATCCACTCTTGTACTACCCATATCATCAATATCAATCAAGCAGGAGTAGGGTTTTACCTCCATCGAGAGGGCCCGAACCTGGGTAAAAACATCGTGTCCCTTGTCTCCTGTTACCATCCGCCTAGACGCACAGCTCGGGACCCCCTACCCGAGATCCGCCGGTTTTGACACCAACATTGGTGCTTTCATTGAGAGTTCCTCTGTGTCGTCGCCCATAGGCCCGATGGCTCCTTCGATCATCAACAACGACACGGTCCAGGGTGAGACTTATCTCCCTGGACAGATCTTTGTATTCGGCGGCTTTGCACTGCGGGCCAATTCGCTTGGCCATCTGGGGCAGATCGAAAGCTACGCCCCTAGCCATCAGGTCAGATTTGGAAGTTTGAATTATGCGGCCGACATCCGCGGAGACTTGATCTTCGACGGATTCGAGCCACAGCTGAGCGCGCCGCACTGTCACGACGGGCATGATCTAGCTCTGCTGCCGGACAGTGCCCTGGAGGCCGCACAAGAGTCCGCTCCGACCCTTAACTCGGAGCCGACTGCGCCGATCGAGGATGGGTGGCTAGACACCGCCTCACGGGCTGCTACCTCTACGGCGATGGAGCCGAATACCGACCCTGTCCCTTGTGAAGCTCGTGACTCCGAGGTGCCGGACTCCTCGCGGACTCAACCCTCACGCCTACCAATCGAATCCGATTGGGCGCCGATCATGGAGTTCACCGCTGCGGACATCTTTCAGCACTCGCCTTTTGGCGACATCCTAAATTCGCTAAAGTATCTCTCGTTATCAGGAGAGCCCTGTCCGGACTGCGGTCAGGACGGTTGGGATGCGGACGACAAAGAAATTCAAAGCCCACCCACCACCCACTTCGTAGCCACTGTCGATGATCTAACCGACATGCTAGACTTTGACTCCGAAGACATCGACGGTATGGACGATGATGCCGAAGACGACCAAGAACCAGCGCCTACGGGGCACTGGAAAGCCACCTCATCATACGACATATACATGGTGGACATCCCAAAGGATGGGAATGGCGATGGAACAGCGGAGGAAGACCCCTCCAAGAAACAGCCTAAGCGCCGGCGTCAGCGACGCCGCTCTAAATCCCGCCACAGCAAGAATGGAGATTCCGGCACCAGAGACAATAACACCCCGGACAGTGCCAAAGACAACCCCCTCCAGCAAGATTCAGCACAAGAGGACGGAGAAGCCAGCCCCCACGAGAGAGTGGCAGACGAAGAGGTAGAGGATGATAATTACATGCCTCCCTCCGGAGACGAGGCAAGCCTCGACGACGATGAATTCGTCGTGCCTGAGGATCTCGTCGAACAAGAGCGTTTTAAACGCAGGCTTATCGCCTCGGCAAGCAGCCTCAAGAAAAAGCAGCAATAGCTTAGAGCTGATCAGGATTTGCTAGCCGACAGATGGACTGAACTCCTTGCGGCCGAAGAGTACGAACTCGAACGCCCCTCCAAAAGCTACCCTAAATGCAAGCTGCTGCCCCGATTAGAGGAGGAAGAATATAAACCCACATCACCAGTGCACAATACGGCCGACCGGCCACCTCGTGGCCGTGACAGAGAGGCCTCTAGGCCTTCCACTAAAGTTGTACCCCGGCATCGCTCGAAAAGCACAAAGCCACGGGGGAATGCGCCGGACTTACGAGACATATTGGAGGATAAGGCAAGACAATCAAGATCGATCTACGGATCGCGTGGGCGCCCCACGATGCGCGATGATGACCGTCGCGCCGGATACAGCAACTCCGGCCGGGCCGAACACAGTAGACAAAGCTCGCTTGAGCTACGTCGTGATATAGCCCAATATAGAGGCGCCACACACCCACTATGCTTCACAGATGAAGTAATGGATCATCAAATCCCCGAAGGGTTCAAACCCGTGACCATTGAATCCTACGATGGCACAACAGATCCCGCGGTTTGGATTGAAGACTATCTCCTTCATATCCACATGGCCCGCGGTGATGATCTTCACGCCATCAAATATCTCCCACTCAAGCTTAAAGGACCAGCTTGGCATTGGCTTAACAGCTTGCCAGCAGAATCAATTGGGTGTTGGGAAGACCTGCAAGCCGCATTCCTTGATAACTTCCAGGGCACATATGTGCGACCACCAGACGCTGATGACCTAAGCCACATAATTCAGCAGCCAGACGAATCGGCTAGACAATTTTGGACACGGTTCTTAACCAAGAAAAATCAAATCATCGACTGTCCGGATGCAGAGGCCCTCGCAGCCTTCAAGCACAACATCCGCAACGAGTGGCTCGCCCGGCACCTAGGACAGGAAAAGCCGAAATCCATGGCAGCCCTCACATCACTCATGACCAGCTTCTGTGCGGGAGAGGAGAGCTGGCTAGCCCGCAGTAATAACCTCAACAAAAATTTTGGCAGTCCGGATACTAAGGACCGCAATGGCAGGTCGCGTCGCAACAAGCACAACCGCCACATTAACGGCGACAATAATGAAGATACGGCAGTCAACGCCGGATTCAGAGGCTCCAAACCCGGTCAGCGGAAAAAGCCATTCAAAAGAACTGCTCCGGGTCCGTCCAATTTGGACCGAATACTCGACCGCTCGTGCCAGATACACAACACCCTCGAAAAGCCAGCTAATCACACCAACAGGGATTGTTGGGTATTCAAGCAGGCAGGCAAGTTAATTGCCGAAAACAATGACAAGGGGCTGCATAGCGATGACGAGGAAGAGACCCGGCCGCCGAGCAATAGAGGACAAAAGGGTTTCCCCCCACAAGTGCGGACGGTGAACATGATATACGCAACCCACATACCCAAAAGGGAGCGGAAGCGCACTCGTGGACGATACGCTGATGGAGCCGCCGCCAAGTTCAATCCATGGTCCTCCCGCCCGATCACGCTTTGATCAAAGGCCACCCCACCAAGATCCGCCATGGCGGATTCGCCGCATTGGTTCTAGACCCAATCGCCGACGGGTTTCACCTCACTAGAGTCCTCGATGGATTTGGCGGCAGCAACTGAACTGCTTTATCAGATACAAGTCGCAAGATGGGCATAGACCCTCAAGGATTAAACCCACAAAGACGACCTTCAAAGGCGCCATACCAGGTGTAGAGGCCAATTGTACAAGCTCGCTTACATCGAAGTGGTCTTCGGATCCCCGGATAACTTCCGAAGCGAGGAGTTAATCTTCGACATAGTTCCGTTCCGCAGCGGCTATCATGCACTGCTCGGACGAACCGCGTTCGCAAAATTCCCTCGAGGAGTCGTCACGGTCAACGGAAACACTGAACGCTCTCTCCGGACGGAGGAGCATACAGCGGCTCTCGCGGCAGAAGTGCAAAGCAGCCTCTTAAGGCAATTCTCGAGTCCAGCCGTTAAGAGACCGGACACTGCCAAGCGCGCCCGGAGTAACCTACAACAAGACCACCTGGCACGTTTCGAGAACGCGTAGCAATGCGGCCCCAATCCCAGCCCTTGCAAAATTGCAAAACCAGTACTCCGCGTACATCACTACGCTCTGAAGATACCATGGGCATAGGGGGAGGGGCACGACCACGGTAGGCCCAGAGTGCGGCTCAACCACACCAGGGGCTCCCAAGTGTGTCATCCTTCTTCTTTTCTTTTCTTTAGGACCCCGCTTACCAGAGGCCCTGTCCGGCAGTAGACCTACCGAACTAACGATGCAACAGCCAGGGAAGAAGAAAGGCCACGCTGAGTATCCAGGTGGTCTCCATTACGAGCATTATACCTGTTTTGTACACCATTCCGCGGCCTACCCCTGGAGGGGGACATCCTAAATAGTTCCATCCCTTGCTTATCGCACTATTTGTATCATTATGCATTCATGACAGTACTTTTTGAATAAACAATGCATCGCTTTTTGCCTACCACTGCATTGCTTTCTTATACATATGTTCATCTATGACATGTTGCATCCGTACACTTTGGTACGGCCAAATACACCAGGGGCTTAAGTTCCCCACAAATTGGTGTGATAAGTCCGAACACTTTCACAAGTGCGGCACCCCGAACTTATAGCATTATATGCATCGGCTCCGAATCATGTCTTGGGTCAATCGTTGGGTTTGCTCGGCTCCCATGTTTTGGTACCTTACGTTCCGTTATATCGGCTAAGTTAGCGCTGGGAGAACCACTACGATTGTGCCCCAGTTGAGCTGGGCGAGCACCTCAGTGGAGAAAGCTAAAACTGACCGTCATGATGGGGCAAGAGCCGGTCGCTGTTCGAGAGGTTTTTTTCGAGTCCCTAAAGACTTATGCCGCTTAGAGCGAGGAACCGGCTTTGTCCGGCCCAGGCGTGGATAGCGCCCCGAATTCGGCCTTCCGAACTCTAGGGGCTTCGCCAAAATTTAAAATTATAGAATTCTATGGCTAAGTGAGAGTGTTCAAGCATTATAAGTTTGGTTGCCTTGTTCGTTGTGTTGAGCGCCTCCCTAGATGGACCCAAAAATGGGAACAAGAGCACTCAAGTCTATCCAGAACACCCCAGCACTCGTGGCATGGGGGCTGAAGCCGACGACTTGCCATCTCTCAGATTTGATAAACGGCCGCACAGAAGGTAATATTTTAAATTAACAAGCATTGATTAGCGCATATGAACAAAGTTTTCAGCGCACAGGATAACAAAATGCGAGTCTACTCAAATATTACATCTTTGTAGTACTCACCCGCAATAATGCGGGCACCCTTCAGGACACCCTTATAATACATCTCGGGCGTGCGATACTCCTTGCCCGACGGTGGCGCGTCCGTCACAAGCTTCTCAGCGTCCATCCTGCCCCAGTGCACCTTAGCACGGGCAAGGGCCCGACGGGCACCTTCAATGCAGGCGGAGTGCTTGAAGACTTCAACCCATGGACAAGCATCCACCAGCCGCCGCACCAGACCGAAGTAGCTCCCAGGCATGGCCTCTTTGGGCCACAGCTGAACTATGAGGCCCTTCATGGCCTATTCGGCCACCTTGTGGAGCTCGACCAGTTGCTTCAGCTGGTCGCTAAGGGGCACCGGATGTCCGGCCTCAGCATACTGAGACCAGAACACCTTCTCCGTCGAGCTCCCCTCCTCGGCTCTATAGAAAGCAGCAGCATCGGACACGCTACGGGGCAGATCTGCGAACGCTCCTGAAGAGCTCCGAATTCGGGTAAGTAATGGTAATTCACTTTTACATGCTTGCTTTGCATGAAGAATGCCTTACCCACCGCTATTTTCTTCAAGGCCTCGATTTCCTGGAGGGCCTTGTGGGCTTCTGCCTTAGCGGCTTTGGCACTCTCAAGAGCCGACGCAAGCTCGGACTCTCGAGTCTTCGAGTCACGCTCCAAACTCTCGTGTTTTTCCACGAGAGCCTGGAGCTCTTGCTGTACCTCCGCTACCCGTGCCTCCTGCTTCTCTACTTTGGCGCGCTCATGCAAGATTATGCTCGTCATGGACACCGCCTCCTTCGTGGTCGCCACCTTGTTCGTAGTCTCAGAGTACCCACGCTATCCTTGTCATTCCTCTTGCAACCAAATCCTTTTCAGAAGGTACAACTTTAATAAGGTGTTACTCACCTTCCTTGTCCTCGAGCTGCTTCTTGGCACGGCCGAGCTCGCTCTCGGACCTCTCGAGGCTCTGCTTCAAGGAACTGACCTCCGCAGTCGGTCTTGCAGAGGTCAGAAGGCAGCTGCATTCCCATATTGACATATTTTTATTAAGACTCCTGCGATATCTTTTTAGATCCTCGATCGCTTTTCTTTCCAACACCGAACCGAGCATCGGGGCTACCGTCTATGCGGTACTATTTTACATATCTTAAAATTCTTACCTCAAAGCTTCGTTAGAAGGTTGTCACAGTTTCGGTCACCGCTTTTTATGCTGAACCTTCAATCACCGCACTCATAATAAAGGCGGTATTCCTCTTCGATGGAAGCGCCATTGAGCGCCTCGGCAAGTTATCCGGCGCCTCGGTTGGGCCGAGAGCGGCTGGCGTCCTTCTTGCCCTTGTTACGAAGGGGCGCCACGGACTCGGAACCACTGCAGTTCCGCTATGCGTGTGGTCCAAAGTCCGGGAGGTTTCCCTGCGGCACATCCGGGGCCTCCTCCTCCTGGTGGGTCCCCTTCTGGGATCCCACCTTGGCGTTGTCAGCGTCACGGGGGGAGGAGGCGGTCGGAAGTGAAGTGCTATCCACATCCGACGTGCCCAAGGACCCGCTCGATGAAGCGGGAAGATCGTCCTTGGGCGGACTACAGGGTTGTATGCGGCATTAGAAAGACACCATGCGACAAAAAGAAAAATTATGAGTTATTCAGGAGTCCAGATACTTACGATCTCGCCAGGGGCTTGGCCCTTGAGGGCCACTCCTCGTCGCCGTCGCCGGCGTTGGCGGAACAGTTCGGGGGAAGGGTCCTTCCCTTCTTGGACCCTTCGGCCTCCCTCGTTGGGGAGGCCTTCCTCTTCTTCTCTCCCTCCGATGGGGGAGAGTCCTCTTTCTTCTCCTCCTCGTCCTCGTGGGAGGAGTCTGCCTCGGAGTCATCGGATGATGAATCCGATAACACCTGACGCAGGGAACTCCTCCGGGTTCCCGTGGCCTTGTTCTTGGCCTTCTTCTCCGGCACCACGTAAGGCGCCGGGACCAGCAGCCCTGTCAAACGGGCATCCGCTGGGTCTTCTGGAAGGGGAGCTGGACAGTTAACCTGTCCGGACGTCTCCTGCTAGGCCTGTTAAAGGTATTGGGAGTTTAGATCCCACATAGAGTCAAACTATGAAAAGCGAGTGTCCCATAAAGGATAACATGGCTTACCTCGCTAGCCGGACGCTGCAAGCTGAATCCGCGATCTTCGGTAGCGGATGAGGGAGCCTCGACGCCCTTGAACAACACCTTCCAGGCATCTTCGTACGTAGTGTCGAAGAGCCCGCTAAGGGTCCGGTGCTGTGCCCGATCAAACTCCCACAAATTGAAGTCCCGCTGTTGGTAGGGGAGAATCCGGCGGATGAGCATGACCTGGATCACGTTGACAAGCTTGAGCTTCTTGTTCACCAGGGTTTGGAGACAGGATTGGAGTCCGGTCAGCTCTTCCGAACTACCCCACAGCAGGCCCTTCTCTTTCCAGGAAGTGAGCTGCATAGGGATGTCAGATCTAAATTCGGGGACCGCTGCCCATTCATGGTCACGCGGCTCGGTGATGTAGAACCACCCCGATTGCTACCCTTTGATGGTTTCCATGAAGGTGCCTTCGAGCCAAGTGACGTTGGGCATCTTGCCCACCATGGCGCCTCCGCACTACGCTTGGCTGCCCTTCACAACCTTTGGCTTGACATTAAAGGTCTTGAGCCACAAGCCGAAGTGGGGCTGGATGCAGAGGAAGGCCTCGCACACGACGATAAACGCCGAGATGTTGAGGATGAAATTCGGGGCCAGATCATGGAAATCCAGGCCATAGTAGAACATGAGCCCCTTGACAAAGGGGTGGAGTGGGAAGCCCAGTCCGCGGAGGAAATGGGGAAGGAATACCACCCTCTCATGGGGCCCTGGGGTGGGGATGAGCTGCCCCTTGTCGGGGAGCCGGTGCGCGATGTCGCTGGACAAATATCCGCACTGCGCAGCTTCTTGATGTGCCCCTCCGTAATGGAGGAGGCCATCCACTTGCCTCCCGCTCCGGACATGGTTGGAGAAGGTTGAGGTGAGATGTGCGGACTTGGGCGCTAGAGCTCGAGTGCGCGGAGATGGATAACCAAAGGAGGAAGAAGGCGTAGGTAAAAAGGTGGATCCTTATCCCCTTATATATGGGCGGACAAAACTATGCGTCCCCACCAGCCTGGTAAAACTCGCTTATCTCCCAAGCGCCGCAATCAATGGCGCGGTTGGGTTACCCACGTCCGTATTGATGAGAATCCCGGAATAAGGGGACACGATCTCTGCTTCGACAAGACGTGCCAAGGAAACCGCTTCGCTAAACGCGCTGAGGTGGTATGATAAAAACGGTTCGAGTAAATGCTTGGTTGTGGTGTGACGTCACGCCACGAAATACGTCAGCAGATTGAACTCGTGTAAATATTATTCTCTCTATGGTTGTACGTGGAATTTATTTTGCAGAGCCGGACACTATCCCGGCGTTCATGATCTTCTATGAATTATTCGGAGGAGGAACCCGCCTTGCAATGCCGAAGACAATATGCACGCCGGACTTATCGTCATTGAAGCCAGGTTCAGGGGCTACTGAGGGAGTCCTGGACTAGGGGGTGTCCGGATAGCCGAACTATCATCATTGGCCGGACTCCAAGACTATGAAGATATAAGATTGAAGACTTCGTCCGGTGTCCGGATGGGACTTTCCTTGGCGTGGAAGGAAAGCTTGGCAATACGGATATGTAGATCTCCTACCATTGTAACCGACTCTGTGTAACCCTAGCCCTCTCCGGTGCCTATATAAACCAGAGGGTTTTAGTCCATAGGACGAACAACAATCATACCATAGGCTAGCTTCTAGGGTTTAGCCTCCTTGATCTCGTGGTAGATCCACTCTTGTATTACCCATATCATCAATATCAATCAAGCAGGAGTAGGGTTTTACCTCCATCGAGAGGGCCCAAACCTGGGTAAAAACATCGTGTCCCTTGTCTCCTGTTACCATCCGCCTAGACGCACAGTTCGGGACCCCCTACCCGAGATCCACCAGTTTTGACACCGACAGGGACGATGTCGAAGACTAAGTCTTCGGTACGGTGATTGTCCGGAGATCCGAAGACCACTTCCAGTGTGATTGAGCCCGTGCAACAGGCGTCTACACCTGGTATGACACCTTTAAAGGTGGTTTTTGTGGGCTTGATCCTTGAGGGGTTGATGCCCATTTTGTGCACTGTATCCTGGTATAGCAGGTTCATGCTGCTACCTCCGTTCATAAGGACTTGAGTGAGGTGGAATCCGTCAATAATGGGGTCGAGGACCAGTGTGGCCGAACCGCCATGATGGATATTGGTAGGATGGTCCCTATGATAAAAAATGATCGGGCAAGAGGACCATGTGTTAAACTTTGGGTCAATTTTATAGACTTCCCTTAGTGCACGTTTCCACTTGAGGTTGTGGCTTGCGCATATCATATTCACCGTTTTCACCTGGGGGGGGGGGATTTCTTCTGTCCTCCTGTATTCGGTGATCGGGGCTCCTCGTCGTCATCGCTTTGAGACCCCTTCCCCTTATTTTTGGCATCTGCCCTGCCGGCTTGTCTGAAGACCCAACAGTCTCTGTTGGTGTGGTTGGCTGGTGTTCCTGGGGTGCCATGAATTTTGCATGGACGATCGAGTATGCGGTCCAAACTGGACGGGCCTGAATTGTTTTTATTTAATGGCTTCTTCCGCTGTCCAAACTTGGAGCCGCTGAATCCGGCATTGACTGACGTGTCTTCGGCACTATCACCGTTTTTGCGGCGCTTGTGTTTGTTGTGCCGTGGTTTGTTGTTTCTATCCATGGCTTTCAATGTGCCAAGATTGCTTGTTGTATTGTTGCTACGAGCCAACCAGCTATCCTCACCCGCGCAAAACCGGGTCACGAGTGTTGTGAGGGCTGCCATGGACTTTGGCTTTTCCTGGCCGAGATGCCGGGAAGCCACTCGTCACGGATGTTATGCTTAAAGGCCGCTAGGGCTTCGACATCCAAACAGTCGACAATTTGGTTCTTTTAGGTTAAGAACCAGGTCCAAAATTTCCTGGCTGACTCTCCGGGCTGCTGGGTTATGTGACTTAGATCATCAGCATCCGGTGGTCGCACATAAGTGCCCTAGAAGTTGTCAAGGAATGCGTCTGCCAGGTTCCCCCAACTCCCGATGGAGTTTGGCAGCAAGCTATTCAGCCAATGCCGAGCCGGCCCCTTTAGTTTTAGTGGGAGGTACTTGATGGCGTGTAGATCATCTCCGCGGATCATGTGAATGTGGAGGAAAAAAATCTTCTATCCATACCGCGGGGTATGTGGTACCATTGTATGATTCAATGTTCACGGGTTTAAACCCTTCCTGGAATTCATGATCCATTACTTCATCAGTGAAGCATAGGGGATGTGCGGCGCCTCTGTGCTGGGCTTCATTGTATTCGGCCTGGCCGGATTTGTTAGTGTATCCGGCGTGACGATCCTTGTCACGCGTTGGGGCGTGCCCCCATGATCCGTAGATCGATCTTGACTGTCCTGCTTTGTTTTCCGATACATCTCGCAGGTCCTTCATGTAGCCCCGGGCCTTGGTATTATCGTTTGATTGGCGACGGGGTGCGGTCTGGACTTCGGACTGGTATGCCGCTTTGTCTCGGCCACGAGGTGGCCGGGTCACCGATCATGCGCCGGTAGTGTGGGCTCTAACGCCTCCTCGAGTTGAGGTAGCAACCGCGCTTTGGGTAACTTTTTGGTAGGGCGCCGAGTCCAGATTCCTCGGCAGCCAGTGACCTCGGTCCATCCGCCGCTTAGCGATCTTGATCAGCTTGAAGCTGCTCTGCTTTTCTTCAGCTTTTGTAGTGGCTATAAGCGGCGCCAGCGCCATGCTCGATGGGGTCCTCAGGCACAATGAATTCTTCGTCGCCAAGGCTCACTTCGTCTTCAGAGAGAGGCATGTAATTATCATCCTCTGATTCTCCATCTGTTGCCTATTCTTTAGGGCTAGCTTGCCCGTCCTCTTGCTTGGCCTGCTCGAAGCCTAGCTGGGCAGGATTGTTTTCGTCTTCGGCACCATCCGGATTGTTATCTCTTGTGCCAGTATTGCTATTTCTGCTATGGCGGGGCTTGGAGCGGCGCCTATGACGCCGGTGCTTAGATTGCTTCTCCAATGGGTTATCGTCCATTGCCTCATTGCCATTGGTTTCTTTGGGGGTGTCCACCATATATATATATATATATATATATATATATATATATATATATATATCGTATGATGAGGTGGCTGTCTAGCGCCCTATAGGTGGTGGTTCCTGTTCCTCTCCTACATCGTCGTCCATACCGTCGATGTCTTCGGAGTTGAAGTCAAGCACGTCGGTTAAGTCATCGACAATGGCTATTAAGTGGGTGGTGGGTGGGGAACAAATTTCTTCGTCGTCCGCTTCCCACTCGAGCCGGACATAGTTCAGCCAAGAATCTCTTGACAAGGAAAGAGACCTTAATGAGTTCAGCACGTCACCCAAGGGCGAGTGCTGGAAAATATCCGCGGCGGTGAACTCCATGACCGGTGCCCAACCAGATTCGATAGGCACGAACGCACGCAGTTCGGATCCTATAGCCGGAGACGAGTCCGAGGGTCCGATGACACCACCCTCACAGGGGGTGGGATTAGTGTTCGGCTCCAGCACCGATGAGTGCGCGGCCTCTGTGATGGGGTCCATCCACCCGTCTTCGGAGGGCACGATCTGCTCCGGATTGATTCCCGGCGCCGCCGCAGGCGCGATCTTCTGAATAGTGTCCGATGGCAGATCAAAGTCATGCCCATCGTGACCGTCCGGCGCGACTAACATGGGCTCGAATCCATCGAAGATCAAGTCTCCGCGGATGTCGGCAGTATAGTTCAAGCTTCCAAACCTGACCTAATGGCCAGGGGCATAGCCATCGATCTGCTCCAGATGGCCAAGCGAGTTGGCCCGCAGTACGAAGCCGCCGAATATGAAGGTCTGTCCGAGAAGGACCCCCCCTGGACCACATCGTTGAAGATGATCGAAGGAGCCATCAAGCCTTACCGCGACGACACAGTGGAACTCTCAATGAAAGCACCAATGTCGGTGTCAAAACCTGCGGATCTCGGGTAGGGGGATCCCGAACTGTGCATCTAAGGCTAATGGTAACAGGAGGCAGGGGACACGATGTTTTACCCAGGTTTGGGCCCTCTCGATGGAGGTAATACCCTACTTCCTGCTTGATTGATCTTGATGATATGAGTATTACAAGAGTTGATCTACCACGAGACCGTAGAGGCTAAACCCTAGAAGCTAGCCTATGATTATGATTGTTGTTGTCCTACGGACTAAATCCTCTGGTTTATATAGACACCGGAGGGGGCTAGTGAGGGAGTCCTGGATTAGGGGGTATCCGGACAGCCGGACTGTGTACAATGTCCGGACTATTGAAGCGTGAAGATACAAGACTCAAGACTTCGGCCCGTGTCCGGATGGGACTCTCCTTTGCATGCAAGGCAAGCTTGGCGATCCGGATATTATATTTCCTTTCTTGTAACCGACTCCATGTAAACCCTAGCCCTCTTCAGTGTCTATATAAACCGGAGAGGTTGGTCCTTAGAAGGCCGATCACAATTACAATCGTACCATCATAGGCTAGCTCTTAGGGTTTAGCCTCTACGATCTCGTGGTAGATCTACTCTTGTACTACCCATATCTTCAATATTAATCAAGCAGAAGTAGGGTTTTACCTCCATCGAGAGGGCTCAACTCGGGTAAACATCTGTGTCCCTTGCTTCCTCGTTACCATCAGCCTTGACGCACGATCGGGACCCCTACCCGAGATCCGCCGGTTTTGACACCGACATTGGTGCTTTGATTGAGAGTTCCTCTGTGTCGTCGCTGTCAGGCTCGATGGCTCCTTTAATCATCATCAACAATGCGGTCCAGGGCAAGGCTTTCCTCCCCGGACAGATCTTCGTGTTCGGCGGCTTCGCACTGCAGGCCAATTCGCTTGGCCATCTGGAGCAGATCGACAACTACGCCCCTGGCCATCAAATTAGGTTCGGAAACCTGAACTTCACGGCGGATATCCGCGGAGACTTGATCTTCAATAGATTCGTGCGAGCGCCAGGAGCACAGGACAATCACGACATGCACGGCCTGAACCTGCTGTCGGACAACACTCGGGATATCACCCCTGCAGTAGCCTTGGACTCAAATCCGGAGCAGACTGCATTGCCTGGGGACGGAGGGATGGACCCCGCCCCGCAGGCCGTACCCTTATCGGCGGGAGAGCTAAACACAGGCCTCCCTTCTGAGGGGGCCTGTGACTCCGGACCCCCAGATTCATATCCGGATGTAGGTTCCAGTCCACGCGTTCCCGAGCCCGCCGAGCCTGGTTGGGCTCCGGTAATGGAGTTTACCACGACGGACGTCCTTCAGCCCTCGCCCTTTGGCGACATGATGAACTTATTGAAGTCTCTCTCTTTGTCAGGAGACTCTGGGCCGAACTATGTCCAGCTTGAGTGGGAAGCAGACGACGACGGAATTCGTTGCCCACCCACCACCCACTTCATTGCCACGGTCGATGATTTAACCGACGTGCTTGACTTCGACTCCGAAGACATCGACGGTATGGACGACGACGCAGGAGAATTACAGGAGCCACCGCTCATAGGGCGGTGGATGGCCACCTCCTCATACGATATATATATGGTGGACACTACAAAGGAAACCAATGGCGACGAGGCAACGGAGGACAACCCCTCAAGGAGAAAGACAAAGCCCATGCTTCGTCGGCGCTGCTCCAAGCCCCGCCACATCAACACCGGAACCGGAGACGCAAGCAATCCGGATGGTGCCAAAGAGGAATACAGTCCTGATCAGCCTACCTTCAAGCTGGCCGGACCAGTCACGATGGGATACTTGGAGAAGGACAACTATACACCCCCTCCGACGACAAGGTGAGCCTCCACAATGACGAATTCGGCGTACCTGAAGATCCAGTGGAATAAGTTTGCTTCAAGCGAAGGATCATGGCAACGGCAAGGAGCCTGCAAAAGAGGCAAAAGCAGCTTAAAGCTGACCAAGACTTGCTAACGGATAGGTGGACCAAGGTACTGGCCACCGAAAGGCACGAACTCGACAGCCCCAATAAAGAGCATACACGGCACAACTGGCTACCTCAACCAAAGCAGGAGAACCCAAGGCGCACACCCCGACGTCCACACATCATTACGGTCCAAGACAGTAAGAAGGATATGCGAAGAGACACCCTCAAGCCTCGGTGCAATGGCAACAAATGTCAAGTCAAGGAAACTGGCGCCAGGTCCAGCAAATACCAGTCCGGTCAACAGACAAAGAGCAGCTCAAGCATATTCGGCCCGAGCCACAGGCTCATTCAACCATGCGAAATTCACGGAACTCCTAGAAGGACGACAAAGCACACCAATAGAGAGTGCCGAATCCTCAAAACAAGGCGGTTGGTCGTGGGACGGAAACAATGAGGAGAGGCATCTAGTCAAGAGAACCCCCCTCCCCCCAGAGCATAAAAGTACGGCCGACCGCCCATAATCACATCAACCACAACAAGTCAATTGCAGTACCTCCAGACCTAGTAGTCCGGGGGCTCCATAACACATAAAGCCCACATGGGTACGAAACCACGAATAACATCTTCTAAAATATGTAAGGCACCTTCCCACCATGCGGTAGTTTACCGTATGCCAACGGGATAAACCACGTTGACTAGATTCCACGTGGTAAATCACTCAGGCCAACTATCCGGACACCCATTGCGGAGTCCGCACTACCTCACGGTATAACAGCTGGACCCACCGGGGCCCGATCAGGGACCCTTGGACCAACAACAAGAGGACGCCCAGCTGCCTTCAAGCACTTGCATTTACAAACTAACGATTGACGCAAAACAGGATTGGCAGCGTGGAATCAGCCCGGACACACTATGGCAGGAACATGCAGGTAGAAGGCATTTCGGTTTCACTATTGATCCACTCACAACCCCCTCCAGTCCGGCCACCATAGGTTCCGCCAAATAACACCTATTTTTATACATCATACTTATACGCATAGACACATCATCCTACTACAATGCATAGACTTAGAAAATACTTACCGGACGTCGTTTATCGTCGACACCTCTTTGTCGAAAATGATAGCCACGCTTCGCGTTTGCCTGGTTACACCAGGGGCTTCATAGTACGGCAATAAAGTCCGACCACCTTTTCGGTCGCTCGGCACCCCGAACTTATAGCACTATATGCATCTGCTCCGAATCATGTCTTGGGTCATTGGTTGGGTTTGCCCGGCTCCCATGTTTCGGTACCTTACGTTCCATTCTGTCGGCTAAGGTAGCGCTGGGAGAACTACTGCGATTGTGTCCCGGTTCAGCCGGACGAGCACCTCAGTAGAGAAAGCCGAAAACCGACCGTCATGATGAAGCGAGAGCCGGTCAGCTGTTCGAGAGGTTATAAAATCCTTAAAGATTTATTCCGCACAACGCCATTATAAATGCTGAGTGCGACGGATCGGTCTTCTGATCAGGCGCCAATAGAGCCCCTAGTTCGGCCTTCTGAACACTAGGGGCTGCGCCGACCATACTCGAATTCCTATGGCTAAGTGAGAGTAATAAAGCCTTATAGTCCGATTGCCTGGTTCGCAGAGAGAAACACCTCCTTAAAAGGACCCAACTATGGGATAAAGAGCATTCAGATATATCCCGAACACCCCCGTATTCTTTTCACGAGGGGGCAGAAGCCGACGACTGGCCAACTCTCAGAATTTGCATACAATAAACAGTCGCACAGGAAGAACATATGTTCAAACAAAACAGGTAATATATAATAAAAATACCATTATCCCATATTACAAAAAGCGGCACAAATGCCCTCAGGGAAATATAATGTCTTTAGCACACTTGTCCGCCGCAAGGCGGGCCCCTTTCAGTACACTTTCATAGTAAAGCTTGGGCTTGCGGTGCTCCTTACCCTCCGGCAGCCCCTCAGTCATCAGCTTCTCCGCGTCAAGCCTCCCCGAATGCACTTTTGCACGGGCAAACGCCATGCACGCGCCTTCTATACGGACTGATCGCTTGATAGCATCAAGCCGAGGACAGGCACCCACAATCCGCTTGACGAGTCCGAAGTAACTGCTTGGAATCGGCTCCGCAGGCCACAACCGGACAACTAAGTCCTTCATGGCTAGTTCGGCCACCTGGTGCAGTTTGACCAGGTGTTTCAGCTGATCGATAAATGGCACCTGATAGTTCGGCACCAGATACTGTGACAAGAAATCCCTCTCCGTAGACTTCTTCTCCTTGGTGCAGTAGAATTGGGTGGCATCTGATATGCTGCGAGGAAGATCCGCAAAAGCCCCTGGAAAAATAAGAATTCAGCTTGCCGCTTAGGATTCTTCCCATTATCACATATAAAGAGCTAAGAATACAGAGGTGTAGGATCGGAAGTATGTCTAGAGGGGGGGTGATTAGACTACTTGACAATTTAAAGGTTTAGCCTTTTGATTAAGACAAGTTTTTGGCAAGTTCACAATGATGTACAAGTCAAGTATCACCCTACACATGCAATTCTAGAGTTATGGCAGCGGAAAGTAAATTGCACATGTAGTAAATAGAGGGGGAGAAGAGCAAACGCAGTTTGGAGACACGGAGATTTTTCTCGTGGTTCCGATAGGTGGTGCTATCGTCAATCCACGTTGATGGAGACTTCAACCCACGGAGGGTAACGGCTGTGAGAGTCCACGGAGGGCTCCACCCACGAAGGGTCCACGAAGAAGCAACCTTGTCTATGCCATCATGGCTTACGCCCACGGAGGACTAGCCTTACTCGGGGTAGATCTTCACGAAGTAGGCGATCTCCTTGCCCTTACAAACTTCTTGGTTCAACTCCACATCTTGACGGAGGCTCCCAAGCGACACCTAACCAATCTAGGAGGCACCACCTCCAAAAGGTAATAGATGGTGTTGGTGATGATGAACTCCTTGCTCTTGTGCTTCAAATGATAATCTCCCCAACACTCAACTCTCCTCACTGATTTGGCTGTGGTGGAAGAAAGGATTGAGTGGAAAGCAACTTGGGAAGGCTAGAAATCAAGTTTCATATGGTGGGAGTGGAGCAACTTGATCTCAACACAAGGGTAGGTAGTTTTCTTCTCGAAATGTAAGGTAGGAGTGGTAGTTCTTTCGATGGCTCTCTCCACGAATGAAGAGGAGGTGGAGGGTATTTATAGCCTCCACACAAAATCCAACTGCTACACACATTTGACCAATCTCGGTCGACCGAAGTTGACAACTCGGTGAGACCGAAAGTTCAAATCTTGTGAACGTTGGGATTTTCGTGGGACCGAAAATACAATCTCGGTTAGTCCGATTCTTCCAAAGACTAGGGTTTGCCATTCTCGGTGGGACCGACTTTATCATCTCGGTGACACCGATTTGATTACGTATGTTCTGAAGCTTGGCAACACTAGTTTCGTAAGACCGAGTTTGGAATCGGAAAATCCAAATTACTAGGGTTTGGGTATATGGCTGAGGTGGTTCATCTCGGTGTGACTGAGTTTATGGAATCGGTGGGACCGAGATTACTTATGAGTATATGTTGGAATGAAAGATTGCTGATAGTTTGAGAGATAAATCACTAAGCACTTTGAGCAACCAGATCATCATCATAACCTCATCCCTTTAATAGTATTGGCTTTCCTATGGACTCAATGTGATCTTGGATCACTAAACCAAAAATAGAGTCTTGAGCTTTTGCCAATGCTTTCCTTAGCATTTTGAGGGGTCCACATCATCACCATTGCCATACCCATATCACTGAATTTTCTGAAATATTCTCAAGAAACAATTAGTTCAATGATATATATGTTGTTATTAATTACCAAAACCACCCGGGGATTAGTTGCACTTTCAATCTCCCCCTTTTTGGTAATTGATGACAACATATAGATCAAAGCTTCGACAAATGATATAATCAATGAATAATATCGTCGCTTTGAGAAGTATGTGATAAGCAAGAGCTCCCCCTAAATTTGTGCATTATTTAAGATTTGCGTTTGAATGCAAATGCACAATCGATTAGGATCATGGGTCACTCTTCCATGTCACATACATCTTGGTGGAGCGCACAAAATGATAAGAATGAATAGCATGCACCCAATCACCAAGACATGAGTAAATGATCATACAAGATATGAATAGCATATGATAAGCATTAAACACACATTAAGCATAGTATGATCAAGCACTCATCAAAGTAGAATAAACGTAGTATCAAACACACGAAATGTCTCGGAAAACTCAAAAGTATCTCAAGGAAAACCGCAAACGAAGGAGCAAAAACGAGCACTCTCTCTCTCGAAGTCCTATGATCTATACAATTTCTCCCCTTTGGCAACAAGTTACCAAAAGTTCGAAAGGTATAGAGCTAATCGCCACCGGGACTCTGCCGGGCGGCTCTGCCCAGGTCGATGGAGTGGAGATAGCTGCATCTGCAAAGGCTTCTGCTGAAGTCTGTGGAGCTGGAGGAGTGGACACTGGAGCTGGAGCTGGAACTGATGGAGCTGTGGGAGGTGCTGATGTAGTAGCCCTGGGGTCTGTCACTGGAATAGCAGCTGATCTGGGCTTTGTGGGGACCGGAGCAGGCTGCTCATAGTCATCCTCGACAAGGTCATCCTGCATCTCCTTCATGAGCTCTGCCTTCTCCCTCTTGGCTTCCTCAATATCTGCCTCAAGCTTGTTGACAGTGACTTGCACTTCAGTCAGCTTGACATCCAGAGCATGGAACTTGTCTTCAACTATCCTCTCAAGACTCTCCTGAGACTGCACTATGCTGGCCAAAGCGTAGTTCAATCCTCTAGGTAGCTTCAAGAAGTTGTTCTCCAACGCTCTTGGGTTTTGCTGTCTTCTTGCTTCCTTCTCAGCTTTAGCTTGTTTGGCAGCTTCAGACTTAGCTTGTCCTTCAACAGATGTGGGATCATCCTCACCATCACAACTTCATTATCCTCATGTTCAGGGCTGCGGTGGCAAGTGGGGTCTATCCAACAAGTAGGTGTCCGTGCCAAACTTGGCATTGATGAGCATCTGAATGTGCGGAGCAAACCCACATGACCTCTTCTTCTCTCTGCTGTCCTCTTGATAGTCTCAACTATCAGGTCCATCACCTTGAAAGGTGTCTTCTGATCTAGAATATGCAGCATGTTGATAGAATAGCCTCTTATCATGCGATGGTCTCCTGACTTGGGCATCAAAGTATGCCTCAGAATAGTATTAGTGGTTGGGAGACCTGCCTGAAGATGATACACTGATCCAAGCTTCCATAGCTCTACATCCTTGGCTGGTACCTCATTGTACATGTTCCTCATTGACTCATGGTTTTTCTTTGGTATTCCATAGACATCTACATCATCATCTCTTGATACTGGAGCATTTAGCAGTGCTGCCCACTCTTCAACTATTGAAGAGAATCTCTGGCCTTCAGTCATCCATACAATTCTGCCATCTGGATAGAAATGCGCTGTGGCATAGAACTGCATGATCATCTCATCATTCCATGCTGTCAGTTTCTGACCAACAAACTCTGCAACACCACATGCAGTGAAGCTCTCATGCACATGTGGGAAGTAGTCTCTGTGCTCTTCACTGTCAATATATTTCCAGTCTACATATCTAGTGTCAAGAATAATGGGCTTTTTTGTCCATAAGCACCGCCTCATAGAAATCTTGTTGCTCTCGGTGTGGAATCTTGGGTCAACAGTTGTCCTTCTCCTCGGTGGCATATGGATCAGCTTGCCTCCATAGCCCGAGACCTTTGTCCTTCCTTTCCTTCATATTTTCGCCGAGGATGAGCATCATTGTGGATCGGCAGCTTCGTTCGAAGCTTGACAATACATGTGCCTCTTCATCCGACTCACTGGGGCACATTATCCTTCTTCTTCTCTCAAGCGTGAATATTTCTCACTGTTTTCTTTGGCTTGGCAGCAGAGCTTGGCTTGAGCTGCCTTTTGCTGGAGCTGATGGCTTAGATTTGGTAGGTGCTCCTGCCTCGATGGCATCTCCCATCAACTTAGGCTTCGAGGAGGCTGGGGTGCTCCTCATCGTAATCATCATCAGCTTCATCATGTACTATCCTCTTCCTCTTGGAAGTTTTCTTTACCTTGCTGGAGGTTTCTTCTTCCATGCTCAGCTTCTTTGCAACTGTGGACTTCTTCACTTTGCTGGTGCCTTTCTTGGTATGTTGCCCTTGATAGTCTTTGGCAACCACTTTCCTCTTAGGTTTGGAAGTGATCTCTTCCTCAGCAACAAAGTCGTAATCCTCTTCATCGAAATCCTCTTCTTCCTCGCCCCGTGGCGCAGGAGGCAAACCACTTGGGGTGCTCCTCTCACCATCATCGAAAAACTGCTTGCTTCAGACTAGTGCCTGCCTCGAATCTCAACCGGTGATTCAGACTGTTCGCTGTCACTTGCATCGTATATGACCGACAACCTGTGAATAGAATAGGTATAGGCAGAATAGAAGAGTTATCACAAACTGCAGAAGTTTTTGCAAAGAAAAATGAGTTCAAATTTCAGTTTTAAGTTTTCACAGAATGCATTTCGGTCTGACCGAGTCTAAAATTCGGTGAATCCGAAGTGTCTTAACAGAACCATTCACACCACTTTCGGTTGGACCGAAATGGGTTTCGGTCTAGCCGAGAACACTAGGGTTTCACTAAATTCTCATTTCGGTCTTACCGATTTGCACAACTCGGTTGGACCGAAAAGTGCAGTGCAATGGCCAGAGGCCAAATCGGTCAGTCCGAGAAAGTAGAATCGGTCACACCGAGATGTGTTCGGCGGAAACCTAACCCTAAAATTTTCACTCGAATTACGTTCTAGGAACAAATCTGCTGGATAGAAGGATTTCAAACGTGGCAAGAAGCTAGGCAAAACCTATCGTGCATTGAATCAGAGGTTGAAGCACGAGAGGGATCGAAACTCACCCAACTTGGTGGAGTTTCACTACGGCGGCAACGGCACAGAGAGATTGACCGTTGACGGCGACGGAGACCCGCGGCGAGGGCGCACAGGCGACGGCGGAGACGATCCGGAGACCACGGCGACGGCAGCTAAGGGTTTGGGGGCGAGGCGTTTGAAGAAAGAATCAACACGTGCTGCCCTCAGGTATATATACCCTTCAGCTGTCGGTGGGACCGAGTTGGAAAACTCGGTGGCACCGAGATGGTTAACTGCAAGCAGTTACTCACATCGGTCACGCCGAAATTTGCAACTCGGTTTCACCGAGGTGAAAACCTAGATCAATCCAAGTGATTTCGGTCTGTCCGATTTGAGTATATTGGTTTGACCGAAAGTACTTAGAAGGTTTTGGAAGTTAAGTGTTTGACGGATCGGTGGCTCCGAGTGCTCCTCACTCGGTCTGTCCGAAAAAGACTTGATCAAAGTTTGTGATATAAGCATGAATAGAGTTTGAGACAAGAAAGCATAGATAGCTAGGGGAGGAACTTAGGCATTCTTGTCCATCCATTTGGTCAAAAGAGAAAAATCCAAAAGACCAAAGCAACAAATGGATGTCCTTGAATGGATAAAATTATGCATCCAACATGCTCACACAATAAGATAGCAAATGAAATATGTGTCAAACATGCACAAACAAAACTCTAGCAACTAGCACACAATTTGGCGATGACTAGGTCATCTATATATGAGTATATTGACTTAGGAGTCAAATGAGAACATTTGATCATAGGTCATACTCATCGTTTAAGCACAAGTGGGGTTACCACTTTTACATAAAGCATTAATGTGTTCACATCATTTGAAGATGCTTTAGCTCATTTCTTTAGAGCAAAGCTCCCCTTGATGTGAGAACCCTTTTAAAGGGTCAAACTAACCTTGGGTTGTCGAGAAGACTTCATGTAGATGTTGAAGATGTGGATGCTCAATGTTGATGAAGATCATCAAGAGTTGGGAGCAATCCTTTGGATTCGGCACTTTCAATACCTACATGGGTTAGTCCCACAAGGAACAAACAAGGATATCCATGGACATAGATTGAAGTACACAATAGATGATGTCCATGAAAGCAATGATTACCTTGTCCCTTGACTTACCAACAAGAGGGTTTGTGACTCCATGAACTAATGCAAGATGTGGAAGTTGATTGCACAAGTTCTTGCCAAAATGAATGTGAGTGAAGTATGTTGGCGGAGTCACCCTCAAGAACTCTCTAGTTCTTCTTCTTCGGGATCCACATCATCTTGATGGGAATCCTTGGGGTAGTAGTTGAGCTTGTCGAAGTAGAACTTGAAGTTTCCTTGGGAACCCACTTGACCATGGCCTTGGGTGCTTCAATAAATGCATCAATCTCCTCTTGAAGCTTGTCCTTGCCTTTTAGCTTGTGGTCTTGTGGTGGAAGGTCATCTTGAGCTTGTTCCACATTGGAAGAAGTAGGATCATACTTCTCCTTTTGAGAAACAAACTTTGGAGTGGGATATTGACCTTCTTCCCATTCAACACCCTCGGCGTTGAACTTTCGCTCAAAACCAATTCCTTGATTCTTCCGGTGCCTCCCTTGCTTGCGTAACAATTTCTCAAAGTTCTTGCTTCCGCAAGGCTCTTGTAGACACCTTTCTCTATAATCCCTTTCAATAAACTATTTTCTTGCTCAAGTGTAACTTGGCTTGAAACATTGTTAGTGGAATCAAGAGAATTACTAGAAGTAACAATATTTGATTTAGCATGATTATTGTTACTACTAGATGAAGAATTTTTCTTATGCTTGTCATGCTTAGTTTTAATAGGTGGCAAGAAATTAGACAAGAGAAGTCGTTTGGCAAGATATGAAGAACTCTTCTTTCGAAGATCGTCATTGATAGCTTTTAGGAACTCATGTTCTTGCTCTAGATTGAGCTTCTCGAAGCGTAGCTTCTCATGAGATCTTAGGAGCTCTCTATGATCTTCTTGAGTTGTTTCATGAGCTAACTTAAGAGTGTTTAGTTCTTTAGTTAGACGCTCAATCTCCTTCATAGCATTGTCATTCGACTCTTCTCGACTATAAAGACTACTAGCATGTTCATCATTACTAGGCTCACTAGATTTATCATGTAAAAGCTCATCTTCACCAAGCAAGTCATCCTCATCACTATCAAAGTCAATGAATTCAGGGTGTGATACCTTGGGGCCTTTTGCCATGAAGCATCTTCCAATTCCCTCATTTGGTGAATCAAATAAGTCATAGGAGTTGAAGTTGGAGGATACGAGAGCAAGACCGGCAACACCTTCATCTTGACTGTATTCGGAGTTGGAGTGATAGCTTCTTTCGGAGTGATTGTCGGAGTCAGAGCCGGAGACCCATTCACCAACATGAGCTTGATGTTTTCTTCTCGTATAGCTCCTTGATGACTTGTCTTTCCTTTCCGAATCCTTGCTTCTCCGAGAGGATCTTCGTTCATAACGATCATCTCTACTCCTTCTCTCTTTTCGAGGCGACTCTTCTCTTGAGCTTCTTCTTCTTGGAGATTCTTCTCTTCTCTTGTGGGGAGTCGAACACTCATTTGAGTAGTGTCCGGGTCTTCCACAATTGTAGCAGTTTCGATCACGACTAGAAGATCTCTTTTCATCATATGATCTAGACTTTGAGCTTCTTTCCTTGCTTCTACTCTTGTAGAATTTGTTGAAGTTCTTCACCATTAGGCTTATCTCTTCATTGGAAACTAGCTTGTCACTTGAGGTTGTGGGAGCTTCAACTGTAGCTTTGGAAGCACCACTTGACTTGTTGTGAAGCTCTTCCTTATCTTTAAGTGTCATCTCATGAGCAACAATTCTTCCAATGACTTCGGTAGGCTTGAGATCCTTGTAGTTTGGCATCATTTGGATCAAAGTGCACACGGTGTCATACTTTCCATCCAAAGCTCGAGAATCTTCTTGATGATGAATCGGTCGGTCATTTCTTCGCTTCCTAAGCCGGCAATCTCATTTGTGATGAGAGCAAGCCTAGAGTACATTTCAGCGACTCCTTCACCTTCCTTCATCTTGAACTTGTCAAGTCGACCTTGAAGAACATCTAGCTTTGATTCCTTCACGGACTCGGTACCTTCGTGCATTTCGACCAAAGTATCCCAAATCTCTTTTGCATTCTCAAGACGGCTGATCTTGTTGAACTCCTCGACACAAAGCATTGAAGAGAATGTCACAAGCTTGAGCATTGTTCAGAACATCCGCAACTCATCCGCAGTAGCTTCATGATCCGAACTTTTCCTTCCTCAAGAACTCACCTTGCAAGCCAACACAAATAATGCCCCATGCGGCGGTTATGTCCAAGAATATGCATTTTCATTTTGTGCTTCCAACTAGCAAAATTTGAACCATCAAAGTAAGGACCTCTACGAAAATTACCCTCACTAGACGCCATACTCTCCTAGGTTGTGAAACCAAGCTTATGGAGTCCAATGCAAAGGAAGCCAATCCAATGGAGACCAAAGCTCTGATACCACTTGTAGGATCGGAAGTATGTCTAGAGGGGGGGTGATTAGACTACTTGACAATTTAAAGGGTTAGCCTTTTGATTAAGACAAGTTTTTGGCAAGTTCACAATGATGTACAAGTCAAGTATCACCCTACACATGCAATTCTAGAGTTATGGCAGCGGAAAGTAAATTGCACATGTAGTAAATAGAGGGGGAGAAGAGCAAACGCAGTTTGGAGACACGGAGATTTTTCTCGTGGTTCCGATAGGTGGTGCTATCGTCAATCCACGTTGATGGAGACTTCAACCCACGGAGGGTAACGGCTGCGAGAGTCCACGGAGGGCTCCACCCACGAAGGGTCCACGAAGAAGCAACCTTGTCTATGCCATCATGGCTTACGCCCACGGAGGACTAGCCTTACTCGGGTAGATCTTCACGAAGTAGGCGATCTCCTTGCCCTTACAAACTTCTTGGTTCAACTCCACATCTTGACGGAGGCTCCCAAGCGACACCTAACCAATCTAGGAGGCACCACCTCCAAAAGGTAATAGATGGTGTTGGTGATGATGAACTCCTTGCTCTTGTGCTTCAAATGATAATCTCCCCAACACTCAACTCTCCTCACCGATTTGGCTGTGGTGGAAGAAAGGATTGAGTGGAAAGCAACTTGGGAAGGCTAGAAATCAAGTTTCATATGGTGGGAGTGGAGCAACTTGATCTCAACACAAGGGTAGGTAGTTTTCTTCTCGAAATGTAAGGTAGGAGTGGTAGTTCTTTCGATGGCTCTCTCCACGAATGAAGAGGAGGTGGAGGGTATTTATAGCCTCCACACAAAATCCAACCGTTACACACATTTGACCAATCTCGGTCAGACCGAAGTTGACAACTCGGTGAGATCGAAAGTTCAAATCTTGTGAACGTTGGGATTTTCGGTGGGACCGAAAATACAATCTCGGTTAGTCCGATTCTTCCAAAGACTAGGGTTTGCCATTCTCGGTGGGACCGACTTTATCATCTCGGTGACACCGATTTGATTACAGAAGGTTACAGAAGCTTGGCAACACTAGTTTCGGTAAGACCGAGTTTGGAATCGGAAAATCCGAAATTACTAGGGTTTGGGTATATGGCTGAGGTGGTTCATCTCGGTGTGACTGAGTTTATGGAATTGGTGGGACCGAGATTACTTATGAGTATATGTTGGAATGAAAGATTGCTGATAGTTTGAGAGATAAATCACTAAGCACTTTGAGCAACCAGATCATCATCATAACCTCATCCCCTTTTAATAGTATTGGCTTTCCTATGGACTCAATGTGATCTTGGATCACTAAACCAAAAATAGAGTCTTGAGCTTTTGCCAATGCTTTCCTTAGCATTTTGAGGGGTCCACATCATCAGTCATTGCCATACCCATATCACTGAACTTTCTGAAATATTCTCAAGAAACAATTAGTTCAATGATATATATGTTGTTATTAATTACCAAAACCACCCGGGGATTAGTTGCACTTTCAAGAGGCCTTACCAGCCGCAACTTTCCGGGCCTCCTGAATGTCCCGCGCAGCACCTCGGGCTTCTTCCCGAGCACCTTTCGCAGCCTCGAGAGCTTGGGCGAGTTTGGATTCTTTCCCTTTTAGACTCTGCTCCAAGCCCTCACTTTTCTTCATAGCTTCCTGGAGCTCTCGCTCAGCTGTGATAACCCTGGCCTCGTGTTTTTCATGAAGCACCTGTTTGGCCTCAGCCTTCTTGTTGGCATCAGCCAAAGCTTTCTTTAGTGCCTCATATTCGGCACCTGCTCCTAGAGCATACAATACAAATATTTCTCATTATGCACAACTATTCGTTCGTGCCAACTTCAAGACAAATGTTTTCAACATACCTTGCTTGTCTTCCAGTTGCTTCTTTACAAGGCCGAGTTCTTCCTAGGCCCGTGCAAGGCTATGCTTCAGTTCGGACACTTCCGCATTATAAGCGGCCGTCCTCTCGGCATAAGCCTGTTTTCACATAAAGGGGTATACGTCATTCACATAAGCTCCTGCGAAAGCGGAAGATTTGATCCCCTGCCCAGCTCCGTCTTCTCCACCGGACATCGTATCAGGGGCTACTACTCCTATTATGACAATTCCTCAAAGGTTTCTTAGGAAACATACCTCAAAGGCCTTTATAAGGCCAAAGCAGGACTCGTTCAGCCCGCTCTCGGCGGACTGAATCTTCTCAACCACCGCGCCCATGAGAGTGCGGTGCTCATCAACGATAGATGCGTTCTTCAACGCTATCGATAGACCGCCGGGCAGCTCTGCTCGAACAGAGGATGCCAGCGGGGTAGACAGGCCCCCCACCATTGAAGGTGGCTGTCCGCTCGACTCTGGAAACTTAGAGGTCCCAGGGGCCTTATACGCCCCCATGTGTCTGGCAACGGGGATATGTCCCCCCTGGTCCGGGTCCTGTCGGGATGACACCTCGGTGTCGCGCCTGGACTTTGGGGAAGGGGCCTGCGGAGGCATCTCACTCGCCAAGGCGTCTGAGCCCAGCGAATCCTCCGATGAGGACTGTCCGACATGAGACCTCGCCGGGCTATGCAAAATGCGACAACAGTTAAAGCCGATAAACCCGAAAACAATCCCGGACGTGTACGTAAGTTCGAATTCTGTATACTTACGACTTCCCTAGGGCCCGGGCCCTGGGATCCCACTCCGGGCTACTATCGGCAGCCGTGGTGGATGTCTCTAGGAGGGAACCTTTCCTCCTCTTGGGCGATTCGGCCTCTAGGGACGGGGAAGCTGCACGCTTCCTTCCACCTCCAGAGTGAGGCTCGTCTTCCTCTGCTTCCTCCTCTTCGTCCTCTGAATTAGGAGCGTCGCTTGAGTCTCCGGATTTTGTGTCTGAAGCCTCGCGGCGACGGAGGCCACTCCGGGTCTTCTTGACCTTCTTGGAAGCCTCCTTCTTTGGCGCCTCGTAAGGCGCGGGGACCAGCATCTTCGACAGAAGGGGTCCGGCCGGTTCCTCCGGCAGCGGGGCCGGATAATGTATCCGCTCCACCTTCTTTATCCATCCCTGAGGTCGCAATGAAACATGATTAAGGTGTCTCCCTCATGACATGCTAGCTGAAGCATGAATGGACAGAGCGTGGCTGTAACTTACCGAGCTTGCAGAATGAGATAATTGATACCCGCGGTCCTCGGCGGGGCCCGGACACGATTTGCCGGACTTGAAGAGCACCTTCCAGATATCCTTGTGGGAGGAATCATAAAGCTCCTGAAGGGTTTGGTGCTCGGTTGGGTCAAACTCCCACAGAGTGCAAGCTCGGCGCTGACAGGGAGAACCAGGCGAACTAGCATCACCTGGACTACGTCGACGAGTTTGATGTCCCTGTCAACCACACCCTGGACGCGCGTCTGGAGCAGTGACAGCTCATCGGACGAGGACCAGTTCGGGCCCTTCTTGGGCCAGGACGTGAGTCGCAGTGGAGCTCCGGATCTGAACTCTGGAGCTGCCGCCCACTTTTTGCCGCGTGGTTTGGTGATATAGAACCATTGTTGCTGCCACTCCTTGACGGAGTCGTTGAAAGCGCCTTTCGGCCAAACAACCTTGGGCATCTTGCTCACCATGGCGCCGCCGCACTCGGCGTGTTCGCCACTCACCACCTTGGGCTTCACATTGAAGATCTTCAGCCATAGGCCGAAGTGAGGTGGGATCCGGAGAAAGGCCTCGCACACGACGATGAACGTCGAGATATTGAGGAAGGAGTTGGGGGAAAGATCATGAAAATCGATCCCGAAGTAATACATGACTCCATGAACAAACGGGTGAAGGGGAAACCCGAGCCCGCGGACAAAATGAGAAAGGAACATGACTCTCTCATGAGGTTCTGGAGTGGGGACGAACTGTCTCGCCGGCGGGAGATGGTGGCTGATCTTCTAGGCCAGATACCCGGCTCCCCGGAGCTTCTTGATGTCCTTCTCCTGGACAGTCGAGGCCATCCATCTGCCTCCTACTCTGGATCCGGACATCTTTGGAAGATCTCTCTTCGATGGAGAAAGAGAGTACTTGGGCGTTAGGGCTTGAACAGAGGGGAATGAGCTAACAGGAGGAGAAGGCGTGGGTAAAGAGAAAGGGGCCTTACCTCTTTATAGGGGCGGTAAAAGTCTTTTGCGCCTTCCCAGTTTGCCTAGTGAAGCCCGTCTGCCTCCCACTCGCCGCGATTAGCGGTGCGGGTGGGTTGCCCATGCCCGTATTGATGAGAATCCCGTAATAAGGGGACACGATCTCTGCTTTGACAAGACGTGTCAAGGAAACCGCCTCGCAATATGCGTTGTGGCTGGTTGTGGGAAAACCGTTCGAATAATGATCCGATCGTGATGACATGTCACGTTGTCTAAAAATTTGTCAGCATATTGCGTTTGTGAAATGTTATTCTCTCTACGGCAGCATATGAAGATCATCTTGCAGATCCGGACACGGTCTACGTGTTCGATAACTACTTTTCGAGTAGTCGGAGAAGGAACCCGCCTTGCAATGCCGAAGACAATACTGCGCGCCGGACTCATCGTCATTGAAGCCTGGTTCAGGGGCTACTGAGGGAGTCCTGGATTAGGGGGTATCCGGACAGCTGGACTATGTACAACATCCGGACTACTGAAGCGTAAAGATACAAGACTCAAGAGTTCGGCCCGTGTTCGGATGGGACTCTCCTTTGCGTGGAAGGCATGCTTGGCGATCCGGATATTATATTTCCTTTCTTGTAACCGACTCCATGTAAACCCTAGCCCTCTCCGGTGTCTATATAAACCGGAGAGGTTGGTCCTTAGAAGGCCGATCACAATTACAATCATACCATCATAGGCTAGCTCTTAGGGTTTAGCCTCTACGATCTCGTGGTAGATCTACTCTTGTACTACCCATATCTTCAATATTAATCAAGCAGGAAGTAGGGTTTTACCTCCATCGAGAGGGCCCAAACCTGGGTAAACATCTGTGTCCCTTGCTTCCTGTTACCATCAGCCTTGACGCACAGATCGGGAACCCCTACCCGAGATCCGCCGGTTTTGACATCGACAGCTAGGGTTACACATAGTCGGTTACAGAGAAGGAGATCTACTTATCCGTATTGCCAAGCTTGCCTTCCATGCAAAGGAGAGTCCCATCCGGACATGGGACGAAGTCTTCAATCTTGTATCTTCATAGTCCAACAGTCCAGCCAAAGTATATAGTCCGGCTGTCCGAGGACCCCTTAATCCAGGACTCCCTCGGTGTGCACCCCCTAACCAAGACACCGTCGGAAGGGTTGTGTCGATACCATTCATTCATTCGGACTGAAGATTGACAAGACAAGGAAGGGCCAACAGTTAGTAGTGGAAGGTGGGTTGGATTAGCTTGCTAGTTGTGTAAATTATTTGGTAGGATGGTAATAGCGAATGAGTTAAGGTTCATCCATGGTACTAACCGACTTGGGAGTGCATGAATGAATTTTGAAATTCTTATTGGTTTGGATGCTTCCCCACCAATGTGTTATGCTGCCCAAATTTCTAGCTAAAGTTCGCCCGACTTGACAAAATTTTGGCCATGTTTGTAAGGAAACAGAATTTTTTGGGTCTTGACTACAAAATGTTAGGGTTCAAAAGCTAAAGTTTGCCCGACTTGCTTGCTTCTCAACCCCATATTATTAATTCAGTTATTCATGTTTCATATAATCAAATAGCAATGTCTACTTATTGTACTTGTTCAATGGGCAAAATATCTTGGGGATAAGTCCATTTTTCTTCCCTAATAGTTTTCATTGACTACTTGCTCTTTAAAAAAAATTGTAATGTGAAAAAGATATTTCACGTAACGAAAAACAAAAAACGATACAAAAATGAAAAAACGACAATTTAAGTACAATTCATGCCTTAGTAAACACATTTTTTTGAGAAAGTCGAGTGCATTAATTGAGTATTTTTGCAAACTACATAAACTATATCACCACTCAATACGTACCTTGGTTGGTGAGATTTTTGAATTGAGTCTACTAAACCGGAAGGGAGGGAGTAGCATACTTAGTGTGCATGTCATCTCTTTTTTATATGAGCCGTTATTTCATCCCATAGTGTTTTGCCTCAATGTCTCGTCGGAACAACTTTGTTTACTTAAAATCTCTTCTTGACCTAAAATATCTCTTGAGTATATTATTACTAGACCATTGGCCAATGTTTTACTCCCTCCATCCCAAAAGGCTTATCTAAATATGGATGTATCTAACACTAAAACGTGTATAGATACATCCGTATCTAGACAAAAATCTAAGACAAACTTTTCGGGATGGAGGTAATACTGTATACCAGTTTTCGGTATGTTAGAGGTATGCCCATTTGAACTGGCATGCCATTTTATTTCAGTACAAGGGCCATCCTGCTGGTGCTACTGCTTCTGGTGAGGCCGAGGGGAACTATCATGTACAAGTACTTTTGAGACTTCAAACAAAGATTGGGTTCTTTGCGCCTTAAGCTCTCGAACCAGTCGACACTGGATGATAATTCTTCATATTTACCACTTCTTTATGGATTAGATTAACTAAATTGTATTTCATTGTTTTGATGGGTATATGTTTGCTTTAGAATCACCAGTTTCGTTTAGGATTAAACACTCGGTCAAGTTTTATGTGGTTCAGATATGATTGTGTTCCTGTTGGATGTTAATGTAGTTTAAAGTGTTGTTGTATTAACATGCATGTCCATTCTCCTAGACATTAACTATTCAGGTTTGGACCTTCTTGCTTTATGCAGCTCTGTTTATTTTAGCTCTTCAGCTTTCACATTTGTTGCAAATATGAAGGTTTTTGGTTGTTTCTTCAGGTATGTTTGTCTTGCAAGATTTCAGTCAGAGATCGAGTATAACAATTTCTCGGTGTCATCACTAACTTTAAATATTAAAACTTTGCACCCCGTGGGCACCGCATTTCTACAATAACTTTGTTGATACATGAAGTTCAATTACATATAAACAGGGAATGTTCTCAAAGTTAATCTCAAAGATGCATACAATCATATATTTCATGGCTCAATCAAGTCAATCAATTTCATTAGAGTAGATATTTTAGTACAATTGCCTTCAGGTTTGATCCTTTCATGGATGTGGGCAGATGTCGTAGCACCACATAGCTAACATATTTTTCCTTAGTGTGCGTCTGTCAGTGAGTTCGTTGGCATGCTAACATCGTGCGGCAACGCGCGGGGATCATCTAGGGAGACAAGTTATGAAGAAACTTTGAAATACCCGGTGTCAAACTCTTCTGTTAGGGAGACCTTGGAAACATGTTACTCAATGAAGAGATGAACTACATCAAAAAGGATCTAAAAGAGATGAAGATCTAAGTAACAATTCCATGCGTTTGACTCATTCCATAAAAAAGAAAAAAAAAGGATTACAGTTTTAGTATGAGATTATTTAATCTTAACTTGACAACCACACACACACTCCTAAACAAAATATGTTGCCGGAGCGCACCTGCACGGACCACTCAGCT
Source organism: Aegilops speltoides (assembly GCA_021437245.1). Lineage (NCBI taxonomy): Eukaryota > Viridiplantae > Streptophyta > Magnoliopsida > Poales > Poaceae > Aegilops > Aegilops speltoides. The sequence continues at coordinate 101,625,566 of CM038145.1, forward strand.
AGTTTTAATAAACATCGACAACCAAAATGCCCCTGCCTAATACTCTAACCTGTTTTTTTTTCAAAAAAAAGGGGAAAATTTACCAAGATGCATGTGAGTAAAAGACCCTGGATAGATCGATCATGCCACCTGCAGGAGCAGCACGAGCAAGCACGCCGAGGCAGCGGTGATGACGGAACGCGGCGTCACAAGCGGCGCGGAGTTGGGCAGGTAGGGGTAGGAGTCGGGCGGCGGCATCTTGCACTCGTCGCCGTTGAAGTAGATCTTGCGCGGGAACGCCCATCCCTGGCTGAAGGTGAAGGTTCTGTCGTCCTTGCGCATGAGCACCTCCGACTGCACGTTGCCGAACGGGCCGGCCTCCATGAGCAGGTCGTTGTAGAGCTTGAGGCCGTAGAACATGCCGGTGTCGTTGATGTTCCCGTAGGGGAGGAGGGGCTTGTACTGGAAGCTGAAGACCTCGGTGACGTTGTTGAGGTTGGGGTGCTGGGCGACGAGCGTCCACTGCGTGTAGTTCATGCGGTAGTTGAAGTTGGTGACGGCGATCTTGGCGCGCCAGTAGTCCTTGTAGTTGAGCTTGACGTGCCAGTGCACCCGGATGGGGCACATGTGGTTGGTGCATTGCAGCAGCTGCGCCCCGTCCTTCTTGGGCGTGTTCACCCCCGGGGTCAGCGCCCGCTTGGAGTCGCCCATGATGCACCCGTCGCTGTGGCTCTTGCCGCCGCGGCCGCCCATGCTCTTGTGGGCGCCGCAGCCGCACGCGCACTTGGCGCACGGCACGATGGTGCTGTTGTAGAAGGAGGAGAAGGAGACGCAGCAGGTCGGGTACCTCGACGCCAGCTGCTGCGAGTAGGTGCATGTCACCGTCCACGTCATCAGCGCCTGCGTCTTGCGCCGGTGGTCAGCGCTCCAGTAGACGGTGGAGGGGACGATGGTGGCGGGGCCGCAGGTGTAGCCGAGCCCGGGGCCCATGAGCGTGAAGTTCTTGGGCAGCTTCACGGTCTTGTTGGTGGTCCCGGCCAGCCCCACGGAGACCTGGAACGCCGAGAGCGAGCCGGCGGGGTCCTGGCCGTAGGCGGAGATGACGCCGCCACGGCAGCAGTTGGCGATCTGCTGGTTGTAGGGGACGCCGGGGAGGAGGTCGACGACGGAGGGCGTGTGCTTGCAGCAGTGCGGGATGCCGCCCTTGAACTTGGAGCAGTCGCCCTGCTCGGTCGCCTGCGCTCCCACGATGGACCAGATCACCTCCTTCTTGGCCCACGACCACCCCAGCGTCCACCCAGGCGCCATGATCTGGCGGTACTGCTGATAGTTGTTCATCGCCACCATGGCGACGTACCCGTCAGGCGTCCATGACTGGATATCCCACTTGATTGTAATGTTGCCTGTCGGGTCGAGGGGATCATAGGCAACCGCAACGGAGCAGGTGACCGCGAGGATCAGAGCCACAAGCATAGACTTGTGGAGATCCTCCATGGTTGCACTCCCCTGCTAATGCTATTGCAAGAACAGCGCGCGGCAAGATAGCTAGCTAGAGCACAAGTGATGGATCGAGCTGATCGGCCTCGGAGGAAGTGGCAGGCAATTAAAGGCCGTGCACCGGCGAAGAATAATAATGCAGTAGTAAGAAGAAGCATCAACAACAAGCGAGATGGCATGTCACACCGTCGGTTGGGTTACTTAACAAAAACTCCATTGAATTAATCTACTGCGGCCTGCGGGTGATGGCTCAGCACCACCTCTCTGCTAGTGATCGATCGATGTACACATACGTCTCACGTGTTCCTGTGCTTGCTCTCTGAAATCAGAATTAATCTCCTGGTGGTGTTGCATCGTTGCTCTTGCACACGTCCGCTGGCCGACCTGCCGCCAGCTGGTTGGTAGCTCGCCGCTGAAGCAACCGCGGTAGGCGAGATGGAAAAGGACGCGGGAGATCTCGGCTCAAAGCTGATGGGCCATGGCAACGGTATCATCTCGGCTTACTTCTTCTGAAAACGACGGTGGACCGCTACTCGCCATCTTTCATTTGCTAAGTAGTAGTAGTATCTTAGACAACCCCTACTACACTACGCATCATTAAATATGTACTGTATTTTGATGTGCATACACGCTTACACATCATTAAACTTGGTCTAGACTTCTACTCGTCGGATTTGCCACCTTGCCCATTATATATATATTACTAGTGGACCCGTTGCGCCAAAATAGTGCAGAGGCACGCTAAAGTCATGTGTACGACGAAAAAATATCAGAAACACCAACGCCCACATGTGTGGGCGTCTGGCAACTCGTCCACACGCATGGATCCTCGTCCAACCAATTCTGCATGAATTTTAGCGCGTTCTAGCAGTTTTTGTGTGCCACGTAGGACTAAGCTGGTGTGTGGGCATTCATCCGGTTGCCCACACGTCCTTTTTCACCACACGGGGGCTGATGTGTGGGCGTTTAGCAATTCGCACACACACCAGTTTTCACGCACGCAAAGGGGGCTGGTGTGTGGGTGTTTATCACTTCGCCCACACGCCCGTCTCCTCGCCCACACCCAAAGCTGGCAGTTGCCATGCGTTTCTGCAGGGTACATGGCAACTGCCCTAGCTTTGCTTGTAAGCAGATGGCAACTCTCTTTTACCCAAGTTGCCATGTGTTTTTTGCATGGTACATGGCAACTGCCCTAGCATGCACGTAATCATATGGCAACTCTTTCTTTTACATGGCAACTGCCCTAGCGTGCTTGTGAGCACATGTCAACTCTCTTTTTTACTCGAACATGTTTTTTTGCCATGTGTCGGTGTCAAAACCGGCGGATCTTGGGTAGGGGGTCCCGAACTGTGCGTCTAGGCAGATGGTAACAGGAGACAAGGGACACGATGTTTTTACCCAGGTTCAAGCCCTCTCGATGGAGGTAAAACCCTACTCCTGCTTGATTGATATTGATGATATGGGTAGTACAAGAGGCTAAACCCTAGAAGGCCTATGGTATGATTGTTGTTCGTCCTACGGACTAAAACTCTCCGGTTTATATAGACACCGGAGAGGGCTAGGGTTACACAGAGTCGGTTACAATGGTAGGAGATCTACATATCCGTATTGCCAAGCTTGCCTTCCACGCCAAGGAAAGTCTTATCCGGACACGGGACGAAGTCTTCAATCTTGTATCTTCATAGTCTTGGAGTCCGGCCAATGATGATAGTTCGGCTATCCGGACACCCCCTAGTCCAGGACTCCCTCACCATGCTTTTTTGTAGTGCTACATGGCAACTGCCTAGTGTTAGTGGGTGGCAACTCCTAAAGATTTGAAATCATGGCAACTACAGTAGACCAGACCATACATGGCAACTGCAGTTGAGCAACCATGGCAATTGCAGTTGTCCGACATGGCAACTGCAGTTAAACGACACATAGACAAGGGTCTGGACCATCGCAACTGCGGGACGCGCGGTGACTGGCACGCGGGGCGTGCGGGACCGCGAGGTACGAGGCCTGACGTACGGGGCATGTGGGCGTTATCTATTTCGCCCACACGCACGCGTGTGAGAGGGATCGGGATGGGAAAAAAGAGGCGTGTGGTCATTACTTGTTTTGCCCACACGTAGGTGTGTGCGCTGCTCCTCTTATACACCACACAAAATGTGTGGGCAGACCCCCTAACGCCCACATGTGTGGCACTTATCGGCGTCCAAAATACATGGTTTAATCCCCTTTAATAGAAAAGATGGTCGATTGTTGTCTACAATGAGATGTATATACACATTTTAATTTGATAGCACATAATATTTGCTACCATGTTGACAGAGACCCGTTTGAAACCAAGTTTGCATCGAAAATATTTGCATTTTTCAACGGCTATGTGTTTGAGCAAAACATACATAGGTTTTTGTTTAAAAACACATTTACCTTTAAAATCATAAGTGATCTCAAAACATTTTCATTATTAAGGAGCTTTATGTTTGAGCAAACATGTATGATTGGAGCTTTTGCCCCTCGGTATAAAAATAATGAAGGACCATCAAACATTGAATAGCAAATGAACTTTAGTTCGAAACATCTCCATAAAAGCAATAACTGTCATCTATGACATTTGTTTTATAACTTCCAAACATGTCTAAACCGTTTCTATTGAACCCATGTGCACATCGGAAGAAAATCCATAATTTAGTTGATTTAGTCGTGGGCAAGCACATATGGTAACAAATTTAATGCCTTTTAATAAAAAAGGGCAAGATCTATGTTGTTTCCGTTCTTAGGGGTCTATCCACAATCATTCAATCCATGGGAATCTGTGTTGTTTCCGTCATCTTCCAAGTCTCAATTTTTTATATTAGCACCATTGAATTTCGAGTACAATTAAATGATAGCTAGTTTTGTTCTAAAATCTGTCATATGATCATGTAAAGTAATAGCCAGAGTTAGTTTGAAATAGTGATACAACATAGAATAAATGTAATGATACACAACCAAAAATACATGTGTAGAAGTGTCAGACAAAAACCTCATGTGAAGTACTCCATAAAATTTAACATCCACGGACCACAAGATGACGTACATAATTACAGAACTTTAATATATTAATTCCTTTTATCAATTTTTATAGATAGCTATATAAAAAAACTTTAAATTTATCATATGATCATAACTGTAACAAGCCTTGATGACAAAAACAAAAAAATCACACCCACGCAAGTGAATGGGACACGCCCGATAAAATATAATGGATCTTTTAGAAATTGGTTTGGCTCCGGCCGCCTACAAATCCATTCCCAACCACCTACGCATCCATTCCCACTCACTCAACAATATCTGGTCACTACCTAATATAGTAGTACAACAGTATAGTACTGAAAAGTGTTGGGAAACGTTACATGAAAAAAAATACGCACACACAAAATCTATCCATGGAGATGCGTAGCAACGAGGGGAAGAGTGTGTCTACGTACCCTCGTAGACCGTAAGCGGAAGTGTTTAGTAACGCGGTTGATGTAGTGGAACTTCTTCGCGATCCAACCTATCAAGTACCGAACGCACGACACCTCCACGTTCAGCACACGTTCAGCTCGGTGACGTCCTTGCCTTCATCCAGCAAGACGGCGAAGTACTGGATGAGTTCCGGCAGCACGACAGCGTGGTGACGGTGGTGGTGATGCTACCTCTACAGGGCTTCGCCTAAGCACTCCGAAAATATGACTGAGGGACGAAACTATGGAGAGGGGCGCCGCACACGGCTAAGAGATTGTTGTGGCTTATGTGTGGCGCCCCCTCCCACATATATATAGGTGGGGGAGAGGGAGCAGCCAAGGAGGCGCCCCAAGGAGGCCGAATCCTCCTAGGGTTCCTTCCCTAGCCGCGCCCCCCCTTATCATATTTGCCGGAGAGGGGAAGGAAAGGGGGGAGCGGGAAGAAGGGGGGTGGGCGAATCCCCCTCCTTCCTTTCTCCCATAGGCCGGCTGCCATAGGGGGGCGCGCCAGCCCCTTGTGGGCTGGTGTGCTCCCCTCTAATGGCCCAATCATCCTCCCGGGGCTTCCCGGAACCCTTCCGGTGATCTGATGACTACCCGGTGCACTCCGAAACTCTTCTGGTTTCCAAATATCATCGTCCTATATATCAACCTTTACCTCCGGACCATTCCGGAGATCCTATTCATGTCTGTGATCTCATCCGGGACTCCGAACAACATTCACCAAATCATATAACTCATATCACACTATATCGTCAACGAACGTTAAGCGTGCGGACCCTACGGGTTCGAGAACTATGTGGACATGACCGAGACACCTCTTCGGTTAATAACCAATAGCGGAACCTGGATGTCCATATTGGTTCCTACATATTCTACGAAGATCTTTATCGGTCGAACCAAAATGACAACGTACGCAATTCCCTTTGTCTGTTGGTATGTTACTTGCCCGAGATTCATTCGTTGGTATCTCTATACCTAATTCAATCTCGTTACCAGCAAGTTTCTTTACTCGTTCTGTAATACATCATCTTGAAACTAACTCATTTGTCACTTTGCTTGCAAGCTTCTCGTGATGTGTATTATTGAGAGGGCTCAGAGATACCTCTCTGATACACGGGGTGAAAAATCCTAATCTCGATCCATGCTAACTCAGTAAACACCTTCGAAGATACCTGTAGAGCATATTTATGATTACCCAGTTACGTTGTGACATTTGATAGCACACAAGGTATTCCTTCGACATTCGGGAGTTGCATGATCTCATGGTCGAAGGAACATGTATTTGACATTCAAGAAAGCAGTAGCAATAAACTGAATGGTCATATGCTAAGCTAACGGATGGGTCTTGTCCATCACATCATTCTCCTAATAATGTGATCCCGTTATCAAATGACAACACATCTCTATGGTTAGGAAACCTTAACCATCTTTGATGAACGAGCTAGCCTAGTAGAGGCTTACTAGGGACACGGTATTTGTTTATGTATCCACACATGTATTTAAGTTTTCGATCAATACAATTCTAGCATAAATAATAAACCTTTATCATGAATAAGAAAATATAAAATAACAACTTTATTATTGCCACTAGGGCATATTTTCTTCAGTCTCCCACTTGCACTAGAGTCAGTAATCTAGACTACATTGTAATGAATCTAACACCCATGGAGTCTTGGTGCTGATAATGTTTTGATCGTGGAAGAGGCTTAGTCAACGGGTCTACTACATCCAGATCCGTATGTATTTTGCAAATCTCTATGTCTCCATCCTTGACCTTTTCATGAATGGAGTTGAAGCGTCTCTTGATGTGTTTGGTTCTCTTCTGAAACATGTATTCCTTCGCCAAGGCAATTGCTCTAGTGTTGTCACAAAAGATTTTCATTGGACCCGATGCACTGGGTATTACACCCAGATCGGATATGAACTCCTTCATCCAGAATCCTTCATGTGCTGCTTCGGAAGCAGCTATGTACTCCACTTCACATGTAGATCCCACCACGACTCTTTGCCTGGAACTGCACCAACTGACAGCTCCACCATTCAATATAAATATGTAACCGGTTTGTGACTTAGGGTCATCTGGATTAGTGTCGAAGCTAGCATTGACGTAACCATATACGACGAGCTCTTCGTCACCTCCATAAACGAGAAATATATTCTTGGTCCTTTTCAGGTACTTAAGGATGTTCTTGAACGCTATCCAATGATCCACTCCTGGATTACTTTGGTACCTCCCTGCCAAACTTATGGCAAGTCACACATCAGGTCTGGTACATAGCATAACATACATGATAGAACCTATGGCTGAGGCATAGGGAATGACTTTCATTTTCTCTCTATCTTCTGTAGTGGTCGGGCTTTGAGTCTGACTCAATTTCACACCTATAACACAGGCAAGAACCCTTTGTTTGACTGATCCATTTTGAACTTCTTCAAAACTTTGTCAAGGTATGTGCTTTGTGAAAGCCTATTAAGCGTCTCGACATATCCCTATAAATCTTGATGCCCAATATATAAGCAGCTTCACCGAGGTCTTTCATTGAAAAATTCTTATTCAAGTATCCTTTTATGCTATCCGGAAATTCTATATCATTTCCAATCAATAGTATGTCATCCACATATAATATCATAAATGCTACAGAGCTCCCACTCCCTTTCTTGTAAATACAGGCTTCACCGTAAGTCTGTATAAAACCATATGTTTTGATCACCTCATCAAAGCGTATATTCCAACTCCAAGATGCTTTCACTAGTCCATAGATGGATCGCTGGAGCTTACACACTTTGTTAGCACCTTTAGGATCGACAAAACCTTCTGGTTGCATCATATACAACTCTTCATTAAGATATCCATTAAGGAATGCAGTTTGGACGTCCATTTGCCAGATTTCATAATTATAAAATGCGACAATTGCTAACATGATTCAGACAGACTTAAGCATCTCTATGGGTGAGAAAGTCTCATCATAGTCAACTCCTTGAACTTGTCGAAAACCTTTTGCGACAAGTCAAGCTTTGTAGACAGTAACATTACCATCAGCGTCAGTATTTTTCTTGAAGATCCATTTATTCTCAATGGCTTGCCGATCATCGGCCAAATCCACCAAGGTCCATACTTTGTTATCATACATGGATCCTATCTCAGATTTCATGGCCTCAAGCCATTTATCGGAATCTGGACTCATCATAGCTTCTTCATAGTTCGTAGGTTTGCCATGGTCTAATAACATTACTTCCAGGATAGGATTACCGTACCACTCTAGTGCGGATCATGCTCTAGTCGACCTATGAGGTTCAGTAGTAACTTTATCTAAAGTTTTATGATCATTATCTTTTGCTTCCTCTCTAGTTGGTGTAGGCATCAAGGGAGCGGTTTTCTGTGATGTGCTACTTTCCAATTCGAGAGAAGGTACAATTACCTCATCAAGTTCTACTTTTCCTCCCACTCACTTCTTTCGAGAGAAACTCCTTCTCTAGAAAGGACCCATTCTTAGCAGCAAAAATCTTGCCTTCGGATCTGTGGTAGAAGGTGTACCCAATAGTTTATTTAGGGTATCCTACAAATTCGCACTTCTCCGATTTAGGTTCGAGCTTATCAGGCTGAATCCTTTTGACATAAGCATCGCATCCCAAAACTTTAAGAAACGACAGCTTAGGTTTCTTGCCAAACCACAGTTCATACGGTGTCGTCTTAACGGATTTAGAGAGTGCCCTATTTAATGTGAATGCAGTCGTCTCTAATGCATAACCCCAAAATGATAGTGGTAAATCGGTAAGAGACATCATAGAATGCACATATCTAATAAAGTACGGTTACGACATTCGTACACACCATTACATTGTGGTGGTCCAAGTGGCATGAGTTATGAAACAATTCCACATTGTTTTAAATGAAGGCCAAACTCGTAACTCAAATATACACCTCCACAATCAGATTGTAGAAACTTTATTTTCTTGTTACGATGATTCTCCACTTCACTCTGAAATTCTTTGAACTTTTCAAATGTTTCAGACTTGTGTTTCATCTAGTAGATATACCCATACTTACTCAAAACATCTGTGAAGGTCAGAAAATAACGATAACCGCCGCGTGCTTCAACACTCATCGGACCGCATAAATCGATATGTATTATTTCAAATAAGTCATTAGCTCGCTCCATTGTTCTGGATAACGGAGTTTTATTCATCTTGCCCATGAGGCATGGTTTGCAAGTATCAAATGATTCATAATCAAGTGATTCCAAAAGTCCATCCGCATGGAGTTTCTTCATGCGCTTTACACCAATATGACCTAAACGGCAGTGCCACAAGTATGTTGCACTATCATTATCAACTTTGCATCTTTTGGCATCAATATTATGAATATGTGTATCACTACGATCGAGATTCAATCAGAATAGACCATTCATCAAGGATGCATGACCATAAAAGATATTACTCATATAAATAGAACAACCATTATTCTCCGATTTAAATAAATAACTATCTCGCAATAAACAAGATCCAGATATAATGTTCATGCTCAACGTGGGCACCAAATAACAATTATTGAGGTCTAAAACTAATCCCGAAGGTAGATGTAGAGGTAGCATGCTGACGGTGATCACATCGACCTTGGAACCATTCCCGATGCGCATCGTCACCTCGTCCTTAGCCAATCTTTGTTTATTTTGCAGCTCCTGTTTCGAGTTACAACATGAGCAACCGAACCAATATCAAATACCCAGGCGCTACTACGAGCATTAGTAAGGTACACATCAATAGCATGTATATCAAATATACCTTTGTTCACTTTGCCATCCTTCTTATCTGCCAAGTATTTGGGGCAGTTCCGCTTCCAGCGACCATTCCCTTTGCAGTAGAAGCACTCAGTTTCAGGCTTGGGTCCAGCTTTGGGCTTCTTCCCGGGAGTGGCAACTTGCTTGCCATTCTTCTTGAAGTTCCCTTTCTTTCCCTTGCCCTTTTTCTTGAAACTAGTGGTTCTTGATGCACCTTCTTGATTTCTACCTCCGCGGCCTTAAGCATTGGGAAGAGCTCAGGAATCATTTTGTTCATCCCTTGCATATTATAGTTCATCATGAAGCCTTTGTAGCTTATTGGCAGTGATTAAAGAACTCTGTCAATAACACTATCAACTGGAAGATGAACTCCCAGCTGAGTCAAGTGATTATGATACCCAGACATTTTTAGTATGTGTTCACTGACATAACTGTTCTCCTCCATCTTGCAGCTATAGAACTTGTTGGAGACTTCATATCTCTCAACCCGGGCATTTTCTTGAAATATTCACTTCAACTCTTGGAACATCTCATATGCTCCATGACGTTCAAAACGTCATTGAAGTCCCAGTTCTAGGCCGTAAAGCATGGCACACTGAACTATCGAGTAGTCATCAGATCGAGCCTGCTAGACGTTCATAACATCTGCAGTAGCTCCTGTAGCAGGTATGTCACCTAGCGGTGCATCAAGGACATAATTCTTTTATGCATCAATGAGGATAATCCTCAAGTTACAAACCCAGTCTGTGTAATTGCTACCATCATTTTTCAACTTAGCTTTCTCTAGGAACGCATAAAAATTCAGAGGAATGGTAGCTCGGGCCATTGATCTACAACATAGATATGCAAAACTATTAAGACTAAATTCATGATAAATTAAGTTCAATCAATCAAATTACTAATGAACTCCCACTTAAATAAGCATCCCTCAAGTTATCTAAGTGATACATGTCCGATCATCATGTGAGATGGGTAGTCATTGATGTCTACTACACAACCTTCTTCTTGTAGACGTTGCTGGGCCTCCAAGTGCAGAGGTTTGTAGGACAGTAGCAAATTTCCCTCAAGTGGATGACCTAAGGTTTATCAATCCGTAGGAGGCGCAGGATGAAGATGGTCTCTCTCAAGCAACCCTGCAACCAAATAACAAGGAATCTCTTGTGTCCCCAACACACCCAATACAATGGTAAATTGTATAGGTGCACTAGTTCGGCGAAGAGATGGTGATACAAGTGCAATATGGATAATAGATATAGGTTTTTGTAATCTGAAAATATAAAAACAGCAAGGTAACTAATGATAAAAGTGAGCGTAAACGGTATTGCAATGGTAGGAAACAAGGCATAGGGTTCATACTTTCACTAGTGCAAGTTCTCTCAACAATAATAACATATCTGGATCATATAACTATCCCTCAACATGCAACAAAGAGTCACTCCAAAGCCACTAATAGTGGAGAACAAACGAAGAGATTATGGTAGGGTACGAAAGCACCTCAAAGTTATTCTTTCGGATCGATCTATTCAAGAGTTCGTACTAGAATAACACCTTAAGACACAAATCAACCAAAACCCTAATGTCACCTAGATACTCCATTGTCACCTCAAGTATCCGTGGGCATGATTATACGATATGCATCACACAATCTCAGATTCATCTATTCAACCAACACAAAGTACTTCAAAGAGTGCCCCAAAGTTTCTACCGGAGAGTCAAGACGAAAACGTGTGCCAACCTGATACGACTCCAACGTATCTATAATTTTTGATTGCTCCATGCTACTTTATCTACTGTTTTGGACTATATTGGGCTTTATTTTCCACTTTTATATTATTTTGGGACTAACCTATTAACCGGAGGCCCAGCCCGTAATTGCTGTTTTTGCCTATTTCGTGTTTCAAGAAACGGAATATCAAACGGAGTCCAAACGGAATGAAACCTTCGGGAACGTGATTTTCTCACCGAACATGATCCAGGAGACTTGGACCCTACTCCAAGATGTAACAGAGGCGGTCACGAGGGTGGGGGTCGCCCCCCCTAGGGTGCGCCCCCCTGCCTCGTGGCCCCCTGTTGCTCCACCGACGTACTCCTTCCTCCTATATATACCTATGTATCCCCAAACGATCAGAACAAGAGCCAAAAACCTAATTCCACCGCCGCAACCTTCTGTATCCACGAGATCCCATCTTGGGGCCTGTTCCAGAGCTCCGCCGGAGGGGGCATCCACTACGGAGGGCTTCTACATCAACACCATAGCCCCTCCGATGAAGTGTGAGTAGTTTACTTCAGACCTTTGGGTCCATAGCTAGTAGCTAGATGGCTTATTCTCTCTTTTTGGATCTCAATACAATGTTCTCCCCCTCTCCCGTGGAGATCTATTCAATGTAATCTTCTTTTTGCGGTGTGTTTGTTGAGACCGATGAATTGTGGGTTTATGATCCAGTTTATCTATGAACAATATTTGAATCTTCTCTGAATTCTTTTATGTATGATTGAGTTATCTTTGCAAGTCTCTTCAAATTATCCGTTTGGTTTGGCCAACTAGATTGGTAGTTCTTGCAATGAGAGAAGTGCTTAGCTTTGGGTTCAATCTTGTGGTGTCCTTTCCCAGTGACAGAAGGGGAAGTAAGGCACGTATTGTATTGTTGCCATCGAGGATAACAAGATTGGCTTTTTATCATATTGCATGAATTTATCCCTCTACATCATGTCATCTTGCTTAAGGTGTTACTCTGTTTTTAACTTAATACTCTAGATGCATGTTGGATAGCGGTCGATGAGTGGAGTAATAGTAGTAGATGCAAAATCATTTCGATCTACTTGTCTCGGACGTGATGCCTATATACATGATCATACCTAGATATACTCATAACTATGCTCAATTCTGTCAATTGCTCAATAGTAATTTGTTCACCCACCGTAGAATATCTATGCTCTTGAGAGAAGCCACTAGTGAAACCTATGGCCCCCGGGTCTATTCTCATCATATCAATCTCCATTACTTTATTACTTGCTTTGTTTTTTACTTTGCCTTTTACTTTTAACTTTGCATCTCTATACCAAAAATACCAAAAATATTATTTATCATCTCTATCAGATCTCACTCTCGTAAGTGACTGTGAAGGGATTGACAACCCCTAATTGCGTTGGTTGCGAGGTGCTATCGTTTTGCGTAGGTACGAGGGACTTGTGCGTGGTCTCCTACTGGATTGATACCTTGGTTCTCAAAAACTGAGGGAAATACTTACGCTACTTTGCCGCAGCATCCTCTCCTCTTCGGGGAAATCCAACGCAGTGCTCAAGAGGTAGCACAACCCCTATGCATAGGTTCATGGGCGGAACCCGCAAGTTGATCACCAAAATATACATCAAGTGGATCACGTGATATCCCATTGTCACCACAGACAAGCACGGCAAGACATACATCAAGTGTTCTCAAATCATTAAAGACTCAATCCGACAAGATAACTTCAAAGGGAAAACTCAATTCATCACAAGAGAGTAGAGGGGGAGAAACATCATAAGATCCAACTATAATAGCAAAGCTCGCGATACATCAAGATCGTGCCATAGAGAGAACACGAGAGAGAGAGAGAGATCAAACACATAGCTACTGGTACATACCCTTAGCCCCGAGGGTGAACTACTCCTCCTCGTCATGGAGAGCGCCGGATGATGAAGATGGCCACGTTGAGGATCCCCCCCCGCAGGTGCCTAACGGGCTCCCGAGAGGTTTTGGTGGCTACAGAGGCTTGCGGCGGCGGAACTCCCGATCTATCTTCGTCTTCGATGGTTTTAGGGTATATGGGAATATATAGGCGAAAGAAGTCGGTCGGGTGAGCCACGAGGGGCCCACGAGACAGGGGGCGCGCCCAGGCGGGTGGGCGCGCCCTCCTCTCTCCTGGCCTCCTCAAAGCTTCCCTGGCTTGTACTCCAAGTCTCCCGGATCATGTTCGTTCCAAAAATAACGCTTCCGAAGGTTTCATTCCGTTTGGACTCCGTTTGATATTCCTTTTCTTCGAAATACTGAAACAGGCAATAAAACAGCAATATGGGCTGGGCCTCCGGTTAGTAGGTTAGTCCCAAAACTAACATAAATGTGTATAATAAAGCCAATAAACATTCAAAACATATAATAATATAGCATGAATGCTTCATAAATTATAGATACGTTGGAGACGTATCAGTCATCACTGGTGAACATCTCTATGTTGATCATATCTACTATATGACTCACGTTCGATCTTTCGGCCTCCAGTGTTCCGAGATCATGTTTGTACATGCTAGGCACGTCAAGTTTAACCCAAGTATTCTGCATGTGCAAAACTGTCTTACACCCGTTGTATGTGAACGTAGAGTCTATCACACCCGACCATCACGAGGTGCTTCGAAACGATGAACTTTGGCAATGGTGCATACTCTGGGAGAACACTTTTATCTTGAAATTTAGTGAAGGTATCATCTTATAATGCTACTGCCGTTTTAAGCAAAATAAGATGCATAAAGGATAAACATCACATGCAATCAAAATAGATATGATATGGCCATCATCATCTTGTGCTTTTGATCCATCTCCAAAGCATTGTCATGATCTCCAGCGTCATTGGCTCCACACCTTGATCTCCATCGTAGCGTCGGGGTCGTCTCTCCAACTATTGCTTCTACAACTATTGCTAACGCATAGCAATGAAGTAAAGCAATTACATGGCACTTCCATTTCATACAATAAAGAGGCAACCCTAAGGCTCTTGCTGGTTGTCGATATTACGAAACATGATCATCTTATACATCAACATATATCACATCATATCTTGACCATATCACATCACAACATACCCTGCAAAAGCAAGTTAGACGTCCTCTACTTTGTTGTTGCAAGTTTTACATGGCTGCTACGGGCTTCTAGTAAGAACCAATCTTACCTACGCAAAAACCACAACGGTGATTTATCAAGTTTGTTGTTTTAACCTTCTTCAAGGACTGTCCGTATAGTCAAATTTGATTCAACTAAAGTAGGAGAAACAGACACCCGCCAACCACCTTTATGCAAAACAAGTTGCATGTCAGTTGGTGGAACCGGTCTCATGTGCGTGGACATGTATAGTTGGTCCGGGCTGCTTCATCCCACAATACCGCCGAATTAAAATAAGATGTTGGTGGTAACTAGTATGACTATCACCGCCCACAACTCTTTGTGTTCTACTCGTGCATATCATTGCTGGGGAACGTAGTAATTTCAAAAAAATTCCTACGTACACGCAAGATCATGGTGATGGCATAGCAACGAGAGGGAGAGGTCCGCCCACGCACTCGTGAGACCGTAGCGTTAGCTAGCACAACGCGTTGATGTAGTCATACGCCTTCACGATCCGACCGATCCAAGCACCGAACGTCACGGAGCCTCCGAGTTCAGACACGCTCAGCTCGATGACGATCTCCGGCCCTCCGATCCAGCAAATGCTCCGAGATGAGTTCCACAAGACGACGGCGTGGTGACGATGATGATGTTCTACCGGCGCAGGGCTTCGCCTAAACTCCACGACGATATGACCGAGGTGGAATATGGTGGAAGGGGGCACCGCACACGGCTAAGGAACGATCCGTAGATCAACTTGTGTGTCCATGGGGTGCCCCCTACCCCCGTATATAAAGGAGTGGAGGAGGGGAGGGCCGGCCCTCTTCTATGGCGCGCCCTAGGGGAGTCCTACTCCCACCGGGAGTAGGATTCCCCCTTTCCTAGTCCAACTAGGAGTCCTTCCATGTATTAGGAGTAGGAGACAAGGAAGGGGAAGAGAGAAGGGAAGGAAGGAGGGGGTGCGGCCCCACCCCCTAGTCCAATTCGGACTAGGCCATGGGAGGGCGCGCGGCCTGCCCTAGGCAGCCCCTCTCTCTTTCCCGTAGGGCCCAATAAGGCCCAATACTTCTCCCCGGCGAATTCCCGTAACTCTCTGGTACTCCGAAAAATACCCGAATCACTTGGTACCTTTCCGAACTCCGAATATAGTCGTCCAATATATCGATCTTTACGTCTCGACCATTTCGAGACTCCTCGTCATGTCCCCGATCTCATCCGGGACTCCGAACTCCTTGGGTACATCAAAACTCATAAACTCATAATATAACTGTCATCGAAACCTTAAGCGTGCGGACCCTACGGGTTCGAGAACTATGTAGACATGACCTAGAACTATTCTCGGTCAATAACCAATAGCGGGACCTGGATGCCCATATTGGCTCCTACATATTCTACGAAGATCTTTATCGGTCAAACCGCATAACAACATACGTTGTTCCCTTTGTCATCGGTATGTTACTTGCCCGAGATTCGATCGTCGGTATCCAATACCTAGTTCAATCTCGTCACCGCAAGTCTCTTTACTCGCTCAGTAATGCATCATCCGTAACCAACTCATTGGTCACATTGCTTGCAAGGCTTATAATGATGTGCATTACCGAGAGGGCCCAGAGATACCTCTCCGACAATCGGAGTGACAAAACCTAATCTCAAATACGCCAACTCAACATGTACCTTCGAGACACCTGTAGTACTCCTTTATAATCACCCGATTACGTTGTGGCGCTTGGTAGTACCCAAAGTGTTCCTCCGTAAACGGAGTTCCATAATCTCATAGTTACAGAACATGTATAAGTCATGAAGAAAGCAATAGCAACATACTAAACGATCAAGTGCTAAGCTAACGGAATGGGTCAAGTCAATCACATCATTCTCCTAATGATGTGATCCCGTTAATCAAATGACAACTCTTTTGTCCATGGCTAGGAAACATAACCATCTCTGATAAACGAGCTAGTCAAGTAGAGGCATACTAGTGACACTATGTTTGTCTATGTATTCACACATGTATTATGTTTCCGGTTAATACAATTCTAGCATGAATAATAAACATTTATCATGAAATAAGAAAATAAATAATAACTTTATTATTGCCTCTAGGGCATATTTCCTTCAGTCTCCCACTTGCACTAGAGTCAATAATCTAGTTCACATCGTCATGTGATTTAACACCAATATTCATATCTCAGATATGATTAACACCCATAGTTCACATCATCATGTGACCAACACCCAAAGGGTTTACTAGAGTCAATAATCTAGTTCACATCGCTATGTGATTAACACCCAAAGAGTACTAAGGTGTGATCATGTTTTGCTCGTGAGAGAAGCTTAGTCAACGGGTCTGTCACATTTAGAGCCGTATGTATTTTGCAAATATTCTATGTCTACAATGCTCTGCACGGAGCTACTCTAGCTAATCGCTCCCACTTTCAATATGTATCCAGATTGAGACTTAGAGTCATCTGGATCGGTGTAAAAGCTTGCACCTATGTAACTCTTTACGACGGGCTCTTTTATCACCTCCATAATCGAGAAATATTTCCTTAGTCCTCACTAAGGATATTTTTGACAAATGTCCAGTGATCTACTCCTAGATCACTATTGTACTCCCTTGCCAAAATCAGAGCAAGGTATACAATAGGTCTGGTACATAGCATAGCATACTTTATAGAACCTATAACTGAGGCATAGGGAATGACTTTCATTCTCTTTTCTATTTTCTGTCGTGGTCGGGATTTGAGTCTTACTCAATTTCACACCTTTGCAACACAGGCAAGAACTCTTTCTTTGACTGTTCCATTTTGAACTACTTCAAAATCTTGACAAGGTATGTACTTTTGAAAAACTTATCAAGCGCCTTGATCTATCTCAATAGATCTTGATGCTCAATATGTAAGTAGTTTTATCGAGGTATTTCTTTTAAAGAACTCCTTTAAAACACTCCTTTATGCTTTGCGAATAATTCTACATTATTTCCGATCAACAATATGTCATTCACATATACTTATCGAAATGCAGTAGTGCTCCCACTCACTTTCTTGTAAATACAGCCTTTCAAAAGTCTCAGATAAACCATATGCTTTGATCAACTCATCAAAGCTATATTCCAACTCCGAGATGCTTGCACCAGTCCATTGATGGATTGCTGGAGTTTGCACACTTTGTTAGCATCTTTAGGATTGACAAAAACTTTCTGGTTGCATCATATACAACTCTTCTTTAATAAATCCATTAAGGAATGCAGTTTTGACATCCATTTGCTAGATTTCATAAAATGTGGCAATTGCTAACATGATTCGGACAGACTTAAGCATCACTACAGTTGAGAAAATCTCATTGTAGTCAACACCTTGAACTTGTCAAAAAAACCTTTTTGCGACAAGTCGAGCTTTGTAGATAGTAACACTACTATCAACGTCCGTCTTCCTCTTAAAGATCCATCTATTTCTTATGGTTTGCCGATCATCGGGCAAGTCCACCAAAGTCCACACTTTGTTCTCATACATGGATCATATCTCAGATTTTATGGCCTCAAGCCATTTTGTGGAATCTGGGCTCATCATCGCTTCCTCATAGTTCGTAGGTTTATCATGGTCTAGTAACATGACTTTCAGAACAGGATTACCGTACCACTCTGATGCGGACCGTACTCTGGAAGACCTACGAGGTTCTGTAGTAACTTGATATGAAGTTTCATGATCATCATCATTAGCTTCCTCACTAATTGGTGTAGGAATCACTGGAACTGATTTCAGTGATGAACTATTTTCCAATTCGGGAGAAGGTACAAATTACCTTATCAAGCTCTACTTTCCTCCCACTCACTTCTTTCGAGAGAAATTCCTTCTCTTAGAAAGGATCCGAATTTAGCAACGAAAATCTTGCCCTCAGATCTGTGATAGAAGGTGTACCCAACAGTTTCCTTTGGGTATTCTATGAAGACGCACTTCTCGATTTGGGTTCGAGCTTATCAGATGAAACTTTTTCACATAAGCATCGCAACTCCAAATTTTTAGAAACAACAGCTTAGGTTTATTGCTAAACCATAGTTCATACGGTGTCGTCTCAACGGATTTAGATGGTTCCCTATTTAATGTGAATGCAGCTGTCTCTAATGCATAACCCCAAAACGATATTGGTAAATCAGTAAGAGACATCATAGATCGCACCATATCCAATAAAGTGCGGTTACGACGCTTGGACACACCATAACGCTGTGGTGTTCCATGTGGCGTGAGCTGTGAAACTATTTCACATTGTTTTAATTGAAGACCAAACTCAGAACTCAAATATTCATCTCCACGATCGATCGCGAAACTTTATTTTCTTGTTACGATGATTTTCCACTTCACTCTGAAATTCTTTGAACCTTTCAACTATTTCAGACTTATGTTTCATCAAGTAGATATACCCATATCTGCTCAAATCATCTGTGAAGGTCAGAAAATAACGATACTTGCCACGAGCCTTCATACTCATTGGTCTGCATACATCAGTATGTATTATTTTCAGTAAGTCAGTAGCTCATTCAATTGTTCCGAAGAACGGAGTTTTAGTCATCTTGACCAAAAGGCACGGTTCGCAAGCATCAAATGATTCATAACCAAGTGATTCCGAAAATCCATCTTTATGGAGTTTCTTCATGCGCTTTACACCGATATGACCTAAACGGCAGTACCACAAATAAGTTGCACTATCATTATTAACTTTGCATCTTTTGGCTTCAATATTACGAATATGTGTATCACACGATCGAGATCCAACAAACCATTTTCATTGGGTGTATGACCATAGAAGGTTTATTCATGTAAATAGAATGTCGGTGTACTAAAGTAGGGGTACCTTAGTACCTCGAACTTGTGCACGGGTAGTCGCAGCACCCCGCGGCAAGGCTTGCCGGGCACCCGCCAGGACCCTCCGACATTTCCTATTACTGCCATTCAAGAACAAAGTGTCAACCAAATAGACAAGACCCCGGCAAGAGAAGCTTGCCGGGAAGGACAAAGGCCCCGGCAAGAGGAGCTTGCCAGGAAGGCCAACCAAGGCGCTTCCAGAAGACTTGCCGCGACGCCCCGCGCGTCCCGGCAAGGCCCGACGACCGGCAAGCTTGCCGCCCAACAAGAGAAGGACCGCGGCAAGGTGCTTGCCGCGGCAAGGCTGCCACCCTGCACTCCAGCGCATCCAACGACGTGTCACCCCAGGGCCGTCCCAGGAGCACGTGGCGAGGCGCTGCACAACCATGCGGTGCGAGGTGGCAAGCGGGGCTGACAAGGAGGCCATCGTGGCGATCGGTGGCGCGCCTAACGGTCGTTTCTTTGCACTATTGGGGCGACCGGACGGGCATTAAATGCCCTTGTCCCCTGCCGTCAGAGTTAGGTAGGGGGCACTGTTGGTCACTATTGTACCAACCTGCGTTTTTACCTTTCTACCCCTCTTCCTACACTGCCACCTATCGGTGACCCCCTTAGACTATAAAAGGGAGGCCCATGCTCACGTAGAAGGGGTTCCGCAGCTCGTAGATCCAACACCACTATACGCTCGCATTATCGAGCAAGAACAAATACAACCACAAAGCAGCAGTAGGAGTTTTATCTCCCCGGAGAGCTCCGAAGCTGGGTAAAAATCGCCCGTCTCCCCCGCGCGCTCAACCTCGATCTGCTCTGCGCATGCCCTCCGCTCCCTTGCCGGACTAGAAGGGGCCCCCTGCCCCATAGGTGCTCGTGGCCACAGAGAGACGCCCCGACATCTTTGGCGCGCCAGGTAGGGGGGCGTCGAGGTCGTGAGCATCTGATCCGGTCTCCGCGCGCGCTACATCAACGCCTTCATCAACATGCCACCAAAGAAGAAGCCTTCGGAGGTGGCCGCTCCGTCTACATCGATTCTACCACCACCGCCGGAGCAAACGGGCGGTGGAGTGGACGCCGGCGGAGGAGCGGGCGCCGACGGTGGGACTCACATCGTCACCAGGTCCAAAAACAAGGCCCCGCAAGCATCGGCGACCGTGCAGACGCCACACCCTTCCCAGGAGGTGCAAGGTCGACAACGCCCCGGTGCTCCTAGCACCGTGCTCGCATTGGAGCAAGGCCAAGCTGGTGGGTCGCGAGACGTTCGAGACCAGCACGCGCGCCAGCATGCTGGCGCGAGTGAGGTACGGTCGCCCGGACGGGGTGTTGCTCCTTCCAATCCAGTTGGGAGTCCGAGCACATCC
Organism: Aegilops speltoides; assembly: GCA_021437245.1. Lineage (NCBI taxonomy): Eukaryota > Viridiplantae > Streptophyta > Magnoliopsida > Poales > Poaceae > Aegilops > Aegilops speltoides. Next base: position 101,646,362 of record CM038145.1, read on the forward strand.
CGTTCCTCGCGCCGCTCGTCGCCACCACCACCCAAGACCGCAGAGGAAGCGCTGGCACGAGCCCAGCTGCTTCTAGATTATCCTCCGGCGCCACACAAGATTGACGACTGGAGGATGACCATTTATAGCCTCATCGGCTTCGCCAACGGCGACAAGCCCCGGCAACCGAGCGCATCGAAGCCCCGGCAAGGCGCCCAGGCGCAAGCCGACGCTGACAAGACCGCTGGGGGTGCCACCTCCATGCACACCCAGCCCCGAAGGCCGAGGTCGCCGGCTCGTCGGGCCAACTTTGACGCCGACTCCACCGCGTCGTCGGACCCGCGAACCCGCCGCGATCAACGCCACGTTCTCCAAGAACGACGCAGCGCGAAGACGCTTCGCTTTTCGCATCGAAGCGCAGAAGAAGCGCGACGTCAATCGACCAGCGGCCGGGCCCATCGTCGATATGCATGCGCTTAGGAGAACCAGCGACTTGTCGTATCACGGCAGTTGCCCTGCTCACCCGTGAGCTGCGGTAAGTCCAAAGGCCCAAGACCAAGAACTTCAAGCCCGACGTGCCCGAGAAGTATGATGGCAGGATACATCCGTCGGAGTTCCTCAGCATTTACACCATCGCGGTGCAGGCTGCGGAGGGCGCCACGAGAAGATCTCGCCAACTACTTCCCGCCGTGCTCAAGCCCAACGCCGATCTTGGCTCATGCACTTGCCGGACGGCTCCATCTCTTCATGGGAGGACCTGTGTCATCAGTTTGTTGGCGCCTTCACAGGCGGCCACAAACCCCATGGCCAGGAGAGCAATCTGCATCATCTCGCCCGTATGAGGGAGAGCCCTGCGCAAGTACATCTGAGAGATTCAGCCAGTGCGGCGAACATCCCGACGTCCACCCTGCCGCGCGGTTATCAGCGCGTTCCACCAGAACGTGCGTAACCGCAGGATGAGGGAGGAGATGGCGATGTGCAAGACCAGAGATGTCAGCGAGCTTTATGCTCTGGCCAACAAGTGTGCATGGGCTGAGGAGGGGAGGAAAATCCCCGGGGAGACTGCAGGAGCAGAAGGATCTGACAGTGAGGATGCCGCCCCGGCGAGGAAGAACCGGAGGCGGAACAACAGGAAGAGAAAGGCTAAGGATGTGCTAGCTGTTGAGCATTCCGGCAACAGAGGCGGCTCCGACAAGGCAAAAACCGATGACTCCGGCGAGGCTGTGGTAGCCGCCGACAAGCAGGATAGCTCCGGCAAGCGGTATTGCAAGATCCACCGCACCAAGGGCCATGACCTCCAAACCTGCAAGAAAGTTGAGCAGATGGCGGAGCTACAGAAAGCTGAGTATGAGCGCCGTGACAAGGAAAGAGCCCAGGGAGGTGGCGGAGGGTCCGGCAAGACGTTTCCCGCCCGGGGAGGGCACCGCGGCAAGGCCAAGCCGCGGCAAGGAGACAGGCCTCCCCGTGGCCACGACAAAGACGAAGATGAAGATGAGGATGATGAGATGGAGGAAGATGAGACTGATGACCAAGAGTTTCAGAAGGCAACGGAGGTGTTGTGCATCGACGGCGGTGCCTCTCTGCACACCTCGCACCGCCAACTCAAGCAGTGGGTGCGAGAAGTGAACGCAGCGGAGCCGTCCGTCGAGTCGCGCAAACCTCTGAAGTGGTCCGGCACGCCCATCGTCTTCGATGTTGAGGATCACCCTGATCGCGTCACTGCGGTCGGGTGCTTGCCAATGTTGGAATCACCAACAATCCGCAACCTCAAGGTCACGAAGATGTTGGTTGACGGCGGGGCCGGCCTGAATCTGATTTCCTCCGCAGTGCTCAAGAAGCTCTAGATCCCCGACAGCGAGCTCGAAGAAACTGGTACCTTTAAAGGGATAAATCCGGTAAGGAGCAAGCTGAAGGGGAAGATCACACTGCCAGTGACGTTTGGCAGCGAGCTGAATTTCAGGACAGAGAGGGTCACGTTTGATGTTGCTGATTTCCCATTGCCCTACAATGGGATACTAGGCCGTCCCGCGCTCGCCAAGTTCATGGCAGCCTCTCACTATGCCTACAATGTGCTCAAGATGCCTGGTCCGATAAGTGTCATTTCTGTTCAAGGCGACAAGAAAGATGCACTTATCTGCACCGATAAGATCTACCGGGAAGCAGCAGCCGCAGCAGAGCGCGAGCCACTTGCCGCTGAAGCTCCCCGGGGGAAGAAGAAGGCCAAGTCCGGCAAGAGTAGCCCTGGTGCCCACTCCGGCAAGCGCACCTCTCCGGAGTGCTGCGCTGCCGTCGAGGACACACCATTGAGCTCCAAGGCAGTTTTACCAAAGACTAAGCCCTGCAAGAGTAGCTCTAGTGCCCACTCCGGCAAGCGCACCTCTCCGGAGTGCTGCGCTGCCGTCGAGGACGCACCATTGAGCTCCAAGGCAGTTTTACCAAAGACTAAGCCCGGCAAGAACAGCTCTGGTGCCTACTTCGGCAAGCGCACCTCTCCGGAGTGCTGCGCCGCCGTCGAGGACACGCCATCTAGCTCCACCGGCCAATAGAGCAAAGAGAACAACCAGCTCCAAACTTTTGAGTCGTATTCCTTGAAAGGCCGTACCTTGTATGGAAAAACCTGTGCGCAAAGGGGGCGAATCATGGCTAAGTTGCGCCCTTGATCTGTTTCGAGTCCACTCAACGATGAAAGCGCGCTGCAACTAGCCCGACGAGTTTTTCCTGCCGGAGGCAACACCGCCAACTGGTTGGCGTTCCTTTTCAAAGAAGTGTGTTTGCACCGGCGGGTTCCCTGGAAGAGTGAGGGTGAAAACGTACAAGGGAGGGAATCAAGGGAGAAGAGCAGCCCTGCCGAAGCGCAGAAGACGGAAAAGCTAAGTTGCCCAAGTTTGAGTTCAGAACTCTTTCAGTTTTAAATTTCCATGTTATATTCCTTGAACGTTTGTGCCTTGTATGGAAAACCTGTGCGCGGAGGATCCAACTCGCGGTTAAGTTGCGCCCTTGCTTTGTTTCGAGTCCGCTCAACAATGAAAGTGCGCTGCAACTGGCCCGACAAGGTTTCTTGCGGAGACAAGACCGCCAATGGTGAACTCTTGATGTTCCGTGACTCAGCAAGTGTGTTAGCGCCGCAAGTTTCCTAAAAGCGTAGGGTAAAAACATACAAGGGATGTAACGGGGTAGAGGATGTAACGTAGCAAGCCTTGCCGTGGGACGTCCTTTGTATGGGAAACTTGTGCGCAGAGGAGCCGACTCGTGGCTAAGTTGCGCCCTTGATTTGTTTTCGAGTCCGCTCAACAATGAAAGCGCGCTGCAACTAGCCCGACAAGGTTTCTTGCCGGAGGCAACACCGCCAGCGGGCTGCTGATGTTCCGCGCTCAGCAAGCGTGTATGCACCGGCAAGTCCCCTAAAAGCGTAGAGCATAAATATACAAAGGGCGAAACATAGCACTGCATTGCCCAACATGAAGTTACGTTGCAAAAAGTAACTTATTATGGCGCTGTCTAAGTTATTCTCATGACTGAAATAACAGCGACAAGGAAAGAACAGAGGGGCGCGCTGGCACCTGTGCCCCGGCAAACCGGCGTTGCTGGGGGCTGCGAGCACCAAGATTCCCTCGCGGCAAGCCAGGGTCCCCGGGGGCTGCGACGTCAGCGACAAGAACAAAGAAAGGAGCACCGGCACCTGGGTCTCAGCGAACCAATGTTGCCGGGGGCTGCAGATACCAAGATTCACCACCGGCAAGCCAGAGTCGCCGGGGACTGTGATATCAGATAAGTTTTTCATCCCTCATCATGCATCCTCTTATGGACTGGGGGATGCGAGGCCGCGATCAACGAGCGGCGTGCCTTGTATGGAAAACCCTGTGCGCAGAGGAATCGACTTCATGGTTCGATTCGCCCTTGATTTGTTTTCGAGTCCGCTCAACAATAAAAGTCTTGCAATCGACCCGACAAGGTTTCTTGCCGGAAACAGCACCGCCAGCGGGCTGCTGATGTTCCGCACTCAGCAAGTGTGCTTGCGCCGGCAAGTTCCCTCATAGCATAGGGTGGAAACATACAAGGCACAGAATCAAGTAAAGGATATAACCCGCCAAGCATTCCCCACTTCTCATTAAAAAACATCCCATTCCAGTACAAGTCCATAGAGGATGAAAAACATGAAAGAGAGGATTACAAGTTTTAAATGCAGCTAAGGCCCGAAGGCTTAAAAATTAAAAAAAGATAAGATGCCCGTAATCCCTTTCCCGTTTCTCTCTTCAGGAGGTAGGTCAAGGAGGCCCCGGCAAGAGAAGTTTGCCGGGAAGGGCAAAAGGGGCGCCTAGGTGAGCTACGGGTGCCAGAAGACACCAAGAGAACATCCCGGGGGCCGGCCAGGGGCTTGGCGGAGACGGAGGTGCCGGAAGCAGAGCTCGAAGACGGGGCGGCAGGACGTCAGCACGCTGTCGAGGGCACCACGCCCTCGTACTCCGACTTGACGGCCTTGCCGCCACCCCTCTTCCTCTTCCGCAGCCTCCCTCACGCCCCCCAAGGAGACGCGACCCGGGGAGTTCAGAAGGCCAGCGACCCGATGATGGGGTCACCGGTGGCGCCGAGGCGACGGCCGACGCCTAGTCGGACCCACCGCCGTTCTCGCTGTCGGCTGCCGCTCTCCTCCTCGTCACTCTCGCGAGGGGAGTCTTCGCTATCGGAGGAGCTGTCCACGCAGCATCTCGCCCGGTGCCGGAGTCCCGAAGACCTTGACGGCGAGAAGGTCGCCTCCATTAACTTAAAATGGAGGGTGAACCCCGCCGTCAAGCTGTGGATGCGGGCGAACGTCTTCCACCCTCGATCGAAATACATCACGCCGGGGGCTGGGGTTACGACACTAACTCGCGTGCCGCTGATCCCACAGCCCCTCATGCGCAATTCCAGCATCTCGGGCGGGTCCAGCTCCATCGCGCTCGCAAACGGAGCCGGAAGCCGGAGGCGACGACGAGGTGCCCGGCGCAGCTTGACGAAGAACTCCCAAGGATCGGCCCCGGTATGGACCGCCTCGAGGAGAGGAGCTGCCGGGGGAGGCGAGGGTGGCGCACCGCCCCAGCCGCCTCTTCCCCGACCGCTCCGACCACATCCTCGACCTCGTCCACGACCTTGCCCCCTCCCTCTTCCCCTCGTGGCTGGCTCCGCCACCACCGGCGCGGGATAGGGAGAGGCGCGCTGCCTGGTGGCGACCCTCGCCGCCACCGATGAAGGACCAGGGTTCCCTCCCTCCATGGCGGATGAGAGGAAGAGTAGCAGAATTTGAAGAAGGGAGAAGATGAGGGAGTGCGGGATTTTTGCACTCCCCTTCCGCCCCTTTTTAAGGAGCGAGGTGGGGGCTCGGCCGCCCCGCTCAGTCAATCGGAGCATGGGGAGAGCAGAGGAACGGGGCCGACCCACCACCTCCGCCCACGACCCCACGCGCATGGGAGCCGCGTGGCGGGGAGGCGAAGCCGGGGCGACAGATGAAATGACCTCACCCTGCCCCGTAATCACAGGGGTGCCGTTGCGAGAGGACGCGGTGGACACGGAGTCCGATTGTGTGTGGACCCAGGCCGCGCGTGCCCGTGCACTGTTTTGGACCTGGCCCAACAGCGCTCGACACCGCGTATGGCCCAGGCCCGGGGGCTCCTGTCGGTGTACTAAAGTAGGGGTACCTTAGTACCCCGAACTTGTGCACGGGCAGTCGCAGCACCCCGCGGAAAGGCTTGCTGGGCACCCGCCAGGACCCTCCGACATTTCCTATTACTGCCATTCAAGAACAAAGTGTCAACCAAATAGACAAGACCCCGGCAAGAGAAGCTTGCCGGGAAGGACAAAGGCCCCGGCAAGAGGAGCTTGTCGGGAAGGCCAACCAAGGCGCTTCCAGAAGACTTGCCGCGACGCCCCGCGTGTCCCGGCAAGGCCCGACGACCGGCAAGCTTGTCGGCCCAACAAGAGAAGGACCGCGGCAAGGTGCTTGCCGCGGCAAGACCGCCACCCTGCGCTCCAGCGCATCCAACGATGTGTCACCCCAGGGCCGTCCCAGGAGCACGTGGAGAGGCGCTGCGCAACCATGCGGTGCGAGGTGGCAAGCGGGGCTGACAAGGAGGCCATCGTGGCGATCGGTGGCGCGCCTAACGGTCGTTTCTTTGCACTATTGGGGCGACCGGACGGGCATTAAATGCCCTTGTCCCCTGCCGTCAGAGTTAGGTAGGGGGCACTGTTGGTCACTGTTGTACCAACCTGCGTTTTTACCTTTCTACCCCTCTTCCTACACTGCCACCTGTCGGTGACCCCCTTAGACTATAAAAGGGAGGCCCATGCTCACGTAGAAGGGGTTCCGCAGCTCGTAGATCCAACACCACTATACGCTCGCATTATCGAGCAAGAACAAATACAACCACAAAGCAGCAGTAGGAGTTTTATCTCCCCGGAGAGCTCCGAAGCTGGGTAAAAATCGCCCGTCTCCCCCGCGCGCTCAACCTCGATCTGCTCTGCGCACGCCCTCCGCTCCCTTGCCGGACTAGAAGGGGCCCCTGCCCCATAGGTGCTCGTGGCCACAGAGAGACGCCCCGACACAGAACAACAATTATTCTCTAACTTACAAGAATAACCGTATTGCAATAAACATGATCAAATCATATTCATGCTCAACGCAAACACCAAATAACACTTATTTAGGTTTAACACTAATCCCGAAAGTATAGGGAGTGTGCGATGATGATCATATCAATCTTGGAACTATTTCCAACACACATCGCCACTTCACCCTTTAACTAGTCTCTTTTATTACGCAACTCCCATTTCGAGTTACTAATCTTAGCAACCGAACTAGTATCAAATCTTGAGGGGTTGCTATAAACACTAGTAAAGTACACATCAATAACATGTATATCAAATATACTTATGTTCACTTTGCCATCCTTCTTATCCGCCAATCACTTGGGGTAGTACCTCTTCCAGTGACCAGTCTCTTTGCAGTAGAAGCACTTAATCTCAGGCTTAGGACCAGACTTGGGTATCTTCACTTGAGCAGCAACTTGCTTGCCGTTCTTCTTGAAGTTCCCCTTCTTTTCCCTTTGCCTTTTTCTTGAAACAAGTGATCTTGTTAACCATCAACACTTGATGCTCTTTTCTTGATTTCTACCTTCGCCGATCTCAACATCGCGAAGAGCTCAGGAATAACTTTCGTCATCCCTTGCATATTATAGTTCATCACGAAGTTCTAGTAACTTAGTGATGGTGACTAGAGAATTCATCAATCACTATCTTATCTGGAAGATTAACTCCCACTTGATTCAAGTGATTGAAGTACCCAGACAATATGAGCACATGCTCACTAGTTGAGCGATTCTCCTCCATCTTTTAGCTATAGAACTTGTTGGAGACTTCATATCTCTCAACTCGGGTATTTGCTTGAAATATTAACTTCAACTCCTGGAACATCTTATATGGTCCATGATGTTCAAAAACGTCTTTGAAGTCCTGATTCTAAGCCGTTAAGCATGGTGCACTAAACTATCAAGTAGTCATCATATTGAGCTTAGCTAAACGTTCATAACGTCTGCATCTGCTCCCGCAATAGGTCTGTCACCTAGCGGTGCATTAAGGACATAATTCTTCTGTGCAGCAATGAGGATAAACCTCAGATCACGGATCCAATCCGCATCATTGCTACTAACATTTTTCAACACAATTTTCTCTAGGAACATATCAAAACAAACATATGAAAGCAACAACGCAAGCTATTGATCTTACAACATAATTTGCAAAATACTACCAGGACTAAGTTCATGATAAATTTAAGTTCAATTAATCATATTACTTAAGAACTCCCACTTAGACAGACATCTCTCTAGTCATCTAAGTGATCACGTGATCCAAATCAACTAAACCATAACCGATCATCACGTGAGATGGAGTAGTTTTCAATGGTGAACATCACTATGTTGATCATATCTACTATATGATTCACGCTCGACCTTCGGTCTCCGTGTTCGAGGCCATATCTGCATATGCTAGGCTCGTCAAGTTTAACCTGAGTATTCTGCGTGTGCAAAACTGGCTTGCACCCGTTGTAGATGGGCGTAGAGCTTATCACACCCGATCATCACGTGGTGTCTCGGCACGACGAACTTTGACAACGGTGCATACTCAGGGAGAACACTTCTTGATAATTTTAGTGAGAGATCATCTTAAAATGCTACCGTCAATCAAAGCAAGATAAGATGCATAAATGATAAACATCACATGCAATCAATATAAGTGATATGATATGGCCATCATCATCTTGTGCTTGTGATCTCTATCTTCGAAGCACCGTCATGATCACCATCGTCACCGGTAGCGACACCTTGATCTCCATCGTAGCATCGTTGTCGTTCGCCATCTATTGCTTCTCGACTATCGCTACCGCTTAGTGATAAAGTAAAGCAATTACAGGCGCGTTGCATTTCATACAATAAGCGACAACCATATGGCTCCCGCCGATTGCCGATAACTTCGCTTACAAAACATGATCATCTCATACAATAAAATATAGCATCACGTCTTGACCATATCACATCACAACATGCCCTGCAAAAACAAGTTAGACGTCCTCTACTTTGTTGTTGCAAATTTTACGTGGCTGCTACGGGCTTAGCAAGAACCGTTCTCACCTACGCATCAAAACCACAACGATAGTTCGTCAAATAGACTCCATTTTAACCTTCGCAAGGAACGGGCGTAGCCACACTCGGTTAAACTAAAGTGAGAGAGACAGACACCCGCCAGCCACCTTTAAGCACGAGTGCTCGTAACGGTGAAACCAGTCTCGCGTAAGCATACGCGTAATGTCGGTTCGGGCCGCTTCATCTCACAATACCGCCGAACCAAAGTATGACATGCTGGTAGGCAGTATGACTTATATCGTCCACAACTCACTTGTGTTCTACTCGTGCATATAACATCAACGCATAAAACCTAGGCTCGGATGCCACTGTTGGGGAACGTAGTAATTTCAAAAAATTTCCTACGTACACGCAAGATCATGGTGATGGCATAGCAACGAGAGGGGAGAGTGTTCGTCCACGTACCCTCGTAGACCGTAAGCGGAAGTGTTAGCACAACGCGGTTGATGTAGTCGTATGTCTTCACGATCCGACCGATCCAAGCACCGAACGTATGGAGCCTCCGAGTTCAGCACACGTTCAGCTCGATGACGATCTCCGGCCCTCCGATCCAGCAAAGGCTCCGGAGATGAGTTCCGTCAGCACGACGGCGTGGTGACGATGATGATGTTCTACCGGCGCAGGGCTTCGCCTAAACTCCATGACGATATGACCGAGGTGGAATATGGTGGAAGGGGGCACCGCACACGGCTAAGGAACGATCCGTAGATCAACTTGTGTGTCCATGGGGTGCCCCTACCCCGTATATAAAGGAGTGGAGGAGGGAGGGCGGCCCTCTTCTATGGCGCCCTAGGGGAGTCCTACTCCCACCGGAGTAGGATTCCCCCTTCCTAGTCCAACTAGTAGTCCTTCCATGTATTAGGAGTAGGAGACAAGGAAGGGGAAGAGAGAAGGGAAGGAAGGAGGGGGTGCGGCCCCTCCCCCTAGTCCAATTCGGACTAGGCCATGGGAGGGCGCGTGGCCTGCCCTAGGCAGCCCCTCTTTCTTTCCCGCAGGGCCCAATAAGGCCCAATACTTCTCCCCGGCGAATTCCCGTAACTCTCCGGTACTCGAAAAATACCGAATCACTCGGAACCTTTCCGAACTCGAATATAGTCATCAATATATCGATCTTTACGTCTCGACCATTTCGAGACTCCTCGTCATGTCCCCGATCTCATCCGGGACTCCGAACTCCTTGGGTACATCAAAACTCATAAACTCATAATATAACTGCGCCGAAACCTTAAGCGTGCATGGACCCTACGGGTTCGAGAACTATGTAGACATGACCTAGAACTATTCTCGGTCAATAACCAATAGCGGGACCTGGATGCCCATATTGGCTCCTACATATTCTACGAAGATCTTTATCGGTCAAACCGCATAACAACATACGTTGTTCCTTTGTCATCGGTATGTTACTTGCCCGAGATTCGATCGTCGGTATCCAATACCTAGTTCAATCTCGTCACCGCAAGTCTCTTTACTCGCTCGTAATGCATCATCCCGTAACCAACTCATTGGTCACATTGCTTGCAAGGCTTATAATGATGTGCATTACCGAGAGGGCCCAGAGATACCGCTCCGACAATCGGAGTGACAAAACCTAATCTGAAATCGCCAACTCAACATGTACCTTCGGAGACACCTGTAGTACTCCTTTATAATCACCCGATTCGTTGTGACGTTTGGTAGTACCAAAGTGTTCCTCCGTAAACGGAGTTGCATAATCTCATAGTTACGAGAACATGTATAAGTCATGAAGAAAGCAATAGCAACATACTAAGCGATCAAGTGCTAAGCTAACGGAATGGGTCAAGTCAATCACATCATTCTCCTAATGATATGATCCGTTAATCAAATGACAACTCTTTTGTCCATGGCTAGGAAACATAACCATCTCGATAAAACGAGCTAGTCAAGTAGAGGCATACTAGTGACACTATGTTTGTCTATGTATTCACACATGTATTATGTTTCCGGTTAATACAATTCTAGCATGAATAATAAACATTTATCATGAAATAAGGAAATAAATAATAACTTTATTATTGCCTCTAGGGCATATTTTCTTCAATCATCTATGCATAGACCTAGCTCGGATGGCACTTTGGGAAACGTTGCATGGAGAACAAAACAAAATTCTACGCACACGCAAGATCTATCCATGGAGATGCATAGCAACAAGGGGAAGAGTGTGTCTACGTACCCACGTAGACTGTAAACGGACGTGTTTCGTAACACACTTGATGTAGTCGAACTTCTTTGCGGTCCAACCAATCAAGTACCATACATACGACACCTCCGTGTTCAGCACACGTTCAGCTCGGGGACGTCCTCGCCTTCTTGATCCAGCAAGACGGTGAAGTAGTGGATGAGTTCCGGCAGCACGACGGTGTCGTGACGGTGGTGGTGATGCTATCTCCGCAGGGCTTCGCCTAAGCACTCCAAAAATATGACTGAGGGACGAAATTGTGGAGAGGGGCGCTGCACACGGCTAAGAGATTGTCGTGGCTTCTGTGCGGCTCCCCCTCCCACATATATATAGGTGGGGGAGAGGGAGTAGCCAAGGAGGCGCCCCAAGGAGGCCGAATCCTCCTAGGGTTCCTTCCCTAGCCGCACCCCCTTACCATATTTGCCGGAGGGGGAAAGGAAAGGGGGAGAGGGAAGGAAAGGGGAGGCCAAATCCCACTCCTTCCTTTCTCCAGTAGGCCGGCTGCCATAGGGGGGTGCGCCAGCCCCTTGTGGGCTGGTGTGCTCCCCTCTAACGGCTCAATCATCCTCTCGGGGCTTCCTGGAACCCTTCCGGTGATCCAATGACTACCCGATGCACTCTGAAACTCTTCCAGTGTCCGAATATCATCGTCCTATATATAAATCTTTACCTCCATTCCATTCCGAAGATCCTCGTCATGTTTGTGGTCTCATCCGGGACTCCAAACAACATTCGGTCACCAAATCATATAACTCATATAACACTATATCGTCAACGGACGTTAAGCATGAGGACCCTATAGGTTTGAGAACTATGTAGACATGACCGAGACACCTCTCTGGTCAACAACCAATAGCTGAACCTGGATGCCCATATTGGTTCCTACATATTCTACGAAGATCTTTATCGGTCGAACCAAAATGACAGCATACACAATTCCCTTTGTCTGTCGGTATGTTACTTGCTCGAGATTCAATCATCGGTATCTCTATACCTAGTTCAATCTCGTTACCGGCAAGTATCATTACTCGTTCCATAATACATCATCTTGTAACTAACTCCTTAGTCACTTTGCTTGCAAGCTTCTCGTGATGTATATTACCGAGAGGGCCCAGAGATACCTCTCCGATACACGGAGTCACAAATCCTAATCTCAATCCATGCCAACTCAACAAATTCCTTCAGAGATACCTGTAGAGCATCTTTATGATCACCTAGTTACGTTGTGACGTTTGATAGCACACAAGGTATTCCTACGATATTCGGGAGTTGCACGATCTCATGGTCGAAGGAACATATATTTGACATTCAAGAAAGCAGTAGCAACAAACTAAACAATCATATGCTAAGCTAACGGATGGGTCTTGTCCATCACATAATTCTCCTAAGGATGTGATCCCGTTATCAAATGACAACACATGTCTATGGTTAGGAAACCTTAACCATCTTTATCAATGAGCTAGTCTAGTAGAGGCTTACTAGGGACACAGTATTTGTTTATGTATTCACACATGTATTTAAGTTTCCTATCAATACAATTCTAGCATGAATAATAAACCTTTATCATGAATAAGGAAATATAAAATAACAACTTTACTATTCCCTCTAGGGAATATTACCTTAAAAAAATGGCAGTCATCCTCCTCACATCTCCCCCGTTCCCCATTTCTCCCATCGCTAGCTCCCTCCCTCCATAGCCGGCGGTCCCAGGTCAGGCCACCCTTCCCTTTGTCACCATAGCCAGCGCGAGCTGCAGCCACTGATCTTCCTCCCTTTCATGTCGAATCTGGCAACAAAAGTGGCCGAGTAGGCCCTCGAGCTCGGCATGCTCGTGCCAGCTCCAAGCTCCAACGGAGGAGGACGCGAAGGCATGGAACTCGCATGCCTCTCCTCTGCCCTGCTCCTTCTTCGCATCCAGTCGTCGAAGTGCTCGAGGAGTTGTTCGAGCTTGGCAGGTCACTGGCGACGTCAGGCCCTGATACGTCCGTGTCGTATCTACTTTTCCAAACTCTTTTGCCCTTGTTTTGGACTCTAATTTGCATGATTTGAACGAAACTAACCCAGACTAACGATGTTTTCAGCAGAATTGCCATAGTGTTATTATTGTGCAAAAATAAAAGTTCTCGGAATGACCTGAAACTTCACGGAGAATATTTTTGGAATTAATAAATAATATTGGCGAAAGAATCAACCAGAGGGGACCCACTGCTACCTCTTGAGCTTGTGTTGGTTTTCCCTTCAAGAGGAAAGGGTGATGCGGCAAAGTAGCGTAAGTATTTCCCTTAGTTTTGAGGACCAAGGTATCAATCCAGTAGGAGACAATGCACAAGTCACCGAATACCTGCGCAAACAATCAACAACTTGCACCCAACGCGATAAAGGGGTTGTCAATCCCTTCAGGTCACTTGCAAAAGTGAGATCTGATAGAGATAAATAAATGGTAAAGTAATTTTTTTGGTATTTTTGGTTTATAGATCGGAAAGTAAAAGATTGAAAAATAATAGATCAGAAACTAGTGAGATGTAAAAGAGAACTTATATGATGGAAAAGAGACACGGGGGCCATAGGTTTCACTAGTGGCTTCTCTCAAGATAGCAAATATTACGGTGGATGAACAAATTATTGCCGAGCAATTGATAGAAAAGCGCATAGTTATGACGATATCTAAGGCAATGATCATGAACATAGGCATCACGTCCGTGTCAAGTAGACCGAAACGATTCTGCATCTACTACTATTACTCCACACATCAACCGCTATCCAGCATGCATCTAGAGTATTAAGTTCATAAATAACGGAGTAACGCATTAAGTGAGATGACATGATGTAGTGGAATTAACTCAAGCAATATGATGAAAACCCCATCTTTTTATCCTCGATGGCAACAATACATTATGTGCTTTGCTGCCCCTACTGTCACTGGGAAAGGACACCGCAAGATTGAACCCAAAGCTAAGCACTTCTCTCATTGCAAGAAATATCAATCTAGTAGGCCAAACTAAACCGATAATTCGAGGAGACTTGCAAAGATATCAAATCATGCATATAAGAATTCAGAGAAGAACCAAATAGTATTCATAGATAATTTGATGATAAATCCACAATTCATCCAATCTCGGCAAACACACCGCAAAAGAATATTACATCAAATAGATCTCTAAGAACATCGAGGAGAACATGGTATTGATAATCAAAGAGACATAAGAAGCCATCTAGCTACTAGCTATGGACCTGAAGGTCTATGGTAAACTACTCGCGCTTCATCGGAAAGGCAATGGTGTTGATGAAGAAGCCCTCTGTGATCGAATCCCCCTCCGGCAGGACGCCGAGAAAGGCCCCAGTTGGGATCTCACGGGCACAGAAGGTTGCGGCGGTGGAAAAGTGGTTTCGTGGTTCTCCTGGATGTTTTTAGGGTATAAGAGTATATATAGGCGAAGGAGCTAGGCCAGGGGAGCTACAAAGGGCCCACGAGGTAGGGGTGCGCCCTACCCCCCTGGGCGCGCCCTCCTGCCTCGCGGCCGCCTCATTGCGTCTCCGACTTCATCTCCAATCTTCTAGTTTCCTTTAGGTCCAAGAAAGATCATTGCGAAAGTTTAATTCTATTTGGTATTCCTTTTCTGCGAAACTCTAAAATTGGCAAAAAAAACAGAAATTGTCACTGGGCCCTCGGTTAATAGGTTAGTCCCAAAAATAATATAAAATAGCATATAAATGCCTATTAAACATCCAAAACAGATAATACAATAGCATGGAACAATAAAAAATTATAGATACATTGGAGACATATCACCCACAACATGTCCACAAGGGTGGGGGCGCGCCCTACCCCCGGGCGCGCCCACCTGGCTTGTGGGTCCCACGAAGCTCCACCGACCTCAACTCCAACTCCATATATTCATGTTTGGGGAGAAAAAATTGAAGGGAAGGATTCATCGCATTTTATGATACGGAGCCGCTGCCGCCTCCTGTTCTTCCTCGGGAGGGCAGATCTGGAGTCCGTTTTGGGCTCCGGAGAGGGGAAATCATCATCGTCATCATCATCAACTGTCGGGGTCCGGACGCGTATCCGTGGCCTCGAGCACCTATGGGGCACTCGGGGGCCCCTTCTGGTTCGGTGGGGGAGCGAGGGCCGCGCGCAGAGCAGATCGAGGTCGAGCACGCGCGGGGAGACGGGCGATCTTTACCCAGCTTCGGGGCTCTCCGGAGAGATAACACCCCTACTGCTGCTTTGAGTTGTTATAGAATCTAGCTCGAACGTGCGAGCATATGGTGGTGTTTCGGGTGTTGAATGAACCGAACCCCTTCTACATGCGCATGGGCCTCCCTTTTATAGTCCGAAGGGGGTACCCACAGGTGGCAGCATAGGAAGAGGGGGTAGAAACGTAAAAGTGCAGGTTGGTGCAACAGTGCACAACAGTGCCCCTACCTAACCCTGACGGCAGGGGACAAGGGCATTAAATGCCCGTCCGGTCGCCCAACAGTGCAAGTGGAGTGACCGTTAGGTGAGCCTCCGGGTGCCACGACGGCGCCTCTGTCAGCTCCGTTTGCCACCTTGCTCTGCATGGTTGCGTAGTATCCTGCCACGTGCTCTTGGGGCGGCCTGGTGATGACGCGTCACAGGGTGCGCTGGAGTTGGGTGGCAGCTTTGCCACGGCAAGTGCCCTACCGCGGTCCCTTTGTCGTGCCGGCAGGCTTGCCGGCCACTGGAACTTGCTGGGGCGCGCGGGGCGCCGCGGCAAGTTTTCTGGTGAGGCCATGGCTAGCCCTCCCGGCAAGCTCCTCTTGCCGGGACCTTCGTTTTCTTGGCTGGTACATTGTTCTTGAGCGGCAGTGAGAAGGAGTGGTGGGGAGCCTTGCCGGGCGTCATGCGAGCCTTGCCGCGGGGTGCTACGACTGCCCGTGCACAAGTTCGGGGTACTAAAGTGCCCCCCTACTTTAATACACCGACAGAGCCCCACAGGCTGGGCGAACACGGTGTCGAGCGTTGTTGGGCCAGGCCCAAGACAGTGCACGGGCACACGTGGCCCGAGTCCCGCACAGCAACGGGCTTTCCGCCCCCCGCGCTCTTCCGTAACGGTGCGCGTCGATTGCGGTGTCGTGGGAGACGTGGGCGGCGCGCGCGGTTTTTAGGGCATCCACCCCCGTGATCGTGGTGCAGGGCGAGGTCACTTCACCCGTCGCCCCGGCCCCGCTCACTCGCCACGCGGCCTTCATGCATGGGGGTCGTGGGCGGCGAAGGTGGGAGACCGAGCCGTCACGGGCGGAGATGGTGAGTCGGCCCCGCTCCTCTGCCCTCCTCGCTTCGATTGGCGGGCGGGCGGTGAGCCCCCACCTTGCCCTTTAAAAGGCGGAAGAAGTGCGATGGTCTCACACTTCCTCTCTTCCTTCGTCTTTAACTTCCGTTACTCTTCCTTCCATCTGCCATGGAGGAGAAATCTGGTCCTTCCACGGTGGCAGCGAGGTCACCTCCAGGCAGCGCACCTCTTCCTATCCCTTTTGTGGCGGAGCCGCCACAAGGGGAGAGGAGGGCGAGGCATGACGAGGCCGCGGGCGTGGTCGAGGCGGTCGGGGAGAGGCGGCCGGGCGATGTGCCTCCCCGTCTCCGCCGGCGGCTCCTTTCCTCGGGCGGTCCATCTTGGAGATGATCCACAGGAGTTCTTCATCAAGCTCGCCCGGCGCCTCGTCGCCGCCTCCGGCTGCCGGCCCTGTTCGCGAGCGCGATGGAACCGGACCTGCCCGAGGTGATGGAGTTGCGCATGAGGGGCTGCGGGATCAGCGGCACTCGCGTGAGTGTCGTGTCCCCAGCCCCCGGCGTGATGTACTTCGACCGAGGGTGGAAGACGTTCGCCCGCATCCACAGCCTGGCGGCGGGGTTTACCCTCCATTTCAAGTTAATGGAGGGTGACCTTCTCGCCGTCAAGGTCTTCGGGGACTCCGGGACCCGGGCGAGATGCTGTGTGGACAACTCCTCCGATAGCGAAGGTCCCTCCTCGAGCAAGAGTGACGAGGAGGGGAGCGACAGCGACGACGACGAGGATGGCGGGTCCGACTAGGCGTCGGATGCTGCCTCGCGCGCCACCGGCGACCCCATCATCCGGGTCGCCGGCCTCCTGAACTCCCCGGGGCCTTCTCCTTGGGCGGTGGCGTGGGGAGGCTGCGGAAGAGGAAGAGGGTGGCGGCAAGGCCGTCAAATCGAGTCTGAGGCGAGAGCCCTCGTCAGCGGCTTGACGTCCCACCACCCGTCTTCAAGCTCGCCTCCGGCGCCTCCGTCTCCGCCAAGCTCTGGCGGCCCCGGAAGTTCTCTTGGTGTCTTCGGCGCCGTAGCTCTCCTAGGCGCCCTTTGCCCTTCCCGCGACCTTCTCTTGTCGGGGACTCCTTGACCTGCCTCTGAACTCTGAGCAGAGAAAGCAGAGAGGGATTACGGGCATCTTATCTTTCAATTTGTAAGCCCTTGGGCCTTAGTTGTATTTAAAATATGTAATCCTCTCTATCATGTTTTTCATCCTCCATGGACTTGTACTAAACTGGGATGTTTTTAATGAAAAGAGGGGAACGCTTGTCGGACCGAGTCTTTTACTTGATTTCGTGCCTTGTATGCTCCCAACCTACGCTTTCGGGGAACTTGCCGGCGCAAACACGCTTGCTGAGCACAGGGCATCAGCAGCCTGCTGGCGGTGTAGCTTCCGGCAAGCGACCTTGCCGGGTCAGTTGCAGCGCACTTGTGTTTGTTGAGCGGACTCGGAAACAAACCAAGGGCGCAACTGGGCCACGACTCGGCTCCTCCGCGCATGGGGTTTACAAGACACGCTCGTTCAAGGACGCAGCCTAGCCTTCCCTGGTCCACAAGAGGATGCATGACGAGGGACGACAAACTTATCTGACTCCTCAGCCCCCTGGTGATATTAGCTTGTCGGGGAAGAACCTTGTCCTTCGCAGCTTCCGGCAGCTCTGGCCCCGCCAAGGTCCAGATGCTGGCGTGCTTTCTTTGGCCCTCACCGCTGACGCCGCGGCCGCCGGGGGCCATGGCCCATTTGCGAAGGATCTCTGGTACTTGCAGCCCCCAGCGAAGTTGGCTTGCCGGGGCCGGGGCGCTCTTCTGGTTTACTGCAATTTCGGCCATGAAGACATCTGAGATAGGTCTGCAATAATTTCATTATTTATATGTATATAAATTCTTTTCGTGCACCTTCGCAAAACGATGCCGTGCTTTGCCCTTCGTATGTTTATACTCTACGCTGCTAGGGAACTTGCCGGTGCTAACACACTTGCTGAGTACGGAACATCAGCAGCCTGCTGGCGGTGTTTTCTTCGGCAAGAAACCTTCTCGGGCCAGCTGCAGTGCACTCGATTTGTTGAGCGGACTCGGAAACAAATCGAGGACGCAACTTAGCCGTGAGTTGGCTCCTCTGCGTACAAGTTTCTCATACGAAGGGTGCCTTACGGCAAGGCTTGCTACGTTACGCCCTCTACCTGTTATGTCCTTTGTGCGTTTTTACCCTACGCTTCCAGGGAACTTGCCGGCACTAACACACTTACTGAGTACGGGACATTAGTAGCCCGCTAGCGGTGTTGTTTCCGGCAAAAAAACCTTCTCGGGCCAGTTGCAGTGCACTTGCGTTGTTGAGCGGGCTCGGAAACAAGGCAAGGACGCAACTTAGCCACGAGTTGGCTCCTTCTGCGTGCAGGCATAGCATACAAAGGACGAATGCGCGAAAGGGCATAACATAAAAGGAACATGGACCTAACGGGTGCTATGTGCAAAAACTCGGATGACTTAGCTCTTCTTTTTTTTAGCGTCCCGCTGAGGCCGTACTTCTTCCCCGATCCTTTCCCCTCGTATGTTCTTGTCCCTACGCTGCTGGGTGATCCACCGGCGCAAACACGCTTGCTGAGCGCAGGGCATCAGCGGCTTGCCAACGGTGTTGCCTCTGGCGGGGAGAACTTGTCGGGCTGGTTGCGGCGTGCTTTTATCATCGAGCGGGCTCAAGACGAATCAATGGCGCAACTCAACCACGACTCGTTCCCCCCCCCCCCCCGTGCCCAGGTTCTGCATACAAGGTATGGATTTTCAGGGAATACGACCCAAAAGTTCGAAGCTTGGCGTCTTTCTCTGCCCTACTGGCCGGTGGACTGCTTGGCAGAGCTTGATGGCGCGTCCTCGACGGTAGCGCGGCGCTCCGGGGAGATGCGCCTGCCGGAGTGTGCACCAGAGCCGGAGCCGTCCCCGTCGGGCTTAGTCTTCGGCAGGTCTGTCTCCGCCTTCTCGCACTTGCCGGTGGAGCTCGATGGCGCGTCCTCGACGGCAGCGCAGCGCTCCGGGGAGATGCGCTGCGGAGTGGGT
Organism: Aegilops speltoides; assembly: GCA_021437245.1. NCBI lineage: Eukaryota > Viridiplantae > Streptophyta > Magnoliopsida > Poales > Poaceae > Aegilops > Aegilops speltoides. Next base: position 101,665,548 of record CM038145.1, read on the forward strand.
ACGAGCTGTCCTTGCTCGACTTGGTCTTCTCCTTCCCGGGAGCTTGAGCGGCAAGTGGCTCGCGCTCTGCCGCAGCCGCTTCGGTATATCTTGTCGGCGCAGATGAGTGCATCCTTCTTGTCGCCTTGGATAGAAATGACGCTCATCGGGCGGGCATCTTGAGCACATTATGCAGCGTGGTGAGAGGTCGCCATGAACTTGGCGAGTCTTGGTCGACCAAGTATCCCATTGTAGGGTAAAGGGATATCAGCCTCGTCGAATGTGACCCTCTCGATCCCGAAGTTCAGCTCATTGCGAGCGTCACCGGCGGTGTGATCTTCCCTTAGGTTGGCTCCTTCCGGATTTATTCCATGGAAGGTGCCAGTCTCTTCAAGCTCGCTGTCGGGGATCTGGAGCTTCTTGAGCACTGCGGAGGAAATCAGGTTCAGGCCGGCCCCGCCGTCAACCAACATCTTCGTGACCTTGAGGTTGCGGATCGTTGGTGAGACCAACAGCGGCAAGCACCCGACCGCAGTGATGCGGTCGGGGTGATCCTCAACGTCGAAGACGAGGGGCGTGCTGGACCACTTCAGAGGCCTGCGCGCCTCGACGGACGGCTCTGCTGCATTCACTTCTCGCACCCACTGTTTGAGTCGGCGGTGCGAGGTGTGCAGGGAGGCGCCACCGTCGACGCACAATACTTCTGTTGCTTTCTGAAACTCTTGATCCTCAGTCTCATCTTCCTCCATCTCATCATCTTCATCTTCCTCCTCTTCCTTGTCGCGGCCACGGGGAGGCCTGTCTCCTTGCCGCGCCTTAGCCTTGCCGCGGCTTCCTCCCCGGGCGGGAAGCTTCTTGCCGGATCCTCCGCCACCTCCCTGGGCTCTCTCCTTATCGCGGCGCTCATACTCAGCTTTCTGCAGCTCCGCCATCTGCTCTACTTTTTTGCAGGTTTGGAGGTCATGGCCTTTAGTGCGGTGGATCTTGCAATAACGCTTGCCGGAGCCGTCCTGCTTGTCGGCGGCCGCTACAGCCTCGCCGGAGTCGTCGGTCTTGGCTTTGTCGGAGCCGCCTCCGTTGCCGGAATGCTCAACAGCTAGCACATCCTTAGCTTTCCTCTTCCTATTGTTCCGCCTCCGGTTCCTTCTAGCCGGGGCGGCGTCCTCGCTGTCAGATCCTTCTGTTCCGGCAACTTCTCCAGGGATTTTCCTCCCCTCTTCAGCCCGTGCACACTTGTCGGCGAGAGCGTAGAGCTCGCTGACATCTCTAATCTTTATCATCGCCATCTCCTCCCTCATCCTGCGGTTACGCACGTTTTGATGAAACACGCTGATAACCGCAGCGGGGTGGACGTCGGGAATGTTGCGCTGCACCTGGCTGAATCTTTGTATATACTTTTGCAGGGGCTCCCCTTCCTTCTGGACGAGTAAATGGAGGTCACTTTCCTGGCCATGAGGCTTGTGGCCGCCCGTGAAGGCGCCGACAAACTGATGACACAGGTCCGCCCATGAAGAGATGGAGCCGTCCGGCAAGTGCATGAGCCAAGATCTGACGTTGGGCTTGAGTACCAGCGGGAAGTAGTTGGCGAGGATCTTCTCATCGCACCCTCCGCAGCTCGCACGCGATGGTGTAGATCTTTGAGAACTCCGACGGGTGTATCCTGCCATCATACTTCTCGGGCACATCGGCTTGAAGTTTTTAGTTTTGGGCCCTTTGGACTTGCCGCGGCTTCGCGGGTGAGCGCAGGGCAACCTGCCGCATACTGCAAGTCGCTGGTTCTCCGGTGCGTCTTGCGTCGGCAATGAGCCTGCGCGCTGGTCGATTGACGTCGCGCTTCTCAACGCTTCGATCGAAAAGCGAGCATCTTCGCGTTGCCGTTCTTGGAGAACGTGGCGCTGATCCCGCGACCGGGTCCGGCGACGCTGTGGAGTCAGCGTCAAGGTTGGTCCGCGAGCTGGCGATCTTGGCTCGTGGGGCTGGGGCGCATCAAGCGGCACCCTGCGGTCCTATCGGCGCCGTCCCGCGCCGGGCGTCTTGTCGGGCCCTCGGCGCTCGATCGCCGGGCTTGTCGCCATTGGCGGCCGACGAGGTTGTGTATGGCCATCCTCCGATCGTCGATCTTGTGTGGCGGAGGAAGTCTAGGAGCGATTGGGCTCGGGCGGCCTTCCTCTGCAGATCTTAGGCAGCGGCGGTGATGGGCGGCGAGGCGAGGCGTGCTCGGACTCCCAATCGGGTTGGGAGGAGCAACACCCCGTCCAGGCGACCGTACTTCACTCGCACCAGCATGCGTTCGTGCATGCTGCCCGCGAGCATCCTGCGACCCACCGGCTTGGCCTTGCTCCAACGCGAGCACGGTGCTTGGAGCACCGGGGCATTGTTGGCCTTGAACTTCTTGGGACGGGCGCGGCATCTGCATCGTCGCCGACGCTTGCGTGTCCTTGTTCTTGGATCTGGTGACGACACGAGACCCACCGGCGGCACCCGCTGCCCCGCCGGCGTCCACCTCACCGCCTGCTTGCTCCGGCGGTGGCGGTAGAGCTGATGTAGACGGAGCGGCCACCTCCGTAGGCTTCTTCTTCGGTGGCATGTTAACGATGACGCTGATGTAGTGCGCGTGGAGACCGGATCAGATGCTCACGACCTCGACGCCCCCTACCTGGCGCGCCAAAGATGTCGGGGTCCGGACGCGTATCCGTGGCCTCGAGCACCTATGGGGCACTCGGGGGCCCCTTCTGGTTCGGCGGAGGAGCGAGGGCCGCACGCAGAGCAGATCGAGGTCGAGCACGCGCGGGGAGACGGGCGATCTTTACCCAGCTTCGGGGCTCTCCGGAGAGATAACGCCCCTACTGCTGCTTTGAGTTGTTATAGAATCTAGCTCGAACGTGCGAGCATATGGTGGTGTTGCGGGTGTTGAATGAACCGAACCCCTTCTACGTGCGCATGGGCCTCCCTTTTATAGTCCGAAGGGGGTACCCACAGGTGGCAGCGTAGGAAGAGGGGGTAGAAACGTAAAAGCGCAGGTTGGTGCAATGATTACTGTGATTGCCCTACCTAACCACGACGGCGGGGACAAGGGCATTAAATGCCCGTCCGGTCACTCAACAGTGATGCAAGTGGAGTGACCGTTAGGTGAGCCTCCGGGTGCCACGACGGCGCCTCTGTCAGCTCCGTTCGCCACCTTGCTCTGCATGATTGCGTAGTATCCTGCCACGTGCTCTTGGGGCGGCCTGGTGATGACGCGTCATAGGGTGTGCTGGAGTTAGGTGGCAGCTTTGCCGCGGCCACTGGAACTTGCCGGGGCGCGCGGGGCGCCACGGCAAGTTTTCTCGTGAGGCCATGGCTAGCCCTCCCGGCAAGCTCCTCTTGCCGGGACCTTCGTTTTCTTGGCTGGTACATTGTTCTTGAGCGGCAGTGAGAAGGAGTGGTGGGGAGCCTTGCCGGGCATCAGGAGAGCCTTGCCGCGGGGTGCTACGACTGCCCGTGCACAAGTTCGGGGTACTAAAGTGCCCCCCTACTTTAGTACACCGACATCAACCATCCTCCATCACCAATTTCATGATGCTCACCGCTGTGCGTGAGTAATTCCATCGTGGGCTTGCTGGACGGTGACGGGTTGGATGAGATTTATCATGTAATCGAGTTAGTTTTGTTAGGGTTTGATCCCCAGTAACCACTATGTTCTAAGATTGATGTTGCTATGACTTTGCTATGCTTAATGCTTGTCACTAGGGCCCAAGTGCCATGATTTCATATCTGAACCTACTATGTTTTCATGAATATATGTGTGTTCTTGATCCTATCTTGCAATTTATAGTCACCTACTATGTGTTATGATCCGGCAACCCCGGAGTGACAATAGTAGCGACACTTCCCGGTGATGTCTGTAGTTTGAGGAGTTGATGTATTCACTAAGTGCTAATGCTCTGGTCCAGTTCTTTGTTTAAAGGAGGCCTTAATATCCCTTAGTTTCCAATAGGACACCGCTGCCACCGGAGGGTAGGACAAAAGATGTCATGCAAGTTCTTTTCTATAAGCACGTATGACTATATTCAGAATACATGCCTACATTATATTGATGAATTGGAGCTAGTTCTGTGTCACCCTAGGTTATAACTATTGCATGATGAATGCCATCCGACATAATTATCCATCATTGATCCATTGCCTACGAGCTTTTCACATATTGATCTTTGCTACATTACTTTCCCATTGCCACTGTTACGATTGCTACAAAATTGCACTGTTACTTTTGCCACCGTTACCGTTACTCTGTACTACTTTGCTTCTAAATACTTTGTTGTAGATATTAAGTCTTTCAGGTGTGGTTGAATTGACAACTCAGCTGCTAATACTTGAGAATATTCTTTGGCTCCCCTTGTGTCGAATCAATAAATTTGGGTTGAATATTCTACCCTCGAAAACTATTGCGATCCCCTATGCTTGTGGGTTACCCTCGAAAACTCTTTCCCTTTTTCTGGCGCCGTTGTTGGGGAGCATAGCTCTATTCTCTGAGTCATTTGGGATCTATATCTGTTGATCACTATGAGGGATCTGAAAGACAACAAAACCAAGATCTATCCCTCTACTAGGAGGGGAGGTAAGGAACTGCCATCTAGCTTTGCACTTGATTCACCTTCTATTTTGAGTAAGCTTGCGATACCTGCACCTGCTATTGATTCTCATATGTCGCATGTTATTGGTGATGCCACTTCTACTATGCATGATGCTTATGATGATACTACTTCTTTGCTTGATAATATTGTGCCCCTAGGTGAATTTGTTGATGAACAACTTGCTAGGGTTAGAGAGAATGAAATTACTTAAAGTAATGATATTATTAAAACTGAAGATTATGATTCTCCCCCTAGATATGAATTTCTTGTTGTACCCGAGGGTTATATTATGGACGAAGAAACTGCTAGAGACATTCTTGCTTGCAGTTGATAGAGATGATCTTAAGAAATTGTTAGCTAAGCTGAAAGAAAAAATCTTTGAATGCTAGAATGCAATATGATCCTAATTTTGCTACTTCACCTATTTGTGTTACTGATAAGGATTATGAATTCTCTATCGATCCTGAGTTAATTACTTTGGTTGAATCTGATCCTTTCTATGGTTATGAATTTGAAATTGTTGTGGCACATCTTACTAAATTGAATGATATAGCCACCCTATTTGCTCATGAGGAAAGAATTCGCTATTACTAGATTCTTAAGTTGTTTCCTTTCTCATTAAAGGGTGATGCTAAGTTATGGTTTAATTCTCTTGATCCTGGTTGTGTGTAGTCCATGGGATATGATTTACTACTTCTCTGCAAAATATTTTCCTGCTCATAAGAAACAAGCTGCCTTACAGGAAATATTTAACTTTGTGCAAATTGAAGAAGAAATTCTCCCACAAGCTTGGGGGAGGCTTCTCCAATTACCTAATGCTTTGCCTAATCATCCCCTCAAGAAAAATTATATACTTGATATCTTTTATAATGGACTAACCGATGCTTCTATAGACCACCTAGATAGTTGTGCTGGTTGTGTTTTTAGGGAAAGAACTGTTGAGCAAGCTGAATTGCTATTGAATAATATATTGAGTAATGATAATGATTGGACACTTCCTGGACCAACTCCTAAGCCAACTCTGAAGAAAAGAGGTATTCAATTTCTCAGTCCTGAAGATATGCAAGAGGCAAAGAAATCTATGAAAGAAAAGGGTATTAAAGCTAAAGATGTTAATAATTTACCGCCTATTGAAGAAATACATGGTCTTGATAACCCGACACAGGTATTAGAGGTAAATTCTCTCTATAGATTTGGTGAAGGCGATATCCCTCATAATAAGTCTGCTAGTCAATGCTTGGATGAGTTTGACAATTTTGTTGTTAAACAAGAAAACTTCAATGTTTATGTTAGTAGACAATTGAAACGTAATGCTCACATGCTTGATTGCTTGGGTGATTATATGAGTAGGAACTGTTAATGATCTTATGCTTATTAGTAAACATGCTTCCATGGATAGAACTCTAGTAGAATAAGTACTTAAGGCGCAAGATTATTTGCTTAATGATTTGAATAGTAAGAAAAATGATAATGATGTTAGGGTTATGACTGGAGGTGGTAAGATGACCCAGGAACCTTTGTATTCTGAGGGCCATCCTAAGAGAGTTGAGCAAGATTCTTAGAGAATTAATACTGGTGCACCTAGTCCTCCTGATAAAAAGAAAAAGAAAACTGATAGGACTTTGCATGCTTCTAGTGAACCTACTATAGACACACTTGAGAATCCAAATGATATTTCTATTTCTGATGTTGAGACACAATCTGGTGATGAACAAGAACCTAGTGATAATATTAATGATGATGTTCATGGTGATGCTCAACCTAGCAATGATAATGATGTAGAGATTGAACCTGATGTTGATCTTGATAACCTAAATCAAAGAATCAATGTTCTGATAAGAGAGACTTCATTGCTAGGAAACATGGTCAAGAAAGAGAACCATGAGTTCAGAAACCCATGCCCTTTCCTCCTAAGCCATCCAAGAAAAAGGATGATGAGGATTTTGAGCGCTTTGCTGAAATGATTAGACCTATCTTTTTGCGTATGCGTTTGACTGATATGCTTAAAATGCCTCCTTATGCTAATTATATGAAAGATATTGTTACAAATAAAAGAAAGATACCATAAGCTAAAATTTCCACCATGCTTGCTAACTACACTTTTAAGGGTGGAATACCAAAGAAACTAGGAGACCCAAGAGTACCAACTATACCATGCTCCATTAAAAGAAACTATATTAAAACTGCTTTAAGTGATCTTGGAGCCGATGTTAGTGTTATGCCTTTCTCTTTATATCATAGACTTGATTTGAATAAGTTGACACCTACTGAAATCTCTTTGCAAATGGCTGATAATCAACTGCTATACCCATCAGTATTTGTGAGGATGTGCCTGTTGTGGTTGCAAACGTTACTATCTTAACAGACTTTGTTATTCTTGATATTCCCGAGGATGACAGTATGTCGATCATGCTTGATAGACCCTTTTTAAATACTACAGAGTCTGCTATTGATTGCAACAAAGGCAATGCCACTTTTCATGTTATTAATGAGCATATGGTACACTTTCCAAAGAAACAACCTCAAGTTCATAGTATCAATTCTATTGGGAAAATTTCAACTATTAGTATTGGAGGTTTTGAATTCCCTCTTCCTAGTGTCAAAAAGAAATATGATATTCTTATTGTTGGGGACATGCATATCCCTGTTGAGGTAATGATGTAGGGCGGAACCCTAGGGGCCGATCTTTCACGTTTGGAGAGGATCCCTATGGGGAACACGAAGAACGCGCGGAAGAACACGAGGGACATCACGGGGGAAAACAAGAGAAACACTCAACCAACACGAATATGGTCACACAAGTGCTAGATCATCGAGGCACAAAGTAACACGAGATCCAAAGTCAACAAGGGACAATACAAGAGTAATTGTTCTTCTCTGTGAGGAGGTCTTGATTGTCTTCTCCAGATGGAGGTCTTGAATCCGGGTGGATCTTCTCCAAAGAGGTGCGGTCCCTCACGAGGAGTAGATCCAATCGGATGAGCAAAGCTCTATCTCAAATGAGCTAAACCAATGCTAACCCAAGAACGTGCGTGGAGGGGGAGTATATATAGTATATGGGGCGAAGGGGTACACGGGCCATGGCCCTTACTCTGTTCGCAGACAGGGAAGGCCGGATGTCCGGGCGCTCGCGAGGGGCCGAATGTCCGGGCTGAGGGGCCGGATGTCCGGGCTGGAGAAGTTGGCCTTGCTGCGCTCTGGTCGGGCGGGGCCAGATGTACGGGCAGAGGGGCCGGACGCCCGGGGCTTCGGGAGGCACCGGATGTCCGGGGTGACGGTCGGATGTACAGGCTGACGGGGCAGCCTTCTGCACTACCTAGATAGCGTGTCTGGATGTCGGGGCTGGAGGCCAGATTTCCGATGAGGAGGGCCAGATGTCCAGGCTTGACACCGGATGTCCGGGCCCTGAAGCTTCTGCTGCAGATGGGGTGTGGTGTAGATCTCCAGGGGCCGGATGTTCGGGGCCATGGCCGGATGTCCGGTGCCTGGAAGTTGTTCTCGCCTTCTTCCATTGGTTCTCTCATTCCGTAGACTTGGTGGCTTGATCATCTTCATGTGCATCCTCGGGAGGGTCCTCTTGGTACCTAATCATGCACAACATTCCGGACTTAGGTAGTAGCCATGTCTCGAGAGGATCATATGAGATATCACTAAGAGGAGAAGTCACCTCGGTCTCGAGAGCTCTAGCTCTTGCTCTTGTCATGGGCCCTCTTGGTGCTTGGTGAGACGATGGTAGATCCATGGGCATGACCGAAGGATGCTTCGCATTATCTCCCCCCCCCTTGTGAAAGATCCGACCTCAGATCGAAATCCTCATCACCATGGTACGGGGAGAGATCGGTTACATTGAAGATGTCGCTCACATTGTACTTGTCGCGTGGGAGAACTATCTTGTAAGCGTTGTTGTTGTAGCGTGCTAGCACCTTGAAGGGTCCATTGGCATGAGGTAGAAGTTTGGACTTGCGCTCGTTGGGGAAGCGGTCCTTGCGAAGGTGTAGCCATACAAGATCTCCGATGTTCAATATCATGGGTTGCTTGTTGATGTTGAGCTTGGTCGCGAGTTGTTGTACTTGGCTCTCAATGGTGTGCCTTGTATCTTCATGCATCTTCTTGATGTAGCTTGCACGGGCACTTGCGTCGAGGTTGGTGCGCTCTTGTAGCGGAAGAGGTAGAATGTCCAACGGGGACAATGGGTTGAAGCCGTAGACGACCTCGAAGGGGGACTTGCCAGTAGTCGAATGTCTTGCACGGTTGTAGGCCCACTCGGCGATGGGTAGACACTCCTCCCACTCCTTTATGTTCTTCTTGATCAACACGCAAAGTAGAGTGGAGAGCGTACGGTTCGTCACCTCCGTTTGGCCGTCGGTTTGAGGATGGTATGCGGATGAGAAGAAAATCTTGATTCCGAGCTTGGTGCATAGCGTCTTCCAAAAGTAACTCAAGAACTTGACGTCGCGGTCGGAGACGATTGCCTTTGGTACTCCATGGAGTCGCAATATTTCCCTACAAAAGAGATTGGCAACATGTGAAGCATCGTGTATCTTGTTGCAAGGAATGAAATGTGCCATCTTAGAAAATCGGTCCACAACATCAAAGACGGAATCCTTTCCATTTTGAGTTCTAGGCAAACCAAGTACAAAATCCATGCTAATGTCTTCCCAAGGTTGATAAGGAATAGGAAGAGGCATGTAAAGACCATGGGATTGAGCTTTAGACTTAGATTTGCGACATATGGAGCAGCGGTTGGTGAAGCATGAGACGTCGCAGAACATCTTGGGCCAAAAGTAGTTCTTGGAGAGGGTGGTGAATGTCTTGTCGCGTCCAAAGTGTCCCATGAGTCCGCCTCCATGAGCCTCTTGCAAAAGGAGCAAACGAAGAGAAGACTCGGGAATGCAAAGTTTGTTAGCTCTCATAAGATAATCATCCTTGATGTAATATTGTTCCCAAGATGTATGCGTCAAACACTTAGCATAAGGAGTAGCAAAAGATGGTTCATTAGCATACAAGTCTTTTATGTGCTCAAAGCCAATAACATTCAACTCAAGTTTAGTGACAAGCGTGCATATGCGTGAAAGTGCATCCGCAACTACATTTTCCTTACCCTTAATGTACTTGATCACATAGGGAAAAGATTCAATAAATTCACTCCATTTGGCATGACGCTTGTTCAACTTAGTTTGACCTTTTAAGTACTTAAGCGTTTCATGATCGGTATGGATGACAAACTCATGAGGTCTAAGGTAATGCTCCCAAACATGTAGTACACGCACTAAAGCATACAATTCTTTGTCATAGATGTGATAGTTAAGTTGAGCACCGGAGATTTTTCGCTAAAATAAGTAATGGCTCGTTTTTCTTGCATCAAAACTCCGCCAATTCCGGTACCACTTGCATCACAATGAACCTCAAAAGTTTTGTCAAAGTTGGGTAAAGCAAGAATCGGAGCATGAGTAAGCAAAGACTTGAGCTCATCAAAAGTGGTGGATTGCAAAGATCCCCAAACAAAAGGAGCATTCTTCTACTCAAGGCATGCAAAGGAGCGGCAATAGTGCTAAAATCTTTCACAAAGCAACGATAAAAACCTGCAAGACCAAGAAAGCTACGCACTTGTTGCAAATTGGTGGGTTGGGGCCAAGTTTTAATTGCTTCAATTTTAGATTCATCAAAATGGACACCCTTGGAAGAAACGACAAAACCCAAGAAAACAAGTTTGTCAACACCAAACGTGCACTTTTTCATGTTGGCATAAAGACGTTCTTTGCGAAGCATTTGCAAAACAGCCCTAACATGCTTTAGATGCTCTTTCATGGATTTGCTAAACACAAGAATATCATCAAAGTAAACCACAACAAACACTCCAATATAAGGTTGAAGCACAAAATGCATAAGGCGCATGAAAGTTCCGGGAGCTTCCGATAAACCCATAGGAATAACCAACCACTCGTACAAGCCAAATTTGGTTTTGAAAGCAGTTTTCCATTCATCACCTTCTTGTATGCAGATTTGATAATAGCCACTTTTAAGACCAATTTTTGAGAAAATGGTGGCACCGCTAAGTTCATCAAGCATATCATCTAAGCGAGGAATGGGATGCCTATAGCGAACGGTAATAGCATTTATAGGTCTACAATCCGAGCACATGCGAAAACTAGCATCTTGATTGGGCACAAGTATAACAGGAACGACACAAGGGCTTAAGTTTCACGTACATGACCGTTGTCGATTAGTTGTTGTACTTGCCATTGGATCTCCTTAGTTTCTTCGGGGTTGACTCGGTATGGAGCTTTGTTTGGTAGGGGCGCTCCGGGGATGAGGTCGATACGATTCTCAATGCCTCGTAGAGGAGGTAGACCCGGAGGTAGCTCATCGGGGGAAACATCTTGGAATTCCTGCAAAAGAGATTGAAACACTAAAGGTAGATCCTGAGAGGTGTTAGTTTTTGGGTCCCCATCCTTGCACACAAGGACAAAGTGCATAACACTCGATGGGTTCTCACACACTTCTCTCATCTCACTTTTGGTGGCAAATAGGACTAGGTTTTTCTCTCTAGGTGAAGAGGCGCTCAAGTTTGGCTTGTGGCTCTCACTCACTTTTTGGTGGATCACTTTCTCACTCTTCTCTCCATGATGGGTGGCTTGCTTGTCGGCTATTACTTGACTAGTAGACATAGGTCGTAGCACATACTCCTTCGCTTTCATCTTCAAGCTATAGTGATTGGTATGCCCATTTTGGATGACGCCGCGGTCGAATTGCCATGGTCGACCAAGAAGGAGGTGGAAAACGGACATTGGGACGACATCACACTCCAAAGTGTCCTCATATGCACCAATTTTGAAGGAGACTTGGACCGTATGCTCAACTCGTATAGTGTTGGAGTCACTTAGCCATTGGACTTTGTAGGGGTGCGGGTGCTTCATCTTGACAAATTGAAGCTTGGAACATAGTTCTTCACTTGCCAAGTTGTGGCAACTACCTCCATTGATGATGACCTTGACGGACCTTCCATTGATGCCGGCCTTTGTGTGGAAGATGTGGCATCATTGGTCTTCTTCTTGTTGAGGTTGAAGAGTCAAGACTTTGGAGACAACGAGAGAGGGGCTCGAATCCTCGTCACAAAAGACTTGATCATCTTCATCCTCGTTCACGCGCTGGTGCATGGCCACTTGCTCAAGGGCTTCCATCTCCTCGTCACTCATGGAGTCATAGGTTCCATCACCATTGAGGATCATGGTGCGCTTGTTGGTGCATTCGAAAGACTTGTGGCTTCAGCCGCCGCAAGTGAAACACTTGAAGGAGCTTGTCTTGACGGTCTCAACGGTCGGAGTAGATGATGAAGCACGTGGCTTGAAGTTGCTTGTTGTATTTGGAGGGCGACTTGAGATTGTCGAAGCTTTCTTGTAACTTGACTTGTCGTCGTTGCTTGTAGATGGCCTAGTTGAGGTAGAGGTTGGAGGAGTCGTTGAAGCTTGGTTGTTGGAGAAGCCGTAGGTCTTGGATGAGTATTTGGCATACTTGAAGTCATCTTCCACTTGGCGTTCCGCCTTGGTAGCTTGATGCACGAGCTCAATGAGGTTGGAGTAGGGTTGGAAGTCGGCGATCTTCTTGATGGGATGATTGAGGCCATTCAAGAAGCGTGCCATAGTTTGTTCATCATCTTCTGTGACATTGGCTCGAACCATGGCTATCTCCATTTCCTTGTAGTATTCTTCAACACTCTTTCTTCCTTGCTTGAGGAGTTGGAGCTTCTTGAAGAGATCGCGGTTGTAGTATGTGGGCACAAAACGTGCTCGCATGACATCCTTCATTTGAGCCCAAGTGGTGATTGGTGGTTCACTTCTTGCTTTTCGTCGCTCAAGGACTTGTTCCCACCATATGAGCACATAGTCTTGGAACTCAAGTGATGCCATAGCGATCTTCTTCTCTTCCTCATATTCGTGCAAACGAAAGATTTTGTCGACCTTCAATGCCCATGATAGGTACTCTTCGGGATCATTGCTTCTATTGAACTTGGGCATAGTGAATTTTAGCTTGCCGTAGCGTTGCTCTTCATTGTGTTGTTGGCGATGGTGATGGTGACGCCCTTGACGTGGCGGATAATCATCATCATGTTGCTCTTGGCACGGAGGAAATCCATGATCAACTTGCTCTTGTTGAACTTGAGGTTGAGGAGGAACTTGTCGAGCTTGTGGAGGAGCTTGAGGAACTTGACGTTGAACTCGCGGTTGGTAGTTCCGTTTTTGGATTTCTTCTTGAAGTGCTTCCTCTTGATTGCTCCACTCTCGGGTGTGGTTGGCAATGGCTCGACTTGATTCTTGAAGGGCACGTTGCGCCTCAAGAGCTTGTGCTTCACGTTGTTGTTGTTGAAGACGTTGAGCCTCGGCGTGTTGTTCCTCTTGATGTAGACGCACTCGTTCTTCCTCTTGGTGACGTTGATGTTGTCGTTCTTGAGCTTGAGCAAAAGCAACTTGATGTGGTTGAGGACGAAGTACTTGCTCATCGACTTGCTCTTGTGAATGCTTTTCATGTAGGGTATTTCAAGATGCATGACGGCCTTGACGCGCAGCTCGTCGGAGAGTGTTCGATGTCGGTGTACTTGAGCCGTAGAAGGTGTCGTCGGAGTGTCGACTTGAGCGGCTTCGTCTTGAGTATGAAGAAGTTGACGGAGGACGGTTCACCAACAAGGCGCGGATCTCATCCATCCTTGCATCATTCTCTTGCTTGTGAGCGTCGAGCTTGTTGTCGAAGTAGTCCTTTGCATGTTGCTCGGAGAGTCGCAAGTTTGTGGCGAGGTTGTCGATGTGGTCGGTCATAGCTTGTTTCTTTTGATGCAACGCTCGTTGTGCACCAAAGAGGTGGCTCTTGGTGACGAATGATGACATGTCATCGTCTTGCTCGATGAAGAGTGGGTTGGTAGAAGTACTTGGCCTATCCATCATTCCAAGCAAAAATGTGAGTGGTAGAAGGAGAAGAACTTATACCAATTGTACCTTGACCGATGTTGATGATGAATCAAGTTCACTCAAATGCGGACAATGAAATAGCACTGTTGGTACCAATTCTTCTTGGTTCTCACACCTACACAAGTAAAAGCTTATGGTGGAGCTTGGTTAGGATGGTGGCACGAAATTTGATGCAATTGTAAGCGAGCTTCAATAATGTTGGAAAAGATTCACAAATTTGCAAATGAAACAAGTAGACCAAGCAAGTAGAGGTACACGGAAACACACACACAAATACATAAGTGGGATTGTGCAAACCAAAAGTGAGCCAAAATGTGGAATCCACAAAAATGCTCTTGTTGCACAATGCATGAGAGACGCTAGCACGATTGCACAATAGGCGGATACATAATTTGTGCACATCCTACTAGGCAAAATGCAACGACCTCTATCCCAAGTATGCTATATGTATGGTATTTTGGTGCTATGATCCAAGATGATCGGATATGACAATTTTAATGTAATATGATGCTATGGTTCTTGCTTATAAGCTCTTTGCTTATCTTTCCTCTTTGCTTAAAAGCTTGGTTGGCTCTTTCACTTTTGAGCTCTTTTCTCATGCAAAACTTCACGAACCAAGATAGCAATTGTGTATGCGATGACAACCTTGTGACACAAAAGATGATGTCAAGATATGCACCACTATGGTATGATATGTATGCTATGGAGTATGATCACTAATGTGCACAAGTCACGTTGCCGGCAATACTCAATGGCTAGTCTCGATGGGTAAGCTCGCAAAAGTAAGGCCATGCGGGTATCAATGCAATTGCAAGGTATGACAAAGATGTCGTCGAGGTTACCATCCTTGACGATGATGAGTAGTCGATGGAGACGAGCAGTGGTGATGTTGACGTCGAACCGTACCTATATAGCCAAAACACAATAGGACATGGGAATCACGAGCCAAAATCTCAAAGACCAAAACGTGCCAAAATCATCATAGGAGGTAGCAGTGAGCGGTGGTGGTGCTTGCAGAAAGCGGTGGTGGTATGCGGAAGTAAGCGTGGGCACCGGGGCAAAATTTAGCGAAACTTGGCGGAACATGGGTGAGGGGGATGGAGTTGCTGCTGCCAGGGGCCGGATGTCCGGGCCAGTGGCCAGATGTCTGGGCTCCAGGATCATGGACGAACTCGATGGACTCCATGGGAAAAAGGGTACTCCAGGGCAAAATTCGGACGAATTTGTGGATGGAAATTGTGGGAGAGATGGGGAAAAGCTAGATCCACTCGATCAACAAAACTTCATCACACCAACAAATCACAAAAAAAATTGGGGCTATTTTTGGTGGGGAATTTTCGGATTTAGGGCAAAAACAACAAAATCAAGCTAGAAAACACGGGGTAGGGGCTCCAAAAACGTGATCAACATGGCTCATGATACCAAGATGATGTAGGGCGGAACCCTAGGGGCCGATCTTTCATGTTTGGAGAGGATCCCTACGGGGAACACAAAGAACGAGTGGAAGAACATGAGGGAAATCACGGGGGAAACAAGAGGAACACTCAACCAACACGAATATGGTCACACAAGGGCTAGATCATCGAGGCACAAAGTAACACGAGATCCAAAGTCAACAAGGGACAATACAAGAGTAACCGTTCTTATCCGTGAGGAGGTCTTGATTGTCTTCTCCGGATGGAGGTCTTGAATCCGGGTGGATCTTATCCGAAGAGGTGCGGTCCCTCACGAGGAGTAGATCCGATCGGATGAGCAATGCTCTATCTCAAATGAGCTAAACCAATGCTAACCCTAGAACGTAGGTGGAGGGGGTATATATAGTCTACGGGGCGAAGGGGTACACTGGCCACGGCCCTTACTCTGTTCGCAAATAGGGAAGGTCGGATGTCCGGGCGTCGGGCTGGATGTCCGGGCGATCGCGAGGGGCCGGATGTCCGGGCTAAGGGGCCGGATGTCCGGGCTGGAGAAGTTGGCCTTGCTGCTCTCTGGTTGGGTGGGGCCGGATGTCCGGGTCTTCGGGAGGCGCCGGATGTCCGGGGTGACGGCCGGATGTCCGGGCTGCTGGGGCAGCCTTCTGCGCTCCCTGGACAGCGTGTCCGGATGTCCGGGCTGGAGGCCGGATTTCCGATGAGGAGGGCCAGATGTCCGGGCTTGACGCCGGATGTCCGGGCCCTGAAGCTTCTACTGCAGACGGGCTGTGGTGTAGATCTCCAGGGGCCGGATGTCCGGGGCCATGGCCGGATGTCCGGTGCCTGGAAGCTGTTCTCGCCTTCTTCCGTTGGTTCTCTTCTTCTGTGGACTTGGTGGCTTGATCATCTTCATGTGCATCATCGGGAGGTCCTCTTGGTACCTAATCATGCACAACATTCCGGACTTAGATAGTAGCCATGTCTCGAGAGGATCATATGATATATCACTAAGGAGAGAAGTCACCCCGGTCTCGAGAGCTCTAGCTCTTGCTCTTGTCATGGGTCCTCTTGGTGCTTGGTGAGACGATGGTAGATCCATGGGGATGACCGAAGGATGCTCCGCATCAGGTAACTTAGTGTTACTCAAAAATTCTCCGGTTTCAGGTTACTCAGAAGAAGTTTGCCAATAAGACTTGATCAACCTTGTTAATGGATCCCTTTTGATGAGCATGAGACAGATGAATTTAGAAAGCACAAATTTTCTGTACCTACTTTTTACTTTCTGTTATTTAGAATAAATAAAGCAAAAATAGTATTATCTGTCTGTTTTCTGAATTATCCGTGCAATAAAAAAATGTCCCAAAAATAAAAGTTCTCCAAATGCCCTGAAAATTTAGTATGATTTTTTATAAAATATTTTAGAATTTCTGGCACTAAACATGCACCAGGGGGATGCACAAGTGGGTCCCACGTGGGTCCCCTTCACTTATTCTAGCACCCATCCACTTCGTCTTCCTCTAGACAAAATCATCCCGTAGCTCAAACCCGTGTTCTAGCTTATCTTGCTGGCATTTTTGATCTCCTTGTGCAAAGCTCCAATTGCAAAATTGTTTTGGGGATTGTTCTTCGGTATGTGACTCCTCCAATTGTCCAATTAGTTTTTGTTCTAGTGCTTTATTTATTGCAAATTTTTATTGTTGTGGTGACCTTGTTCTTGAGCTTGCACGTCAAATTTATATAGTCCAAGGAAGTTTTGATGCATGATATGGCCTCTAGGCACTTGTGGGAATAGTTGCTATCAATCTTGTTGAGTTTGGATCACTTTTATTTTGAGTCACTAAAAATTTCAGAAATTTTTTTAGAAGAAGAAAAATGTTTCGGAAGATTTACCAAGGGGGGTTCCTTGAGGAAGCAATCCCCAAGGCTCGCGATACGTGAGCCGGATCTTGAACCACCAAGGGAAGCTCGAGTACGTCCTTGCGAATGGCCATTAGATCAATTCATGGTTCATGCAGATTTCCAGGAGGAATTTGATGTGTACGTACAAAATGCTGAGCTTGAGGACTTCATTTCAAGTAAGTGCAAACAATACTATCACCTCACCGATTCATTTATGCAAAGGTTTAAGTTTACATCTCAGCGCAATTTACATCTCAGCGCAATATGCATACCGTTTTATTTGATCTTTCTGATAAATCATATACCATGGACCTAGAAGATTTTAATGAAGCATGCAAAATCCCACAATGGGGCATCATTAGTGAACCCCATAAGGTTGAGTATAATGATTTCCTTGCTTGGCAGCATTCTTTTTCCTGCCATACATTATTTTGCTCTCTTTATAGGTAGATGCATTAACGGTAAGCATGAGCATAGCCACCTTTGCGTTCCATATCTTAGGTTCCTCAAATGTGCACTGTTGGGTGATAAGCGATATAATTTGGGGGCTATTACTGCGAGGAGGTTACATCTTAATGCTAAGGATGGAGATCTTTTTGGTGGGATTTATGCCACCCGCGTAGCTAATTATCTTGGAGTACCCATAAAGGGGAATGGCATTGAATTACTGATCCGTCTCCAACGTATCTATAATTTTTTATTGTTCCGTGTTGTTATATTATCATTCTTGGATGTTTTACAATCATTTTATAGTCAATTTATATCATTTTTTGGTACTAACCTATTCACATAGTGCCCAGTGCTAGTTGCTGTTTTCTGCATGCTTTTTACATCGCAGGAAATCAATATCAAACGGAGTCCAAACACAATGAAACTCCTGGAGGATTTCTTTTTGGGGTCAGAAGAAAGCCAATGGGCCAAGGAAGCACCTGTGGGGCTGCTCGAGGGGAGCAGCACCCACCAGGGCGCGCCAGGAGGCCCAGGCGTGCCCAGGCGGGTGATGCCCACCTCGGGTGCCCCCTAAACTGCCTCTTCGCTCTATAAATACCACAATATTACAGAAACCCTAGGGGAGTCGACGAAATATTGATCCAGCTGCCGCAGAGTTCAGAACCACCGGATCCAATCTAGACACCATCATGGAGGGGTTCACCACTTCCATTGGTGCCTCTCCTATGATGCGTGAGTAGTTCTTTGTAGGCCTACAGGTTCATAGTTAGTAGCTAGATGGCTTCCTCTCCCCCTCTTGATTATCAATACAATGGTCTCTTGGAGATCCATATGATGTAAGTCTTTTTGCGGTGTGTTTGTTGGGATCTGATGAACTTTGAGTTGATGACCAAATCTATGTTTTTATCCAAGAAAGTTATTTGAGTCTTCTTTGATCTCTTATATACATGATTGCTTATAGCCTCGTATTTCTTCTCTGATATTTGGGTTTTGTTTGGCCAACTTGATCTATTTATCTTTCAATGGGAAGAGGTGCTTTGTAGTGGGTTCGATCTTACGGTGCTTGATCCCAGTGACAGAAGGGGAACCGACACGTATGTATCATTGCTACTAAGGATAACAAGATGAGATCTATATCTCCACAATAGATAAATGGATCTCTTCTACATCATGTCATCGTTCTTATTGCATTACTCCGTTTTCTCATGAACTTAATCACTAGATGCATGCTGGATAGCGGTCGATGTGTGGAGTAATAGTAGTAGATGCAGGCAGGAGTCGGTCTACTAATCTTGGACGTGATGCCTATATAATGATCATTGCCTGGATATCATCATGATTATTTAAAGTTCTGTCAATTGCCCAACAGTAATTGTTTTCCCACTGTTTGCTATTTTTATCGAGAGAAGCCACTAGTGAAACCTACGGCCCCCGGGTCTCTTTTCATCATATTTGCCTTTGCGATCTATTTTCTCTTGCATTTATTTTCAGATCTATTAAACCAAACATACAAAAATACCTTGTTGCAATTTATTTGTTCCACGATCTATTTATCCTATCTACCACTTTTACCTCACGTTATTTGCCTATCTTGAGGCGTCGTACCCGGAAGGGTGGACAACCCCTTTAACACATCGGGTTGCGACTATTTGTTATTTGTGTGCAGGTGCTATTGACATGGTGTGAGGAGGTTCTCCTACTAGTTCGATAACCTTGGTCTCATCACTGAGGGGAATACCTACCGTCGCTATACTGCATCATCCCTTCCTCTTTGGGGAAATATCGATGTAGTTCTAGTAGACATCAAAAGGAATTTCTGACGCCGTTGCCGGGGAGGATCTTCAATATCAACCAGGTTCCTAATCACAAATCTCATTTCCTCACAATTTACATTATTTGCCATTTGCCTCTCCCCCACTTCACAAAAAATTTCTGCTTCATTCACCCTCTTTTTCGTTCGTCGTTCTCTCGTCAGATCTATTCGTGTTCTTGTTTCACTATGGCTAGTTTGAATGCTCCTCCTTTGTTACTAGACTTTGAAGTTTTATACTTCAAACAGAAACAAGGAGAAAATTTGAAAGATGCTTGGTATATGTTTATGGAATCATATCGTGTTTGCAACCTAAAGGGAGATGCAAAAATTTTGCTTAGAAATTTTTACGTAGGATTGGCTTTGCATCATAGACAACTCTTGGATTTTTCCGCACAAGGGAATTTTATTGAGCTTGATGTCAATGCCGCCTATGAAATTTTAGAAGGAATATTGGGGGTTGCACCACAAAAGAAAGGGTTTTCTTTCACTCCCGAGGGATTCCAAATTTTGGACAAACTCGGTGATTTGCATAAACATATGGCGGAATTACAAAAATATAATGAACCTCTCAAACATCTCAATGGTAGTATCAATCATATGAACACTTTGATTTCTCTTTGCAATAAATGGTTGGATATTTTAGATATCAACATGGTTTATTTTCTGGAAAATTTAGGGAAGCGCAAGGAGCCTCTCGGGTTTGAAAAGACCTTTACTAAAGTGGAAAAGATAACGGAAGGCAACACTTAGATCCTACGCGTTACACCTAGCTAGGGGCGTAAAACGATAGCGCTTGTTGGGAGGCAACCCAATGAATAAAATTTATTTGTGCTTTTTGCTTTATGTTCTTGAGTATTAGCAAAATTATGCTACTGTTATGATTGTGTTTTTTGTGTTTTAATTAGTGTTTGTGCCAAGCAAGACCTTTGGGAAGACTTGGGTGAAAGTTTATTTGATCTTGCTGAAAAACAGATTTTTTTTTGCGCTCACGAGATTATTTGTAATTTTTAACAGAAGAGTGATTTTAAGTTGATTCTTTTTTCAGAGGATTAATAGACAAATTTCTCATGTCCACCAATTTATTTCATAATCTTTGGAGTTACAGAAGTATTCTAAATTTTCAGATTGCTACAGACTATTCTGTTTTTCACAGATTCTGTTTTCTATGCGTTGTGTGCTTGTTTTGATGATTCTATGGTTTTCTTTACTGAGTTTTTGCCATAGAAATGTTGGAATGCAGTAGATATAATGCAAAAACAAAATAATAATAGGTTTTCTACAGTACTTATAGTAGTGGTTTGGTTTCTTATACTAACGGATCTCACGAATGTTTTGTTTGAGTTTTGTGTGATTGATGTTTTCAAGTTTTGGGTTACCTTAAGATGGATGAAGGAATAAGGATAAGCAAAAGGCTAAGCTTGGGGATGCCCGAGGCACCCCAAGATAATATTCAAAGAAGTAGCAAGCAACAAATCTTGGGGATGCCCTCGAGTGGCATCCCCGCTTTCTTCTAACAACCATCGGTATTTTACTAGAAACTATATTTTTATTCATCACATGATATGAGTTTTGCTTGGAGTGTCTTGTATGATATGAGTCTTTGCTTGTTTTGCTTTGTGTTTTAGGTGTTGAATCCTTGCTGTACGCACCCTTTTGAGAAAGCCAAAAATTATGCTATGCTTGCTCCCATGCTTCACTTAAATTTTTAGAGCCATGGATTTGCTCTAGTACTTCACTTATATCTTTTTTAGCACGGTGTGGTGTGTTAATTTTGAAGAAATGCTCTCATACTTAACTTAGATTTATTTGGGAGTTAGTAAATTTTAAGAAATTCTCTCTTGCTTCACTTAGATTATTTTGAGAGGAAGCAAAAAATTATGCTCATGATCTTCACTTATATTTGTTTGAGCTTATCAAAAGCAACATATGAAAATAGTCCCAAAGTGATAGATATCCAATGATGATATAATAAAAACTTTCATGAAGATCATTGGACAAAATAAACTTGATTCTTAGTAATGGTTTTGAGATATCATGATATGATATGTGAGTCATGTTGATGAGTAAGTGTGTGTGACGCCCCCGATTCAATCGTACACTAATCATGCACGCAAACGTGTACGATCAAGATCGGGGACTCACGGGAAGATATCACAACACAACTCTAAAAAACATAAATAAGTCATACAAGCATCATAATACAAGCCAGGGGCCTCGAGGGCTCGAATACAAGTGCTCGATCATAGAGCGAGTCGTGGAAGCAACAATATCTGAGTACGGACATAAGTTAAACAAGTTGCCATAAGATGGCTACCACAAACCGGATCTGAGATCGAAAGAGACGCAGCCTCCTGCACGATCCTCCTAAACTACTCTGGTCGTCATCGGCGGCGCTGCGTAGTAGTAGGCACCTCCAGCGTAGTAGGAGTCATCATCGACGGTGGCGTCGGCTCTCGGACTCCGAGATCTGGTTGCGACAACCGAAAGAAAGGAAAGGGGAAAAGGGGAGAAAGCAACCGTGGGTACTCATCCAAAGTACTACGCAAGCAAGGAGCTACACTACATATGCATGGGTATATGTGTAAGGAGGCCATATCGATGGACTAAACTGCAGAATGCCGAATAAGAGGGGATAACTAATCATGTCGAAGACTACGCTCGCAGCCTCCGTCTTGCAAAGATGAAGAAGAGAGTAGATGAAGTCCTCCAAGTAGCATCGCATAGCATAATCCTACCCGGCAATCCCCTCCTCGTCACCCTGTTAGAGAGCGATCACCGGGTTGTATCTGGCACTTGGAAGGGTGTGTTTTATTAAGTATCCGGTTCTAGTTGTCATAAGGTCAAGGTACAACTCCAAGTCGTCCTGTTATCGAAGATCACGGCTATTCGAATAGATTAACTTCCCTGCAGGGGTGCACCACATAACCCAACACGCTCGATCCCATTTGGCCGGACACACTTTTCTGGGTCATGCCCGGCCTCGGAAGATCAACACGTCGCAGCCCCACCTAGGCACAACAGAGAGGTCAGCACGTCGGTCTAAATCCTATGCGCGCAGTGGGCCCATCGCCCATTGCACACTGCACGTTATTGCGTCTGTGCCGGAAGCGAACTAGCCCCTTAATACAAGAGCAGCTTACGTTCCAATCCGGTAGCGCCGCTCGATTCTTGACGTCCACGAAGGCTTCGGTGATACCATGACGCCGAGTGCCCATAATTGTTCAGCGTAGTTGGTTAGTGCGTATAGGCGATGAGCTGCACCGGATCAAATACCAAGATCTCGTTAAGCATGTTAAGTATCCATGAGCGCCGAGCAGGCCAGGCCCACTGTCTCCTAGGTGGTCTCAACCTGCCTGCGCTCCGCCACAAAGTAACGATCGGGGCCGTCGAGAACCAGGCCCACCTCTACCGGGATGGAGCCACCTGTCCTTCCAGCCCCCACATCGGAATCACTTGTGGGTACTCAACAAGTTGACCCGACTTTAGTCACCATCTGTATAGTATGTATGTATGTATAGTATATACCCGTGATCACCTCCCAAGTGATCACGGCCCGATAGTATAGCAAGGCCGACTGACAAGAATGTAGGGCCAATGATGATAAACTAGCATCCTATACTAAGCATTTAGGATTGCGTGTAAGGTATCAACGACTGTAGCAACAATGACAGGCTATGCAACAGAATAGGAGTAACCAAACAGTAACATGCTACACTACTCTATGCAAGCAGTATAGAGAAGAGTAGGCGATATCTGGTGATCAAGGGGGGACTTGCTTGGTTGCTCTGGCAAGAAGGAGGGGTCGTCAACTCCGCGGTCGAACTGGGTAGCAGCAGCGTCGGTCTCGTAGTCTACCGGAGAGAAGAGGGGGAAGAAACAGTAAATACAATGCAAACATAAGCATGACGATGCATGACATGACAATGAGCGGGGTTAGGTGTGCCCTAACGCGGTAGTAGGTGATACCGGCAAAAGGGGGAAACATCCGGGAAAGTATCCCCGGTGTTTCGCATTTTCGGACAGGTGATCCAGAAGGGGAAAGTTGCGTGTTCGATATGTTAGGGATGTGTGGCGGATGAACATGCTGCGTATCCGGATTCGTCTCGTCGTTCTGAGCAACTTTCATGTACAAAGTTTTTGCATCGGAGCTACGGTTTATTTTATATGATTTTTAAAAGATTTAAATCATTTTAGGATTAATTTAAATATTTTAATTCAACATCATCCAGAATAGTGTTTGCTAACGTCAGCATGACATCAGCAGTCAACAGGGGGTTGACTGGGTCAAACTGACGTGTGGGTCCCGTCTGTCATTGACACAGTTAACTAAACAGGATTAGTCAATTTAATTAGAGTGATTAGGTTAATTAATTAGGCTTAATTAGATTAACTAACGGGATTAATTAAGTTAATTAATTATCTTAATTAATTATATTATATTATTTTTATTTATTTTATTTAATTCCTTTTTTTATAAAATGTTAAGGGCACGGGCCCGTTTGTCATAAACCCATAGGGCCTATCGAATTCAGCGTTAGCGTTGAGTGTGCAGGCGCTCGAAGGAAGGCCTTCGCCATGAGGCGAGACGAGGCCATGCGAGGCCGGGCGGTCACCGGAGGGGACGGCGGGAGAGTAGTGGCAGCCGGAGTGGGCCATGGGCGAGAGGGAGTGGCCGTGGCCGAGCCAGACGACCGAGACGAGGCACGGGCCCCAGGGCGCGGCCTCGGGCGCGCTGGCCGCATCGGTGGTCGGGACCAGTAGGGGGAGGCGAGCGGGGCATGTGTGGGTGGGAGGCTGGAGTGGATGTGGCAAGGGGAAGAGGGCATGGGGGAGGTCGACGCGGCCACGGGTCGAGCTCGCGTCCATGGTGGATGGCGGGCTAGATGACGTAGAGAGGAGGAGGTCGGGGGTGCGGTGAGCGCGGTCGCGGGCGCGACCAGGGGCGATGGTCAGAGGCATGCGCCGGTGCGGTGAGCATGTTCGGGGCCCGGTCGGCGAGTGTGTACGGCGACAGAGGGGAAGAGGAGGAGGGCCGAAGCTCACAGGATGGATGTAGGGCACGGGGCAATGGTGCGCGGGGAGCGACTTGGGGAGGAGGACGAGGACGATGGGGCGGAGCGGAAGCAGGCCGGCGAGGGGGTCCGGGCGGCGATGACGATCCAGGCGCCGGCGGTGGCGGTCTCCTCCCTCGATCCCGATCCAATCGGGGGAGAGGGGGAGATATTTTGGAGAGGGGGGAAGTGTCGGTGGGGTTCGGGGTATGGGAGGAGTGGGGGATATGGGTGGGGTGGACCTTGGCCCGGTTAGGCGGGCAGTGGGCGAAGCCAGTGGGGTGCTTCCTCTTTGATTTTTTTGTTAGTTTAGTTTTTCTCTCCTGTATTTTCTTTTCTTTTATTTATTTATTTTTCGGTTTTAAATCATTTTAAATTATTTAGGTATTTTATAAAAATGTGTTTACTACACCATATTTATCTATGTAATATTTAGTACAAACCGAACATTTTTATTTTAATGTTTGAAAATTTTATTATCTACCAAACTTTGAATTTGAATTTTGGACCGGTTTTGATCTAACGATAGATTAGTAGCAGTAACAGTGGTGACGTGGCACCATTAGCGTGGGATCACTGTAGCTTAATTATCCGGGCGTCACAGTGTGCTTTAGTAAGAATGTTGATGTTAAGGTTTGTGATTCCCTATGAAAACATGAAAGTCAATAGTTATGAAATGAAATTTATATCCTACTTATGGTGCATTATTCGGTGTTACTTATGCTTAATGCTTGGGTATGAGATTTTTCTCTTTTTGGCTGGTCGCTTCTCAATATTTTTGCTAGCCTTCATTTTGCACTAAGTATGATCACTACTTGTGCATCCAAAACCCTTTAAACCAGTTTTGCCTTTTGAGTTCACTATACCTACCTATATGTGGTACTTCAAACAAATTTGCATGTGCCATCTCTAATGTTCAAAATAAATTTCTCTTTTGTGTGCTCTACTACTCGCGAGGCGGTAAAGGGTAGCCAATATTTTCCATGCTAGATGTGTTATTCTCATGATGAGTGTTTATTCACTTGTCATTGCATGAGAGTACGGCAAAGGTATTAGGGATGGCCAGTCCCGAAATGAATAAATGAATTTACTTTATGTTGTAAAATAATAAGTTCCTTGGTAAGTGTTGCTATGGAGGGCGCCCATGGAACGGTTAGCCATGGAAAGTGAAAGTGATGGTGGAAAAAGGAATAAACTTTATTTTCTGTTTGGGAACCTCTTATGATGTATCTAGCATGGAAAGTGTTGGGATGCTCCAAGTTGTTTTCGTTGGTGGGAAAATATGCCTCTCAAAAATAATTTTTATCTCTCAATTTAAGCTTTGAGCTTTGGCACCTCTACAAATCCCTACTTCCCTCCGTGAAGGGCCTTTCTTTTACTTACGCAAAAAAAATTTGAATTTGGGTCTCCATCTTCTCTTATAAAGCACCAACTAAGGGGCACTATGATTGTATTTGAGCATTGGGTGTAGCTAATATTCGAGTGTGTTTCATGAATGGATCAATGATTGAGCATGATGGGCTAGGGATAACTTGCTTTAGTGTTGATATTTTGAAAGACGTGGTTGCTTGTTGGTATGCTCGAGTATTAAAGTCTTCATGTCAAAGCTAGACTATTGCTTTGAATCATATAAAAGTCCATATGCCCATGTTATAAAGAAAAGAATATGATGAACATGTTAGGCAACATTCCACATCAAAAATTATGTTTTTATCATTTACCTACTTGAGGACGAGCAGGAATTAACCTTGGGGATGCTGATATGTCTCCAACGTATCTATAATTTTTTATTGTTCCATGTTGTTATATTATCATTCTTGGATGTTTTACAATCATTTTATAGTCATTTTATATCATTTTTTGGTACTAATCTATTGACATAGTGCTCAGTGCCAGTTGTTGTTTTCTGCATGTTTTTTACATTGCAGGAAATCAATATCAAACGGAGTCCAAACGCAACGAAACTCCTGGAGGATTTTTTTGGGCCAGAAGAAAGCCAATGGGCCAAGGAAGCACCTGGGGGGCTGCTCGAGGGGAGCAACACCAACCAGGGCGCGCCAGGAGGCCCAAGCGTGCCCAGGTGGCTGCTGCCCACCTCGGGTGCCCCCTGAACCGCCTCTTCGCTCTATAAATACCACAATATTCCAGAAATCCTAGGAGAGTCGACAAAATATTGATCCAGCCGCCATAGAGTCTAGAACCACCAGATCCAATCTAGACACTGTCATGGAGGGGTTCACCACTTCCATTGGTGCATCTCCTATCATGCGTGAGTAGTTCTTTGTATACCTACGAGTCCGTAGTTAGTAGCCAGATGGCTTCCTCTCTCTCTCTCTCTCTCTTTCTCTCTCTCTTGATTATCAACAATGGTCTCTTGGAGATCCATATGATGTAAGTCTTTTTGCGGTGTGTTTGTTGGGATCTGATGAACTTTGAGTTTATGATCAGATCTATGTTTTTATCCAAGAAAGTTATTTGAGTCTTCTTTGATCTCTTATATGCATGATTGCTTATAGCCTCGTATTTCTTCTCCGATATTTGGGTTTTGTTTGGCCAACTTGGTCTATTTATCTTGCAATGGGAAGAAGTGCTCTGTAGTGGGTTCGATCTTACGGTGCTTGATACCAGTGACAGAAGGGGAACCGACACGTATGTATCATTGCTACTAAGGATAACAAGATGAGATCTATATCTCGACAATAGATAAAGGGATCTCTTCTACATCATTTCATCGTTCTTATTGCATTACTCCATTTTCTCATGAACTTAATACACTAGATGCATGTTGGACAGCGGTCGATGTGTGGAGTAATAGTAGTAGATGCAGGCAGGAGTCGGTCTACTAATCTTGGACATGATGCCTATATAATGATCATTGCCTAGATATCGTCATGATTATTTAAAGTTATGTCAATTGCCTAACAGTAATTGTTTTCCCACCGTTTGCTATTTTTCTCGAGAGAAGCCACTAGTGAAACCGACGGCCCCCGGGTCTCTTTTCATCATATTTGCCTTTGCGATCTATTTTCTCTTGCATTTATTTTCAGATCTATTAAACCCAAAATACAAAAATACCTTACTGCAATTTATTTGTTCCGTGATCTATTTATCCTATCTACCACTTCAACCTCATGTTAGTTGCCTATCTTGAGGCGCCATACCCGAAAGGGATTAACAACCCCTTTAACACGTCGGGTTGTGACTATTTGGTATTTGTGTGCAGGTGCTATTTACGTGGTGTGAGGAGGTTCTCCTACTGGTTCGATAACCTTGGTCTCATCACTAAGGGAAATACCTACCATCGCTATACTGCATCATCCCTTCCTCTTTGGGGAAATACCAACATAGTTCTAGCAGACATCAAAAGGAATTTCTGGCGCTGTTGTCGGGGAGGTTCTTCAAAATCAACCAAGTTCCTAATCAAAATCTCGTCTTCTCGCAATTTACATTATTTGCCATTTGCCTCTCGTTTTCCTCTCCCCCACTTCACAAAAATTTGCCGACTAATCTTGATTATAATGCTTTGGTACGCTACCAGTTTCTTGTGAGGAACGAGCAGTCCCTCCTTTACCGACTAATCTTTGACAGACAACATGTTGTCCATATTATCCTTCCTTCTCCTGCCTTCTTTAAGTTTCAGGTAAAAGGGGGATATTTTATAACTAGGGAGGAGGAAAACGAGTATGAGAGAGAGGTGGAGGCCTCTTGCCTCCATGTTGCAGCCCTTCAAGCAGTAGCTGCCGCATCCCAGTACGACCCTGACTACAACTTTGGATATCCACTAGGCCAGCTGTGGCCTTAGACCAACTTAGGCCAAACGCCTAAGCTTGGGGGAGTACGTATTTCTCACCGACATTACATTCATGTTCACACACTTATTCAAGGTGTCGGTGTTCATACTTTTTCATTTTATTATCCGTGCTAGTTTATTTCCTTTTCCCGCTTTCTTCTTGTGTGTTTGAGAAACTTTGAGAAAAACAAAAAAAATAGTTGTAGTTTACTTTCCATGTTTATGTAGTAGTCTTATTAAAGAAAACCAAAAAAGATTTCTCGTTCTTCTTTTTCTTGTTGGGAGCTTTCCCGTGTAAATAGTTTTTTTCTCATTCTTGTTCTGCTTTCTTCAGAAAAACAAAAAAACTCCAAAAACATTTCAGTGTGTTTCTTTGAAATTCTTTTTCTTTTCTTTGGGGGTCGAGAGGAGAAGACCACGATGAAAATATTGAGTGGCTCTCATATGCATTATTGTTGATCTAACAAAGGGCCCATATTACCTTGTCTTCTCCTTCGAATAAATGTTTGCAGATTCCACCTTAGTCTAATGCACGTGCACTATTATTATCATTCACACTGTTTGATCGTGCAAGTGAAAGGCAATAATGACGATATTTGATGAAATGATTGAGATGAGGAAAAGCTGGTATGAACTCGACCTATCTTTTTTTTGTAAATATGGTTAGTTCATTGTTCCTGATTCAGCCTATTATGAATGAAACATGTTTGTAGTGACAATTAGAGATTATAGTTACTCTTGCCATGCTTAATTAGCTAGGAGTTTATAATGGTTTACATTGTGTGCTAACATGCTTTTAAAATGGTTGTGATGTAGTATGATAGTATGGTATACTCCTTTGGATGACTCGAGTGACTTGACTTGGCACATGTTCACGCATGTAGTTGAAACAAAATCAACATACCTCTACGATATTTATGTTCATGGTGACTTATATCCTACTCATGCTTGCACTCATTGTTGGTTAATCTCAATGCATGTTTATGACTGTTGTCACTCTATAGTTGGTCGCTTCCTAGTCTTTTTCTAGCCTTCACTTGTACTAAGCGGAAAGGTTGCTTGTGCATCCACTTCCATAAACCCAAGGTTGTTCCATATGAGTCCACCATACCTACCTATATGCGGTATTTACCTGCCGTTCCAAGTAAATTTGCACGTGATAAACTCTAAACCTTCAAATAATAATTTTCTTTGTATGCCCGAATCACTCATGTAGCGACTGGGGGCTGTCAGTATCTTCCATGCTAGGTGGGGTATTCTCACGATGAGTGGACTTCGCTCATCATTCACGAGAAAATGGATAATCGGGATGCCCAGTCCCATGCTCAAATCAAATCAAAATAATTGCAAACAAAACTCCTCTAGGACTATTGTTAGTTGGACGGTACCTGTTGTTTTGGACCAGCCGTGGAGTGTGCTTGTTGGTGGTGGGGGAGTATAAACTTTACCATTCTGTTTGGGAACCGCATATAATGTATGTAGTATGGAAGATACCGAGATCTCTTGGTTGTTATGTTGACAACGAAAGCATACCTCTCAAAATATTATTTGTCTCTATTTAAAAAACTCGAGCTCTAGCACCTCTGCAAATCCCTGCTTCCCTCTGTGAAGGGACTATCTACTTTTATTGCTGAGTCATCATCCTCCTATAAAAAGCACCAGTTAGAGAGCAACACTGTCATTTGTATGACTGTGACTGGATCTCTATTACCATGAATTACAATGTCTAGTCAGTCCTTGATCTGCAGGGGTGCTCTGCAATTATGTTTTGCGGTCTCAGAAAGGGCTAGCGAGATACAATCTTGTTATATCATATCATGGTTGTTTTGAAAAAGTGTTTTCATATGAGATTTATTATTATTGCTCGCTAGTTGATTATGCCATTAATATGAGTAAAAGACCTAAATGTTATTGTGAATATGGTTAGTTCATAATCTTTGCTGAAAATATGAATGTTGGCTATACATATTTGCAACAACAAGATAAAACAGAGTTTGTAAAAGTTTTTCTTTATCACTTTTAGTTTATCAACTAAATTTCTTGAGGACAAGCAATGGGTTAAGCTTGGGGGAGTTGATACGTCTCCGTCGTATCTACTTTTCCAAACTCTTTTGTCCTTGTTTTGGACTCTAATTTGCATGATTTGAATGGAACTTACTCGGACTGGCGATGTTTTCAGCAGAATTGCCATTGTGTTATTTTTGTGCAGAAATAAAAGTTCTCAGAATGACTTGAAACTTCACAGAGAATATTTTTGGAATTAACAAAAAATATTGGTGAAAGAACCAACCAGAGGGAACCGACCACCTGTCCACAAGGGTGGGGGCGCCCTACCCCCTGGGCGTGACCCCCTGGCTTGTGGGTCCCATGAAGCTCCATCGACCTCAACTCCAACTCCATATATTCACGTTCTGGGAGAAAAAAAATCAGATGGAAGGATTCATCGCGTTTTAGGATATAGAGCTGCCGCCGCCTCCTGTTCTTCCTCGGGAGGGCGGATCTGGAGTCTGGTTTGGGCTCCGGGGAGGGGAAATCGTCGTCGTCGTCATCATCAACCATCCTCCATCACCAATTTCATGATGCTCACCGTCGTGCATGAGTAAATCTATCGTAAGCTTGCAGGACAGTGATGGGTTGGATGAGATTTATCATGTAATCGAGTTACTTTTGTTAGGGTTTGATCCCTAGTATCCACTATGTTCTAAGATTGATGTTGCTATGACTTTGCTATGCTTAATGCTTTTCACTAGGGTCCGAGTGCCATGATTTTAGATCTGAACCTATTATGTTTTCATGAATATATGTGTGTTCTTGATCCTATCTTGCAAGTTATAGTAACCTACTACGTGTTATGATCCGGCAACCCCAGAGTGACAATAGTCGGGACACTTCCCGGTGATGACCATAGTTTGAGGAGTTCATGTATTCACGAAGTGCTAATGCTTTGGTTCGGTTCTCTATTAAAAGGAGGCCTTAATATCCCTTAGTTTCCAATAGGACCACGCTGCCATGGGAGGGTAGGACAAAAGATGGCATGCAAGTTCTTTTGCATAAGCATGTATGACTATATTCGGAATACATGCCTACATTATATTGATGAATTGGAGCTAGTTCTATGTCACCCTAGGTTATAACTGTTGCATGATGAATGTCATCCGACATAATTATCCATCATTGATCCATTGCCTATGAGGATTTCACATACTGATCTTTGCTACGTTACTTTTCCGTTGCCACTGTTACGATTGCTACAAAACTGCACTGTTACTTTTGCCACAGTTACCGTTACTTTCATACTACTTTGCTACTAAATACTTTGTTGCGGACATTAAGTTTTTTAGGTGTGGTTGAATTGACAACTAGTGCTAATACTTGAGAATATTCTTTTGCTCCCCTTGTGTCGAATCAATAAATTTGGGTTGAATACTCTCCCCTCGAAAGATGTTGCGACCCCCTATAATTGTGGGTTATCAGGCCTCTCCCTCCCCTTGATGCCCTCGCCGTCGTCGCCATGAGCCTCTCCATCCTCTCCCGCACAATCGTCTGGATCCAGGTAAGTCTCTCTCTTACCCGCCGCCTGCTCCCCCGGTAAATTCGCTGCATCGCCCCACTGAGAAATTGCCATGAATATTGCCTTTCAACATTCTGCATAAACTGTTATGTTATAAGGCTTTGTTAGCTAAGCTGATTTAACTAAGTATTATTCTGCTCTAGATTGCTCCATCTTCTGGTTGTGAGTGGATCCAAGAGTTAACATGGTACGGTATCTTTTCAAAAGATGATGTATTTCTTCATAAAAGAAAGGATGTTGGAGAAGTTATTATACAAGAGGATTTCAGACTCATGTGATTCTCAAGAGCTAAAATGGAACAAGAACTGCATGCCTCTCATGCCTACACTAACTAATGAGGTAGCACATGCAAAACTTTAAGCATACCACATTCAGATATGACATTCGAATATAAAAACTGGCTATTCTGTATAGTAGACAGTTTCTAAGAATTTCTGCATCATAGGCTTGTAGCTTCAATTCTTCAATCAGCCAGTTGTTAATTTGTTGTTTTATAAATAATCCAGTAAGAGATTTTTTTCCAGTTGGCCCGGATTATGTGCCGATGATATGGTCGCAGTGAATAATATGTGTTGTCTATGTGCTCATGAAACTAAAAAGTCTTCAAATGGCAGTCTTCCTATGAAATTTGAAATACGTAAAGTAATCTATTACATTATTTTACTTGTGTATTAGTTCTTCCAAAGATATAGCTTTTAAATACTTATATTTTATTAGAAATTATTCACTCAATTCTACAATTTTCAGGAAAAGTGTGGTATCAGAAAAGAACGAATAGGGGAAGAGTCAACATGGGTGTTGTCTCGGTTTTATCCCATCTTGGAGGTATTTTTTTATCCGATTAGTGATAGCAGCAAATGTTTGACATTATTCATACTGTTATGAAATGAACTTTTTTGCATACAACAATTTTAAATGTCTTAGATATTCCAGGATAATTTATCTCCACCATTCTTTCATTGTTCCCAAGTTACCCTTTTTATGCATTATTCTCCATTAGTTCTAATTTACTTGTCATCTCACCTCATTTTGTCAACTACTTGTTTGCCGTATGTGTGGAGCCCTCATGGTTGGTATGTTGGTTTGTGTTATTTTGTCCCCAATCTTCGGTCCCATCATCCATTTGCTCGGCCTACTAATTTCTTGATTCGGTTACTGTGTTTGTCTTGGCTACCACTTCAGCACAAACATTTACCTGGTGGTGGTCAAATTCAAAAATGTTAGCAATCACTCTCTTGCTGACTAAAACTTAACCTCCCTAAAGCATGAATCGGACCTGCTCTTAGCTGCAAGCTTTGTTGGTCGAGCAAGTGCAAAAAACCTATCAACAAATAATCTCATGCTTAATCCAATGGAACATAAATAATCTAGCGAGATCCAAGTATGGAAGGAAGCAATTCAACATTATCACCTATTTCTTTACATTGCACACCACAGAAGCATAATCCTATTTCTTTATATTCAACCTTTCCTTTAATACTTGAAACTAAAAATAAAATTCCATGTATGCTTTGTTCAAGAACAACTATGATTGATCCTTGAGAAATGTGCATGTACATATGCTAGAACTACACTTACTATTTCCTATTACCATATTCTTCATTAAGGAAAAATTCCCTACATAAGCTTGACCCATCCAAATGACTAACAAACATGTAGCCATGGCCAATACTGCATGAATTTGTCAAGAACTTCTCAACACAAAGTCATCTATTTCACACTTTTCCTCTATTCTTCTCTGGACTCTATAAATTAAAATATCGCACATGCATATGCAAAGGCAGTGGAGGCAAAGAGAACTTACATTGGAAAGAGGCACAATGAATCCGTAGCACGCTCCAGAAGCAACTGCAAGGAGACAGAGCAGGCAATGGCCAGCTTGGACCGATGGATGATGACGAAACAAGCAGAGGCCTACAGGAGGCAAAATGCAGCAGTCGGGGAGCAGGTAAATCCAAAACATAGCACCTCAGCCAAACGGTACCATGGCAAGTCAATCCAAAGTGTAGCAACAACAAAGAACCAGCGGAGCTGCAGCAGAAAAGAGAGGCAAAAATGAAAGCAATAAGAAACCCAAATCTATGCAAAGGAAACGGGGTACTAAAAGCCTAGCCTGTTCAAAGCTTTCTGGGTTTGTACGACATGTGCGATAAACGCCAAGATCAGAGACGTTTCTTAGATCCACTTCGTGTGCGAAGAATCTCTACTGCGCACATGATCAGCCAAGAAAAAACGTGTGAGATTAAGAACAATAGCGCACATAGTTCCTTCTTATCAAATCTTTGTGAAAGTCACCTTATCACACATGCTTGGCAATTATGGACTGTTTATGATGTCATGCACCATAAAAGTTTGCTCATAGAAGAACACGCGCGATAGGACTTCATTGGACGTGGGTACAATGGATGAATCGTGTGGGATATATTCCATCTTCACATACAATTTTATAGGGACAACTATACACACTCTTACATCGAATCACATGCAGTCAAGGAAAAGTAAATGTGTGTGATTGTCTGCTTATCGCACACGTTCTATAACCACGAACTGTTTGTGACGGGGCATGCATTATAAATGTAGCACAACAGAATGCCGACTGCAATGGTAATGTGATCACAAACGAGTAGCAAGGATGGAGCGTTTGAGATATTGGAGATATCAGAGACAGTTGTCTGAAGACTCGCATTTGAGATAGATGTCGACATTGCATACGCTTAGTTATTCAAAACGTATGCATTCCCACACCCTTTCCCTGATGGTTTCTAAGTCATGTGGGAAGGCGCCCCCCTACCGCACACACTCACCTAGAGACGGTTGAAAATCCAGTGCGGAAAGGGGTTAAAAACCGTTTATATAGCAGCTCATTGTACCAGTGGGCCTTCGAGGCTCATCCTCGTTGTCGCTTTGGGACCGACCCTGCTTGTCTCCTTGGATATTGCTTTGCCGGCCTACTGGAGTACCCAAGAATTTTGATTGGTGTGGTTGGTGGGCTTGCCCGAAGTGCCATGAATCTGGCAAGGCCTATCTAGTATCCTATCTAGAGCGCTAGAGCCATCCTTGTTCCCTTTAAAGGGCTTCTTTTTGGGTCCAGCTTGCAAGCCGCTGAACCCTACATTGACTATTGGCTCCTCGGCGTCACTGCCACTATGTTTATTTCGCCGCTTGTTTCTATTGCACATAGATTTGCCATTCTCGTCGCGTGCCTCTGATGTGCCGGATTCACTCCTGCGGGAGCTGCGGGCCAGCTAGCTGTCCTCGCTCATGCAAAAGCGGGCCATCAGGGAAGTGAGGGCTGCCATGGTTCTTGGCTTATCCTGTCGGAGCTGACGGACGAGCCATTCATCTCAGATGTTATGCTAGAATGCTACAATTGCCTCAACATCGGGATATTTAACGATCTGGTTCTTTTTAGTTAAGAACGGATTCCAGAATTTCTGAGCTGATTCGCCCTCCTTCTGGACTACATGGCTAAGGTCATTGGCATCCAAAGGCCGAACATAGGTGCCTTGAAATTTTTCCCTGAAGGCCTCTTCAAGCTCCTCCCAGCTTCCGATGGAATTTCTAGGGAGGTCATGGAGCCAATGCCTCGCCGACCCTTTGAGCTTGAGGGGTTGGTACTTTATGGCATGGAGGTCATCACCTTGGGCCATGTGAATGTGGAACAGGAAATCATTGATCCAGACAGTCAGGTCGGTCGTTCCGTCTTATTGGTCGATATCTATGGGTTTAAACCCTTTTGGGAATTGATGCTCCATGACCTCGTATGTGAAGCACCCTGGGTGTGCGGGCCCTTGATATCGAGCCGTGTCTTTTCGGGCGTTGGCCATTGTCCTGGCCCATAGCTGTTCCCGAGATCTTTCATGCATGTCTAACCAAGCATTATGCCCTTGGGGCCAGCCGGTACCCGATCTTGCGATCCGTAAATTGATCAGGAAGGGGCTCTATTGGCCTGTATTTTGTCGCGCAGATCGAAGGGCCCGGGGTGTTCGATTGAAGTATTGCCATAGGGGTGGGTTTTAGTAGGGAGCTCTTTATGTGTCCCTATGGCCGATCTCGCCCTCTAGGTGGGCAATCAGCCTAGCCTGCGTGGCCGTGCGCGAGCGGTTCGTTATCCGCTGCCTCGTCGTGTCAGACAACATACATCTCTTTTGAAACGATAATGGGGGCCGCACCTCGGGCTTCAAGGTCCACTTTGATCGCAAGGATTTTCATCCATTTATCATTGAGCATGTTCTCATGAGTGTACAACTCCGTTATGATTAGCTGCCGCTAGAACCGTGCCTGCTTGGATGGGTTTATGGGTACATGAAGTCTTTGGGTCCGAGGCTTACATCATCTTCGGACTCAGGGAGGTAATCCTTGTCCGATCCGTTATTGAAGGTGCCCATGTCCTCGAGGTTTTCGTCCGTGGGTGTTCCAGCAGGCCCGTTCTATTGGGTGGGTGAGGCTTGAACATCCTCGCCCAGGTCCTCAACAGTGTCGGGGGCAACGCTATTGTTAGCAGCGCCCGAGGTGTTGGTCGTGCTTCTACTTTTGTTGTGACCCTTGGATCACCTTTTAGGGCGGTGACGCTTAGGGTTTTCATTGGGTTTCTCCTTAGACTTGTCTTTCGGAGTGTCGACCATGTAGACATCATAGGTAGATGTTGTAGCCCAATTCCCTATATGGGGTATGGCCACAGACGGACTAGTGCCTGAGGTATCACGGACGTCTTCGTCCATGTCGGTAGCCTCGTCAGAGCATTAGTCAAGCGCATCAGTCAAGTCTTCAACCGTGGCGACTAGGTGGGTGGTGGTGGGATAAAAATTTCCCTGTCGTGGGCTTTACGTCGATATGACCGTAGATGGAAGATGAGATCGCCATGTTTTGGATTCGGTCCAGCACCTCGTTTATATGTGATATCTCCTTCGTGTCCAGGACCTGGCTGCAGGCCGGACTGATCTGGAATACTTTGTCCGGGCTACTCGACATAGCACTGCCCTCTTGCTCATTCGTGTCTGATTCCTAGCTAGTGGGAGTAGTGACTGCGTCGGCCATGGATGACGCGAAATGCTGCCGCTGGGTCCAAAGGCGAGCTCGGCTCAAGGCCAACGTCCGAGGACCCATCATGTAAGGTGGATGCAACGATCATTGGATCTATCTCTGGGATCAGCTATAGGGGGAGGAGGATCCGAGGATCCTGTCGTAAGTCGGACCCAAGGCTACGGTGCCGGAGGGGTCTTCGCGCTGATCTGAGGTCCATCCCGAAAGGATCAGGTCTCTCTGGGCATCCGCGGTGTACTCTAGGCTCCCGAACGTGATGACTTGATTTGGAGCGAAGCTTACGACACGGCCTAGATGGCCGGTCGAATCGACATGCAGTGGAATGCTGCCGAAGGCGAAAATAAGATGTCACCAAAACTAATGCTCCTATCGATCTGCAGATGAGCCATTGACCCTTGGTGATCGAAAAACAAGGTCTCAATGAAAGCACCAATGTCGGTGTCAAAACCAGCAGACCTCGGGTAGGGGGGCCCGAGCTGTTAGATCGGATTGATGGGTAACAAGAGAGAGAACACACAGTGTTTATCCAGGTTCGGGCCCTCTTTATGGAGGTAAAACCCTACATCCTGCTCTTGTTGAGTATCAAAGTACAAAGTTGATCTACCACAAGATCGTGAATTGTGGTCTAAACCCTAGGGGTGTGATGATGAATGTCTCAATATGTGGATGTCCCTCTACAGACTAAACCCTTTGGTTTATATAGGAACCAGGCACTACAAAAAAATACACTTCCATGATGATTCGTGTTTGTCATAGTAGGTCGCGTTTTCTGTCATGCATGTACATCCATGACAATTTTATGACAGAATCAAGATAGTCATACCTGTGCTGTCATAGAAGTGTTCCATGACATTACCAAAATTATCATCACGGAAGTGTCCACTTCCATGACAATAAATCGTGCGTCACAGAGGTGCTTTCGTCAAGGGTGACCGACATGTGACGTCCACCGTAACGGAACGCCATTAAGCTATCAGGTCCGGTTTTGGATCCGATAACCCGTTAACAGCCCCGACCAATGGCGATTTTCCACGTGTAAAATCATCATTGGCTAGAGGAAACACGTGTTGGCTCATCGTTGGGACAGATGTCATCCACTCATTGGACCGAAGGCGCCTATGATACGTTGACACGTGGCACGGCCCAACTGAGGCCCATTCCTGTGAAAAGGTTGGCCCGTTTGACTTTGTCAAAAGGTGGCGGGTCGGCCCATGGAAAGCCTGTTAATGGCCTATTCGCATATAGCCCATTTATAGCCCGCTACACAGGGCCCGTTATGGTCTATCCGAATTAGGCCCAGTAGCGTCATTTGGGCCGTCCAATATGATTCCAGCCCGTTTTAACTTCCAGCCCATGTATGGCCCATGACGTCTTTCGGCCCATATGAGGCCCTTTGTAACTCTTGGCCCATTAACGGGCCGTGGTCAAACTGGCCCGTTATGAACAGTGTATCACTTTATACCCATTAACGGCCCATTATTCCATTGGGCCGTTTCCAGCCCATGTTATCTTTCGGCCTTCTCAGGGCCCATTTATTCTTGGGCTCATTTCCAGCATTCGGTTACTTACGGCCACTGTCACTTTCTGCTTGTGGGCTAAATTCAGCCCGTTGTTACAGTCGGCCCATTTGTGCCCCGTTAATATGTTGGGCCATTTTCATAGCATCATCAAATACGGCCTATTAACAACGGCCCGTTATGGTTGGCCCATGAACGGACGATTCCAACTCTAGCCCGTCTGCGGCCATAATGCAGTCTATTATTGGCAATTGTTTGGCCAATCGATCATACGGCCCATATAAGGCCCATTAATGATACGACCCGTAGAAAGCCCATTGTGTCTACGGCCCGTAGAAGGCCCATACAGCCCGTAGAAGTCCCATTGTTTCTGCGGCCGGTAGGAGGCCCAGTGTCACTACAGTAAATATGTAGCCCATGGTTATTGTGGCCTAGTTTTAAAAAATAGGTTATTGCGGCCACTAGCAAACCACGAAAAAAGAACTGCACTGACTACAAGCAAACAAATAAACAAGACAACAAGGAAATAAATAAGCAAGCAACTTACGCTAGGCTATCACGGCTATTACACATATTACATCCACTGGGCATCAAAGTTCGCCACCAGTGAAATTTAGGGAACAAAGCAGCATATAAACACCGCAGCAAAACAAGTCCAGAACTAAAACCACTTCAGAAGAGCTCAAGAAACAATATCTTGGGTACCCATAATGCTAGCAAGATGCTTAGCAAGCTTATTAACTTTCTCTTGTTTGGCGCCTAAATCCTCCAAATAACTTCTTTGTTGCACAAGAAAGTCGCTTTGAATTCTATAGGGACTTCCTTAGTACTTGACTTCTTGCCAACATATAGCCGATCGATGCCTTCGGTTTGTAGCTGAGGCCAAGAAGTCGAAGTGATTCAGGCAGCGAGTTCAAAGAGCTTGTGCCAGCAGTACTGGCTAGTAACTCGAACACTACATCAATGCAGGACTATGGGGTTTTCTCACTGTCTACACGATTGTTTTTATGACCTTTCTTGGAGACCAACAGGGTCGTGTCACTATCTTGAACCTTATCTACATTACTTTCTCTACCATTGCATAGTGGGGTGCTCTTCTCCAATATTTGTTTTGCATACTACAAGAGAAACAAGCAGACACATCACAGGTTTAGCATGTAGTATACAAAACTCATTTTGGTAAACCGGTTCAGTAGTAAGGTGGACACGATAACAGCATGAAACAAACATATATCTATGTACTATGGTCACTGTATTGTCCATATCATTCTATTTTATGTTGCCTAATCAAGATAGAGACACAGTTCAACTCATATATTTTTAAGACACGGCAGCATAGACAAAATATAAGTGTGAGAAACTACACAGCATTGGCAACACTTGTAATGTGCATCACATGAGAACATAACTATTTATACAACTTAAACTGAAATCAACATAGAGAAAGAAGTTAGAACAGCAATCCAATTAAAGAAATAGGTTTAAAACATACCTGTTGCGCCATTGGAGTTTCAATTGGATCCTTAAAATTCGAAACTAGTTGGTATGAGTAAATACAGTGATGCAACAGCAAAGGAGTATGGACCATAGCTACGGAATCTGACCTAAGAACAGTTGCTCTTCTACTTTCAACATGAAGTTTGGGTTAGCTGTGGTGGTCTTCGTGCTTTGGCACTGCAGTTGCTTTACAAACTGCTCGTGTGGGGGTACTCTGTGGTGGACATGGTGCTTTGCAACTATAAGTGGGTTACTATCCGCTGGGCTTGCGGTTAGATGGGTTGTAGCTAGTTCTCTACCCAATGGTGTAAGTGTGCAATCTGGAAGAGTCTCGATTATGTGTGGTGGGGCTAGTTTGTGGGCCAGTACAACCATTGTTCTATCTGCATCGACGGGTAGCACTGTCTTTTGTGAAGAACGGGTTTTGCTCCCTTAGATACTGCCATCACCCCTCCAATTCAAATGGTGATAAACAAGAAAAGAAATTGAGCGTCTGAGACATTGTATGATGAGCAGATGTGGTAATTCACATATATGTTGTCTAACCAAATAGGACAGCATGACACAATTTCACATATATGATGCCTAACTAAACAGGATAGCATGACACAATTTCAGATATATGATGGATAACTTAACATGATATAATGGCATAATTCAACATATGATGAGTAT
This sequence comes from Aegilops speltoides, assembly GCA_021437245.1. NCBI lineage: Eukaryota > Viridiplantae > Streptophyta > Magnoliopsida > Poales > Poaceae > Aegilops > Aegilops speltoides. The sequence goes on from CM038145.1 coordinate 101,705,815, forward strand.
CTAAATAGGATGACATGACAAAACTATATGATGTCTTTCTAAAATAGGTTGGGATGAAATAATTCACATACATGTTGTCTAAGTATACAGGATGGCATGATATAATTGACATAATTGATTTATATACTAAGCAGTTGGCACTCGCATGTATGATCTCTAAAGTAAGCAAATGGAATTCAATATTGTGCATATGATGTCTAAACTAAGCAATGCAAAACACCATATGCATGATATGAGAAATATAAACATTGCAACTTAGAACATACACCTCAGGTGGGATATAGGATTGGTCATCTGCTCTGAATCCTCCTCTAAGGAGCTCCCTGTAACCATCGAGATATATGCTTCAACAAGTACCATTGCCTGCTCTGAAGACCTTGTTTTCACCCCAGTTTTTTCCATAACCAGCTCAAATGGCTGATACACATGAAGAGTAGTTCAATATACACAGATTGTCGACAAATGGAATATGTAATGAAAAAAAAGATGGCATGAGATAATTGACATATATGATGCCTGGCTACATGGCGGTGCATAATTCACATATATGATAACTGTCTGAAAAACATGGTATTGCATAATTCACATATCTGATATAGAAAGCAAACAGGAGGCATTCACACAAAGCATGTCTAATCTAAGCAGATGGCATGGCAATGCAAGACACCATATGCATGATATGAGCAATATAATCCTGCCAGGTTAGAGCATGCACCTCGGGGGGAATACGACTGGTCATCTGTCTCTGAATCCTCCTCTGTGGAGCTATCTGTAACTAGCAAGAAATCTGCATCGACAGGTAGCACTGACTGCTCAGAAGACCTTGTTTTCACTCCAGATTTTCCCATGACCGACTCAAATGGCTGATGCACAGCAAGAGTAGATGAATGTATAAACATTGTTGACAAATGGAATACATTATGAAAAAAATATGGCACGATACAATTCACATATACGATGACTGGCTACACAGGATGGCATTGCATGATTCACGTATATGATGCCTTGCTAAAGAAGATAGCATTGCATAATCCCCACATACTCCCTCCGTTCCTAAATATTTGTCTTTTTAGAATTTCAAATGGACTACCACATACGGATGTATATAGACATATTTTAGAGTGTAGATTCACTCATTTTGCTCCGTATGTAGTCACTTGTTGAAATCTCTAAAAGATAAATATTAGGAATAATGAATATGATATAAAACAAACAGTGGCATTCACACAAAGCAAATCTAAACTAAGCTGATGGCATATAAGATGTAAAATGTAAGCAATGTGAGGCGCCATATGCATGATATGACCAACATCAGCATGCCAGGTTAGAGCAAACACCTCAGGTGGTAAACAGGAGCGGTCGGCTCCTTCTGAATCCCCATCTGAACAGTTATCTTCCTCTGGAATAAAATCTGGAAATGTGGGAGGGGGCCCACTTCGCCCACCATGTAGCGGCGTCTGCATGGCATTATATTCCCACGCTACGGTCTTCTCTTTTTCTCTACATGTTCAGTACGATTGTGTACAGTATCTGACATGCATAATAAAAAAATAGTTAGATTTTGTAAGGCCTAAGGGGTACATGCAAAAATCAAGACTGATGGTAGCAAACAAATGGATGGATCCAAAACTAATGATAACATGTATATTATAGCTTCAGTTTAAAAAGATAGACAATGGAGCATCTATTGTTTGTTGCCCACCCAACATGAACCACATAGAAGACCCCAGATGAACCAGATAGTAGACAGATACTATTCGTTGCTGCCTTGATATGAGACCCACGGGCATTTTAAAACTCAAGTTTGAACGATAAAGTGGCAGGTAATAATAACCGATGTATAACGTAAGCAAACACAAAAGACTGCGACCTCTCTTCCGGAACTGTGTAGTCCTCAGGTTCATTTGCTCAGTCGATGATGGTAATGTAGTTGGCATGGCTGCCGGCAACAGGGAAGATGATCTGAGGCGGCGAAAGAAAGTCTATAGGGGGGATCTCTGCTGCAGTGAACACTTCTGTCGATGGTGCACCTCAGGTGGGGTGGATGACGGCACGACAGGAGCAGGACATAACACACAGAGTTTTCTTCGACGCCTATCTAAAAATGAAGTAAATTTGTAAGGGCTCCTTAGAATTGGAGGATTCTATAAACGCATGGACAGGAAAAACACAGGAATAGGATAGGAATGCACGTGCAAAACAGAGCATTTGGAAACATAGGATTTCATCAACACAGGTGTTTGGTTCACATGAATTGGAAGAACACAGGAATGGAGAAACATGGTCAAATTAAAGTCAAACCACGTGAAAATGAAAAAATAAGAATCTTATTATCCCAGATAATGCAATTAGTTTTGTTCTTCATGCATATTAATTTGAAAAGGGCGTCCAAGTGAATATTAAAATTCCGTTTTTCTTTGAAAGAGACACCAAAGGAAAAAATCCTCGATTTTGCTTTGCTCCTCCTTCTAACCAAATGCACGAATAGTAGTACCATTGTAGTTCCATAGCAAAGGATCCCTGAGGGGTCGACATGAATGCAGAGTAACACGAGTGTACAACCTCTTTGGCATAATCTTGTGGACCTCAGCATCATTGGGTTGGACGTGGAGGATGGTGATGCTGGTGTGACTGTCGGAGGCGGGGAAGAAGATCTGAGGCCTCTAGAAACGGCGCCGAGGGTACTTCTCCGCTATGATGGACGGTTCCATCGTTGGAGGAGCTCCGGGGAGGTGTACGACGGCGAAGCTGAAGCAGGACAAGACAACCAACGTTAATCTGAAGTGGGACTCTAATATCATCTGCAATAGATGATGTAAAATACATCACCAAAAAGTGCTAGATGTAAAACGCATCAGCCGCGCCACGGCCACTTCGACAGATGTTGTAAGTATTGTTCACTCTGAACTTAACTGAAGAAACTGAACTTTATAGTCGAAACTGAATTTTACTATCGAAACTGATTGAACTAGTAGCAGAGCATTGCAATAGATGTTTAGGGCATTCGCGCACTAGTAGCAGAGAAGCAGTGATCTAAAGTGGTAGACGCTCGAGCGAGGAACGCACTAGCAGAGAGCAAGTCATGCAGTAACACCGTGAGCGAGTGCTAAAGCAGCAACTCCTGTAGCTGCCGGAGGTCGTGCAGCAGTAGCAGCAGCAGCAGCAGCAGCGCGAGCGAGAGCAAGAGCAGAGCAGCAGCATGAACTAGAGCAAGAGCGGAGCAGCAGCGCAACCGACAGCAATAGTAGAGCAGAGCAGCAGCACGAACGAAAGCAAGAGTAGTGCAGCAGCGTGACTGACAGCAAGAACAAAGTCGCAACACGAGCAGAGCCGGAGCAGCTGCAGCTAGTGCCGGTGTGGAAGTCGCTGCCGAGGAAGCAACGACATGGGGGAGAGACGCCATGGATCATGTGGCCGTCGATGGCGCCATCGATGGAGACCCGCCATGGCTGCTCGGTATCGAGCACCGGCAGCCCTGTGAGATCGAATAAAAGATAAAATGTAGCGGTGAGTGCAGAACATCCTTGGTGGCACCGAGTTGGCCTCGGCTTCATCGGAGGAATTGGTGGGGTGTTGCGGTTCCGGTGGGGCAGGTCAAGACGGCGCTGTTGGGATGGAGGTGGCACGATAAACGAGGCAAACATTGGGGCAGCTCCTTGGAGGTGGAGGATGGGGCGGCTGATCCGATGGGACGACGAGATCGACGACGGATCCTCATCCGGTGTGGTGGATGAGGGACGGCGAGTTGTTGTGGTGGACGACGTATTCGGGGAAGAGTCTCCGGCTGGGCGGCAGTCGGAAGGCCGACGGAGGAGCGTGGGGTTTCGCGGGTTTTGGCGATCTCAGTGTATGAATGGGGGAACGAAGGGGAAGGGAGGGGAGCCATGGCTTAGGGACGCGCTTGTCCAAAATGTAGGGTAAGTTACCAGCGTACCCCCACCGGTTTTGACACCGCAATGTCAAGCTTCATTTCCGGCTGAGGGGTAGAAGGGGGATTTCGCGTGTCTGGGCTGCGGGACCGATTTCGGATGCTGAGTAAGTTTTCACACGCGTCAAAATTTCGGCATAACAAGGCGCGGCGTGGGTTGAAGAGGCGGGAGTTTCAAAGCAGGTGAGATAAAAGATACTCGAGCTTGAAAAATTCGGGATAACAAGGTGCGGATTCCTTGTTCGGCAGAACAAACTTAATGTGTAAGAAAAACAATTCATACAAGACACAAGAGAGTCATGTCCCCTTTTACTATATTTCTATAGATGCCATTGAAAAAACTACAAGAAAAATGTAAATAAAATCGGGAGAACAAGATTACCTCATGCGAAGACCAAATCGATTCGCACTTCCCTCAACAACAGCAAAAAACAAATCAATTCCCACCAAAAGAAAGAGTAATGACCCTTTTTATATGATTACAAATGCCAGGATCTCGAATTTCAATTTTTTAATCCACGTTATGTTGAATTCGAATATATCGTTAGGTGACCTTGCGGTTTATAATTGATGTAGTCGTACATTTTGATCTTCCCTCATATATGAACATTTTACTCCACCCTGTGAACATATATATTATCGTCTACCATATGGACTAAATTTGAATCAATTTTCCTTACTTGAATACGATTGTTGTCAAGTTATACAATCATTTAAATATTATCTTGATAACAAAAAACATGCATATAGCAGTAATCATATTTCACTATGAACTACATGTACCATACGATCTCCAATTCAAATATTTGTATCCATTTTATGTTGAATTCAAATCATAGTACATTGGTCTAGGTAGCAAGATGTTCGGGATAATCTAAACCCTGTTTTCATATGTATAATTTTTGGCTGAAGTGGGACAAGTTTTGGTATAAGCTTCTCGCAAAACTGGAGATTCTCTCAACAAGCCTCGTGGTTCTGAGAGGGAACACGTCACCTTTGTGTGTGAAATGATATACGCTGCCTCCCCCCTGATTTTCTTTACAGAGGCAACATAGAACTATATGAGTGCCCTGTTAAATTTTGGAATTATTTCGGGTTCGTTTGGCCTTTTTATACATTAATTGAGTTTCTAGACTTTTAATGTGCATAATCCAAATTTGAACTATAGGCACATGCTCTGGTGCACCAAAGTTGGTTGAAAAATCACATGTGTGTCCTTGGTTGAATTTCTAGGTCCCACGGAAGAAATGAGAATGAAATTCAAACATCTGGGCGTCGTGACTCGAGCAGGAACATCAAGAAACTTGGATTTTAAATTCATGTAAATCCAAACTCGCCTGGAAATCATGAAACTTGGCATGGTGTCATGTCATGGCACTAACATCATGTGGTAAAAAATTGGGCCGATTTGGAACAAGTTTTGGTATAGGGGCCGTTTGGATTATACCCACACCAGCCCGACCAAAACGACGGCATGCCAAAATTTTGGCGAAGGAAATAGCCGCCAGGAACTCGCCCACACGCTAGTGCAGAATCACAACGGCTGGCCAAAAAGTTGGCTGTGAGCCAAAAACTTGGCTGCGATCCAAACACTGGCCCAACCTGTGGTCAACGACCAAAATTTTGGAAGGGTGGCTTGGGGCTACCATCCAAACAGCCCCATAAGCTTCTTGCAAACCGAAGCTTCTCTCAAGAAACCTCGTGGTTCTAAGAGGGAATGTGCCACCTTTGAGTGCGAAAAGATATACGTTACCCCCCTTGAGTTTCTTTACAAAGGCAACATAGAACTACATGAGTGCCCTGTTAAATTTTGGAATTATTACAGGTTCGTTTGTCGTTTTTATACATTAATTGAGTCTCTGGTCATTTAATGTGCATAATTCAAATGTGAACTACAAGCACATGCTCTCGTGCACCAAAGCTGGTTGAAAAATCACATATGTGTCCTCGGGTGAATTTCTAGGTCCCATGCAAGAAATGGGAATAAAATTCAAACATTTGGGCATCATGGCGCGGCCGAGAACATTGAGAAACTTAGTTTTAAAAACCTTGTAAATCCAAAACACGTCTGAAAATCATGAAACTTGGCATGGTGTCAAGTCATGGTACTACCATGTTGTGGTAAAAAAAATTGGCCGAATAGGAAAAGATTTTGGTATAAGCTTCTTGTAAACCGAAGCTTCTCTCAAGAAGGCTCGTGGTTCCGAGAGGGAACGTGCCACCTTTGAGTGTGAAACAATATACACTACCCCCCTTGAGTTTCTTTACAAAGGCAACATAGAACTACATGAGTGCCCTGTTAAATTTTGGAATTATTCCGGGTTCGTTTGTCCTTTTTTATACATTAATTGAGTTTCTGGTCATTTAATGTGCATAATTCAAATTTGAACTACAAGCACATGCTCCTGTGCACCAAAGTTGGTTGAAAAATCACATTTGTGTCCTCGGGTGAATTTCTAGGTCCCATGCAAGAAATGGGAATAAAATTCAAACATCTGGGCATCGTGGCTCGGCCGAGAACATTGAGAAATTTGGTTTTAAAATTCTTGTAAATCCAAAACACGCCTGAAAATCATGAAACTTGGCATGGTGTCATGTCATGGTAGTACCATGCTGTGGTAAAAAAATTTGGCCGAATAGGAACAAATTTTGGTATAAGCTTCTTGCAAACCGCAGCTTCTCTCAAGAAGGCTCGTGGTTTTGAGAGGGAACGTGTCACCTTTGTGTGCATAATTCAAATTGGAAATACAAGCACATGCTTCAGTGCACCAAAGTTGGTTGAAAAATCACATGTGTGTCCTCGGGTAAATTTCAAGGTTCCATGCAAGAAATGGGAATGAAATTCAAAATTCTGGGCGTCGTGGCTGGGCTGGAAACATTGAGAAACTTAGTTTTTTAATTCCTGTAAATCCAAAACATGCATGAAAATAATGAAACTTGGCTTGGTGCCATGACATGGCACCAACATGATGTGGTAATTTTGCAGTCTGATTTGCGAAGCCGCACACATTAACAATCAACAAACTCATTTTGGAACAAGTGCTATCACGTTACAATCAGAAACACAAGTATTATTGAAATTGTGGGCGTTCTATTTACTACCATTTACGTGCCGCCACGCATCCCCTTTTTTTATTAGGTAGAAGGTGTTGTGCAGGGTAGCTATTTGAGTACGAGAGGCATGCGATCAGACCCCTGTGCGTGCTTACCGGGAGGAGAGCCCTTTGACCTCCATCTACCATCCACCTCTCTCCCAAGGTCTCCATTAATGGCGCCCGAGCCTCTGTTTAATGGCGTGGCTATGTCTCAGTTGACTGAGATTTAAGAGAGAGAAAAGAAAATCTGAAAGCACAGATCTTGATGTAAGATCTGACGGACCTATATAGCATCTACTGCGACTTATAGCAAGACTGATGAATATATAAGGACGACGACCAAGGATAATAATTGTCTTACATAATTAGGAAGATAATTAAAAAAGGCACATGCGGCTACGCCCGAAATAGACAAGGGCAAAAGAAGAAGGAAGACAACAATCTGGCTCGCTGGTCTCTACTTTCTTGATGCGTTGCTGCAGGCCACGGGAACTAGTCTCCGCGGGGAGCGGCGATGAGCTCTTTCGTGTCCTCAAGACGCTGCTTGAGAGCATCCACGGATTCCTCCACTAGCCTTTGGCGCTCGATGCGGAGCATGTCATTCTCGTCCATAAGTTTCTTGACGATGACGCCGGTCCTCTTCAACAAGGTACTTGTCTCCTCCTACTGGTCTGCACTTCGAACGATTTTCGCCCTCAGTAGGTTGCGCTCGGCCCGGAGCCTCTCATTGCCCTCCCTTAGTTGCCGGATGATGCCGGTAGCCTGTTAAAACGAGGCTTTCATGTCGTCCTGCAACCTCGCCCAGCCGGAGATCTGATCCATCTGGCTATGGACGATCGCATGCATGCACCTGTAAGAGTCATCGCCTGCCCACAAGACATGTTCCCAGGTCGCCGCGGCGCGGCGGGACATCTCTGCTGCATTCGCAGTGCGACGAGATATCTTTGTTTCTTCCGCGGCATGGCCGGACCAGTCTGCTGCATCGACGGCGCGGCGGGACCTCCGTGCTGCTTCGGCGGCGCGGCAGGACCTCTGTGCTGCTACTTCCACATGGCAGGACATGTCGGCTACTTTTGTGGCAAGGCGGGACATCTCTCGGGCTTCCGCTTCCATGCTCGCCTCTCCCTAGTGGTAATCTCTCGACCCAGAACTCATGCTGGCCATGGCAAACGTAAGGGAAGGATGCCGAATGACTTGTTTGTTTTTGTGGATGAGGAGTTGAGGAGGAATGCACAGTCATCTTGGCATAGTTGTATTTATAACCGAGTACTAATACGCTCCTAAGTGGGAAACCATTTACGTTGTGATCGGTGTGAACAGGTTTGCAATTAAATATAGTGTGGTAGTAGTAGTAATTTGGAATGTGACGAGATGCAAGCTCAAAATTTATTGACGGTTCTAGTTTCGAAGTGCGGCACTATTCCTGGATGGCGTAACGTGGGCACGTGTTCTTGGCCATGGTGTAGCATATGCCATGGTAGTTCTTTTTCTACTGTTGTGTACATGCAATAACTGGCACCATCGGATATATATCTTATGGTTATTGGGGCGTTCGAAAGGAATAGCCGCGTGGCGAGCTATAGACTAGTCTTTTCTTCAGACGCATTAAACCTATCTCTCGGGACTTCTCGCACGCACCATCTCTAGCTCCCTAGGTCGATGCCACCCACATACACTTGTACTCTGAGTTTAGTAAGTTATACAGGAAGAGAAGAGGTGCACGCATGCACTTGTCCTCTCTCACACACGCATCTGTTTTTTCTCGAAAAGGAGGATGATGACCCCCAGCCTCTGCATCTGGGAGTCACACACGCATCTGTAGCTATGAATTGTAGTGTTCTCAACCATCCGATCGGCTCTATCATAGGATTCACACTGCTCCTTGGCCTTGAGATTGAGAAGTTTAAAACACGAAGGCTAAGCTAGATGCGCGAGGTTTTGGTTAATGTGTGGGCCGCACACGGCACCAACATGACACGAGCTTCGTCTGCCTGGTGCGCAATCTGGTGAGTTGTCCAACACAACCAGGCCCTTCTTGGTATCTGCGCCTCGACTTATGCGCAGAGAAATTAGGGTCGGGGGGAGTACTAGTAGTAGTACTACTACTTTGATGTGTCGCGTCAACTCGCACAAGTATGAAACACTTCGTGAACAAACAAGCATATACTCCCTACGTTCCAAAATACTACTTGACTTCCATTTGTCCAAAAATGGATGTACCTATATACTAAAACATGTCTAGATACATCTATATTTTGACAAATGGAAGGCATGTATTGTGGAACAGAGGGATTACTTGTCATCAAAATGGATAAAAAGGGACATATCTAGAACTAAAATATGTCTACATACATCTCCTTTTATCCATTTTGATGACAAGTAGTACTTCTTACCCAAAGGAACTTTATATCCAATGAGACACAAAATATCCGTTCATTGTTGGAAATTCTTGATCGATGTCGAAGTAATTGCTGCATCGCCACCAAAACCCACCATTTCTTAAGCTAAAGTAGACCGAGCTAATCCCTATATTAGCATATTACTAAGATAAACATAAGGCACTGTAGAAACATTTAGGATGTGAGCTTGTCAATCTGAATGTGGAGGGACACCAGCTTAGCCCCGGCCAGCAGCTTGGGTGGAACTATGAAGAAGGTCAGCTCCTGCACGGCGACATCGTCAGGATCCTTCTGCTTGTCACCTCCATTTCCACCTTGATGGCGTCGGTCGTGCCTTTGGGCTCCCCCGGCGGGCCGTTCGCCCACAGCTTGGCCACGTAGTGCGGCAGTGGGGATGCCCCCGCTCTGATGCAGATGACCGACATGGCGATAGGCGCACCGATGTTGAGCACGCCGCCGACCAAGAAAAACGCGCGACCGTCCTCCTCCGCGAACAGCAAGAGCCGTGGCTCCGACAATGGCACTTCCAGCTGGAGCACCTTGCCATACTGGATCCTGTGCATGGGCATGGGATGCGTGGTGCTAATGTGGTGGTAGAGCGCCGGCGACGGCGCCGTGGCCGCAGAGCGAGCCTGGCGCATTTGCGGTAGCGGCGGACACAGCGCTCGGTGATCGGCGAGCTTGTGGTAAGTGGCGTAGAGCCCACAGCCTTCATGCGGGCACTCCACCCTCACCGATGAAAGGATGGCGTCCACCGCTGTGTTTTGCATGTCGAAGCCACCAACGCGCTCGCACTTCTGGCACTGCCGCTGGTTCCCGAGGCACTCGACGCGGCAGTCCATGCAGGCCAGGTGCCCTCCCTTGCACTGCAGAAATCAATCGAACATCACATCAATCAAGAAACCTGCACCTTGCTCGATCAGCCGAACGGATGAGGTGTATTCGAACCTCATACACTGGAAGCGTCAAGGGGCGGAGGCACAAGGGGCAGTGGAGCAAGGTGAGGTCCATCGATACCATAGAGAGCTCCATTGTCGGGTCCTGTTCTGTCTGCATGATCTCGCCCTCCTCATGCACAACCATCTCTTGCTTTAGGGCCGGGGCATTACAAAGCATTACTATCACATATTTATACTACTTCAAGATGCATTAAATCAACACATGCAAGTATCAAAAGGAAAGTCATGGCATGCATGCATGCGTTGTAATTAATGCATTGGTAAACGCAAACTATTGAAATATATCGATTGTAGTGCTTTGATGTGTCACGTCAACTTGTACAAGAACGAGAAGTTTGATTATCCTCTCCCTCACGGACTTAACTGCACCTGCCTTTGGCTGTATGACAGGTTGGCCACCCACCTGTTGGGCCCACCTGTCATACATGCAAAGGCAGAGCGTCCCTCCTCGCCCATGGCGTGGTGGTGGCGAGACTAGGAGAAGCTTTAGCTACACGCTCTCCCTCCCGCACGCGGTGGACATGCAGTAGTTCAGTCGGTGTCAGATGGCCAGAAGCATACTGTAGTACTCCTCCAGTGCAGTAGTACTCCATCATTGTTCGACTTCCCGAAGAGGCGAAGAGCCAAGCGCAGCCCGGACGCTCGTGTGTCAGTTTCATGTGTAGAGTAGTCTAGGATAGCGTGTACCGTGCCTATAAGCTTAAAATCATTGGGGTCGGCTCCATGCTATGTGGCCGTCTCAAAGTTTTTTTTAATTAAAATAGTCTTCTGGCCCTACCTGTCATCCTGGTGATTGTAGTTTGCACACTCATCTGGTCAAGATAGGAATATATATTTTAATTTGTGGTGGGTAAATGCTAGAGGTTGCAGCAAATATATTGTACACTGCGGGTCTTTCAGCCAAGTTTAGAGGCAAGCATGTGGGGCCAGTGCTATGATGTGTCGCGTCAACTTGTACAATGAGGAGAAGCTTGATTTTACTACTACACGCCTTCTCCCTCGCCCATGCGCGCGGTTGCTCGCAAACGAGGACAGGCTTTTGCTTATAGTACTACAACAAGCTATCCCTCCCGCTCGCGGTGGACGAACATGTAGCAGTGGATTCAACACTGTAGAAGCAGTAGTAGTAACATCATTATTCGTCTTCTCGAAGAGGCGAAGAGCCAAGCGCAACCCGAACATGGCAGTTGCAAACATTGGAGCACGCATATAGCCAGGCTCTTGCATGAGACAAAATTGCTATGTGAGCCCACTATTGTAGTACGTACTTGCTAGTATAGCCCTGTAAACCAGAAAGGAGTATTTGCCTTTTTAGAGATTTTAACAAGTGACTAGACTACACCGAGACGGAGTACATATGGAGCAAAATGAGTGAATTTGCACCATAAATAAATATGTAGTTCTCTCGTTTTCCTCTCCGAGGTGCACAATATTGAGTATACTGACTAGTCTCTTTTTGACATGAATTTACTTTTTTTGACACAGTACAGATGCAAGCGCTCATATACACGCATATACACTCACCCCTATGAATGCACACATGCACACCCTACCCCTATGAGCACCTCCGAAAGACTGAGCCGGCACTATCATCTTGAAATTTGCGAAGTCACCATAGGCACGTCGTCATCGACGGGAACGTCTCCTAACACGCGATAGACGCGAATGGCAGTCTCCTCCATAGGTGCTTGAATGCCAAGGAGGGAGAGGGTAACGGTTCCCGAGACGTTGGACGGTCAATGATGCATCCTCAATTACATGCAGAGGGAACTAATTGGAGAAGCAGAATAGAGCCAGCACGATGTGAATGTAACAGAGTTTGGACCCTCATATAAAGGCACCCCACCACTCCAATCCATCTACTCCTAAGTCTCTGCGCAACACTGCTCACTCCAATCCAAGATCAAGTGACCAGAAGCCACAAGCACCTATGGAGGCGATGGACGCGAGCAGCAGTCGGCTGTGCCAAATCATCCAAGACGCCGGCCTGCAGCCCTGCACCGCGTAGCGTTTCCAGACGGTGCTGGCGACCGCTGGCGTCGTAGCCCTCGCCGACGCCGGTTTTGCCTCTCACATGGACAACATGATGGTCAACTCCATCCGCAAGTTCACCGCCATCAAGAAGCACGCAGACAACCTTGCCGTACTACTCCAGCCTGCACGTCGAGGCTCCTCATTGCCTGCCACCCTCATCGGCCTCCATCGTGACGAACTCTTTCAAGCCCCGGTGGCCCTGCAGGTGCCGGAGGTCGCGACAAAGAATGTGCACCTCGAGGCCGCGCTCGCTGTGCAGCGCCTCGCCATGCAAGAAACCGTCGACCTACACATCCATGTCTACGAGGAAATCGTCTACATAGGCCACTACAAGGCAAGCGAGGACAGAAATACATTGGCCTTCTTCCAGCAGCTGGTATCTTTGGACGCCATTCTTTAGAAGCACGTCGACCTGGCCATGAAAGCCGCTGCTACTTAGGCACTGTTGGGTGGGCCGGCACCCTGAGTTGAGGAGGTGGACGTCGTCGGTGGATGCATCTCTTCTTCTTGCCTCCTGTAACCAGCACTGCATCGCCTCGTAGCCTTCATGTTTTATTAGTATAGTACTCCCTCCGTTCCCAAATATAAGTCTTTCTAAAGATTCCAGCAAGTGACTACTACATACGGAGCAAAATGAGTGAATCTACACTCTAAACTATGTCTACATACATCCGTATGCTGTATTCCATTTGAAATAGTATCTAAAAAGGCTTATATTTAGGAACGGAGGGAGTATATGGCATTTTATTCGGTCGTAGCGTTTTCCTTTGTGAGGTGGGGCATGGTGAGCAAACCCACCGCGCCGACCGGGCGTCGACCGAGTTTAGAATTAGAAGAGAGAAACGAGGGAGGAGATCTAGTTGTAGCACAGACGCTGTTGTCATATGGGACTCGTGTTGATAGAATAGGAGTACTGAGCACTCGTACCTCTTTTTTTAGGGAAAAAATAGTCGTATGTCTAGTACCACTAGTTGGGTGCGTGCGACCTATAGCTGTCATCACATTAGGTCTCCTTTTCGAACCGCAGCTATGCTTCACAATACATATTTTTTCATGCATTTATCCTCCTATATGTACTCCTAGGCTATTTCCACGTGCTCCCTTTCGCCGACATGTGGGACATAGAGCATCTGGGTCGTAGTGCATGCACGACTCGGAGCATATGTCGGGGTACTTTACATTTCAGACCTCACGAATTACATGCAAACCCCCGTAGAAGAATAAATAAATAAATAAATTACTACATGAAACCGGATTATTTTGTAGAAACCGAAGCACGTTCATTAAATTTTGGACATAACACGTTTATAAAAAATGACGGGCCTAAACCAGTCTAATGGCCTCTTTGATTTTTCCCGCAAAAAAGGGCCTCTTTGATTCGCAGGATACTGAAAACACAGGAATGGGGAAAGTATGATGGCGATGAACCGAGACGAGGAGAACTCTAACTCCGTTAGAGGTTAGAGTTAGATTCTAACTCTGAACTAACCCTGAACTAACTCTAAACCAAAGAGGTGTATGCATGGCAGGGTTAAATTGACAATAAATGCTCTTTCTCAATCATTTGACTACTTTGGACCCTATTTCCTGCCGGATTTGGTGTGCCCGGCTCTTGTGTGGCCTCCTCCCGCTCACAATTGACATAAAGGAACCATCTTTACAAATCAAGCATGCAAAACATGATAAATTTTACTTTTTCCATACAAATGAGATATCCCACTTAAACATACAAGTCGTCAATCAAGCTTCACAAAAAAACACTCCATGAAACAAAGCATGAGCTAACTCATCACGGAAGTCATTCACGATAGGGAGGGAGCCCGGAGCCCCTCACGCACCGAGGGAGGAGCTCGTCATCGTCGCTCTGGAGGAAGGCTCTGTTGAGCCCAAGCCCCGGGAACCCCTCCGACGGTGGCGCTTGCGAGTTGAGGTCGACACCGGCATGGGTAGCAGGGCCGCTTGCCGCCAACTGGGAACTTAATCTTTGGGCCTCTAGAAATAATGCAAGCCTGAAACTAAAATACCTAGAAAGGTGAACTGAATCTTTGGGCCTCTAGAAATAATGCAAGCCTGAAACTGAAATACCTAGAAAGGTGAAGTGAATCTTTGGGCCTCTAGAAATAATGCAAGACTGAAACTGAAATACCTAGAAAGGTGAACTGAATCTTTGGGCCTCTAGAAATAATGTAAGCCTGAAACTGAAATACCTAGAAAGGTGAATTGAATCTTTGGGCCTATAGAAAGATTTATTACCTCCTCAAGCAACATCAAACAATTCCATGCGTGCACCACAAATCTATACCAAGTTTGATCAGGATCTACTTTTCCAAATCGGAATTAGCGCTAGAGCGAGCAAGATCAATGGTATGGCTGTGAGACAGAGAAGGAATGAACAAACTCACCCCTCTCGCGACCTCCCTAGTAGATGCTCCGCCGCCGCGCATGACAGAGGGAGAAAAACGACCAGAAGCGGGGCGACCTTCGAAGACCGGAGGGAGAGGGTAGCTGGATTAGGGCGGTGGAGGCCGAAAGGAGAGGGCGGCCGGAGGAGAGAGAGGGCGAGCGGCGCTTGGGTGGGCGGCCCTACGGGGAACAGAGAGGAATCATGCGAGGGGGGGAGGGAGCAATCTGGTGCAGGGAGGGGAGATTTTTTTAGTTCTCTTTTAGTGGGCCCAAGGATAACTAAACCAATTAGAACCTCTCCACCGGGCTAGTTTTTTTAGATGGGTTAGAGCAAACTAGCTCAAACTAACCCCTCCTATTTCGATAATTTGAGGCTATTTCAACCCAAACTAGCTCTAACTCAGGGATCCAAACAAAGAGGAGTAGTACTGTGCATGCTACAGTCTGGACCGTAGCACATAGTTTTTTATGGCCATATCACCACATTGTTTTCTACTGCTGGTTCACTGGGCTACCATGGTTCGCACTGCTGGCTCACTAGGCTGCCATGGTTCGCACTCCTCTGACCTGAGTAGTAGTAGTATATACCGCATCATTCTTTGCTCCTTCTTACTATGTACTTCGCCAACATGTGGGAGAGCCAGCAGCCGGTCGACGTGTCATGTACCAGATTAGAGTGCGGAACGGAAGGGGGCATCACCCCAGTCGTAGCGCTAGTGATTCGTGACTATAGTGAGTAGTAATATCACAAGTCTTTCCAGCAGTAACGCGTTGTCAAATCGCACAACCCGACCTTTCCAGAGTAAGTTTGAGAATCCGCCACTCCCTCACCCTCCTCGCCTCTCTGTCAAACCGCCTACCCAAAAACTGTCGCACATACTGCCCGGGAAAACCTCGCCCTCAACTTTTAACTATGCGAAAATAGTTCGAGCTTGTTCGTTCTATATAAATACATACTGTATGTTTATTCACCCGTGGGGTTGTTCAATGAATGGAGGGCCGGGGAGCACAAGTGAACAATACTAGTACTACTAGTAGTAAGTAGGAGTTGTATAGTTAGTCACCTTAAATAGAGAGTTTGTTTTCTTTAATGCCACGTACACAAATTGAAACGCTTGTTGTGGAGAGAAAAATATAATCACTCCACTATATATGTATGCAGGGGCTTGAGCGCTTGCTTTACTAGGGTTGATCTCTGCATTCTCTCATCTTCTCCAGATCTAAACAAGACAACGGTAGCAAAATTTTCTCTCTGCTCACCGCTGGTCACAGATCCGGCCGGATCTCTTCGGCCGATGTGTGTAGAGGACTAAAAGGTGCGTCATTCACGCGGTCATCGGTGCCGAGGGAGGAAACCCACAGCTGTCGGCGGGGCCCGATCCTCTGCCCGTGCCGTTCTCTCCGACACAGCGCCGACTTGGGAGGTCCTCCGACCCTTCTTCCTCCCTGCCGTATTGGGCGTAGATCGGACCTGCCGCCGCCGACATCCCGACGAACCTCAGGTACAAGTTCTTCAAAAGTGGCCTTGCTCTACTGCCCTAGCTCCCAATGTGTCTGCATGTGCATCTTTTCTACTTCCATCAGCTCTTCCAAATCCACCTAAATTTTTAGTATTATTAGAGGTAGAGCTACTTCATGCATTCGAATCTAGGACTTGGTTCAAACAACGAAGAAAGGGGAGAAATCATAGCATGAATCTAGGACTTGATTCAAAGAGGAAATAACAGGGGGAAAGTAGTAGAGACCGGGTACCCAACCGATCTCTTGGTTGAAAAGGGAAATAATGGGAAAACTCAGTACAAACTGGATAAGGAACAGATCTATTATTGGTTGAAAAATGGATAGAAAGTGGCGGCTGGTGGACAAGTCAATAGAGTATGTCCAGGATTAGATTTTCTGCCCTCACATAGTAAAAGGTCTCCAGGATTAGATTTGCTGCCCTCACATAGGAAAAGTTCTCCAGGATTAGATTTGATGCCCTCACAGAGCATGAACAAACTCGGCATCACTACTTCATGCCTCCTTGTAGGTACATTGTGCCGATGTGTCCACTGTCGCATGTCCTTATACCAATCTTTTGCTATTGTTAATGTAAGGGTGCATGTAAAATGAAGCGATCACACCTTAAGGACATGTCTAACCAGTGTTATTGTCAATCTAATGCCTCCAGTGATATGATGCAATTAAACTGTGTTAACAAATGGTACTCCTGCTATTTTCCCAAGTATGATAAGTAAGTTGCTTCTTTACGCTGCTGAGTGACCCGGTGTCCCCATGGTCCCATGCCCTTAAACCAACTCTTTAGCTTCAGTTGATTTACTGTATCTGGTAAACAAGCAATGCCACCATTAAAGTAATCCCATATTTGACGAATGTCATAGTTGATTGTAATGCTTCCGATAACATGAAGCATTGCTGGCGTTTTAAAACATCTACTGTCCTTGCGTGATTGCCATGAACATACTTAATATGCTTCTTTTCATTTCGTGTATGTTTTGTATATTCTTATTGACCAGCAACTGCTTACTTTCTATCTTTTTGTGCAGATAGGGATATCCATTTCACCTGTTGCTATTGTGACCTTTTGGTGAACTGCACAAAACACTTTCTTTTGGAATGAGTGTCTTGTGCAGTTCAACTAAAATGTCACATGGGCAACATCTCTCAATTTTGGTGGAATTGCACAAAATGGTGATTGGAGTTTCCAAAATCTCCATCAAATTCTGCTTGTAATCTCGTGCAACATTTTATTAGCTTTTGCAAGATGAGCCGCCACTGTCACCACAATGGCACTTTATTTTAGTGGAACTGCACAAAAGGATAAGCAAATTAGAGTTGCACCTTACATGAGCAGGACAACCAACCTCAATGTTGCTGAATTTTAGTCAAACTACTAAAGAAGAACCTGCCAGCTCACGAGAGCAAGTACTTTCTTGCTAGCTGAATGATGCAATCTTTGCTTCATTTCAGGTGAACTACAGAAAACGGCGCATGAATTGAATCATGGATCTGCAGGTTGACCTCATTCGAGTGGAGTTGCAGGTTCACCACATCGAGTCATGGCGGTATAGGGCCCCTCACACTAGTTGCTTCAACAAGTGCCACTATTATAGTAATCATGCTCTTTCTTATCTGTGCAAACAGGAATACTCTACTATAGATGTTGTGATGGTCAAGAGCATTCGCCAAGTTCTTGGGTTCTATGACACGGCTAGCCAAGATGGATTTAATCCCGATATTCACTTTATCAAAAGGCTCTAATGGGTTGGTTTTGAATCTTGCAAGCTGGGAATCACTGGGATGTGTAGGCATCTTTGTTGTACTTATTATTTGAATCTTATTTGTTGGTTCTGAATCTTGGAAGCTGGGAATCAATGAGATGTGTAGGCATCTTTATTGTACTTATTGCTCGAATATTATTTGTTGGTTCTGAATCTTGCAAGATGGGAAACACGGCATGATGATGCAGATGACAACAACCATAACAAATTGTTCAAACTTGGTAGTATTTTCTGTGTGAAAGTGCGGCAAATGTGTTGATCATGTGTGTCCTTAGAATAATAATTCTAATTGTTGTGCATGTAGATCCTGTGGCACTGATAGAACGAGCCAATGCATTTCTTGTTTTAAGAATACATTTTAATTAAAGCTAATTAAATTTAAGTAAAGTGACCACTAACACTTGTTATTACAGTACCAATATAGACCCGACGTGTGTGGCCGGAATAGGTTTCTTAATGGAGGCGTTTGAATGCGCCGAGGGTGCATATTCTGTCGGGCGTGCAGCGGGCGAAGGAGGGGTAGTAACTATTGTCTCCTATACACACTCAGTTTACTATTGAATCCAGTTTCCCGAGAGCTGAAAAATGAACTATTGTTGCCGCCTACTCACTTGTTCACTTGAAGAGACTCCTATGGCGATCTGAGGGGTGAGCCTGCTGGATATGGACTTCAGCAAGGAGTTCACCTTTGAGTTCTCCGTTCAGTCCCATGGAGACACCAAGTTGAATGTGATGTACACCAACGATACGGACCCGGTGAAGCTTTGCCTCGCCAAGTTCAAGCAGTACCTACAGGACGAGAAATCACAAGGTCGCAGGACTAGACCTTGTGCCCATCCATTCATCTCCTGACAGGGACCAGTGGATCGTGGTCGCCTAGGTATGTGTGCGAGACGAGGTTCTTGTCTACCAATGCTATAGAGCAATCAGAGGTTCTGGAGCATTCGCCCATTTCATCGACAGCGCCGACTGCGCCTTCGCTACGGTGGAGAGAAGGAAGAACGCGACGATTCGGCCATCTGGTGCAGCAAGCTTGTCGACTTCCAGAAGCAATACAAGATCATCGGTAACGGGCAGGAGAAGGACTCCGTGGTTGACCTCGCCGAGACCATCATCAACCCCTGCTACGCCAACATGAAAGAAGACAATGATACCAAGGAGCTCCACCGGCCACCCTGCATCCGAACAAGTCAACCCTCGTACTCCCCTCCGCCTGCACCTTCCCCCGCTCTGGTTCGTTCGGTCCACGGTCTCGACGTCATCCTCCACCTTGGTGCTCACGCCGTGGCGCCGCCGTCTGTCGTTCCCAACATGGTCAGCAAAACAAGAGGAATCGGGAGACAACTGTTCGTCGAGAGGCTGACAATCCCGGGCCCACCAGGTCCATGGCCTAGGTTTTGTTGTTTAACATTGGCAGTCCATGACATGTTTCAATGTTTTTTGGATCAAGCGGCCTCTGGGCCTCCCAACCTAGCTTGTCTATAACACCAGCAGCCCAAGTTATGTTTGTTTTTTCAAGATGACGCACAGCTCAAATCTTTTTTTCTATAAGAATGCAAAACTGAACCTATGTTTTCCCTTCAATAATAGTATATATATATATATATATATACATATATAATAGAAACAACATAAGGTTCCATTAAACCTGTCATTCGTCCAACCATTTTATAGACCTTCCCACTTCCTTTATTTTTTGTTTTCATTAATCCTATATCTGAATTTTCTTCCTCTTTCTTTTCGATGTAAACTGAGTTTTCTCTCAGTACTTTTCCCTAGAACCAACTCAATTAGGGATGGCAATGGGTTGGGTTTGGAGCGGGTGGAGTTGGTCCAAATCCAACCCATGACCCATCTTCCCGCCCTATGCCCATCCACCAAAGTATCCATGGGCACAACTTGTGCCCATCCCCAAATCCACTGGATACCCAGATACCCATGGAGCTCCATGGGCATAGAAAAATCAGCATGAAGACTTCCCACAAAACAAATCAAAACAGAAGTTGCATAAATAAAGAAAATAGCATATTTAAATTCAAATTCACTACCAACATTATGTGCACTAGTAATTGGAGACCCATCCGACTGTCCACATGAGCACACTTGGCTCCAAATTAGTCTTCAGTAATGATGGAGTTATTTTCATCCTAACATATGGTCCCATGTGTCATAAGGGTATCCACTTGATATCCATGGAGCAGAAATTGCAACCATGCCCAACCCGACCGTTCGCGGGTATCCAGATCCATGGATCCATGGGCGGAAATGCGCTCCATACCCTTGCCCAACCGGGTCGGGTATCCATGGATATCCAGATCCATGGATAAAATTGCCATCCCTAAACTCAATTGTCCCACGTCTAGCCTAAAAAATAATAATACCCCATGTCCTATTAATTCATCAAATTAAAATGATATTGTATTTCCTAAATTGAAAGTTCTTACAAAATAATAATAATAATTGTTTATATATAACTTGGCAAGTTAGCTCCTAGTGATTGCGCAAATAAGCTTGCAAAGATTTTACTGACCAATGCAGTAATAGACGTGCAATCATGTGTTTATGTTTTTATAACATTTCTCCATCTAGCCCAACATGATATTTTCACCCAACCTAGCAAGTCGTGGATTTCGAGAAAAATGCAAATGGGCTTTAAATTCTACCATATAAACGGGCTGCATAGATGCTACATCATGTTCACCCAGCCCACCAAATAAACTAAAAAAACAAATGGACTGGCTGACATGTGCGCCAGTAGGTCGAAGCCTAAGCAAGGCATTGAATTTACATCCAACGGCCAGCATTCTTCTTCAATCTCTCGTCTTCTTCCCCCAGCACTGTCGGGACCGCCTGCTCCAGCCTCCAGCGTCCAGGGGCATTGTTTTGCGCGCCTTGCAGCGAAACACTACCCCGCCGACGGCCAGGCCATCCCTCCACTTCGCACCTCCTGTTATTCTCTGCCGAGTGTAGGCTCACCCTGCACCTGAACGAGTCAAGTTTCCCACTCCTCTCCGTCTGCGACTCCACTGCCACATTTTCCCCATCTCCGGGTCATTCCAGTCTGGGGCCTCGCCGTTGTCCACTGCATCGCTGCGCTCGGCGCGGCGTGGTCAACAAACGAGAGTCATCGGAAGAGGACTGTACGTGAGAGCCTGACGGCTGGGACCCACGAGGTCCATGGTCGCATGCAAGGAAAGTTCCTCCTTATTTAGACATTTCCTCCCTCTGACAGCTGGGACCCACTGGTTGTATCTTTGCACTGAACGAAGTGCCTCCTTGTTATGCGAAAAAACTATTACTCCCAATGATAGATGGGACCCGGCAGATTTGGTGGCTGACTTGTGGGCCTACTAAGCAGACATGTACGTAGGGCTTTGTCAACTTAATCAACAAATAATTCTAGCAACTGGACCGTTGGATGTTAATCCAACAGCCGTGCTCCTTCTTCAACCTCTGTTCTTGCTCCTATCTCCCGTGGGTGGCAGTGCTGCCGCGCACCCGAACTAGTCAAGTTTCCCACTCCTCTCCATCTGCGATTCCGCTGCGGCGTCTTCCCCATCTCCAGGTCGTTCCAGTCTGGGGCCTCTTCGTTGTCCACAGGCCTTGGTGCACTCGGCACGGTGTGGTTAACATGGTCAAACAAATAAGAGTCATCGGAAGCCTCACACCGCAGCCGAACCAGTGAACCCTCGTACTCCTCTTCGTGCGGGCTTCCACTGCCGCATCTTCCCCGGCTCCGCGTCCTCCCCTTCCTAGGCCTTGCAGTCGTCCACCAACCTGGTGCGCTCGGTGCTGAAGGAAATATGCCCTAGAGGCAATATTAAAGTTATTATTTATTTCCTCATATCATGATAAATGTTTATTATTCATGCTAGAATTGTATTAACCGGAAACATGATACATGTGTGAATACATAGACAAACATAACGTCACTAGTATGCCTCTACTTGACTAGCTCATTAATCAAAGATGGTTATGTTTCCTAACCATAGACATGTGTTGTCATTTGATTAATGGGATCACATCATTAGGAGAATGATGTGATTGACATGACCCATTCCGTTAGCCTAGCACTTGATCGTTTAGTATGTTGCTATTGCTTTCTTCATGACTTATACATGTTCACGTAACTATGAGATTATGCAACTCCGTTTACGGAGGAACACTTTGTGTGCTACCAAACGTCTGGCGTGGCGGGTGATTATAAAGGAGCTCTCTGGTGTCTCCAAGGTACATCTTGGGTTGGCGTATTTGAGATTAGGTTTTGTCACTCCGATTGTCGGAGAGGTATCTCTGGGCCCTCTCGGTAATGCACATCACTATAAGCCTTGCAAGCAATGTAGCTAATGAGTTAGTTACAGAATGATGCATTACGTAACGAGTAAAGAGACTTGCCGATAACGAGATTGAACTAGGTATTGAATCTGAAGCGATCGAATCTCGGGCAAGTAACATACCGATGACAAAGGGAACGACGTATGTTGTTATGCGGTTTGACTGATAAAGATCTTTGTAGAATATGTAGGAGCCAATATGAGCATCCAGGTTCCTCTATTGGTTATTGACCGAGAATAGTTCTAGGTCATGTCTAAAAAGTTCTCGAACACGTAGGGTCCGCACGCTTAACGTTACGATGACAGTTTTATTATGAGTTTATAAGTTTTGATGTACTGAAGGTTGTTTGGAGTCCCGGATGTGATCACGGACATGACGAGGAGTCTCGAAATGGTCGAGACATAAAGATTGATATATTGGAAGCCTATATTTGGATATCGGAATGGTTCCGGGTGAAATCGGGATTTTACCGGAGCACTAGGGGGTTACCGGAACCCTCCCGGGGGGTATTGGGCCTTCATGGGCCCTAAGGGAGAAGAGGAGAGGAGGCAAGAGGTGGACTGCGCCCCCTCCCCTCCCTAGTTCGAATAGGACAAGGAGAGGGGGCGGCGCCCCCCCTTTCCTTCCCCTCTTCCTCCTCCTTCCCCCTTTCTCCTTCTCCAACTAGGAAAGAAGGGAGTCCTACTCCCGGTGGGAGTAGGACTCCCCTTAGCGCGCCTCCTTGGCGGCCGCCCCTCCCCTTGGCTCCTTTATATCTGAGGGCGGGGGCACCTCTAGCCACACAAGTTGATCTTCGTGATCGTTCCTTAGTCGTGTGCGGTGCCCCCCTCCACCATATTCCACCTCGATCATATCGTTGCGGTGCTTAGGCGAAGCCCTGCGTCGGTAGAACATCATCATCGTCACCACGCCGTCATGCTGATAGAACTCATCCCCGAAACCCTACTGGATCGGAGTCCGGGGATCGTCATCGAGCTGAACGTGTGCTGAACTCGGAGGTGTCGTACGTTCGGTACTTGGATCGGTCAGATCGTGAAGACGTATGACTACATCAACCGCGTTGTCATAACGCTTCCGCTTACGGTCTATGAGGGTATGTGGACAACACTCTCCCCTCTCGTTGCTATGCATCACCATGATCTTGCGTGTGCGTAGGAATTTTTTTGAAATTACTATGTTCCCCAACAGTGGTATCCGAGCCTAGGTTTTATGCGTTGATGTTATATGCACGAGTAGAACACAAGTGAGTTGTGGGCGATACAAGTCATACTGCTTACCAGCATGTCATACTTTGGTTCAGCGGTATTGTTGGATGTAGCGGCCCGGACCGACATTACAGCGTACGCTTACGCGAGACTGGTTTTACCGCCGTGCTTTGCACACAGGTGACTAGTGGGTGTCTGTTTCTCCAACTTTAGTTGAACCGAGTGTGGCTAGCCCAGTCCTTGCGAAGGTTAAAACAGCACTAACTTGACGAACTATCATTGTGGTTTTGATGCGTAGGTAAGAACGGTTCTTGCTCAGCCCGTAGCAGCCACGTAAAATTTGCAACAACAAAGTAGAGGACGTCTAACTTGTTTTTGCAGGGCATGTTGTGATGTGATATGGTCAAGATGTGATGCTATATTTTATTTTATGAGATGATCATGTTTTGTAACCGAAGTTATCGGCAACTGGCAGGAGCCATATGGTTGTCGCTTTATTGTATGAAATGCAAACGCCTTGTAATTGCTTTACTTTATCACTAAGCGGTAGCGATAGTCGTAGAAGCAATAGATGGCGTAACGACAACGATGCTACGATGGAGATCAAGGTGTCGCGCTGGTGACGATGGTGATCACGACGGTGCTTCGGAGATGGAGATCACAAAGCACAAGATGATGATGGCCATATCATATCACTTATATTGATTTAATGTGATGTTTATCCTTTATGCATCTTATCTTGCTTTGACTGACGGTAGCATTTTAAGATTATCTCTCACTAAAAATTATCAAGAAGTGTTCTCCCTGAGTATGCACCACTGCGAAAGTTCTTCGTGCTGAGACACCACGTGATGATCGGGTGTGATAGGCTCTACGTTCAAATACAACGGGTGCAAAACAGTTGCACACGCGGAATATTCAAGTTAAACTTGACGAGCCTACCATATAACAGATATGGCCTCAGAACACGGAGACCGAAAGGTCGAACGTGAATCATATAGTAGATATGATCAACATAGTGATGTTCACCATTGAAACTACTCCATCTCACGTGATGATCGGACATGGTTTAGTTGATTTGAATCACGTGATCACTTAGATGACTAGAGAGATGTCTGTCTAAGTGGGAGTTCTTAAGTAATATGATTAATTGAACCTAAATTTATCATGAACTTAGTACCCGATAGTATTTTGCTTGTCTATGTTTGTTGTAGATAGATGGCTTGTGCTGTTGTTCCATTGAATTTTAATGCGTTCCTTGAGAAAGCAAAGTTGAAAGATGATGGTAGCAATTACACGGACTAGGTCCGTAACCTGAGGATTATCCTCATTGCTGCATAGAAGAATTACATCCTGGAAGCACCGCTGGGTGCGAACCTGCTTCTTGATGCAACCGACGATGTTAAGAATGTCCAGCGAGCAAAGTCGATGACTACTCGATAGTTCGATGTGCCATGCTTTACGGCTTAGAGTTGGGTCTTCAACGACGTATTGAGCGTCATGGAGCATATGAGATGTTCCAGAGTTGAAGTTAATATTTCAAGCAAATGCCCGGATTGAGAGATATGAAGTCTCCAATAAGTTCTATAGCTGCAAGATGGAGGAGAATAGTTACGTCGGTGAACACATACTCAAAATTTCTGGGTATAATAATCACTTGATTCAATTGGGAGTTAATCTTCACGATGATAGTGTCATTGATGTAATTCTTCAATCACGCCACCAAGCTACAAGAGCTTCGTGATGAACTATAATATGCAAGGGATGGACAAGACTATTCCGAGCTCTTACAATGCTAAAAGCCATGGAGGTAGAAATCAAGAAGGAGCATCAAGTGTTGATGGTCAACAAGACCACCAGTTTCAAGAAAAGGGCAAAGGGAAGAAGAAGGGAACTTCAAGAAGAACAGCAAACAAGTTGTTTGCTCAAGAGAAGAAACCCAAGTCGGACCTAAGCTCGAGATCGAGTGCTTCTCTTGCAAGCGGTGGACACTAGAAGCGGAGCTGCCCCAAGTATTTGGCGGATAAGAAGGATGGCAAAGTGAACAAAGGTATATGTGATATACATGTTATTGATGTGTACCTTACTAATGCTTGCGATAGTACACAGGTATTTGATCTTGGTTACATTGCTAATATTTGCAACACGAAACAGGGACCACGGATTAAGCGAAGATTGGCTAAGGACAAGGTGACGATGCGCGTGGGAAATGGTTCCAAAGTCGATGTCATCGCGGTCGGCACGCTACCTCTACATCTACCATCGGGATTAGTTTTAGACCTAAGTAATTGTTATTTGGTGCCAGCGTTGAGCATGAACATTATATCTGGATCTTGTTTGATGTGAGACGGTTATTCATTTAAATCAGAGAATAATGGTTGTTCTATTTATATGAGTGATATCTTTTATGGTCATGCACCCTTGAAGAGTGGTATGTTTTTATTGAATCTCGATAGTAGTGATACACATATTCATAGTGTTGAAGTCAAAAGATGCAGAGTTGATAATGATAGTGCAACTTATTTGTGGCTTGCCGTTTAGGTCATATCGATTGTAAAGCGCATGAAGAAACTCCATACTGATGGACTTTTGGAATCACTTGATTATGAATCACTTGGTACTTGCGAACCGTGCCTCATGGGCAAGATGACTAAAACACCGTTCTCCGGAACTATGGAGCGAGCAACTAATTTGTTGGAAATCATACATACTGATGTTTGTGGTCCAATGAATATTGAGGCTCGCGGCGGGTATCGTTATTTTCTCACCTTCACAGATGATTTGAGCAGATATGGGTATATCTACTTAATAAACACAAGTCTGAAACATTTGAAAAGTTCAATGAATTTCAGAGTTAAGTGGAAAATCATCGTAACAAGAAAATAAAATTTCTACGATCTGATCGTGGAGCAGAATATTTGAGTTACGAGTTTAATTTACATTTGAAACAATGCGGAATAGTTTCGCAACTCACGCCACCCGGAACACCACAACGAAATGGTGTATCCGAACGTCATAATCGTACTTTACTAGATATGGTGCGATCTATGATGTCTCTTACTAATTTACCGCTATCGTTTTGGGGTTATGCTTTAGAGACGGCCGCATTCACGTTAAATAGGGCACCATAAAAATCTGTTGAGATGACGCCTCATGAACTGTGGTTTGGCAAGAAACCAAAGTTGTCGTTTCTTAAAGTTTGGGGTTGCGATGTTTATGTGAAGAAACTTCAACCAGATAAGCTCGAACCCAAATCGGAGAAATGTATCTTCATAGGATACCCAAAAGAGACTGTTGGGTACACCTTCTATCACAGATCTGAGGGCAAGATTTTCGTTGCTAAATTTGGATCCTTTCTAGAGAAGGAGTTTCTCTCGAAAGAAGTGAGTGGGAGGAAAGTAGAACTTGATGAGGTAATTGTACCTACTCCCTTATTGGAAAGTAGTCCATCACAAGAACCGGTTACATATTGGGCATCAAGATTTATAGAGATAGATCAAGACGCTTAATTGGACTTTCACAAAGCACATACCTTGATAAAGTTTTGAAAAAGTTCAAAATGGATCAGGCAAAGAAAGGGTTCTTGCACAGTATTACAAGGTGTGAAATTGAGTCGACTCAATGCCCGACCACAAGCAGAAGATAGAGAGAAATGAAAGATTTTCCTATGCTTGACCATAGGCTCTATCATGTATGCAATCTTGTGTACCGACTTGGCGTATGCTTAGCAATAAGCTTGGCAGGAAGGTACCAAAGTAATCGAGTGGATCATCGACAGCGGTCAAGAACATCTGAAATACCGAAAAGGACTAAGGATATGTTTCTCGTATATGGAGGTGACAAAGAGCTAGTCGTAAATGGTTACGTCGATGGAAGCTTTCACACTAATCCGGACGATTCTAAATCGCAAACCGGATACGTGTTTCTATTAAACGGTGGAGCTGTAAGTTGGTGCAGTTCTAAATAAAGCGTCATGGCGGGATCTACATGTGAAGCGGAGTACATAGCTGCTTCAGAAGCAGCAAATGAAGGAGTCTGGATGAAGGAGTTCATTTCTGATCTAGGTGTCATACCTAGAGCATCGGGACCAATGAAGATCTTCTGTGACAATACTAGTGCAATTGCCTTGGCAAAATAATCCAGATTTCACAAGAGGACCAAGCACATCAAGAGACGCTTCAATTCCATCCGGGACCAAGGCCAGGTGGGAGACATAGAGATTTGCAAGATACATACGGATTTGAATGTTGCAGATCCGTTGACTAAGCCTCTTCCACGAGCAAAACATGATCAGCACCAAGACTCCATGGGTGTTAGAATCATTACTGTGTAATCTAGATTATTGACTCTAGTGCAAGTGGGAGACTGAAGGAAATATACCCTAGAGGCAATAATAAAGTTATTATTTATTTCCTCATATCATGATAAGTGTTTATTACTCATGCTAGAATTGTATTAACCGGAAACATGATACATGTGTGAATACATAGACAAACATAACGTCACTAGTATGCCTCTACTTGACTAGCTCATTAATCAAAGATGGTTATGTTTCCTAACCATAGACATGTGTTGTCATTTGATTAATTGGATCACATCATTAGGAGAATGATGTGATTGACATGACCCATTCCATTAGTGTAGCACTTGATCGTTTAGTATGTTGCTATTGCTTTCTTCATGACTTATACATGTTCCTGTAACTATGAGATTTTGCAACTCCTGTTTACCGGAGGAACACTTTGTGTGCTACCAAACGTCACAACGTAATTGAGTGATTATAAAGGAGCAATACAGGTGTCTCCGAAGGTACATGTTGGGTTGGCATATTTTGAGATTAGGTTTTGTCACTCCGATTATCGGAGAGGTATCTCTGGGCCCTCTCAGTAATGCACATCACTATAAGCCTTGCAAGCAATGTAGCTAATGAGTTAGTTACGGAATGATGCATTACGTAACGAGTAAAGAGACTTGCCGGTAACGAGATTGAACTAGGTATTGAATACCGACGATCGAATCTCGGGCAAGTAACATACCGATGACAAAGGGAACAACGTATGTTGTTATGCGGTTTGACCAATAAAGATCTTCGTAGAATGTGTAGGAGCCAATATGAACATCCAGGTTCCGCTATTGGTTATTGACCGAGAATAGTTCTAGGTCATGTCTACATAGTTCTCGAACCCATAGGGTCCGCATGCTTAACATTACGATGACAGTTTTATTATGAGTTTATAAGTTTTGATGTACCGAAGGTTGTTCGGAGTCCCGGATGTGATCATGGACATGACGAGGAGTCTCGAAATGGCCGAGACATAAAGTTTGATATATTGGAAGCCTATATTTGGATATCGGAATGGTTCCGGGTGAAATCGGGATTTTACCGGAGCACCGGGGGGTTACCGGAACCCTCCCGGGGGTTATTGGGCCTTCATGGGCCCTAAGGGAGAAGAGGAGAGGAGGCAAGAAGTGGGCTGCACCCCCTCCCCTCCCTAGTCCGAATAGGACAGGGAGAGGGGGGGCGCCCCCCCCCCCCTTTCCTTCCCCTCTTCCTCCTCCTTCCCCCTTTCTCCCTCTCCAACTAGGAAAGAAGGGAGTCCTACTCTCGGTGGGAGTAGGACTCCCCTTTGGCGCGCCCTCCTTGGTCGTCCGCCCCCTCCCCCTTGGCTCCTTTATATACGGGGGCAGGGGGCACCTCTAGACACACAAGTTGATCTTCGTGATCGTTCCTTAGTCGTGTGCGGTGCCCCCCTCCACCATATTCCACCTCGGTCATATCATTGCGGTGCTTAGGCGAGTCCCTGCGTCGGTAGAACATCATCATCGTCACCACGCCGTCGTGCTGACAGAACTCATCCCCGAAACCCTGCTGGATCGGAGTCCGGGGATCGTCATCGAGCTGAACATGTGATGAACTCGGAGGTGTCGTACGTTCGGTACTTGGATCGGTCGGATTGTGAAGACGTACGACTACATCAACCGCGTTGTCATAACGCTTCCGCTTACGGTCTACGAGGGTACATGGACAACAATCTCCCCTCTCGTTGCTATGCATCACTATGATCTTGCGTGTAGGAATTTTTTTGAAATTACTACGTTCCCCAACAAGCACGGCATGGTCAACGTGTTCAAGGAACGACCTCCATCGGAAGAGTACTGTACCTGGAGACGCTGACAGCTGGGTCCACGGCGGCCGCAAGGAAGTGCCTCCTTATTACGCACAAAATAACTATTCCTCCACCTGACATCAGGGACCCACCGGACGGGCCACCGTATTTCGTGAAAAATTGTTTCCCCCTGACTGCTGGGACCCACCAGCTATATCTTTTCACGCAAGGAAGTGCGTCCGGACAAAAAAAATGATTCATCCCCCTGACTGCTGGGACGCACCAGCTACATCTTCGTACGCAAGGAAGTGCCTGAGAGTCGGGACCCACCTGGTCGAAGCATACATAGCATTGTCATTCTGGTCGCGAACGTGTACGTACATACTGGTCGATGTAGAGGCGCGCACGTGTCGTAGTAGAGACGCGCACGTAGCATGTACACGTACATCCAGCGGCCAGGGTGCAAGAAAGTAAATACGGCCACGTACGTACATACGAGCGGGGAACGCCTACTCGCGCATACGTACGGCCAGGGGTCATGTACATGGCTGGGTCGGAACGGAGAAACTGCGTCGTCGTCGTGTTGATGGGGAGGCAACAAAATGCGTCATGTTCATCAGGAGGCAACGGAACGCGTGGGAGCCAACCGGCTTGGACGGAACAGCCGATGGAAACGAGGCCTGGCGTACCGCAGAACAAAGGAAACAGCCTTGTGTTCGACCGGCCACGTTCGAAATGGGATCCTGTTCATCGGGAGGATTCCGGCGTACCGCAAAACGGAGGAAACGGACTTCTCTTGGACCTCCTACGATCGAAACAGGGTCGTGTTGACCGGGAGGGGTGTGGCATACCGCAAAACGGAGGAAACGGACTTGTGTTGGAGCGCTACGATTGAAACAGGGGTCCTGTTCATCGGGAGGAGTGTGGCGTACCGCAAAATGGGACTCCACGGGATACTGTTCATCTCCACCATCGACCTCCTCCAGCCTCCACGGGCTACTGTTCATCCACCGTCGACCTCCTCCAGCCTCCACCTGCGACTGTTCATCCACGGGCTCCTGTTCATCCAGCCTCTGCCACACGCTACTCCACCTGCTACTGTTCAACCAGCCCTCTCCACGGGCTCCTGTTCAACCACCCCTCCACGGGCTACTGTTCATCCAGCCCTCCACCGGCTAGTGTTCAACCAGCCATCCACGGGGTCGTCCTGTTCATCCAGCCCTCCACGGGGTCCTGTTCATCCAGCCCCAACCAGCTCGATCGACCGGGGTCCTGTTCATCCAGAGGCAACACCACGGAGTCCTATTCATCCACCCCAACCGGGAATTGTTCATTCACCCCCAAAGAACTCCATCGTTCATCCAAACCCCCAAAGAACGCCATCGCTCATCTGAGAGACAGCGTCGATTGGCTTCAGTTAGCAGTAGTAGCGAAGGAATCGTTCGATCGCTCAGGTTTAGTAACGTGTAGCCGGCAATGCAATCGCCAGTTCGCTTAAGCGGCGACGCGCTCGGTTCGATTAGAGCTCAACGCCTCACTCCACGCGTGCGTCTGACGAGAAAGCGCGCATCGCTTCGGCCCCGCCACCCAACGTATCGAACTCCCGAAATTTTCCTCGCCCTCGCTTCTACCATGGTTTTTTTCGTCATGGACGGCCCAAAGAATGTCATGCAGCTGCGTCTCCGGCCTGCCCTGGACGAAAAGCCTATTTTCTATCATGATTTTTGTCATAGAAGTAGGAGCCCACCACATCTATGATGATACCGGGTTTTGTCATAATTATCATCATAGAAGTGTCATAAGTATGATAGAAAAAAATTGTTCGGCCCAAAATGTCACGGATGTGTCTTTTTTTTGTAGTGAGGGGTGTCTAGGGTTATGCATGGTCGGTTGCCTTTCAGGGATTACATGCCGAATCTACAAATATACTTGAAGTACACGCCAAGTCCTTGATTGAGGTCGGTTGAAGGCCTCTAAAGTCTCTCCTCCTCGATGGGCCGGTAGTCTGGCCCATGCATTAGTCCAGCCGGGCTAGTATCCCCTAGTCCAGGACACTGTCAATTGGGAAATGAGCTGGCGGAGCTACTTTCGCAGCCATTTGGAGGAGGGCGAGTCCCCCGCCGGCACCGCTCAGAAGAAGTCAAGGAGGCCACCCCGGTAAGAACATCCCCCACCATGATATTCGGGTGGGAGTCAACATTGTGTTCTCCACCTCGCTTTCATCAACTTTGTGCATTGACAAAATGGTGGTGGTGTTGTGTGTGTGGGGGGGGGGTTCGTAGTTGTTGCACGTCGAGTGGCAACTCTTGTGGAAAGTGGTCATCTGGTGTCCAACATGCGCATAATAGAGATATTTGGGTGATTTCATTGTGGGGACTCCCTCTTCTTCGTGGTACAGACCTTGACGACACCACCTTTTATTCCATGATGTCACGATGTTAGGTAGAGGCCAGAAGAACAAAAAGGTGGACCCGCGCCACAGGGGTCCAGTGCAACACGCGAAAACAATCTAGCCACTTTCCCTCTGTGATAACGTAGATCTTCTTCCCTCTTTTGTTCATTCGTTTTCTTTTTCCTTTTATTTTTATTTTTGTTTTCTTTTTCCTTTTTTCTAATTCGATGAAAAAAGTTCACCGGATATTATGAAGGTTTTTTCAAATTCGATGAACTTTTTTCAAACAGATGAACTTTTTTCTAATTTGATGAAATTTTATCAAATTGATGAACATTTTTCAAATTCGGTGAACAATTTTCTAATTTGATGAACATTTTTCAAAATCGGTGAACGTTTTTTTCAATTGGATGAACTTTTTTCAATTCATTGAACTTTTGTTTTGGAATTTGATGAACCTTTTTTCAAATTAGTGAACTTTTTTTTCAAATTAGTGAACTTTTTTCGAAGTCGACGAACCTTTTTCAGAATTAGTGAAATTTTCCCAAATTCAATGAACTTAATTCATGAACTTTTTTTTGAAGTTTGTGAATATTTTTTTAAATCCGTGAACATTTTTGACATTCATGATTCTTTTTAAATTTTTTAAACATCAACAGTTGACCAGTCAACTAGTGAACTACGACCGGTCAACTATTGAATGAAGCATCCATTGGTGTTCGTCGGTGGTCGATTCGCTTCTGTACCTCGAGCTCAGCCCACACGGCCCCGAGGAGGAGATGACTATCCGGCTTGCACCCCACCACTCCGGGGATGAGGATGCCCGACGACAGCGCTCAGACTCCTTCCATCAGGAATCCATTGCGTACACCCAAATGGCGCATGGATCCGTCGCGAGGTGTGTCGTCGCTGCCTCACTAGAGGAGGTGCGGTCCGCTTGGCGTCTGAACACAGTGGTGGATGTGCAATCGCTTCATGGTGGACGTATGCTGCAAGGCCACCCCCAGCACTGCAATCGCGTCGTGGTGGACGTCGCCGGCTCCTCCCAAAACGGATCCATCATCGATCTCACGTCCACTGGCACCATGAAGGTTTTGGACTCCGACGAGTAAGAGTAGGACATGGGAGACGATGGGGCCTCGACTCTCATAAGCCGGTATGTGTCCGGTGTCCTACTCTACCTCGCTGGCAACCGTACCAAACATTTGGGAGGGCATAGCGGGCCGCCAGAAATGGCCATGGCAGAGCCGGACGAGCTCGGCTTTAGATTAAGTTTTACGTGCATGTAATAATATGGATATGGATTTGAGGATTTGCAACGCGTCTGTGGGCGTTTGAGCGGTCGGATTTGCTGTATCCGACTAAAGATGCTCTAAGCGGGGTTATTTTAAGGCAAACATGCAACTACCAACTTCATGCAGTACGGAAAATACGAAATAGGAGAAGACTAGAAACAGGAGGAGGTGGGAAACGAAGGTGTCGTGAATGGGCGAACAACCGTCGACTCCATTTAAGGTCATATTTTTCTTGAGAAGACATAAGATTCACAAATAAAAAAACATAAAAGAAACTCTTTTTTGAGGGATACATTTTTTTAGCATAATGGCGAAACTTTATTGATTATCTAGAATAGAGATACAAAGATTGTATGGAGGATTTGCAAAACCAAACATGGCTGCACATTCCTATGGAAGTCGCGTCTCTAACTAAGTTATGTGTATTTTCGAAAATGGACACCTGTAAATTCTGACGCCATGTGTTGAACTTCGCTGATGATCTAAAATAGTCTCCTGGGGTAAAGCCTTCATGATTAATTTCTTTTAACACTTCTTGACAGTCCGACGCTATAAATACTTTTATTAAATACAGATCCTCAGCCATAGCTAGAGCTTCACGCCATGCACATGCCTCCAGCATTGCAGGGTTGACCATACATTGGATGACAACCGCCGATGCCCCCATAAACAATCCTGGTTCATCTCTAGCAACTACTACAACGGCTCCAATATTTGACAGTTTGTCCACAGCCCCATCCACATTAATTTTTGCAAGTCCTTGTGGTGGGTGGGTGGGAGGGGGGGTCCATGGCAGCTTCGCTTCCCGGCCGTGCTTAACTCCCTGTTTCTTCTCGGGTAGCAGAGATCGTATTCATCAAGGTACCTTGTTATAAACATGTGAGTTGGACAGTGTCGATTGAAACTCCTCATGAATAGCCCGTCGCCTAGCCCACGATATAACCTAGAGCGTGGCAAGTATCTCGACAAATTGCTCTTGGGAAAGAGTGCTACTGAGCGTGATCAACCAAAGTTTGGGGTTTGTGGTTTCATCTCCATATAGAGGCAGAACTGAGTCACCTTCCTTTAAAGCCTAGACACTCTCAGTCATCCGGTTGTCAAGCAAAGAATGACGCCATGAATCAATTGCAGCATCATATGAGGCACGCCAAAGACACTACATGCTCCACAGCTGACACTACATACACGATTGAAAATTAGATGGATGTGTTGCACTTTGTTCTATGAGTGGATGGCTGGATTGTTGGAAATATGCCCTAGAGACAATAATAAAAATATTATTATATTTCATTGTTCATGATAATTGTCTTTTGTTCATGCTATAACTGTATTATCCGGAAATCGTAATACACGTGTGAACACATAGACCACAATATGTCCCTAGTGAGCCTCTAGTTGACTAGCTCGTTGTGATCAACAGATAGTCATGGTTCCCTGACTATGGACATTGGATGTCATTGATAACGGGATCACATCATTAGGAGAATGATGTGATGGACAAGACCCAATCCTAAGCATAGCACAAAGATCGTGTAGTTCGTTTGCTAGAGCTTTGCCAATGTCAAGTATCTCTTCCTTCGACCATGAGATCGTGTAACTCCCGGATACCGTAGGAGTGCCTTGGGTGTATCAAACGTCACAACGTGGCTCGGGTGACTATAAAGGTGCATTACGGTATCTCCGAAAGTATCTGTTGGGTTGACACGGATCGAGACGGGATTTGTCATCCGTATGACGGAGAGGTATCTCTGGGCCCACTCAAGAATGCATCATCATAATGAGCTCAAGGTGACCAAGGTGTTGGCCACGGATCATGCATTACTAAGTGCGAGTAAAGTGACTTGCCTGAATGAGGACCGAACAAGGTATTGGGATACCGACGATCGAGTCTCGGGCAAGTAACGTACCGATTGACAAAGGGAATTGTATACAGGGTTTTTGATCGAATCCTCGACATCGTGGTACAACCGATGAAATCATCGAGGAGCATGTGGGAGCCAACATGGGTATCCAGATCCCGCTGTTGGCTATTACTCGAGAGTCGTCTCGGTCTCTGCATGTCTCCCGAACCCGTAGGGTCTACACACTTAAGGTTCGGTGACGCTAGGGTTATTAGGAAGACTAGTATGTGACTACCGAATGTTGTTCGAGTCCCTGATGAGATCCCGAACGCGTCACGAGGAGTTCCTAATGGTCCGGAGGTGAAGTTTTATATATGGGAAGTTGTCATACGGACACCGAAAGTTTCGGGGTCTATCGGTAATGTCTGACCACCGGAGGAGGTTCCGGGTCCACTGGGAGGGGCCACCCTCCCGTGGGGGCCACATGGGCCGCAAGGGGAGGAGCCAGCCTGGAGGGCTGGGCGCCCCACCTTGGGCCCATGCGCCTAGGGTTGGGGGCGAAACCCTGAGGGGGGCGCCCCCCTTGCTTGGGGGGCAAGCCTCCCCTCCCTGGCCGCCGCCCCCCCTCTAGATCCCATCTAGAGGGGCTGGCTGTTGGGGAACGTAGTAATTTCAAAAATTTCCTCTGCATACACGCAAGATCATGGTGATGCATAGCAACGAGAGGGGAGAGTGTTGTCTCGTACACTCGTGAGACCCGGCGAAGCGATCACAACGTAGAGGAAGTAGTCGACGTTCTCCTCGCGATCCGACCGATCCGGCGCCGTCACTCCGGCCCCAGTTCTTGACACACGTACAGCTCGATGACGCCCCTCGTACTCCGATCCAGCCGAGTGTCGAGGGAGAGTTCCACGAGACGACGGCGTGGTGGACGATCTTGATGTTTCACCGCGCAGGCTTCGCCTAAGCTTGCGACGGTATAACCGAGGTGGAATATGGTGGAGGGGGCACCGACACGGCTAAGGAACGATCCGTAGATCAAACTTGTGTGTTCTAGGGTGCCCCCTGCCCCGTATATAAAGGAGGGAGGGGGAGGTGCGGCCGGCCTAGAGGGGGCGCGCTGGAGGAGTCCTACTCCCACCGGAGTAGGACTCCCCCTTCTAGTTGGAGTAGGATTGGGGGAGGGAAGAGGGAAAGGGGGCGCCCCCTCCTTGTCCTATTCGGACTGGGGGAGAGGGCGCGGCCACCTCTGGCCGGCCCTCCTCTTCTCCCTCGAGGCCCATCGAGGCCCATTTACCTCCCGGGGTTCCAGTAACCTCCGGTACTCAGAATTCTGTTTTCACCCTAACCATTCGAACTCCAAATATAGGCTTCAATATATCAATCTTTATGTCTCGACCATTTCGAGACTCCTCGTCATGTCCGTGATCACATCCGGGACTCCGAACTTCTTCGGTACATCAAAATACATAAACTCATAATAACTGTCATCGAAACCTTAAGCGTGCGGACCCTACGGTTCGAGAACAATGTAGACATGACCGAGACACGTCCCTGGTCAATAACCAACAGCGGGACCTGGATGCCCATATTGGTTCCTACATATTCTACGAAGATCTTTATCGGTCAGACCGCATAACAACATACGTTGTTCCCTTTGTCATCGGTATGTTACTTGCCCGAGATTCGATCGTCGGTATCCAATACCTAGTTCAATCTCGTTCGCAAGTCTCTTTACTCGTTCCGTAATACATCATCTCACAACTAACTCATTAGTTGTAGTGCTTGCAAGGCTTCATGATGTGTATTACCGAGAGGGCCCAGAGATACCTCTCCGACAATCGGAGTGACAAAACCTAATCTCAAATCGCCAACCCAACATCGCCTTTGGAGACACTGTAGTACTCCTTTATAATCACCCGATTCGTTGTGACGTTTGGTAGCACCAAAGTGTTCCTCCGTAAACGGAGTTGCATAATCTCATAGTTACGTGAACATGTATAAGTCATGGATAAAAGCAGTAGCAACATACTAAACGATCGTGTGCTAAGCTAATGGAATGGGTCATGTCAATCGATCATTCTACTAATGATGTGACCTCGTTAATCAAATAACAACTCTTTGTTCATGGTCGGAAACATAACCATCTTTGATTAACAAGCTAGTCTAGTAGAGGCATACTAGTGACATGTTGTTTGTTTATGCATTCACACATGTATCATGTTTCCTGTTAATACAATTCTAGCATGAATGATAAACATTTATCATGAAATAAGGAAATAAATAATAACTTTATTATTGCCTCTAGGGCATATTTCCTTGATCTCCCACTTGCACTAGAGTCAATAATCTAGATTACATAGTAATGATTCTAACACCCATGGAGTCTTGGTGCTGATCATGTTTTGCTCGTGGAAGAGGCTTAGTCAACGGTCTGCAACATTCAGATCCGTATGTATCTTGCAAATCTCTATGTCTCCCACCGGACTAAGTCCGGATAGAATTGAAGCATCTCTTGATGTGCTTGGTCCTCTTGTGAAATCTGGATTCCTTCGCTAAGGCAATTGCTCCATATTGTCACGTAAGATTTTCATTGGACCCGATGCACTAGGTATGACACCTAGATCGGATATGAACTCCTTCATCCGCACTCCTTCATTAGCTGCTTCGAAGCTGCTATGTACTCCGCTTCACATGTAGATCCCGCCACGACGCTTTGTTTAGAACTGCACCAACCGACAGCTCCTCCGTTTAGTGTAAATACGTATCCGGTCTGCGATTTAGAATCGTCCGGATCGGTGTCAAAGCTTGCATCAACGTAACTGCCATTTATGAGCTCTTTGTCACCTCCATATCGAGAAACATATCCTTAGTCCTTTTCGTATTTCAGATGTTCTTGACCGCTGTCGATGATCCACTCTGGATTACTTTGGTACCTCCTGCTAGACTTATAGCAAGGCACACATCAGTCCGTACACAAGATTGCATACATGATAGAGCCTATGGTGAAGCATAGGAACATCTTTCATTTTCTCTCTATCTTCTGCAGTGGTCGGGCATTGAGTCTTACTCAACTTCACACCTTGTAACACGGCAAGAACCCTTTCTTTGCTTGATCCATTTTGAACTTCTTCAAAATTTTGTCAAGGTATGTGCTTTGTGAAAGTCCAATTAAGCGTCTTGATCTATCTCTATAGATCTTAATGCCTAATATGTAAGCAGCTTCACCGAGGTCTTTCATTGAAAAACTCTTATTCAAGTATCCCTTTATGCTATCCAGAATTCTATATCATTTCCGATCAGCAATATGTCATCTACATATAATATCGTAAATGCTACTGAGCTCCCACTCACTTTCTTGTAAATACAGGCTTCTCCAAAAGTATGTACAAACCCAAATGCTTTGATCACACTATCAAAGCGTTTATTCCAACTCGAGATGCTTGCACCAGTCCATAGATGGATCATTGGAGCTTGCATACTTTGTTAGCTCCTTTGGATCGACAAAACCTTCTCGTTGCATCATATACAACTCTTCTTCCGTAAATCCATTCAGAATGCGGTCTTTACATCCATTTGCCAAATTTCATAATCATAAAATGCGGCAATTGCTAACATGATTCGGACGGACTTAAGCATCGCTACGGGTGAGAAGGTCTCATCGTAGTCAATCCCTTGAACTTGTCGAAACCCTTTGCGACAAGTCGAGCTTTGTAGACGATAACATTACCGTCGTCGGTCTTCTTCTTGAAGATCAACTTGTTTTCTATTGCTTGCCTACCCTCGGGCAAGTCAACCAAAGTCCATACTTTGTTTTCATACATGGATCCCATCTCGATTTCATGGCCTCAAGCCATTTTGCGGAATCTGGGCTCACCATCGCTTCTTCATAGTTCGTAGGTTCATCATGATCTAGTAGCATGATTTCCGAACAGGATTACCGTACCACTCAGTGCGGATCTTACTCTGGTTGATCTACGAGGTTCTGCGGTAACTTGATCTCAAGTTTCATGATCAACATCATCAACTTCCTCACTACTTGGTGTAGATGTCTCGTAAACCGGTTTACGTGACGAACTACTTTCAAGTAAGGGAGAAGGTACAATTACCTCATCAAGTTCCACTTTCCTCCCACTCACTTCTTTCGAGAGAAACTCCTTCTCTAGAAAGGATCCATTCTTAGCAACGAATGTCTTGCCTTCGGATCTGTGATAGAAGGTGTACCCAACTGTTTCCTTTGGGTATCCTATGAAGACACATTTCTCCGATTTGGGTTCGAGTTTATCGGGTTGAAGCTTTTCACATAAGCATCGCATCCCCAAACTTTAAGAAACGACAACTTTGGTTTCTTGCTAAACCACAGTTCATAAGGTGTCGTCTCAGCGGATTTCGACGGTGTTCTATTCAGGTGAATGCGCCGTCTCTAGAGCATAACCCCAAAACGATAGCGGTAAATCAGAAGAGACATCATAGATCGCACCATATCTAGTAAAGTGCGATTCGACGTTCGGACACACCATTACTGTTGTGGTGTTCCGGTGGCGTGAGTTGCTTGAAACTATTCGCATTGTTTCAAATGTAGACCAAACTCGTAACTCAAATATTCACCTCCACGATCGATCGTAGAAATTTAATTTTCTTGTTATGATGATTTTCAACTTCACTCAAATTCTTTGAACTTTTCAAATGTTTCAGACTTATGTTTCATTAAGTAGATATACCCATATCCGCTTAAGTTATCTGTGAAGGTGCGAAAATAACGATATCCGCCACGAGCCTCAACATTCATCGGACCACATACATCTCAGATGTATGATTTCCAACAAATCTGTTGCTCTCTCCATAGTTCCGGAGAACGGGTTTTAGTCATCTTGCCCATGAGGCACGGTTCGAAGTGCCAAGTGATTCATAATCAAGTGACTCCAAAAGTCCATCAAGATGGAGTTTCTTCATGCGCTTTACACCGATATGACCTAAACAAAGATTACCACAAATAAGTTGCACTATCATTATCAACTCTGCATCTTTTGGCTTCAACATTATGAATATGTGTATCACTACTATCGAGATTCATCAAAATAGACCACTCCTCAAGGGTGCATGACCATAAAAGATATTACTCATATAAATAGAACAACCATTATTCTCTGATTTAAATGAATAACCGTCTCGCATCAAACAAGATCCAGATATAATGTTCATGCTCAACGCAGCACCAAATAACAATTATTTAGGTCTAAAACTAATCCCGAAGGTAGATGTAGAGGTAGCGTGCCGACCGCGATCACATCGACTTTGGAACCATTTCCCACGCGCGATCGTCACCTCGTCCTTTGCCGTTGTTAAGCAATCCGTAGTCCCTGCTTGAGTTGCAAATATTAGCAATGAACCAGATCAAATACCAGTGCTCTGCGAGCTCTAGTAAGGTACACATCAATAACATGTATATCACATATACCTTTGTTCACCTTGCCATCCTTCTTATCCGCCAAATACTTGGGGCAGTTCCGCTTCCGTGACTATGCGCTTGCGGTAGAAGCACTCGGCCTGTGCTTAGGTCCAGATTTGGGTTTCTTCTCTGAGCAAAGAACTTGCTTGATGTTCTTCTTGAAGTTCCTTCTTCTTTCCTTTGCCTTTCTTCTTGAAACTAGTGGTCTTATTGACCATCAACACTTGATGCTCCTTCTTGATTTCTACCTCCAGCCTTTAGCATTGCGAAGAGCTCGGTATAGTCTTTACTAACCCTTGCATATTATAGTTCATCACGAAGCCTTTGTAGCTTGGTGGCGGTGATTGAAGAATTACATCAATGACACAATCATCCGGAAGATTAACTCCCAATTGTGTCAAGTGATTGTAGTACCCGGACATTACGAGTATGTGCTCACTAATGTAACTATTCTCCTCCATCTTGCAGCTATAGAACTTATTGGAGACTTCATATCTCTCAATCCGGGCATTACTGTTGGAATATCAACTTCAACTCTGGAACATCTCATATGCTCCATGACGTTCAAAACGTCGTTGAAGTCCCGGTTCTAAGCCGTAAAGCATGGCACACTTGAACTATAGAGTAGTCATCGACTTTGCTCGCCAGATGTTCACAACATCCGGTGTTGCTCAAAGAAGAGGTTCTGCACCTAGCGGTGCATCCAGGGCGTAACTCTTCTGTGCAGCAATGAGGATGATCCTCAAATTACGGACCCGATCCGTGTAATTGCTACCATCATCTTTCAACTTTGCTTTCTCAAGGAACGCATTAAAATTCAACGGAACAACAAAGACGAGCCATCTATCTACAATCAAACATAAACATGCAAGATACTATCAGGTACTAAGTTCATGATAAATTTAAGTTCCATTAATCATATTACTTAAGAACTCCCACTTAGAAAGACATCTCTCTAGTCATCTAAGTGATCACGTGATCCAAATCAACTAAACCATAACCGATCATCACGTGAAATGCAGTAGTTTTCAATGGTGAACATCTTATGTTGATCATATCTACTATATGATTCACGCTCGACCTTTCGGTCTCCGTGTTCCGAG
The DNA here is from genome assembly GCA_021437245.1 of Aegilops speltoides. Taxonomy (NCBI): domain Eukaryota; kingdom Viridiplantae; phylum Streptophyta; class Magnoliopsida; order Poales; family Poaceae; genus Aegilops; species Aegilops speltoides. Next base: position 101,747,641 of record CM038145.1, read on the forward strand.
GCCATATCTGCATATGCTAGGTTCGTCAAGTATAACCCGAGTATTCTGCGTGTGCAAAAACTGGCTTGCACCCGTTGTAGATGGACGTAGAGCTTATCACACCCGATCATCACGTGGTGTCTGGGCACGACGAACTTTGGCAACGGTGCATACTCGGGGAGAACACTTCTTGATAATTTAGTGAGAGATCATCTTATAATGCTACCGTCAATCAAAGCAAGATAAGATGCATAAAGGATAAACATCACATGCAAATCAATATAAGTGATATGATATGGTCATCATCATCTTGTGCTTCGTGATCTCCATCTCCGCAAACCACCACCATGATCACCATCGTCACCGGGCGCGACACCTTGATCTCCATCGTAGCATCATTGTCGTCTCGCCAATCTTATGCTTCTCGACTATCTCTACCGCTTAGTGATAAAGTAAAGCATTACGTAGCGATTGCATTGCATACAATAAAGCGACAACCATATGGCTCCTGCCATTGCCGATAACCGGTTACAAAACATGATCATCTCATACAATAAAATATAGCATCACGTCTTGACCATATCACATCACAACATGCCTGCAAAAACAAGTTAGACGTCCTCTACTTTGTTGTTGCAAATTTTACGTGGCTGCTACGGGCTTAAGCAAGAACCAGTCTCACCTCGCATCAAAACCACAACGATACTTCGTCAAATAGACTCGTTTTAACCTTCTCAAGGACCGGCGTAGCCACACTCGATTCAACTAAAGTGAGAGAGCAGCACCCACCAGTCACCTTTAAGCAACGAGTGCTCGTGGCGGTGAAACCAGTCTCGTAAGCGTCACGCGTAATGTCGGTCAGGCCGCTTCATCTCACAATACCGCTGAACCAAAGTATGACATGCCGGTAGGTAGTATGACTTGTATCGCCCACAACTCACTTGTGTTCTACTCGTGCAAAACATCAAACCATAAAACCTAGGCTCGGATGCCACCGTTGGGGAACGTAGTAATTTCAAAAATTTCCTACGCACACGCAAGATCATGGTGATGCATAGCAACGAGAGGGAGAGTGTTGTCTCGCACCCTCGTGACCCGAGCGGAAGCAATCACAACGTAGAGGAAGTAGTCGTCGTTCTCCTCGCGATCCGACCGATCCGGCGCCGTCACTCCGGCGCCCAGTTCTTGACACACGACAGCTCAATGGCGTCCCTCGTACTCGATCCAGCCGAGTGTCGAGGGAGAGTTCCACAAGACGACGGCGTGGTAGCGATCTTGATGTTTCACCGCGCAGGGCCGCTTAAGCTTGCGACGGTATAACCGAGGTGGAATATGGTGGAGGGGGCACCTGACACGGCTAAGGAACGATCCGTAGATCAAACTTGTGTGTTCTAGGGTGCCCCCTGCCCCGTATATAAAGGAGGGAGGGGGAGGTGCGGCCGGCCTAGAGGGCGCTGGGAGGAGTCCTACTCCCAGGGAGTAGGACTCCCCCCCTTTCCTAGTTGGAGTAGGATTGGGGGAGGGGAAGAGGAGGGGGGGCCCCCTCCTTGTCCTATTCGGACTGGGGGGGAGAGGGCGCGAGCCACCTCTAGCCGGCCCCTCCTCTTCTCCCTCGAGGCCCACTGAGGCCCATTTACCTCCCGGGGGGTTCCGGTAACCTCCCGGTACTCCGGTAAATTCCTGTTTTCACCCGGAACCATTCCGAACTCCAAATATAGGCTTCCAATATATCAATCTTTATGTCTCGACCATTTCGAGACTCCTCGTCATGTCCGTGATCACATCCGGACTCCGAACTTCTTGGTACATCAAAATACATAAACTCATAATAACTGTCATCGAAACCTTAAGCGTGCGGACCCTACGGTTCGAGAACAATGTAGACATGACCGAGACACGTCCCCGGTCAATAACCAACAGCGGGACCTGGATGCCCATATTGGTTCCTACATATTCTACGAAGATCTTTATCGGTCGGACCGCATAACAACATCGTTGTTCCCTTTGTCATCGGTATGTTACTTGCCCGAGATTCGATCGTCGGTATCCAATACCTAGTTCAATCTCGTTACGGCAAGTCTCTTTACTCGTTCCGTAATACATCATCTCACAACTAACTCATTAGTTGTAGTGCTTGCAAGGCTTCAAAGTGATGTGTATTACCGAGAGGGCCCAGAGATACCTCTCCGACAATCGGAGTGACAAAACCTAATCTCAAATACGCCAACCCAACATACGCCTTTGGAGACACTGTAGTACTACTTTATAATCACCCGATTCGTTGTGACGTTTGGTAGCACCAAAGTGTTCCTCCGTAAACGGGAGTTGCATAATCTCATAGTTACGAGAACATGTATAAGTCATGGATAAAAGCAGTAGCAACATACTAAGCGATCGTGTGCTAAGCTAATGGAATGGGTCATGTCAATCGATCATTCTACTAATGATGTGACCTCGTTAATCAAATAACAACTCTTTGTTCATGGTCGGAAACATAACCATCTTTGATTAACAAGCTAGTCTAGTAGAGGCATACTAGTGACATGTTGTTTGTTTATGCATTCACACATGTATCATGTTTCCGGTTAATACAATTCTAGCATGAATGATAAACATTTATCATGAAATAAGGAAATAAATAATAACTTTATTATTGCCTCTAGGGCATATTTCCTTCACTTTTTGCCCTTCCCCTATAAATAGAGGGGTGGGGGAGGCTCTTGTACCAATCTCCAAGGCGCAGCCCTCCCTCCCAACACCTCTCCTCCTCCGTAAGCGCTTGGCGAAGCCTCAGCCGAATCTTCTTTGCACCAACACCACCACGCCGTCGTCTTTGCCGTTGAGCGAGCTTCCTCAACCTCTCCTTCCCTTGCTGGATCAAGAAGGAGGAGACGTCTCCCATCCCGTGCGTGTGTTGAACGCGGAGGTGCTGTCCGTTCAACACTTGGACATCGGTGATCTGAATCACGCCGAGTAACGACTCCATCATCACCTTGCAAGCTTCCGCACGCGATCTACAAGTGGTATGTAGATGCAAACTCGCTCCCATGACTCGTTGCTTAGATGAACTCATAGTTGGATCTTGGTGAAACCGTAGGAAATTTTTAATTTTCTCGCAACGCTCCCCAACAAGGGCATCATGAGCTAGGTCTATCGTAGTTCTCTAATGCACGAGTAGAACACAATTTTGTTGTGGGCGTGGATCTTGTCGACTTACTTGCCTCTACTAGTCTTTTCTTGCTTCAACGGTATTGTGGGATGAAGCGGCCCGACCAACCTTACACGTGCGCTTCGTGAGACCGGTTCCACCGATTGACATGCACTAGTTGCATAAGGTGGCTGGCGGGTGTCTGCTCTCTCCACTTTAGTTGGAGCGGATTCGATGAACAGGGGCCCTTATGAAGGGTAAATAGTAGTTGACAAAATCACGTTGTGGTTATTTGTAGGTAAGAAAACGTTCTTGCTAGAACCCAATCGCAGCCACGTAAAAGATGCAACAACAATTAGAGGACGTCTAACTTGTTTTTGCAGCGATTGATCATGTGATGTGATATGGCCAGAAGTTGTGATGAATGATGAATTGTGATGTATGAGATCATGTTCTTGTAATAGGATTCACGACTTGCATGTCGATTTAGTATGACAACCGGCGAGAGCCATAGGAGTTGTCTTTATTTTTTGTATGACCTGCATGTCATTGAAGAACGCCATGTAAACTACTTTACTTTATTGCTAAACGCGTTAGCCATAGAAGTAGAAGTAGTCGTTGGCGTGACAACTTCATGAAGACACGATGATGGAGATCATGATGATGGAGATCATGGTGTCAAGCCGGTGACAAGATGATCATGGAGCCCCGAAGATGGAGATCAATGGAGCTATATGATATTGGCCATATCATGTCACAACTATATAATTGCATGTGATGTTTATTATGTTTATGCATCTTGTTTACTTAGGACGACGGTAGTAAATAAGATGATCCCTTACAAAATTTCAAGAAGTGTTCTCCCTAAGCGCAACACCGTTGCTACGGTTAAGTCGCTTCTAAGCACCACGTGATGATTGGGTGTGATGGATTCTTACGTTCACATACAACGGGTGTAAGACAGTTTTACACAAAAAAACACTTAGGGTTAACTTGACGAGCCTAGCATGTGCGGACATGGCCTCGGAACACGGAGACCGAAAGGTCGAACACGAGTCGTATGGAAGATACGATCAACATGAAGATGTTCACCAATGATGACTAGTCCGTCTCACGTGATGATCGGACACGGGCTAGTCGACTCGGATCGTGTAACACTTAGATGACTAGAGGGATGTCTAATCTGAGTGGGAGTTCATAATTTGATTAGAACTTTATTATCATGAACTTAGTCTAAAACCTTTGCAAATATGTCTTGTAGATCAAATGGCCAACGCTAATGTCAACATGAACTTCAACGCTCCCTAGAGAAAACCAAGTTGAAAGATGATGGCAAGAACTATACGGATTTGGTCCTAACACGAGATCATCCTCATAGCTGCCAGAAGCAATATGTCCTAGAAGGACCGCTAGGTGACGCTCCCATCCTGAGAACCAAGACATTATGAATGCTTGGCAAACTCGTCTTGATGATTACTCCCTCGTTCGGTCGGCATGCTTTACTGACTTAGAACCGGGCTCCAAAAGCGTTTTGAGCATCACGGAGCATATGATATGTTCAACAGCTGAAACTACTTTTCAAGCTCATGCCCGGTCGAGAGATATGATGTCTCCGACAAGTTCTACAGCTTGTAAGATGGAGGAAAACAGTTACAAGTGAGCACATCCTTAAGATGTCCAGGTTGCACAACCGTATGACCCAAATGAACATTAACCTCCCGGATGAGGCGGTCATTGATGAGAATCCTCTAGTCGCTCCCACCAAGCTACAAGAGATTTGTGATGAACTACAACATGCGAGGGATGGTGAAGACCATTCTGAAGTGTTCTCGATCTTTGAAGTCGTGAGAGGCTGAAATCAAGAAAGAACATCAAGTGTTGATGGTCAATAAGACCACTAAGTTCAAGAAGGGCAAGGGTAAGAAGAACTTCAAGAAGGACGGCAAAGATGTTGTCGCGCCCGTAAGCTCGCTCTTGGGAAGAAGTCAAAGAATGGACCCAAGCACGAGACCGAGTGCTTTTATTGCAAGGGAAGGGTCCTTTGAAGCGGAACGCCCCAAATACTTAGCGGATAAGAAGGCCGCAACACCAAAGGTATATTTGATATACATGTAATTGATGTGTACCTTACCAATTACTCGTAGTAACTCCCGGGTATTTGATACCGTGCCGTTGCTCATATTTGTAACTCACAATGCAGAGCTGCGGAATAAACGGAGATGGCGAAGGACGAGGTGACGATCTTGGCGTCGGGAATGGTTCCAGAGTCGATGTGATCGCCGTCGACACGCTGCCTCTACATTTACCCACGGATTAGTTATGAACCTTAATAATTGTTATTTATTGCCAAGTTTGAGCATGAACATTGTATCTGGATCTCGTTTAATACGAGATGGCTACTCATTTAAGTCTGAGAATAATGGTTGTTCGATTTATATGAGAGATATGTTTTATGGTCATGCTCCGATGGTCAATGGTTTATTCTTAATGAATCTCGAGCATAATATTACACATGTTCATAGTGTGGATGCCAAAAGATGCAAAGTTGATAACGATAGTCCCACATACTTGTGGCCCTGCCGCCTTGGTCACATTGGTGTCAAGCGCATGAAGAAGCTCCATGCTGATGGACTTTTAGAGTCTCTTGATTATGAATCATTTGACACATGCGAACCATGCCTCATGGGCAAAATGACCAAGACTCCGTTCTCCTAACAATGGAGCGAGCAACCAACTTGTTGGAAATCATACATACCGATGTGTGCGGTCCAATGAGCGTTGAGGCTCGCGGAGGATATCGTTATGTTCTCACTCTCACTGATGACTTGAGTAGATATGGGTATGTCTACTTAATGAAACACAAGTCTGAGACCTTTGAAAAGTTCAAGGAATTTCAGAGTGAGGTGGAGAATCAACGTGACCGAAAGATAAAGTTCCTACGATCAGATCGTGGAGGAGAATTTTTAAGTCACGAATTTGGTACACACTTAAGGAAATGTGGAATCGTTTCACAACTCACGCCGCTGGAACACCTCGGTGAAAACGGTGTGTCCGAACGTCAGAATCGCACTCTATTGGATATGGTGTGGTCTATGATGTCTCTTACCGATTTACGCTATCATTTTGGGGATACGCTCTAGAGACAGCTACATTCATTTTAAATAGGGCACCGTCTAAATCCGTTGAGACGACACCGTATGAATTATGGTTTGGGAAGAAACCTAAGTCGTCGTTTCTAAAAGTTTGGGGATGCGATGCTTATGTCAAGAAACTTCAACTGAAAAGCTCGAACCCAAGTCGGAAAAATGCGTATTCATAGGATACCCTAAGGAAACCGTCGGGTATACCTTCTACTTAAGATCCGAAGGCAAGATCTTTGTTGCCAAGAACGGATGCTTTCTGGAAAAAGAGTTTCTCTCGAAAGAAGTAAGTGGGAGGAAAGTAGAACTCGATGAAGTACTACCTCTCGAACGGGAAAGTGGTGCAGCGCAGGAAACCGTTCCTGTGATGCCCACACCAACGAAGAGGAAAACAATGATGATGATCAAGGTACTTGGATCAAGTTGCTACTAAACTTCGAGGGTCCACAAGGACACGTTCCGCACTGCAGTGGCACGCAACCCTGTCACGGAAATCATGTTGTTAGACAACGGTGAACCTTGAACTATGAAGAAGCGATGGCGGGCCCGATTCCAACAAATGGCTTGAAGCCATGAAATCCGAGATAGAATCCATGTATGAAAACAAAGTATGGACTTTGACAGACTTGCCCGATGATCGGCGAGCGATAGAAAACAAATGGATTTTTAAGAAGAAGACGGACGCGGATGGTAATGTTACCATCTATAAAGCTCGACTTGTCGCTAAGGGTTATCGACAAGTTCAAGGGATTGACTACTGACGAGACTTTCTCTCCGTGGCGAAGTGAAGTCCGTCCGAATCATGTTAGCAATTGTCGATACTATGATTATGAGATATGGCGATGGACGTCAAAACGGCATTCCTTAACGGACATCTTAAGGACGAGCTGTATATGATGCAGTTTGGAAGGTTTTGTCGATCCTAAGAACGCTAACAAAGTATGCAAGCTCCAAATGATCCATTTATGGGATGGTGCAAGCATCTCGGAGTTGGAACATTCGCTTTGATGAGATGATCAAAGCGTTTGGGTTTATCTTGCACTTATGGAGAAGCCTGCGTTTACAAGAAAGTGAGTGGGAGCTCAGAGCATTTCTCCTATTATATGTAGATGACATACTCTTGATGGGAAATGATACAAAACTTCGACAACATTAAGGCCTACTTGAATAAGTGTTTTTCAATGAAGGACCTTGGAGAAGCTGCTTATATATTAGGCATCAAGATCTATAGAGATAGATCGAGGCGCCTCATAGGTCTTTCACAAAGCACATACCTTGATAAGATTTTGAAAAGGTTCAAAATGGATCAGTCAAGAAGGGTTCTTGCCTATGTTACAAGGTGTGAGATTGAGCTCAGCTACGATCGCGACCACGACAAAAGATAAAGAAGAGATGAGTGTCATCCCTATGCTTCACCATAGGATCTATTATGTATGCCATCTTTGTGTACTGACCGATGTAAACCTTGCCGTAAGTTTGGTAGCAAGATACCAAAGTAATCCCGCAAGGAACACCGGACAGCGGTCAAGAATATCTTGAAGTACCGAAAAGGACAAAGGACATGTTTCGCTTATAGAGGAGACGAAGAGCTCGTCAGAAGGGTTACGTCGGCGCTTAGCTTCGACTCAGATCCGATGACTCTAAGTCACAAACCGGATACGTGTACATGTTGAATGGTGGAGCGAGAGTAGTGCACCGCAAGCGAAGCGTCGTGGCGGGATCTACGTGTGAAGCGGAGTACATGGCAGCCTCGGAGGCGGCGATGAAGCGATTTGGATGAAGGAGTTCATCATCGACCTAGAGTCATACCCAATGCGTCGGGGCGATCAAACTCTTCTCGTGACAACACCGGAGCTATTGCCCTTGCCAAGGAGCCTGTGTTTCACAAGAAGACCGAGCACAACAAGCGTCGTTTCAACTCCATCCGTGAAAATGTTCAAGATGGAGACATAGAGATTTGCAAAGTGCACACGGATCTGAATGTCGCAGATCCGTTGACTAAACCTCTCTCGCATGGGCAAAACATGATCAACACCGAACTCTATGGGTTTCGATTCATCACAATGTAACTAGACCGGTGACTCTAGTGCAAGTGGGAGATCTGTTGGAAATATGCCCTAGAGGCAATAATAAAAGTATTATTATATTTCATTGTTCATGATAATTGTCTTTTGTTCATGCTATAACTGTATTATCCGGAAATCGTAATACACGTGTGAACACATAGACCACAATATGTCCCTAGTGAGCCTCTAGTTGACTAGCTCGTTGTGATCAACAGATAGTCATGGTTTCCTGACTATGGACATTGGATGTCGTTGATAACGGGGTCACTGAAGGAAATATGCCCTAGAGGCAATAATAAAGTTATTATTTATTTGCTCATATCATGATAAATGTTTATTATTCATGCTAGAATTGTATTAACCGGAAACATGATACATGTGTGAATACATAGACAAACATATAGTCACTAGTATGCCTCTACTTGACTAGCTCATTAATCAAAGATGGTTATGTTTCCTAACCATAGACATGTGTTGTCATTTGATTAAATGGGATCACATCATTAGGAGAATGATGTGATTGACATGACCCATCCTGTTAGCTTAGCACTTGATCGTTTAGTATTCGCTATTGCTTCCTTCATGACTTATACATGTTCCCGTAACTATGAGAATTGTGTAACTCCGTTTACGGAGGGACACTTTGGTACTACCAAACGTCACAACGAACGGGTGATTATAAAGGAGTACTACGGTGTTTCCAAGGTACATGTTGAGTTGGCATAATTCGAGATTAGGATTTGTCACTCCGATTGTCGGAGAGGTATCTCTGGGCCCTCTCGGTAATACTCATCACCTAAGCCTTGCAAGCATGTAACTAATGAGTTAGTTATGAGATGACGTATTCTGAGCGAGTAAAGAGACTTGCCGTAACGAGATTGAACTAGGTATTGGATACCGACGATCAAATCTCGGGCAAGTAACATACCGATGACAAAGGGAACAAAGTATGTTGTTATGCGGTTTGACCGATAAAGATCTTCGTAGAATATGTAGGAACCAATATGGACATCCGGTCCCGCTATTGGTTATTGACCGAAGACATGTCTCGGTCATGTCTACATTGTTCTCGAACCGTAGGGTCCGCACGCTTAAGGTTTCGATGGCAGGTTATATTATGAGTTTATGTATTTTGATGTACGAAGGTTGTTCGAGTCCCGAATGTGATCACGGACATGACGAGGAGTCTCGAAATGGTCGAGACATAAAGATTGATATATTGGACGGATATATTTGGACACGGAAAGGTTCCGGAGAGTTTGGGAATATACCGAGCTCAGGGAGGTTACCGAACCCCGGTAAGTATATGGGCCTTATTGGGCCCAAGTGGGAGGAAGGAGAAGGAGCAAAGGAGGCGCGCCCCAAGCCCAATCCGACTGGGGAGGGGGCCGCCCCCTTCCTTTCTCCTTCCCCTCTTCCTTCCTACTACTAGTACTCCTTCCTTCCCTCCAACTTGGATTAGGAAAAGGAGGAAACCTACTCCCCCCCCTATGGCGCGCCCCCTTGGGCCGGCCACCTCCTCCCTCCTCCTTTATATCACGGGGTAGGGGCACCCTAGAGCACACAAGTTGATCATTGATCATTCCTTAGCCGTGTGCGGTGCCCCCTCCATGATATTACACCTTGGTCATATTGTAGCGGTGCTTAGGCGAAGCCTGCGACAGAGAACATCAAGATCGTCACCACGCCGTCAGGCTTGTGGAACTCCCCTCGGCGCCTCTCTTTGGATTGGAGATCGAGGGTGCGTCATCGAGCTGTGCGCGTGTCAAGAACTTCGGAGGTGCCGAGTAACGGTGCTTGGATCGGTCGGACCGGGAGGACGTCGACTACTTCCTCTACGTTGCGTCAACGCTTCCGCTTCGGTCTCACGAGTGCGTGAGACAACACTCTCCCTCATTGCTATATCATCACCATGATCTTGCGTGTGCGTAGGAAATTTTTGAAATTACTACATTCCCCAACAAAGGTATCGAGCCTAGGTTTTTATGCGTTGATGTTATATGCACGAGTAGAACACAAGTGAGTTGTGGACGATATAAGTCATACCTTGCCAACCGGCATGTCATACTTTGGTTCAGCGGTATTGTTGGATGAAGCGGCCGGACCGACATTACGTGACGCTTACGCGAGACCGGTTTACCGTCGTGCTTTGCACACGGTGACTAGCGGTGTCTGTTTCTCCAACTTTAGTTGAACCGAGTGTATACGCCCGTCCTTGTGAAGGTTAAACGGAGTCTATTTGATAAACTATCGTTGTGGTTTTGATGCGTAGGTAAGAACGGTTCTTGCTAAGCCCGTAGCAGCCACGTAAAATTTGCAACAACAAAGTAGAGGACGCCTAACTTGTTTTTCCAGGCATGATGTGATGTGATATGGTCAAGACGTGATGCTATATTTTATTGTATGAGATGATCATGTTTTGTAACCGGTTATCGGCAATCGGCTGGAGCCATATGGTTGTCGCTTATTGTATGAAATGCAACGCATACGTAATTGCTTTACCTTATCACTAAGCGGTAGCGATAGTCGTAGAAGCAATAGATGGCGAAACGACAACGATACTACGATGGAGATCAAGGTGTCGCGCCGGTGATTTATGGTGATCACGACGGTGCTTCAAGATGGTGATCACAAGCACAAGATGATGATGGCCATATCATATCACTTATATTGATTGCATGTGATGTTTATCCTTTATGCATCTTATCTTGCTTTGATTGACGGTAGCATTTTAAGATGATCTCTCACTAATTATCAAGAAGTGTTCTCCCGAGTATGCACCGCTATGAAAGTTCTTCGTCTTTGAGACACCACGTGATGATCGGGTGTGATAGGCTCGACGTTCAAATACAACGGTGCAAAACAGTTGCACACGGAATACTCAGTCATACTTGACGAGCTTAGCATATCTGAGATATGGCCTCGGAACACGGAGACTGAAAGGTCGAGCGTGAATCATATAGTAGATATGATCAACATAGAGATGTTCACCATTGAAACTACTCCATCTCACATGATGATCGGACATGGTTTAGTTGACTTCGATCACGTGATCACTTAGATGACTAGAGAGATGTCTGTCTAAGTGGGAGTTCTTTAGTAATATGATTAATTGAACTAAATTTATCATGAACTTAGTACCTGATAGTATTTTGCTTGTCTATGTTTGTTTGTAGATAGATGGCTCGTGTTGTTGTTCCGTTGAATTTTAATGCGTTCCTTGAGAAAGCAAAGTTGAAATATGATGGTAGCAATTACACGGATCGGGTCCGTAACTCGAGGATTATCCTCATTGCTTGCACGAAGAGTTACGTCCTGGAAGCACCGCTGGGTGCGAACATCTTCTTGATGTGGCCGACGACGTTAAGAACGTCTGGCGAGCAAAGTGATGACTACTCTATAGTTCGAGGTGCCATGCTTTACGGCTTAGAACCGGTCTTCAACGATGTTTTGAGCGTCATGGAGCATATGAGATGTTCCAGAGTTGAAGTTAATATTTCAAGCAAATGCCCGGATTGAGAGATATGAAGTCTCCAATAAGTTCTACAGCTGCAAGATGGAGGAGAATAGTTACACAAGGAGCATATACTCAAAATGTCCAGGTATAATAATCACTTGATTCAACCGGGAGTCAATCTTCCGATGATAGCGTCATTGATGAAATTCTCCAATCACGCCACCAAGCTACAAGAGCTTTGTGATGAACTATAATATGCAAGGGATGAACAAGACTATTCCCGAGCTCTTCGCGATCTTTGAAAGCATGGAGGTAGAAATCAAGAAGGAGCATCAAGTGTTGATGGTCAACAAGACCACTAGTTTCAAGAAGAAGGGCAAAGGGAAGAAGAAGGAACTTCAAAAGAACAGCAAACAAGTTGTTTGCTCAAGAGAAGAAACCCAAGTCCGGACCTAAGTCTGGCCGAGTGCTTCTACTACAAGCGATCGACATTTGAAGCGGAACTGCCCCAAGTATTTGGCGGATAAGAAGGATGGCAAAGTGAACAAAGGTATATGTGATATGCATGTTATTGATGTGTACCTTAATAATGCTCGCAGAGCATCCGGGTATTTGATATCGGTTACTTGCTAATATTTGCAACTCAAAGCAGGACTACGGATTAAGCGAAGATTAGCTAAGGACGAGGTAACGATGCGCGGGAAATGGTTCCAAAGTCGATGTGATCGCGGTCGGCACGCTACCTCTACATATACCATCGGGATTAGTTTTAGACCTGAATAATTGTTATTTGGTGTCTGCGTTGAGCATGAACATTATATCTGGATCTTGTTTGATGCGAGACGGTTATTCATTTAAATCGAGAATAATGGTTGTTCTATTTATATGAGTAATATCTTTTATGGTCATGCACCCTTGAAGAGTGGTCTATTTTATTGAATCTCGATAGTAGTGATACACATATTCATAATGTTGAAGCCAAAAGATGCAGAGTTGATAATGATAGTGCAACATATTTGTGGCAATCGCCGTTTAGGTCATATCGGTGTAAAACGCATGAAGAAACTCCATCTTGATGGACTTCGGAATCACTTGATTATGAATCACTTGGTACTTATGAACCGTGCGTCATGGGCAAGATGACCAAAACACCGTTCTCCGGATCTATGGAGAGAGCAACATATTTGTTGGAAATCATACATACAGATGTATGTGGCCCAATGAATGTTGAGGCTCGTGGCGGATATCATTATTTTCTCACCTTCACAGATGATTTGAGCAGATATGGGTATATCTACTTGATGAAGCACAAGTCTGAAACATTTGAAAAGTTCAAAGAATTTCAGAGTGAAGTAGAAAATCATCGTAACAAGAAAATAAAGTTTCTACGATCTGATCGTGGAGGAGAATATTTGAGTTACGAGTTTTGTTTACATTTGAAACAATGCGGAATAGTTTCGCAACTCACGCCACCTGGAACACCACAACGAAATGGTTTGTCCGAACGTCGTAATCGTACTTTACTTGATATGGTATGATCTATGATGTCTCTTACCGATTTACCGCTATCGTTTTGGGGTTATGCTTTAGAGACGGCCGCATTCACGTTCAATAGGGCACCATCAAAATCCGTTGAGACGACGCCTTATGAACTATGGTTTGGCAAGAAACCAAAGTTGTCGTTTCTTAAAGTTTGGGGCTGCGATGCTTATGTGAAGAAACTTCAACCAGATAAGCTTGAACCCAAATCGGAGAAATGTTTCTTCATAGGATACCCAAAGGAGACTATTGGGTACACCTTCTATCACAGATCTGAGGGCAAGATTTTCATTGCTAAATTCGGATCCTTTCTAGAGAAGGAGTTTCTCTCGAAAGAAGTGAGTGGGAGGAAAGTGGAACTTGATGAGATAATCAGATCTACTCCCTTATTGGAAGGAAGTTCATCACAAGAACCGGTTCTGTGACAACTACACCAATTAGTGAGGAAGCTAATGATATTGATCATGAAACTTGGATCAAGTTTCTCTCGAACCTCGTGGGTCTACCAGAGTAAGATCCGCACTGAGTGGTACGGTAATCCTATTCGGAAGTCATGTTACTTGACCATGATGAACCTACGAACTATGAGGAAGCGATGATGAGCCCAGATTCCATAAAATGGCTAGAGGCCATGAAATCGAGATGGGATCCATGTATGAAAACAAAGTATGGACTTTGGTTGACTTGCCCGATGATCGACAAGCCATTGAGAATAAATGGATCTTTAAGAAGAAGACCGACGATGGTAATGTTATCGCCTACAAAGCTCGACTTGTTGCGAAAGGTTTTCGACAAGTTCAAGGGGTTGACTACGATGAGACTTTCTCACCCGTAGCGATGCTTAAGTTAGTCCGAATCATGTTAGCTATTGCTGCATTTCATGATTATGAAATTTGGCAAATGGATGTCAAGACTGCATTCTTGAATGGATTTCTAGAAGAAGAGTTGTATATGATGCGACTGAAGGTTTTGTTGATCCAAAAGGTGCTAACAAAGTGTGCAAGCTCCAGCGTTCCATTTATGGACTCGTGCAAGCATTTCGAGTTGGAATAAACGCTTTGACAAAGTGATCAAAGCATATGGTTTTATCTGCACTTTTGGAGAAGCTTTGTATTTACAAGAAAGTGAGTGGGAGCTCAGTAGCATTTCTAGTTTTATATGTTGATGACATATTATTAATTGGAAATGATATAGAATTTTGGATAGCATAAAGGGATACTTGAATAAAAGTTTTTCAATGAAAGACCTCGGTGAAGCTGCTTACATATTGGGCATCAAGATCTATAGAGATAGATCAAGACGCTTAATAGGACTTTCACAAAGCACATACCTTGAATTTTTTTTGAAAAAGTTCAAAATGGATCGGGCAAAGAAAGGATTCTTGCCGTGCTACAAGGTGTGAAGTTGAGTCAAACTCAATGCCCGACCACAATGAGAAGATAGAGAGAAAATGAAAGGTGTTCCTATGCTTCACCATAGGCTCTATCATGTATGCAATGATGTGTACCAGACTGACGTATGCTTAGCAATAAGCTTGGCGGTAGGTACCAAAGTAATCCAGAGTGGATCATCGGACAGCGGTCAAGAACATCTGAAATACCGGAAAGGACTAAGGATATGTTTCTCGATATGGAGGTGACAAAGAGCTAGTCGTAAATGGTTACGCCGATGCAAGCTTTGACACCGATCCGGACGATTCTAAATCGCAAACCGGATACGTGTTTATATTAAACGGTGGAGCTGTGAGTTGGTGCAGTTCTAAACAAAGCGTCGTGGCGGGATCTACATGTGAAGCGGAGTACATAGCTGCTTCAAGCAACAAATGAAGGAGTCGGATGAAGGAGTTCATTTCCGATTTAGGTGTCATACCTAGTGCATCGGGACCAATGAAGATCTTCTGTGACAATCTTGGTGCAATTGCCTTGGCAAAGGAATCCAGATTTCACAAGAGGACCAAGCACATCAAGATACGCTTCAATTCCATTCGGGACCAAGTCCAAGTGGGAGACATAGAGATTTGCAAGATACATACGGATCTGAATGTTGCAGACTCGTTGACTAAGCCTCTCTCACGAGCAAAACATGATCAACACCAAGACTCCATGGGTGTTAGAATCATTACTATGTAATCTAGATTATTGACTCTAGTGCAAGTGGGAGACTGAAGGAAATATGCCCTAGAGGCAATAATAAAGTTATTATTTATTTCCTCATATCACGATAAATGTTTATTATTCATGCTAGAATTGTATTAACCGGAAACATGATACATGTGTGAATACATAGACAAACATATAGTCACTAGTATGCCTCTACTTGACTAGCTCATTAATCAAAGATGGTTATGTTTCCTAACCATAGACATGTGTTGTCATTTGATTAAATGGGGTCACATCATTAGGAGAATGATGTGATTGACATGACCCATCCGTTAGCTTAGCACTTGATCGTTTAGTATTCTCGCTATTGCTTCCTTCATGACTTATACATGTTCTCGTAACTATGAGAATTGTGTAACTCCGTTTGGGAGGAACACTTTGGGTACTACCAAACGTCACAACATAACGGGTGATTATAAAGGAGTACTACGGTGTTTCCAAGGTACATGTTGAGTTGGCATAATTCGAGATTAGGATTTGTCACTCCGATTGTCGGAGAGGTATCTCTGGGCCCTCTCGGTAATACTCATCACCTAAGCCTTGCAAGCATGTAACTAATGAGTTAGTTATGAGATGACGTATTCTGAGCGAGTAAAGAGACTTGCCGTAACGAGATTGAACTAGGTATTGGATACCGACGATCAAATCTCGGGCAAGTAACATACCGATGACAAAGGGAACAAAGTATGTTGTTATGCGGTTTGACCGATAAAGATCTTCGTAGAATATGTAGGAACCAATATGGACATCCGGTCCCGCTATTGGTTATTGACCGAGACATGTCTCGGTCATGTCTACATTGTTCTCGAACCGTAGGGTCCGCACGCTTAAGGTTTCGATGATGCTTATATTATGAGTTTATGTATTTTGATGTACCGAAGGTTGTTCGGAGTCCCGAATGTGATCACGGACATGACGAGGAGTCTCGAAATGGTCGAGACATAAAGATTGATATATTGGACGGATATATTTGGACACCGGAAAGGTTCCGGAAGAGTTTGGGAATATACCGGAGCTCCGGGAGGTTACCGAAACCCCCCGGTAAGTATATGGGCCTTATTGGGCCCAAGTGGGAGGAAGGGAGAAGGAGCAAAGGAGGGGGCGCGCCCAATCCCAATCCGAATTGGGGAGGGGGCCCCCCTTCCTTTCTCCTTCCCCTTCCTTCCTACTACTAGTACTCCTTCCTTCCCTCCAACTTGGATTAGGAAAGGAGGAAACCTACTTGGAGTAGGTTTCCCCCCCTATGGCGCCCCTTGGGCAGGCCACCTCCTCCCTCCCTCCTTTATATACGGGGTAGGGGGGCACCCTAGAGCACACAAGTTGATCATTGATCATTCCTTAGCCATGTGCGGTGCCCCCTCCACGATATTACACCTCGGTCATATTGTAGCGGTGCTTAGGCGAAGCCTTCATGACAGAGAACATCAAGATCGTCACCACGCCGTCGTCGACGGAACTCCCCTCGGTGCCTCTCTTGGATTGGAGATCGTGGGTGCGTCATCGAGTCAGACGCGTGTCAAGAACTCGGAGGTGCCGAGTAACGGTGCTTGGATCGGTCGGACCGGAGGACGTCGACTACTTCCTCTATGTTGCGTCAATGCTTCCGCTTCGGTCTACGAGGGTACATAGACAACACTCTCCCCTCGTTGCTATATCATCACCATGATCTTGCGTGTGTGTAGGAAATTTTTTGAAATTACTACGTTCCCCAACAATCACATCATTAGGAGAATGATGTGATGGACAAGACCCAATCCTAAGCATAGCACAAAGATCGTGTAGTTCGTTTGCTAGAGCTTTGCCAATGTCAAGTATCTCTTCCTTCGACCATGAGATCGTGTAACTCCGGATACCGTAGGAGTGCCTTGGGTGTATCAAACGTCACAACGTAATCGGGTGACTATAAAGGTGCATTACGGTATCTCGAAAGTATCTGCGGGTTGACACGGATCGAGATCGGATTTGTCACTCCGTATGACGGAGAGGTATATCTGGGCCCACTCGGTAATGCATCATCATAATGAGCTCAAGGTGACCAAGGTGTTGTACGGGATCATGCATTACTAAGATGCGAGTAAAGTGACTTGCCGTGTGAGGCCGAACAAGGTATTGGGATACCGACGATCGAGTCTTGGGCAAGTAACGCATCGATTGACAAAGGAATTGTATCTGTGGTTTTGATCGAATCCTCGACATCGTGGTTCAACCGATGAAATCATCGAGGAGCATGTGGGAGCCAACATGGGTATCCAGATCCCGCTGTTGGTTATTGCGAGAGTCGTCTCGGTCTCGCATGTCTCCCGAACCCGTAGGGTCTACACACTTAAGGTTCGGTGGCGCTAGGGTTATTAGGAAGACTAATATGTGACTACCGAATGTTGTTGAGTCCGGATGAGATCGAGCGTCACGAGGAGTTAGGAATGGTCCGGAGGTGAAGTTTTATATATGGGAAGTTGTCATACGGACACCTAAAGTTTCGAAGTCTATCGGTAATGTCTGGGACCACCGGGGGTTCCGGGGTCCACCGGAGGGGCCACCCCTCCTGAGGGCCACATGGGCATAAAGGGAGGAGCCACCTGGAGGGTGGGCGCGCCCACCTTGGGCCCATGCGCCTAGGGTTGGGGAACCACGAGGGGTGCCTTGCTTGAGGCAAGCCTCCTCACTGGCCGCGCCTCTAGATCCCATCTAGAGGGCCGCCCCTGCCCCTTCCCTATAAATAGAGGGGTGGGGGAGGCTGTGTGCCAATCTCCAAGGCGCAGACCTCCCTCCCAACACCTCTCTCCTCCGTAAGCGCTTGGCGAAGCCACAGCCGAGATCTTCTTTGCACCAACACCACCACGCCGTCGTCTTTGCCGCTTGAGCGAGCTTCTCAACCTCTCCTTCCCCTTGCTTTGGATCAAGAAGGAGGAGACGTCTCCGTCCGTCACGTGTGTTGAGCAGCGGAGGTCTTTGTCTGATTCAACACTTGGACATCGGTGATCTGAATCACGTCGAGTACGACTCCATCATCACCTTGCAAGCTTCCGCACGCGATCTACAAGTGGTATGTAGATGCAAACTCTCTCCCATGACTCATTGCTTAGATGAACTCATAGATGGATTTTGGTGAAACCGTAGATTTTTTTTTAATTTTCTGCAACGTTCCCCAACATGGATGTGAAGTATCGTGCATGAATCGTGAGAGAAGCATCGTCTGCATAGCGTGACTCTTCTTCATACATGTCCCTGCCTCGTAGAGAGGGAGGACCTTGCGAATCTCCATGCAAAAATCCGAAGTTTAGAGGGATACATTTTTTTAGGCATAGTTTTGAGGGATACATAAATGAAACTAAGCATACCGGGCCGGATAGGCTACTGTAGCCGGCCCAAAAACTATGAGATAATTCTTCTTCTTCTTTCCCTGGGCAGTTGGGGGTTCCTGGATCGAACGCCTAGGGTTTGAACGAGCACACGAGCCACCAGCCCACCACCATGAAACGGCCGCCATCACGCGATGAAGCGGCGGCGGCGGGCAGCAGCGGAGGAGGGTTCAACAAGGGGAAGGGGAGGTGGGGCGGGAAGAAGCGGAACGAGCAGCGGCTGGGAGGCAGCGGCGGGGCGCTCTCCCTCGCGGCCTTCGCCAACGCCAAGTCCAGGACCACCGGCTACAACCCGGCACTCATCAGTGAGTCACTGCTGCCTTCGTGCCCTGACGCGGGTGCGGATACCACACGCGACCTGTCTGTCTGTCTGTTGCGTGTAATGTTTTGCTATAATTTCTCGGCAAGTTGTTTCCTCTACCGGATTGCTGGATAAGATTTTGTCTTGCTTGTCCCCAAATGCTTGAGGGTTTTGAGCGACTAGTAATTCCGTATACCATGTCTGTGTTACCCTGTTGGAATTAGGACTAAATTTGTTGTTTTAGGACTTCGAGCATAGGAACACAATCTTCTCATTTTGTCCCCTTGGTTTGCTATGTGCTCACATTTGATGAAAGCTCATCGTAATTTGAGGTCAACCGCGGGTCAGCTACATGATTTAGAAACATTGATGAAATTGGAGAAAGAAAGTCGTTCAGACATAAAGATGTATTGACCTTACTAGAACAGTATTTCCTCATCTAAGTTCTTGTTCTCGTGGACAGTTTTCTCATGGGAAATTTACTATCACAGTTGTTCATATTCAATTTGGTGTGTCCATTTCAAATCATATGCCTATATGATATGTGCTGCTTTGCCATCTGGTTATTGCAGTAATGTTCGATGTTATAAGCAGAACTGATTTGGTATTAATCATTACTCTCATTTGCAGAGAAGCAGAAGGAGTTCTACAGGAATGCTAAATTGATTAGCAAGTACAAGAAGTCGAAGAAGCACCAAAATCAGTCAACCTATCCTCCACAATTTCCAACCCTTGAGGTAATTCTCCTCGGTACCAATCACCGAGGCTGTTTTATGTTTTAAGTGATAATTTGACCAAAGTGGATAGCGGAAGTTGTGATGGGCTTATATATTCCTTTATTTTTGACAATGAAAACGTGAATAACTTTTAGGGGACAAGGCTACTTATCTTGTTTGTTCTACAAGTGTACAGGTAGTTTTTGTGTCTTGATGCAATTTACATTACAGGAAGGAGGTGCTGATGCATCGGATGTGCCAAAACCACATGATAAGAGGAAGAAGCGCACTTCACAAAGCTTGAATGTGGAGTACGAGAAGAAACGTGTAGAGGATGAGAAGGCAAAGAAGGAGCGGGATGCGATGATACAGGCCAAGAAGGAGGAGCGAGAGAAGTCTGAAGCGAAGAGAAAGGAGCTTAGGGAGAAGATGTTCAAGAGGACACGATCTGGGCAGCCTGTGATGAAATACAGGATCGAGCATCTCTTGGAGACTGCACTAGAAAGCTCAAACAAGTGAGTTCTGATATGTTCTAAGACTAATGCCACACTAATTAAGACAAATCAGTCCAGTGCAGTGATAAGTTTGTATTAGTTGACTTCTGTTGCATCAGTTTATACATATTGGCAATGCATATTTGGATTTCATTGGAATCTCTAGTCAAGATACTGGTGCTTGGCCCACATTATGTTGCTGTTAGAGCTTCTCGATTGGAGAGTGTAGCCATGTCTAGTGGGTGCTTAAGGGTCGGAGAGCACTGTGGGTAGTCTAATCTTAGGCAGAGTTTTAAAAAGCGCTAGGCGCTAATTATGCGTTTTGCCACTGCCTTGCTTTTCTGCCCAAAGTTTACGCTAATGCGCAATTAAGTGCCAGGCGTTTTGCTATCGCCCAGAGTTTGCTCCTCGCTTTCCTCCGTTTTTATTTAGTCCACATATTAGCTTTGGTCAAAGTCAAGCTTTATAAACTTTGACCAAGTTTATAAACAAAAATATTAACATATACAATAACAAATCAATACTATTAGATTTAAAATCAATACTATTAGATTTATTATTGAATGTACTTTCACATCATATAGATTAGTTAAGGTAAATGTTTATATTTTTTTCTATAAACTTGGTCAAACTTTACGAAGTTTGACTTCAGTCAACTCTAATATGCAGAGTAAATAAAAACGGAGGGAGTAACTACTATTCTTAGGGATGCCACTAACATTTGTATCGATAGCTTGAGATCCAGCCTTGCATAGGTCAGCCAAGGTCTCAAGAGATATGGCCTGACGAGGTAGGTCCTCGCTACAGATCCTAACTGTATACGTAGCAGTGATGGCCGTGACGCCCCTTGTGCGAGACCAAGGATGTAACTGCAAGTTCAAGCCCTCCACAAGACAGCCATCGGCCCTGAGGATCTCATTCCTGAGCTCTGCAGAGGTGCAGGTGAGTATGAATTCACCCTCCGTGTGCGCATCAACCTGGAGATCAACTTGCGCCGTTTTGTGGATGGGGTGCTGCTTCGTCCGGCGGTGGACAAGGGCTTGCCTCAATGCTTGGATCTGGGCCACGGATCCTAACAAATTCACTCCAGCAGCCTGGTCGCCAGGCATCTTGCTCGAGCCTGATCTCTGGTTTTGACATCGGCGACTTGTGTTTCCTCGGGGATTCTGAGACCTTATCCTGCTGCAGTTCAACTATTTGCTGCACATTGACTAGGTAATCGATATTGTGCCTCTGGATGATTCGGTCATTGAGAGCCGCTATTCACGGCAGATAGTCCTGACAGTGGACAGAGCGGGATCCCCTCGGCTGCTTCGGCCGGAAGCATTGGCCCTGTCACATGCACTTTCATATGGGAGCTTGTCGTGAAGATACCACATTGCCTCGCAGCAGACTCGGGCCATTGTGCCTGGTGCTGCTAACAGCGAGCAGGTTCAGTTACAGCAGACTGACAGGATGATCACCGAGGACCCGGCCTTTATCTTGGACTGCTCCCATCTTAGCCCATCCCGGGACAGGCGTTCCTCGGTGGATCCAATGCTAGGCTGCATCTCGTCAGCCTATGGTAATGAGTTTGGACGCTTTCCTGAACTCTGTTTCCAAGGAAAGCGAGGAGGCTGTCCTCACACCCCCCAAACGACCCTACGGCCTGAAGGATAAGAATAATCTGAACATTAACAATAGAATAGAGGCATGTGCTCCTTCAGTGGAATGATCGATCGCCTTGATCCAAAAGAAATCAAGTTAAATGAGAGACGCTTTACATGGTCAACGAAAGAGAAGATGTTACTCTTTGTAAGCTGGACAGGGTTTTTTGTTCCCCTACATGGGATGGCCTCTTCCCGGCGTGCACTATGCATGCTATTTCAACAATGATCTCTGGCCATTATCCCATGCTGCTTGTTGGGGAGCAGAATTACAGGACAAACAGGAATTTTCTCCCTTCAAATATTTTTGGCTTCAGCTTCCGGGCCTCGAGCAGGTCGTGGCCAACGCGTGGGGTCGGTCGGTCAGGGGATCTTATGCTCTCTGAAATCTTCACATTAAACTCACTAGAACTGTGAAGGCGACCTGGAGATGGAGCAATGAGACGATTGGTAACCTGTGGTTACAGTTTGCGGTGGCCACCGAAATCATCCATTGGTTGGATCTTGCATAGGAGGAGCGCATGCCGTCTCATCAGGAACTTGATTTTAGGAAGGCTCTCAAGGCTCGGGTTGTTAGAGCATCTACAGCAGCACGTTGGAAATCCAGCCTCTCAAATGCCGGGCGCGTCTGTGGACTGTGACTGGTCACCTCTCATCATTTCGCTGCCTCCGTAGCCGTCTTCCTCATATCTTAACCTTCATATCCATGGGACCCATGCAACGTAAAACTAGCAATTACGTAAATCAACACCCTTAGCAACAATTCGGGCATAATTCATATACTAGCAGTCACCGGACAACCAAAAGATCCAGTTCATCGCTGGGCAGTAATAAATTACTATTTCAACCAAGATTGTGATATGTTAGGATCTGATGGTATCGGTTGTTGTTAGGGTTTTAGCCAGGTAATCAGCAAGCTAGCTAGGCTTATCAAACAATAAAGAGCCAAGGAATAAGATCCTCATAGGTGTCGGCACCTCAAGGCTGGCATATGTGCATCAGCTATGTACAGTAGCTTTGTGATCCACATGTCAATTTGCCAAAGAATCAGAATCAAGTACACACAGTACTGTTAAAATGTACTACTAGGCGCTTCCACACCTCTCCAGTTGCATTTCAAAAGTATTTGCTAGTACATCTCTCACATATTTAGCTGTACATAAAATGCAGTCTTTCTGTCAGCGTGCCACACATGTAAACTTCAGAGTTTCCCTTTTTGGGCAATGTGAGATTCATCTGAAGAGCTGCACTACACATTCTTCTTGCAGGAGCCAAGGCTAGCCCTTGAGAGGGTGAGGAGCCAAGAATTGATGAAGAACCATAAGATCCTTGAGTACCTAGCTATGGAGATTGCCACTACATAACACTAGCCTTTTCTTTCCAGGTGAAGAGCATCAAGGCAAATCTAGAGGATAAAGGATATCTCTATCAAGACATATATTCCATTCGTAAGTGCCGGGATGTTTGCGTCATGCGTTAAAACTGCAGAAAAAGAATTAAAAAAACCCTGGTAATATACATCTGACTTTCTGTAGATGCTTGCAACACCATACATGCAGCAACTGTGTGGTGCCACATGCAGCATCTCTCTCTCCCTCTCCCCGTACTTTCCTTGCTTCAGCAGAGCTTTGTAGTAGGATCGATTCGGTGAGGATGTCAAAGAGAAAGCAAGGATGACACCGTCGTCGGTATCGCGGCGCCTCATATCTGATACGGCCAGGCCGATGACGGTGATGGGCGTTTCTCAAAGCCCAAGCAGCTAAATCTTGAGAGAAAAAGCAGGCAAGTTGGACATATTCTGTGCTTGCAGATAAGGCAGTGTGAGTGATGAGAGATTGAGAGCTCTGTCGACGATGCTATTCTCTGAACCTGTGGCGACTCATCGCCGGTTAACCAGAAACAAGGTGAGCCTGAGGTTTCCTTACAAGCAAAGCATTGGCCGTACCATATCAGCATTCCGCGTCATTGTTGATACGGTTCTTGTTGTCACACATCATCTACACGTTTTCACCATTGCAAGCTTCTGTTCATCTATACTTTCGTGAAACTGACAGGAAAACTGCCTTTCAATTAAGTAGAAACGAGTCCCTGAAAAGAAGGGCAATTAAGTAGAAAAAGAGTGATCTAGTTTGTTAAGTAAAACCCTTTTTTTTAGTGCTCTTTGTTAAGTAAAAACCGACAAAGACCAAGTTGTTCATCTGTTTGTAAACACATGAATTGCTTTTCTGCTTTCCTTTTTGAAAACTCAAACGAGGAGAGAAATCTTGAAATATAGGGGGGGCAATCTGACTTGGAATTTCGTACTGAAATTTCATCCCATTGGCTTGGGCTCTGAAATTTCGTACGCTATCGATGATGAGATCCATATTCCTATCTTCTTCCTTCCGGATTTCTACTTGATGCACTGGTGGATCTAAATCTGCGGCCTGTGCATTTTATCACCCATTACCCATAGTTGCATGAGTCAATCAGTTATAAGATTGACCACCCCTTCCAAGTCTTAATTAGTTCTCCTGAAGATTAGTTGGCTTAACAAACAGCCAATAGATAGATGGATTTCAAAAGCAGGACCTCTCCATAGGCATATATATACGAGATTCCCTCTAGCTAGGTCAACACTTAGAAAATCGATCGTATTATTCCAATCGCGTGTTTGGGTCCATGTTGATCAGAACCAACACGGCTCCACGCGTGCATTATCTAATCTCATCTCCTCTTGGATACCAACCAAAATATGCTTTTGAACAAACCAATGGCGCCAATACCAGGCATGCATGCTAGCTAGGAGCTTTCATTTGTTTTTTCTAGAAAAATCCAAAATGCTCTTTGTACAATGTTAAAGATGGCTGCTAGATCACACTGGTCTGTTCCAAACACTTCCTGATCTTACTTGCACTGGATATTCCAACCCATGCATGCAAGAAGGACACCCTGCTAGCTAGTGCATAGAAAGAAACACTACCCTTTTGTAGCTCTATAAAAGGAAGCCACCCCTCTGCTAGCAAACCATCCAGGTTTCCTCTTTGGCACAACACAAGGCAGCAACAACTAGCTACCAGCTACTCAAAGGCTCCATCACATTTCAAAGTCCTCTTCAAACTTCAAAGCAAAGCAGGCCTAGAGATCCGTGCACGCACACACATAACCCATTAGAAGAACTTATTTAGAAGGCAGATGGATCGCGTGATGAAGCTGGCGTCGGAGAGAGCGGTGGTGATCTTCACCCTGAGCTCCTGCTGCATGTGCCACACCGTGGCGCGGCTCTTCTGCGACCTGGGTGTCAATGCACTGGTGCACGAGCTCGACCAAGACCCCAGGGGAAAGGAGATGGAGAGCGCTCTCCTCAAGATGCTCGGGAAAGGCCCGTCTGTTCCGGTGGTGTTCATCGGCGGGAAGCTTGTCGGCGGGACAAACAGGGTCATGTCCATGCATCTCAGCGGCGAGCTGGTCCCAATGCTGAGGAATGCCGGTGCCCTCTGGCTATAGAGGAATGCAGGTGCCACTTGGGAAAATAAAATTTTGTCAAAGAGTGTCAAGTATATGCATTTCCTTAGAATAACTTAACTAATGGCCTGGTTAGCGTCGATCGAATTGGTTTTTTCAATCCTGTTCCGACAATAGCAAGGCTTATAGCTCGCTAGGAGCGAGTTTTATGTACGAGCGACGTTCGTGTTGTAATCCCAGCGCTATTTGTGCAGGTGTACAATCTTTTCTCAAAGAACCTGCACAACCTTTTCTCAAAGAGCTAGTTGATAAATAAATGTATAAACAGTTCATTATCAGATGATATGTGCACATCTCTAACCTAAAAATTGTGTATAGTTGCATTGCATATTGATCGTCGTAGTTTATCATCGTCTCCTGTTTGTTTACTATAATTATTTTCTGTCACCTATGCATCGGCACCTCCCGTGATCTGGCTGGTACGGTGTTGGTCCAGCGGCTGTTCGGGGGATGCAGCATCAACGGCGGCGACGCGACTAGGTATGTGGTGGAGCGGGAATAGTACGGCTTTGGCTTGCCACGTCTAGGCGCCATCGGTCTCCACTACAATGGCTCTGTGGCACGTGCATGCGCATGAGGTGTTGAAGCTCCCGTGATGACGTTCGACTCTCTCTGAGGTGCGGGCCGTGCGGCATTTTGTGTTTGCAAAAGGATGGCTTTGATGATGTGGTGATGTCTTTTCCCAAGTCCTGTACGCCTTGAAACGGTTTGAATTTTAATTTCCCGTGATCACAGTGTGCGGGTGTGCCCCTCCATGCAACATCATCTTGTTGGTCAAGTGGTGACGATAATACACGGCGACGTGGCCGGGTTTGACGGTGCGCTCAGAGTACCATGCCTAGAGTTATCGAGTACGAGTGAACAAACACATTAAAATGCGACTATAATTAATTACTAGATAAAATGGAGGGACGGAGAAGGGCGAAGAAAATCACAATTGTCTTATCGGCCCCTCCCCCTTGCGCTCACTGGTGCGGTTGTACCCTTCCATGTAGGCGTCCGCGGTCGAAGGGGCGTCGTCGTCGGAGCTGGATCCGTTGGAGGGCTAGGCGAGGCCGGAGTCTGACGTGGGAGGAGGAGATGATGCGGGTCATCGTCTGGACCGTGCGCTCATGTGCCTTGGCCAGCCGGACCTTCTCCTTGGCCGTCGGCTCCGCCGCAACCTCGCGCTCCGACTGCTCGATGGTGAGCCGAAGTGCTTTGGTGTTTTTGCGGCGGAGCCGGTCGGCACGTGTCGGTCCCTGCCGTCATGAGGGAGCATTGGAGCACCATTGCGAGGAGTTGGTCCTTTGAATCCACCCGCGCACGGGGCGGGCACCAGCGCCTCCCGGTCACCGCCCTCTCCCTCGCCCGCTACCACTCGTGGTGTGCGGCCCGCGCCTCAGATTATGGCGTCGTCGTCCACGTCGGTTATGAGCCCAAATCATGTGATTTTTTAGTCTTTATTTTGTGCTTATACGGTAGGCTTTATGGAATTTTACTGCGTTCGCGCACTGCTTTTTGTCGATTTTCCCTAGGATACGTCTTTGGAAGTAAATGACGCATTAAGGAAAGAACTCCAGGAAATGGTGATGAAATCATATCAATTAAAGTGATTATTATCTACCATAATAGAATGAAGCAGCTGGGAGGAAGTTGGAAGCCGCGCAGAACCTCCAGAGAGCAAGTCGGCCTATAGTAGGAGCGTTGTGCTCGTACCAAGCGCCGCTGCCCCCTCATGGTCGACTACTTCCACCTTGCGAGATCGGATCGGAGATCAGACACACATAGACACCAAACTCATCCAGAACGTAGAACCCTAGCCTCCCGAAGGCATCCAGAGGTGGAATTGGCAATCAGGAGATCGCCATATTCACCACCATGTACAAGGGGCGCCACATCATCACTCTCCATCACCCATCATCATCATCCATCTCATTGTAATAATGAACCCTTGTGGATCACTACGTGTATTACTTGTTTGATCCATCCATGTTTACCACCGTCATCCGTGTGACGATTGTTGTTCCTATGTACATGTACGAGTAGAACCCCTAGTTCTCGGGATATGGATAAACCTTGATATGTATAGGAGCTGAAATGTTAATAAGGATATGAAATCCTCTGTTGAATGCGTGAATGTTGTGAAGGGGCCCCACTTAGCAGTTTCCCCGTAAGGCCACGAAGAGAATTACTTTCATTGTAAAGGTTAGGAAGAGGTTGTAATTCGAGGTGACAGTAAAAGCCCCCACTCATAGTATTTGCAATTGATAGGGGAATTACGGAGAACACTTAGAGAGGCCGCGTCCAAGGGGAAACTCTTAATTACTATAGTGATGACCTACAAGGGGAAACTATGGTAGTGGCATGTGTGGTACGAACTCTACCTGGAGTAGAACGTATTTTAAACCTGGATCCGCCCAACATAAACTTCAAGAGTGGCTCAAGTATCTAGATAGTACTATGTCGTAGCATAAGTCGCGATAGAAACACCAATGGAAATCCAGATTTCGTGACAACGCCTTAATCCTATGCTAGTTCATGTGTTACTTTCCTCGTTGCTCTCATATTTCTTTACATGTTATTTAATTTACTGCGCAATTTACTCGAAACCACTATTTATTTCTGCCCTCGCTTTGCATTGAGTCTACAATTACTTGCAGGTATAATTACATAAGTCATTACAAGAGATAAACTCAATTCGTGTACTCCCTATGGGATTGATACTCTTAGTTATAAAAGCTACAACTAAACCCTGTGCACTTGCAGGACATTAGTCGATGTCGACGCATGCACGAGGACCTGATGGTGACCGGGGACGCCATTCGGAGCTGGTAGAGCATGCGGAGAGGGGCGCAGGGCGATGGACTGGAGGTGTGCGGAGCGCCCGGAGCTACATGAAGGACGCGAGGGGCCGACGATGTCGCCCGCACTACGTCGTCGGGCGACTGGGGACGGCGTGAAGTGAGTGCTTCCGTTGTCGCCCTGGTCTAGCCTCAACCGTCATAGCACAATGCTGAGGGCGACCTACTCTATGCCGCGCAGAAACGCTTCTCAGTCATCGTCGACGTTGGATCCGTTACCAGATGCGGTGCTGCTGCCATTGCTAGCCATCGACCGAAAGAGGAGGGGACTGAGAGAGAGGAGGAGATGACCCGGAGCTGCTGCTGCCATTGTATTCAAGGCTTTGACTGGGATCAACTGGACAACCTCTGACTTCCAGCCAATGGGTGAAGAGGAAGATGATGAACTAGTGCACGATGACCCGGAGCCCTCTACCCGCCAAGGTCAAGATCAGTAATCCGCAGGCCGGCTTAGCATCTGTCAGTTGAGATACGTTACCAAAACACTTATTCTTTTGGGCCGTCTGTTGCCTTGTAATAGGCTATCTCAAAAACAATTAGCTGCCATGCCATCACGTATATTGATCCGCATAACACTTATGAACCGTTTTGATCTTATTTGACGATCCACTGTTTATGCTCATAACAATTATCAACTTTGCTTGATCATGTTGTCATAAGCCCTGCATACAAACAAAGCACAAGTGCCTTGGCGGTTTACCCCAAGGCGGGTCATAATACCCCATAAAAATCCGCTGGTGACTGCATCATCCATAATCAGGGCCGGTTTATCAAAACCTCATATTATCATAATAAAAATAAATATCATACTGTGATATTTATGTATATTGCCGGCTTACCATGCCATATGAAGTAAGGGTAACAGCCCAGACTCAGAGCGCAACACTCTGTGCAATTTATTCATACTGCTGGCTTACAACGCCATAGACAACAAAGGGTAACATCCCAAAACTTTAGAGTACATGACTCCAAACATATGATTATCATACACTGGCGACTTAACATCCAAAGCCAGGCAGGGTTAACAAAACACCGGATATTATCAAATAAAGATCAAGGCATCATGGCCTGAATCAAGTTTCAACCATATATCAAAATATGGCACAAATAGAAATCAACAAAAAAGATTCAAAGGCAATAGAACACAAAAGACCAAGGCATTCAAAGGCTGCCAAGCCTCAACATCAAGTGCTATTCAAGGGCTACACAGCCACTAAGTTACTCCTTAATTCCAACCTGTAAGACGGGCCTCATATGACCAATCGTCATTTTAACTTTGACAAGTTCAGGGTATTTACAAGATTGACTGTCAAGAGTACGTCGGGTCATTCCAGGATTACCTGGTCGGAGTGGCAAGCATACAAAGGCAGGACAACCCGGATTTTTGGTGAATATACCTGGCGTTCAAGCCTATTACCAGGGACAACAAAGCTCTGTTCAGTTAACAAGGAGCTCCCAAGTAATAATTTGATCCAGGCATACAAGCCGGACCAGTAGGGTAATCATAGCTATGCTCAATGAGCAGGAAGCCCCCAAGTATTTTGTAATCAAGGCACACAAGCTGAATCAAAAGGGTAGTCATAGCTATGCTCAATGAGCAGGAAGCTCCCAAGTGACCTTATGAAGTAACAATAAAGACTCAGATTCTCGAAAATGAAACAGCAGAGGCCCTGAATCATCAGGGATGCCGACTTTATTATACTAATCATAATATATACATTGGTAAAAGTATATACATCACAAGAGCCGGTGGCTCAGGTGTAATAAGGCCTAAGATGAGCAATATTCCACGGCCGGTGGGTCTCCTCCTGTAACGTGCGTGAGTCCTTGTGGTCTCGAACATCGATAAGGTAGTATCACCCGTTGTTCAAATATTTGCTGACCACAAAGGGACCTTCCCAAGGTGGGGATAACTTGTGCATGCCAGTTTGATCCTGGATGAGCCGGAGCACCAAATCTCCTTCTTGAAAGGTTCTGGTTTTAACCCGGTGATTGTGATAACGACGCAAATCTTGCTGGTAAACCGCCGAACGAGCCGCCGCAAGGTCACGCTCTTCATCCAAAAGGTCAACAGCATCCTGACGTGCTTTCTCATTATCAGCTTTAACGTAAGACGCCACACAGGGTGAATCGTGACGTATGTCACTAGGGAGAACGACCTCTGCTCCGTAAACCACGAAGAAAATCGTGTAACCCGTAGATCTGTTGGGGTGGTATTGATACTCCAAAGCACTGAGGGCAATTCTTCCACCCAACAACCCGGCGTCCTCTGCAAAGGTACCATAAGCCGGGGTTTGATACCTCTCAAGATTTCTTGATTGGCTCTTTCAGCTTGACCATCTGTCGGTGTCAAAACCGGCGGATCTCGGGTAGGGGGTCCCGAACTGTACATCTAAGGCTAATGGTAACAGGAGGCGGGGGACACAATGTTTGCCCAGGTTCGGGCCCTCTCTATGGAGGTAATACCCTACTTCCTGCTTGATTGATCTTGATGATATGAGTATTACAAAAGTTGATCAACCACGAGATCGTAGAGGCTAAACCATAGAAGCTAGCCTATGATTCTGATTGATGTTGTCCTACGGACTAAACCCTCCGGTTTATATAGACACCAGAGGGGGCTAGGGTTACACAGTCGATTCTGAGAGAGGAATCTACATATCCGAATTGCCAAGCTTGCCTTCCACGCAAAGGAGAGTCCCACCCGGACACGGGGCAAAGTCTTCAATCTTGTATCTTCATAGTCCAACAGTCCGGCATAAGCATATAGTCCGGCTGTCCGAGGACCCCCTAATCCCGGACTCCCTCAGTAGCCCCTAAACCAGGCTTCAATGACGATGAGTCCGGCGCTCAGATTGTCTTCGGCTGTGACGCCCGGTTATTTAAGCTACAGTAAACCTCGGCTAATGATGCCACGTCACCTCGATTACTGTTGCTAATCTCGCGTTAGTTCGAAACCGGTTCGAATTCAAAATTTAATTAAAGGCAAACAACCAAAGTTTTCAAATATTAAAACAAAAATGTTCGGAGTGAGCCAAATAATTCATAAGTAAGTATGGTGGAGAAACCACACTTTTATAGAAGTGTAAAATACTCTAAAATGTTTTAAACAGTAGCAAAAACAATTAGTTGAATGCCTTTTACAATAAATAAAACATTAAACTATTTTATTTTGTTGCCCAAACTTATGTGGCAGTAGCTAATTACTAACGCTAAATTAGGGACTACTTTTATAGTTTATAAAGCTAAAATAAATGAGGAACTAAAATAAAATAGAAAACAGAAAAGGAATAATAAACAAAATAGAACAAAAGAAATAAAAACAGAAAAGGCCTCCCCCCATTGGGCCTCGGCCCACCCCCACCCGAGCCAGCCCACCTACCCACACCGGTCTCCTTCTTCTCCTGTTCCCGTGGTGCGGTCGCTACAGGGGCATGGTTGCCCCCGACCGCCTTGCCGGCGTCGTGGGCGAGGGGATAAGATCCCTCGACGCCTCGGGCTCCCCTCATCCCCTCCCACTTGCCCTGGCGCTCCTCCTCATCCACTCCCCCTTTCCCTCGCTCTCTCTCTCCCTTCTCCCCGCGTGCCGCCGCTGCCGTCGCCATGGCCGCGACCACCGTGCTCCCCGCGCCGCGAGAAGACGCCCAGAAGGACCGCCACAGTCCACTTCGTCCATCCCGAGGACCGAATCGAGTGGGGAAGGCCCGTACACTCGCCATCGCCACCATCTTCATCTTGTACATCGTCGTCGTCCGCCGTCGATTCCCGCCACTCCGGTCCACCCCGACCTCCCCGACCTCACCATCGAGCTCGCTGTGAGCTTCTCCTCCATCTCTCCTATTTTTTCCTCTTCGATCTGTCGCCGTAGACTGCTCGTCCCGTCGTGCCCGAAGCTCCATGCCCGCAGCCATGCTCGTCCGCCGCGCCCTGGCCATGCCCCGCACTCGCCTGCTGCCTTGTCCGCCCGGGCCCTGTGCACCGCGCGCGTCCGCGGCCGTTCGCTGCCACACTCCCGTGCTGCGCCCGCCTGCTACTGCTGATCTGCTGCTGGCTGTGCTGCTCATGCTTAACTGCTGCTGCTACTGCCGCGCTCCTTCCCTCCTGCCGCTGCAATTCGCTTCTCTGCTGCCGCTGCTACAGTAACTGAATGTTACTGTAGCGCTGGCTAGCTTTTGCGATTCCTACCTTCTTAGCTCTCTGGATGGCAGCAAAACTATGGTCAAACAAAGTCTAACTTCGTTGAAATTAATTTGTGTTGGGAGTTCACATGACAACCTTCAAATTATTCCATTGGACCAAATTCAAATACGGCATGGATTAAATTTTATAAAAATCGCAAAATGCTTTGTTCTGTTTACAGGGAACAGAAGTAACCCCTAGCTATGTGTTCCGTGTGTGCGTGTGTGTACACAGCCACGGCTGGCTATGCCACCGGCCGGCCCATGGTTTAATTAGACTAGGATTAATTAGGGCTAGTTTAGGTAGGATGTAATTTAGTGCTAATTAGTCTATATACACCTATGGCCATGACATGTGGGCCATGCTATCCCTTTTGACTAGTTGACTGGGTTGACTGCACTTTAGAAATTAACTCTCAAATTTAAAACAATTCCAAATATTCTAGAATATTATTAAAGCTTTAGAAATTCATATAAAACAATCTGTAAGTCAAATGAAAAAGATTTATACATGAAAGTTGCTCGAGCAGCGAACCGAATCCGGATCGCAGCCCGTTAAATCGCCATCCATCCCTAGCATAGCAAACTCGCAACTTTCCTCCGGTTCTTCTCGTCTGAAACGCGAAACACCGGAATACTTTCCGGATGTTTCCCCACGCAGTATCACCTACCACTACGTTAGGTCACCCTAGCACCGCTTATTGCAGCGTCTTGCTTTATGTTACATTTTATTGCTCTGTTATTTATTGTGTTCCCCTCCGTTTGCTTCTTTCCTAGACTCGAGGCCGGTCTGCGATGTCCGTGTGTTTGACTACAGAAGATGGCCCCTCCTTCTTGTCTCGAGCAACCAGCAAGCCCTCCCTGATCACCAGATATCGCCTATTCTCCTCTATCTTGCTTGCATTAGAGTAGTGTAGCATATTCTTGCTTTCGATTGATCCTATTACGATGCATAGCGACATTGTTGCTACATCTGTTGATACCTTACCCGCAATCCTAAATGCTTAGTATAGGATGCTAGTTTATCATCATTGGCCCTACATTCTTGTCGATGCGCCTTGCTATACTATCGGGCGTGATCACTTGGGAGGTGATCACGGTATATACTATACATACATACATACTATCTGAGATGGTGACTAAAGTCGGGTCACTCGTTGAGTACCCGCAAGTGATTACGATGAGAATTTGAAAGACAGTGGCTCCATCCGGTAGAGGTGGGCACAGGTTCCCGGCCCCATTGTTACTTTATTATGGAGTGACAGGCGGTGTTGAGACCACCTAGGAGGCAGTGGGCTGGCCTGATCGGCGTTCGCGGATACTTAACACGCTTAACGAGATCTTGGTATTTGATCCGAGTCGGCCATTTGGTCTATCGCACTAACCATCTACGCGGAGTAGTTATGGGTATCCGGCGTCGTGGTATCGGTAAAGCCTTCTTGGCGTCGGCGACGAATGGCCGCCGCCGGGGTTGGGCTGCGTTACGCAACTTCCTTTGTAATGGAGGTTGCTAGGTGCGCTCACCGGCCACGTCGCATAGCGTCTTGGTGTGCTTTCGGGCGATGGGCCCGGACCCTGCGGCGCATAGGATTTAGACCGACGTGTTGACCTCTGTTTGTGCCTAGGTGGGGCTGCGGCGTGTTGATCTTCCGAGGCGGGCATGACCGGAAAGTGTGTCCGCCAAATGGGATCAAGCGTGTTGGGTTATGTGGTGCACCTGCGGTGAGTTAATCTATTGAATAGCCGTGTCCCTCGGAAAAGGACGACCGGAGTTGTACCTTGACCTTATGACAACTAGAACCGGATACTTAATAAAACACACCCTTCCAAGTGCGGATACAACTGGTGATCGCTCTCTAACAGGCGGCGAGGAGAGGATTGCGGGTAGGATTATGCTATGCGATGCTCTTGGAGATGCTACTTGGTGATGCTCTGGAGATGCTACTTGGTGATGCTACTTGGAGATGCTACTTGGAGGACTTCAATCTACTCTCTTCTACATCTTTGCGAGGCGGTCGCTGCGAGCGTAGTCTTGACGTGATTAGCTATCCCCTCTTATTACGGCATTACGCAGCTTCGGTCCTTGATATGGCCCTTTACACATATACCCATGCATATGTAGTGTAGCTCCTTGCTTGCGAGTACTTTGGATGAGTACTCACGGTTGCTTTCTCCCCTTTTCCCTTTTCCTTTCTTTACGGTTGTCGCAACGGATCTTTGGAAATCGAAGCGACGCCACCGTCGATGGCGACTACTACTGGAGGTGCCTACTACTACGTCTTTGCCGTTGGACGACGACCGGAGTAGTTTAGGAGGATCCTGCGGAGGCCCGCGCCTCTTCGATCTGTATCTCGGTTTGTGCTAGCCTTCTTAAGGCAAACTTGTTTAACTTATGTCCGTACTCGAGATATTGTTGCTTCCGTGACTTCGTCTATGATCGAGCACTTGTATTCGAGCCCTCGAGGCCCCGGCTTGTATTATGATGCTTGTATGACTTATTTATGTTTTAGAGTTGTGTTGTGATATCTTCCGTGAGTCCACGATCTTGATCGTACACATTTGCGTGCATGATTAGTGTCTGATAGAATCGAAGCGTCTGAGTTGGTATCGAGCCATTGCTGTAGGAATCCCCCTTTCCAACTCCTTGGCCGAAGTTGAGTCTAGAAGCCGAAAACTGTTTTACTAACTTGGCTGTGCGGCCCCTGGGCCCACGTCGCCATTGGGTGGTATTAGGATCTTTTACTCCTCGACCTTTACTCTGGGACTTTGATCTCTCTTCTATTCGGGTTAAATGAATTTTGCTAAATCTAACATTAGGATCTCGTTATCACTTTCACCGGAGAGCCCTTATTACTAAGGATCGTCTGCGCATATGAAGACCACGAAGATACTCACCGCATGTTAAACGAGAACTTGTCTTCATCGCGTTCGCAAATCCCTTCCACCGTCAACGCTTATGGATAACTACTTGCAATTGTTATTCTTACATTCATCCCGATTAGTCTTGTTATTACAAGATACCCGAAATACTCGCCATTGTTTGATAATCCTTTGAGCTTATTGCCTTCTTTGTTCTTTGTCACTGAATACCCCTACGGATAATTCTCGCACTTATCGAGTATCCGCTTATCCCGATTGTTCATATGCTTTTCAAATTACTTGGAAATACTACCCGATCTTTCGAGTATCCTCTTCAAAACTATTGCTCGGCAAATACTTATGCCTTGCAATATGGATGCTTTCCATATGTGTAGCAATATTCATTAGTATCCTTTGACACGATCATTTTGATCCTATCGATTCAACATGTGTGTGAAAGCACGCAATCATCATTGATCCTTTTAAATTATCTTTCCGCTCGGACATCATTTTTGAACATGAGCTGGTCCTCGACCAATCAAGTTGTCGCCGATTGTACCCCAAGTCTATCAACTTATCCATCCTTGATCGGGCGTCGCTTCGATCCCTTGTTTAAATCATAATTCCTTTGTTATCTAAGCATCGAATGTTCGGATGTTCTATAATATGATGCCGTGCATTCTTCTTCCTCTTGTTGAGTATCGATGCTCACATCAGATCCCTTGTGGACCATCGGTTCCTTTGTTGGATTCTATCCGACAGTGTCCTTCATATTGAATAACCTTGAGAACCTTTCCATGGGTATATAATGCCTTTGGTAAATTGTATCATCTGCTTTTGAACTTGCTCTACTATCGAGTTTGTGTTAATTACTCCTAAAGTTTGTGGTATATGTTCCTAAGATGCCCTGATGGGTTGAACCTATGCCTTCCTTAATATGTGTGAACGCGAAAATTTTCATGAGTCATACTCTTCTAGTGTTTTGCTAGATAAAATTTAAACATTACAACTTCTCCAAAAAAATGAGAAGTGAATGGAAGGTTATGCATTGAGGAAGTGGGAGTCGACCTTGAACCTTTGTGTTCATGCCCATGGACACGATGTAGATCCTATCATGGAAGCTTCTTGTAATAATAACTATTCCTTTGGTATAAGTTCATCTTATATCTGGGATCTGGTCTTTTGCAATCGTGGTCCTGACTATGTTCACCTTTAAATACCATTTCTCGTGCAAGTTTAAGCACTGCTCTTCTGCAGAGCAATACCCTAGTCCAACCTCTACTTTGATCATCCATCGAGTATTACCCCTTGTATCTCGAGATTATCATGGAACGCATAACCTCTTATGAGTTCTTCATCAAGTGCTACCTTCCCATCGATTCCAATTTTCACGGGCTCGAGTTATTAAACACTCAAAGACACCAATAAGCGAACCGAGTCTCTTTTCTACGGTTCAACAACTCTTTAGTAATCTTCTTTGCTTACGAGTTTATGCGCGATCACGTCTTCCCTAGCCCGATCGGCTATATCATTACCGTGCTAAATTTTAACCGTGCTACCTGGTCCTTCTTTCCGAAGCACAATTTTCGACGTTGAGCTAAGCTTACGTCGACTTTCCTCATCATATCATTTCGTCTTGAACCACAAACTTGATTTCGAGTTTGTGTCGTACCCATGGTTCCAATAACCTTTTGCTTCATAATTCCTTAAACTTGATGTCATCGCCGATGGATTACATCTTCGTGGAGCCTCTCGACAAAATTTGTCGTGATCATCATCAACATCTTGACTCCTTCCTGGATATCAATTGAATTCATGATGAGAAATACCATCCTTGCCTTCGATGATTTGTGTTGTCATCGACCACTTTAATGCCTCCCCTCCAACACAAACTTGTTCGTGTTTTGTGTTGTACCTTGACATCCTTGCTACCCAACTTATTTTATGTTCTACCTTGGAGTATTGCTATCTTGATGTCAAGAATGTCATGGGAAATTCACCACCCTTAAGAATTCTTGATACAAGTGATACTTATTAACATCACCATTCTTTTCTTGGTCCTCGTGTTGTTTCTAACCGAATACCGACAAATGGTGCATGATGTGTAAATTCTAAACTTCTAGCAACCCTATTGCTTTGAAGTTAATGGTTGGCCGTTCATTCTTAGACTAATGATTATTGAATTACCATTCTGACATTGGTCATGCAACCCAACCCATATTTTGGGCGCACCTTTCAACCAATGTTTAATTGTGTATGTTTTCCTCGAGCATACTTCCTTATATCATTTGATCGACAAATGTTATCTCCTTGTTCATTAAGTATGGAAATCCATCTTTTGGGAATCCCAATGGAATGTCGCCGAGTCCATCACCACCTCCTCACCCTCTCCTTGATTTAATGATGAACTCTTGTTTTGGAACTCTCTTCCATAGTTCGTTCCCGAGAATCTTCTGATGTCACCTCGTTACTTTGTGTCGCACCTTTTCTTCTCGGGCATCCCGAGCACGAGGTATCAAACACCAATCGGATCTGGATCTCGGTCGATATGATGGTTGGAACTTATTTCAAGAGTTATAACAATGGTCTTTATGTGACCCGGTAAGGTGATGTCGTGCCTAGCACACACGGTGGGAGGCCTATTGTTGTAGTTCCTTTTCAAAAGGTTACCCATTCTTCCATGGGGAAGCTGTAGGACTTATTTTACCGCTTATTCTGATGGATCCTTGGTGTTTCCAAAGTCGATCTTCACCTGATGACCATGTCAATGCTATCTCGAAGCATTTCTATGGTACTCCGATTTTCAACAAAAACATTTGAAGCCCAATGCTAATTGTTTCTTGCTGAACTATCCAAACACCGTTGTATGGGTAATGTCATGTAAATTCTCTCTCCAACCTAAGGAGTACTACATTATATCCTGTCATGGATATCTTGCTCTGCTTATCCTTGGGAAGGATATAACCCTGAAATATGTGTTTAAACACATTTTCCTTGCCATTGTTCTGTGTAATTCGATAACCATATTTCCTTTCCGTTGTTTGGTTTAACCTTTCTTAAGGTTTATATGATCTAAGTAGTAATATTCTTCTGCTTAAGTAAACACTTTGGTGAACAACCATGTCAGTAAGACCCTGTTGCTTTTGTTGATGGTATTCCGGTAACCATCGATGGACGAGAACCTTGCCTATTGGCCCGCCTCGTTCAACGAGCGGGAAAATGGTTCTCCTCGTCCCTCGCCCTTGGTACCAACGTTGTTACCAACATAACTGACAGGCTATTCTCTGACCTGTCTTGCTATCATGACCGTGCAAGATGTCATTGCTCTCCCTACTTTTAACCCACATGGTGGGCCCATAACCCACAGTTCCACAGGATCGAAACCTGACTCTTCTATACACCCTGTTGTCAAAGTTATTCCTCGAGCTTGACTTCTTAAGTAACTCGCGGGCCACCTGCCAAGTGATCTATTTGGGTATCAGACACAAAACTTATTCCCATTGCTCTGGACCCCTTTTACACTTTGTTTCAGGCATCGAACGATTGCCTACCCGCTTGAAACTTCTCATGGCACCTTCTTACTTTGCTCTCGATATCTTCTTAAGTTTCAATTCGGGAGATACTTATGCTTCTTCCCTTGAGCTAACCGTCCGATGCTCAATTTTGTTAGAATCCGTCCCTATAGAGTTCCCCCCTCTTATCCTTTCGTAGTATGCGGTGAAGATCCGAAGGAAGAACGACAACTTCATCATGATGCATCGATGCATAGGAATGTAGACATCAACGCTATGGATCGTCCTCTTCGAGAAGAGTAACCAAGACCGAGAAGACACGTTAGAATTTCGTAACCACACCTTTCCCCCTTACTCCACCTCTTAAAATCTCGGGACGAGATTTCTTGTAGTGGAGGAGAATTGTGACGCCCGGTTATTTAAGCTACAGTAAACCTCGGCTAATGATGCCACGTCACCTCGATTACTGTTGCTAATCTCGCGTTAGTTGAAACGGTTCAATTCAAAATTTAATTAAAGGCAAACAACCAAAGTTTTCAAATATTAAAACAAAAATGTTCGGAGTGAGCCAAATAATTCATAAGTAAGTATGGTGGAGAAACCACACTTTTATAGAAGTGTAAAATACTCTAAAATGTTTTAAGCAAAGAGCAAAAACAATTAGTTGAATGCCTTTTACAATAAATAAAACATTAAACTATTTTATTTTGTTGCCCAAACTTATGTGGCGTAGCTAATTACTAACGCTAAATTAGGGACTACTTTTATAGTTTATAAAGCTAAAATAAATGAGGAACTAAAATAAAATAGAAAATGAAAAGGAATAATAAACAAAATAGAACAAAAGAAATAAAAAGCAGAAAAGGCCTCCCCCATTGGGCCTCGCCCACCCCCACCCGAGCCAGCCCACCTACCCACACGGTCTCCTTCTTCTCCTGTTCCGTGGTGCAGTCGCTCTGAGGCATGGTTGCCCCGACCGCCTTGCGGCGTCGTGGGCGAGGATAAGATCCTCGGCGCCTCGGGCTCCCTCATCCCTCCCACTTGCCTGGCGCTCCTCCTCATCCACTCCCCTTTCCCTCGCTCTCTCTCCCTTCTCCCGCGTGCCGCTTGCTGCCGTCGCCATGGCGCGACCACCGTGCTCCCGCCACGAGAAGACGCCCGTAAGGACCGCCACAGTCCGCCGTCCATCCAGAGGACCGAATCGAGTGGGGAAGGCCCGTACACTCGCCATCGCCACCATCTTCATCTTGTACATCGTAAATGCGTCCGTCGATTCCGCCACTCCGGTCCACCCGACCTCCCGACCTCACCATCGAGCTCATTGTGAGCTTCTCCTCCATCTCTCCTATTTTTTCCTCTTGATCTGTCGCAGTAGACGCTTTCGTCCCGTCGTGCCAGCTCCATGCCCGCAGCCATGCTCGTCCGCGCATACAGCCATGCCCGCTTTTCTTTCTTTGCCTTGTCCTTGGGCCTCATGCATCTTGTAGCGTCCATGACGTTCACGCCACACTCCCGTCTTTGCGCCCTACTGCTCTCGCTGATCTGCTGCTTGCTGTGTCTTTGCTCATGCTTAATTCTTCTTGCTCTCTTGCCGCTCCTCCCCTCCTGCATTGCAATTAAGCTTCTCTGCTGCCTGCTGCTCTGATGGCAGATATTCTTTGTGCTAGCTTTTTTGCGATTCCTACCTTCTTAGCTCTCGGATGGCAGCAAAACTATGGTCGAACAAAGTCTAACCGTTGAAATTAATTTGTGTTGGGAGTTCACATGACAACCTTCAAATTATTCCATTGGACCAAATTCAAATACGGCATGGATTAAATTTTATAAAAATGTAAAATGCTTTGTTACATTTACGAGAAGCAGTAACCCCTAGCTATGTGTTCCGTAAAAGTGTGTGTGTACACGTACCACGGTAGGCTATGCCACCGGCCGCCCATGGTTTAATTAGACTAGGATTAATTAGGGCTAGTTTAGGTAGGATGTAATTTAGTGCTAATTAGTCTATATACACCTATGGCCATGACATGTGGGCCATGCTATCCCTTTTGACTAGTCAAAAGTTGACTGGGTTGACTGCACTTTAGAAATTAACTCTCAAATTTAAAACAATTCCAAAT
This sequence comes from Aegilops speltoides, assembly GCA_021437245.1. NCBI lineage: Eukaryota > Viridiplantae > Streptophyta > Magnoliopsida > Poales > Poaceae > Aegilops > Aegilops speltoides. The sequence continues at coordinate 101,788,658 of CM038145.1, forward strand.
ATTCTAGAATATTATTAAAGCTTTAGAAATTCATATAAAACAATCGTAAGTCAAATGAAAAAGATTTATACATGAAAGTTGCTCGAGCGAGCGAACCGAATCCGGATCGCAGCCCGTTAAATCGCCATCCATCCTAGCATAGCAAACTCGCAACTTTCCCCTCCGGTTCTTCGTCAAAAGCGAAACACCGGAATACTTTCCGGATGTTTCCCCCATCGCCAGTATCACCTACCACTCGTTAGGTCACCCCTAGCACCGCTTATTGCAGCGTCTTGCTTTATGTTACATTTTATTGCTCGTTATTTATTGTGTTCCCCCGCGTTGCTTCTTTCCGGTAGACTCGAGACCGGTGCCGATGTCCGTGTGTTTGACTACACGAAGATGGCCCTCCTTCTTGTCTGAGCAACCAGGCAAGCCCTCCCTTGATCACCGGATATCGCCTATTCTCCTCTATCTGCTTGCATTAGAGTAGTGTAGCATATTCTTGCTTTCGATTGATCCTATTACGATGCATAGCGACATTGTTGCTACATCTGTTGATACCTTACCGCAATCCTAAATGCTTAGTATAGGATGCTAGTTTATCATCATTGGCCCTACATTCTTGTCGATGCGCCTTGCTATACTATCGGGCCGTGATCACTTGGGAGGTGATCACGGGTATATACTATACATACATACATACTATACAGATGGTGACTAAAGTCGGGTCACTCGTTGAGTACCCGCAAGTGATTACGATGAGGGGCCGAAAGGACGGTGGCTCCATCCGGTAGAGGTGGGCACAGGTTCCCGACGGCCCCATTGATTACTTTATTGCGGAGTGAGGGCAGGTTGAGACCACCTAGGAGGCAGTGGGCTGGCCTGTTCGGCGTTCATGCGGATACTTAACACGCTTAACGAGATCTTGGTATTTGATCCGAGTCGGCCATTTGGTCTATCGCACTAACCATCTACGCGGGAGTAGTTATGGGTATCCGGCGTCGTGGTATCGGCGAAGCCTTCTTGGCGTCGGCGACGAGCGGCGCGCCCGGGTTGGGCTGCGTTAACGCAACTTCCTTTGTAATGGAGGTTGCTAGGTGCGCTCACCGGCACAGTCGCAAGCGTGCGAGTGTGCTTTCGAGGCGATGGGCCCGGACCCTACGGCGCATAGGATTTAGACCGGCGTGTTGACCTCTCTGTTGTGCCTAGGTGGGGCTGCGGCGTGTTGATCTTCGAGGCGGGCATGACCGAGAAAGTGTGTCGGCCAAATGGGATCAAGCGTGTTGGGTTATGTGGTGCACCCTGCGAAGTTAATCTATTGAATAGCCGTGTCCCTCGGAAAAGGGCGACCGGAGTTGTACCTTGACCTTATGACAACTAGAACCGGATACTTAATAAAACACACCCTTCCAAGTGCGGATACAACTTTGGTGATCGCTCTCTAACAGGCGACGAGGAGAGGATTGCGGGTAGGATTATGCTATGCGATGCTCTTGGAGATGCTACTTGGTGATGCTCTTGGAGATGCTACTTGGTGATGCTACTTGGAGATGCTACTTGGAGGACTTCAATCTACTCTCTTCTACATCTTTGCGAGGCGGAGGCTGCGAGCGTAGTCTTCGACGGATTAGCTATCCCCTCTTATTACGGCATTCTGCAGATTCGGTCCTTGATATGGCCCTTTACACATATACCCATGCATATGTAGTGTAGCTCCTTGCTTGCAGTACTTTGGATGAGTACTCACGGTTGCTTTCTCCCCTTTTCCCTTTTCCTTTCTTTACGGTTGTCGCAACGAGATCTTTGGAATCGAAGCGACGCCACCGTCGATGGCGACTACTACTGGAGGTGCCTACTACTACGTCTTTGCCGTTGGCCGACGACCGGGAGTAGTTTAGGAGGATCGAGCGGGAGGCCTGCGCCTCTTCGATCTGTATCTCGGTTTGTGCTAGCCTTCTTAAGGCAAACTTGTTTAACTTATGTCTCACTCGGATATTGTTGCTTCCGTGACTTCGTCTATGATCGAGCACTTGTATTCGAGCCCTCGAGGCCCCTGGCTTGTATTATGATGCTTGTATGACTTATTTATGTTTTAGAGTTGTGTTGTGATATCTTCCCGTGAGTCCCTGATCTTGATCGTACACATTTGCGTGCATGATTAGTTTACGATAGAATCGGGGGCGTCACATCGGCATTGCAAGGCGGTTTCTTCTCCAAATTCTCCAGAGCACCTGTTGTAACGAGCAGTGTCCGGCTTACCATTAATGTTGCGCTCATTGACTTCTGTACCTTAATAATGTCAGTCTCCACGTGTCGAGCGAATGTGAGAAGTCGGGGCATTTTTACACTTGCCACCCTGACCATGTAAGTAAATCTTCTATTAAAGAGACGGGGATCCTCAGATCCAAATCACACCATCTTACCCAAGCGAGGATTCATCAGAGCGTGCTAAAAAAACATCCCATCATGGCCGGCCGCCCGAGCTCCTCCTCTCTCTCCCGTAGTGCTAAGCCAGGTGATTGGGAGAAGTGTACTGTATCCCACGACCAATTGGTGGAGTTGCAGACCCAAGGGTTTCTCCCACCCACATACTGAGCCGGATTAGCCACTTATGACGGCAGGGAGCAAGCAGAGAGTTCCCCCAACCCATCCAGGGGGGAGCGAGTATGCCTTGTCCCTTACTTGCTGAGGGGCATCGGATTTCCAATCCATCCGTTCCTCCGCGGGCTCCTAGAGTATTATGGCCTCCAGCTGCACAACTTCACTCCTGCCTCCATCCTGCACATAGCAGGTTATGTCGCCCTCTGTGAGCTATTTCTGGGCTGCTAAGCTCATTTCAAGTTATGGAAAAGGCTGTTCTGCCTTGTACCTCGCATTTAGGAGGGATCAATATACCAAGTGGGCGAAGACGAAATATGGCACATTGCTGAGACCAGATACTTGTCCGGCACTCCGAAGAAGACATCCGAAGACTGGCCTTCCGAGTGGTTTTATATAGAGGACGTCTCCCTTCCTGACCCTATTCGGATGGGTCTTCCCGATTTTACAAATGCCCCATTGAAGAAACGCCAAGTCAAGCGTCCCGGAGCCCCTGGAGGAAGATAGCGAAGAGGTCCTTCAACCGATGGGCAGGATAAAACGTTAGCCGTCGGGATTGACAATAATCGAGGTTATGTCAATATGCATAATCTGAAGTGCAGCCACTCGATGTCGGGGCATCCATGTGGCACTTCAATGGAGAAGACGATGCCACCCGCTGTGGTCGTAAAGGTCTGGACTCCGCCACCGCTCCGGCGAAGATATTTTCCGATTTGTATAAATGAGAAGAAGAGGAGTTCATCTGCATTAAGCCACAGGATGGATTTTCCATGTACAACCCCCTAGCTGGGTGAGCTGCTATCTTTTACTCAACTCTACTCATTCCCGCAGTCTTTCATCACAAGTATTTACCTTGTTAGTTCATAGCAGGAACTGCGAAAAGCTGTGAGGGAGGTCCACAACCCGCCTCCACAACCAGAGGACCCCGACCGGGCCCTCGACCCCAGACTCGAAGAAGATCCGGACATATTTGTGGAGCTCGTCGACAGGACGTTTTACCAGGAAAGCTGTGACGGCGCCTTGGTGGCCATCATTGCTGACTATCCTGGCCTCCTCCCCGCATCACATGTAAGTAAAACCGGAGTCCTAACTTCCGAGAAGGATCCCTTCCTTACGCCTTACCCACTGCACATGTATTGCACTTTATAGGGAAGGCCGTCGGGGCGCCGTGCCGAACCCGCGGCGACTCACCAACAAGGGGCGCCCAAGCCGGGTAGGCTTAAAAGGAAAGCGGTCAGGACCGAGACGCCATCGAAGAGGTATGATTTAAAACCTGCTCCGTGATTATCATCTTTGAAATATAACAATGTCCACGTGTCCTGACAGAAAGAGTATTCGCCGGACTGCGTCCGGAGACCCTGCCGGCCACGCCTCTACCAGCCGGACTCCATTACCAGCCTCAAGGGCGGAGGCTAACGTGGGGACAACACTAGACGATCCTCCTATAGAGGATGCGGATAGAATATCCGCTACAAGTTCCGAGGTGGAGAGTACCATGAATCATCGGCGTCGGCGGGCCGTACTCCGTGACCCTAATTTCTCCGAAGAGGCATTCAATGCCTTCAACTCGGGAGACGCATTCATCCGAGCTGCTCAAGATGGGCTTGCTAGAGCCACATACCAGTACTTAAAAGATATACGGGTAAGCAAAATCTGATAATTATGTATATCAGTAGCACCTGAGACTTGAAACAGTTGGCACAACTGATTTAAGGATCATTGTATGAATAGGTTCTTACAGAGAAGAATACCCATTTGTCTCAAGAGATGGAGGAGTGTAAAGCCCAGCTAAGGGCCGCAGTTGCCGGAAAGGAGGAATCCAAGGAGGCCTCGTCTGGTAATATGTTTCTCGATCGATAGAAAACGTAATTACGTGTACCAGTTAGTATTCGACATGTTTGGAAATCTAACACTAGATTCCACAGGCAATCCCAAAGCGAATCCAGAGATCCTGCAAGAGGATGAACAATGAGCTCAACAACAACTAGAGGCTGGCGAGTGTGTACTTACACGGGTCAGGCGAGAGGAAAAGATCTCCAAGATGCCAATACCCGGCTGGGCGTGGAATTGAAAGATGTTCGGGCCCAGCTTGCGGACTCCGTGAAGGAGAACAGGAGGCTTCAACGCGGCATTTTTAGTATGCGCTCAAAACGAACCTTTATATATTTCGGTGAAGAAACAGGCTAACAGAATTATGTCTGTAGGTATGCTAACTGGTCGTCCCGAAGAGGAGATGCCTGGATCCACAGGCAATCTTTTGCAAGAGCTTTCGCAACTACACGAACAAGTTCGACAGGTAATGCAGGGTGTAGCCCAGGCCTTGTGGCCATCCGCCTCCCTGCCGGGAAGCATGGGGGAGCTTGTACAGCTGCTCAAGGGGGCACAGCGGCACTTTCGGTTATGGAAGATATCTGCCTGTCGACAAGGTGCGAGGGAAGCTTGAGCCATGGTGAAAACACGGTACACCAAGCTTGATCCGAATCACATGGCCCGGGTCGGACCTATAGGGTCAGGTGGGAAAGAGATTCCCGTTAGTCTGGTATATGACCAGGTAGGATTAGCTGCAAAGTATTCCCAACAGATTGTAGGCTAGACGACTGTTGGATGGTATAGAAGAAGAATTTAGCCGCCTAAGTGAATGTGTACTTGATTGGCATATTTTGTCCCTAGCGGATTGTAAATCATTTGTCATGACAGACCTTTTAACTTCGACCTCCGGACCCGACAGGTCAGTGTTTCGAATACCGCTCGATTATATAAACTGAGTGCAGCGTGGAAACCAGGCGTAGGGGTCATAAGTGCTTGAACAGACAAGTACCCAACTAGCTATGTTATATTACATGGACAGTAAGAAACATCTTCCAGGGAGAATAGTTCCGTTAAGGGTTCCTTTCCCTGGGTACGCATGTGAAAGTGCAACTATCCCTAGGTGGTTTTGGTAATTCCTAACAACATATAGCTCATTGAGCTAATGCTATTTCAAGATAAATATTTCAGGAAAGCTCAATGATTGGCATGGCATGGATGAGAAAAGTGGACCCCTCAAAATGCTAAGGACAAAAGGATTGGCTCAAGCTCAAAGCTCAAGACTCTACATTTTCTATTTTAGTGATCCAAGATCACATTGAGTCTATAGGAAAAGCCAATACTATCAAGGAGGGATGAGGTGTTGCTTAATGAGGTTCTTGATCAAAGTGCTTAGTGATATGCTCCAAAGCCCTCAACTACTTTCTCACATCCACATATGACCTAAACCAAAAGTCAAACTCGGCCCCACCGATTCTTCCTATCCGGCGCCACCGAGTTCAGATGTCATAGCCACTGCCACAAACCCTAGGCAAATCGGTCTCACCGATAGGAATCTCGGTCTCACCGAGATGGGATTGTAATCTCTCTGTTTTCCTTCGTAACGTTTTGGTCCCACCGAGATGAGCGATCGGTCCGACCGAGATTGCAATGTAAACTCTCTGTTTCCCTTTCGTAACATTTCGGTCTCACCGAAACGAGCGAATCGGTCCCACCGAGTTTACCTGACCAACTCTCTGGTTAGCTTATTACCAAAATCGGTCTCACTGAGTTTGTATAATCGGCCTCACCGAGATTACGTTATGCCCTAACCCTAACCATATCGGTCCTACCGAGTTGCATGTCGGTCCCACCGAAAATCCTAACGGTCACTAGATTTGTTGAATCGGTCTGACCGAGTTTATCAATTCGGTCCCACCGAGATTGGCAAGTTGTGTGTAACGGTTAGATTTTGTGTGGAGGCTATATATACCCCTTCAACTCCTCTTCATTTGTGGAGAGAGCCATCAGAATGTGCCTACACTTCCAGTATACATTTTCTGAGAGAGAACCACCTACTCATGTGTTGAGGCCAAGATATTCCATTCCTACCATATGAATCTTGATCTCTAGCCTTCCCCAAGTTTCTTTCCACCCAAATCTTCTTTCCACCAAATCCAAATCCCGTGAGAGGGAGTTGAGTGTTGGGGAGACTATCATTTGAAGCACAAGAGCAAGGAGTTCATCATCAACACACCATTTGTTACTTCTTGGAGAGTGGTGTCTCCTAGATTGACTAGGTGTCACTTGGGAGCCTCCGACGAGATTGTGGAGTTGAACCAAGGAGTTTGTAAGGGCAAGGAGATCGCCTACTTCGTGAAGATCTACCGCTAGTGAGGCAAGTCCTTCGTGGGAGATGGCCATGGTGGGATAGACAAGGTTGCTTCTTCGTGGACCCTTCATGGGTGGAGCCCTCCGTGGACTCATGGCAATGTTACCCTTTGTGGGTTGAAGTCTCCATCAACGTGGATGTACGATAGCACCACCTATCGGAACCACGACAAAAACATCCGTGTCCCCTATTGCATTTGCACTCTCCAAACTCTTCCCTTTACATTCTTGCAAGTTGCATGCTTTAATTTCCGCTGCTCATATACTCTTTGCATGCTTGCTTGAATTGTGTTAATATTGCTTGAACCGTGCTAAGTTGGTAAAATCTACTAAGAACTAAGATTGGGAAAAGGATAGATTTTTATTTGGTCAAGTAGTCTAATCACCCCCCTCTAGACATACTTTCGATCCTATAGCATGCATTAATGTGTATGTCCGAACTGTGAACAGAGACGCAGTATATGAAACATCTGGGGGTTTGTATTGTAATAGGTAAGAAACATCTTTAGTTCACCGACCGAATATTGTCTTAAGAACACTAGCTTTCGGCTTCACCCAGTCTGAGGTACACGCCTGGCGTACCCGGCAATAACAATCACAGAGGTGCTCCCCTTATGCCCTAGCCTAACTAACGGGAACGTAGGGCATAAACATAGGATCCAGGCAACCCAGCTTGGCCAAAACTTAAGTCATATCGATGCATATAATGGTGAAGAAAAGGTACATATGGAAAAGTGACACATATGCGGTGGGCGTGATGCCCTAAGAGTAATTATATTAAGCTTCTATATAAGAAGCCCCCAGGTATAGTGAGCGCTCATAGCGCGTCAAGAGTGTGTAGTCGAGTCACACTTGAAGCCTTTAGGGCCATAAAGAAAGAAAGAGAGAGAGAGAGAGAGACATGATTAAAAAAAGGCGGAGGGAAGGAGACGAACACAGAGTTCGGCGCTAGGCGTAGAATCTTCGGAGTCTGGCCGCGTTCCATGGGTTCAGTTCGAGTCGATTATCTGATGCATCACACAGGCGATACGCTCCTCCGGTGAGAACTTTATCAATGATGAAGGGACCCTCCCACTTGGGCTTGAGCTTGTTCTTTTTCTTCTTCGGTAGGCGTAGAACGAGTTTGCCAACGTTATAAGTTTTGGCCCGTACTTCTCTGCTTTGATATCTTCGAGCCTGTTGCTGGTAGAATGCGGAACGGGCTTTTGCAACGTCGAGCTCCTCCTCCAGGGAATCTAAACTGTCCTGCTGATCTAGCTCGGCTTCTGTCTCTTCATACATGCGCACTTGAGGTGAGTCATGAATGATATCGCAGGGCAATACCGCCTCTGTGCCGTACACCATGAAGAATGGTGTGTATTCGGTAGTGCGATTCGGCGTGGTCCGCAGTCCCCATAGTACAGAGTCGACCTCCTCGACCTAGTGCGTGTCTGATTCCTTCAAAGATAGCACTAGTCTGGGTTTGATGCCGCTCATAATAAGACCATTTGCTCATTTGACTTGACCGTTTGTTTGGGGGTGATAGACGGAGGCGTAATCGATCTTAATGCCCATGTTGTCGCACCAAGTTTTTCACCTCGTCGGCTGTGAAGTTGGAGCCATTATCGGTGATGATGCTGTGGGGGACACCGTAACGGTGTACAACCCCTGATATGAAGTCTATCACTGGTCTGGATTCGACCGTTTTGACTGGTTTGGCCTCTACCCATTTGGTGAATTTATCCACCATGACCAACAAGTATTTTTTCTTATGGCTTCCTCCTCTAAGGGGTCCGACCATATCGAGCCCCCTGACCGCAAAGGGCCAAGTTATGGGGATTGTTTGGAGTGTGGTAGGTGGCATATGGCTTTGGTTGGCGAAGAGCTGGCAACCGACGCAATGTTGGACGAGGTCCTGTGCGTTTGCTCGGGCTGTCGGCCAGTAGAAACCTGTATGGAAGGCCTTGCTTACAAGGGCCCGAGCTGCGGCGTGGTGGCTGCCTAGTCCAGCATGAATTTTGGCCAAAAGCTGCCGCCCTTCCTCTTTGGAGATACATCTTTGGAGTACTCCGGTAGCGCTTTTCTTATAAAGCTCTCCCTCGTGGACCTTGTAGGCTTTAGAGCGCCGCACAATGCAACGTGCCTCATTTTGGTCTTCGGGGAGTTCTTGCCTATTTAGGTAGGCTAAGAAGGGTTCGGTCCAGGGGGCGATGACAACCATGATTACGTGGGCCGAAGGTGTTATTTCGGTGGCAGAGCCTCCGATTATGTCAGAGTGTTCGGGCTCTGGGGTTGTGATCGGATCCGGACTAGTATTGCCGGTCTCCCCTTGCCACACCACAGATGGCTTGAACAACCTTTCCAAGAAGATATTAGGTGGGATGGGGTCGCTCTTAGCACCGATGCGGGCGAGGATATCCGCCACTTGATTGTTTTCTCGGACCACATGACGGAATTCAAGCCCCTCGAACCGAGCTGACATTTTGAGGACGACATTACGGTAAGCTGCCATTTTTGGGTCCTTGGCGTTGAAGTCTCCGTTTATTTGGGATATTGCGAGGTTCGAATCCCCACGCACTTCTAGGCGTTGAATGCCCATGGAGACTGCCATCCGAAGACCATGCAACAGAGTCTCGTATTCGGCTGCATTGTTGGAGTCTCTGTATAGTATTTGGAGTATGTATTGGATTGTATCTCCAGTGGGGGATGCCAGGACCACGCCCGCTCCCAGACCAGCCAACATCTTAGAGCCGTCAAAGTGCATGATCCAATTGGAGTACGCACCGTACTCTTTAGGGAGTTCGGATTCTGTCCATTCGGCGACAAAGTCAGCTAGTACTTGCGCTTTAATGGCTCGCCGTGGTTTATATATAATGTCGAACGGGAGGAGCTCGATGGCCCACTTAGCAATCCGGCCCATGGCATCGTAGTTATTTATTATATCATTGAGTGGTACTTCGGAGGCCACTGTGATTGAACACTCTTGAAAGTAGTGTCGTAGCTTCCGGGATGCCATGAAGACCGCGTTTTTGATAATGTGGGTATCGTGACTTGCATGGTGTGAGGATAGTGGATACGTAGTATACCGGCTTTTGAAGCGGTAACTTATGTCCGTCCTCCTCACATTCGACGACGAGCACTGCGCTTATACTAGGTGTGTTGCAGCTATATATAACAGCATGGGTTCACCAATGTTCGGTGCGGCCAGGATTGGGTTGCTGGCTAAGAGGGCCTTTATTTCTTCTAGTCTGACCGTGGCCACATCCGTCCACTCGAAGTGTTTGGTGCATCAAAGAAGGCAATAAAGAGGTAGTGCCTTTTCTCCCAATCGGGAGATGAAGCGGCTTAAGGCAGCCACACATCCAGTTAATTTCTGGATTTGCTTGAGGTCTGTTGGGGTAGCCAACTATGACAAAGCTCGGATTTTAGCCGGGTTTGCTTCAATTCCTCTATTGGAAATGATGAAGCCCAGGAGCTTTCGGGCAGGCACGCCGAAAACGCATTTTTCGGATTGAGCTTGATGTCATATGTTCGGAGGTTGTCGAACATGAGCCTCAGGTCGTCTATTAAAGATTCGACATGTTTGGTCTAGATGACCACGTCGTCCACGTATGCCTCAACTGTTTTGCCGATTTGTTTTTCCAGTCATGTCTGAATCATGCGTTGGTAGGTTGCACTGACGTTTTTTAGCCCAAAAGGCATGGTGTTGAAACAGAAAGGGCCGTATGGAGTGATGAATGCCGTTGTGGCTTGATCGGACTCCACCATCTTGATTTGATGGTATCCGGAGTATGCGTCGAGGAAGCACAATGAGTCGTGTCCTGCGGTAGTGTCGATGATTTGATCGATGCAGGGGAGAGGGAAGGGATCCTTGGGGCAAGCCTTATTGAGGTCCTTGAAATCGACACATAGGCGCCAGGATTTGTCCTTCTTCGGTACCATCACCAGGTTTGCTAGCCAGTCCAGGTGTTTTATTTTTCTGATGAATCCGGCTTCGAGTAATTTGGCTAGCTCCTCTCCCATGGCTTGTCGTTTAGGTTCTGAAAAGAGTCGTAGAGTCTGCTTGACCGGCTTGTATCCCTTCAATATGTTTAGGGTATGCTCGGCCAGCCTGCGTGGGATTCCTGGCATGTCTGAAGGGTGCTAGGCAAAGATGTCCCAATTCTCGTGTAAGAACGCCCGTAGTGCGGCGTCTATTGTGGGGTTCAGCTGTGCCCCGATGGATGCTGTTTTTGTAGAGTCCATTGGGTGGACTTGGAATTTGACTATTTCATCCACTGGTATGAAAGAGGTGGACTTGGATCGTTTGTCGAGTATCACGTCGTCCCTGTCCACTGTGGAGCGCAACACAGTTAGTTCTTCGGCCGCAAGGGCTTCGGATAATGTCTCAAGGGCCAGGGTGGCGGTTTTGTTTTCAGCACGGAGTGCTATGTCCGGATCACTGGCTAGAGTGATGATTCCGTTGGGCCCGGGCATCTTGAGCTTCATGTACCCGTAGTGGGGTATGGCTTGGAAAGCTCGCGAATGCGTACCGCCCTAAAAGGGCGTGGTATCCACTGCTGAACGGGGCCACTTGGAATGTTATCTCTTCGGACCTGTAATTCTCCGGCGTGCCGAATACCACATCGAGTGTGGTTTTTCCCGCACATCCACTACAAAAAAAGACACATCCGTGACATTTTGGACCGAATGATTTTTTTTGTCATACTTATGACACTTCTATGACTAGGGATAATTCCTCTGACTAGGGATAATTCCTCTGAAGGTCGTGCTACTTTGCTCAATGCGGCTCTTGTCTATTTCGATTTTGTTGAGGGTTTCCTCGTAGATGAGGTTTAATCCGCTGCCACCATCCATGAGCACTTTAGTAAGCCGGAAGTCGTCCACAATTGGACTAAGGACCAAAGTGGCTGGTGCTCGGACTGTTCGGAATTGAGGTTCGTCACTGGCATTGAAGGTTATGGCCGTGTAGTTCCATGGATTTATTGCTGCAATGTGGCAGACTTCGGCGAGGCCGCGGAGTGCTCTCTTCTTTGTTATTTGAGGCGAAGTCTCAAGGCTGCAACAACACTGTATTGTTGTTTTCTGTGGGATGATGCTCTGCGGTATTGTTGATGAGGAGATCATCGCCGCTCTTGGCCACCTGCCGAAGTATCCAACATGCTCTAAGGCTGTGTGTTGGTATGGTATCCGGTGTGGTGTGAATTTTGCATGGACCATTGAGCCATCCCTCCAATACGGTTCCACGCCCTTTAGTGGGCTTTGGTTTCTTTGTAATTGGATCAGGTGACTTGTGAGAGTGCACCCTTTTAGTCGGACGAGGGATTTAGTGAGAGCCGGAGGATCCCAGAATGCTTGGGTTTTCCAGGCGCTTTCCATCGCACAGTACTTCTGTACTATGGCAGCCAAGTCAGAAAAGTGCGATATGTCACGACGACTTATGGCGTTAAGGATTCCCTTGTCCGTGCAATTTTTGCAAAAGAATGAGATTGCGTCTTCCTCGCAACAGTCCTTGGCCTTGCTCATTACAAGGAGGAATCTGGCCCAAAAGTGATGTACTGTCTCTTGGGATTGTTGTCTAATGTAGGAAAGATCGCTTGTATCTGGGTGGGTGGGTGGATTTAAGTCCGAACCCTAACCCGATCTGAGACCCATGGGCAGAGGAACTTCCGGACTTGATAGTTCAGGTTCCAGGATGTTGCCCAATTTTTCTGGCCCGCTGTCCGATTCTAAGTTCAGAGTTTGGGTCATGTCCTCCCGCTTACGGGTATTCGGCTCGGAGATCTCAGGAATCCGGACATAGTTTGTCCTCAAAATAGAGGAAGAATCGCTGCATTGCTCCTCCACCACCGCTATCTGATGGGTGACCGGCGAAGAGTTAATCTCTCTTTGATCGGGTTTAAGCCCAATCCGATCATTGTCTGTAGCGACTCCTAAGGCGGCAATGCGATCCAAGAGCTCGTTCAAGGACAAAAGTTCCATTGGATCCATCTGCTCGGCGTATTTCGAGCTGACGTGGAGGCTGTTTTTGATGACCCGAGAAGTCATCGTCGGCACAACGGCCGAATGGGCGGTCATGATGAAGCCGCCTAGTCGGAGGGTTTGGCCTAAAGCCAGAGCTTCCCCAGGGGTGATGTTGTCCTTGACAACAAGGCGAGCCATCAAACCTTTTTTCGACGTCACATTAGAACTCTCAATGAAAGCAGCAATGTCGGTGTCAAAACCGGCGGATCTCGGGTAGGGGGTCCCGAACTGTGCGTCTAAGGCTAATGGTAACAGGAGGCGGGGGACACAATGTTTACCCAGGTTCGGGCCCTCTCTATGGAGGTAATACCCTACTTCTTGCTTGATTGATCTTGATGATATGAGTATTACAAGAGTTGATCTACCACGAGATCGTAGAGGCTAAGCCGTAGAAGCTAGCCTATGATTCTGATTGTTGTTGTCCTACGGACTAAACCCTCCGGTTTATATAGATACCGGAGGGGGCTAGGGATACACAGAGTCGGTTACAGAGAAGGGAATCTACATATCCGAATTGCCAAGCTTGCCTTCCACGCAAACGAGAGTCCCACCCGGACACGGGACGAAGTCTTCAATCTTGTATCTTCATAGTCCAATAGTCCGGCATAAGCATATAGTCCGGCTGTCCGAGGACCCCCTAATCCCGGACTCCCTCATGAGCCACCGACAATACATCAAGCAGGATATGCTCTTGTTGACAGAACTCTTTCATTGCACCCTTAGACAGATTAGTACCATTATCAGTAATGATACTATGAGGGTATCCAAAACGAAAGATCACCTTTTTGATGAACTGAACCGCCGTCGCTGCATCACATTTGCTGACCGGCTCAGCTTCCACCCATTTTGTAAACTTGACAACAACTACTAGGAGATACGTCTTTTTGTCCTTGGACCTTTTAAAAGGTCCAACCATATCCATCCCCCAAACTGCAAACGACCAATTAATTGGAATCATCCTCAATTCTTGAGCCGGCACATGAGCTCGTCTTGAAAATTTTTGACAGCCATCACACTTACTGACCAGATCTTCCGCATCAGCATGAGACATCAACCAATAAAACCCATGAAGAAAAGCTTTAACAACGAGAGACTTAGAGCCGGCATGATAACCGCAATCTCTTTCATGAATCTCCCTTAGAATTTCACGGCCCTCCTCAGGAGAAATGCATCGCTAAAACACTCCTGTAACACTGCATCTGTTTAGCTCACCATTTACAATAGTCATTGACTTAGACCTTTGGGTTATTTGCCTGTCCAAGGTTTCCCTCAGGTAACTCGCCCCAGATCATATAAGCCAAATATGGAACCGTCCAATCAGGAATAATATGGAGAGCCGCCACCAACTGTGCCTCCAGGTCAGGAATTGCAAGATCTTCCTCTATAGGCAATTTGACTGATGGGTTATGCAAAACATCAAGGAAAACATTAGGGGGTACCGGCTTACGCTGAGACCCCAGCCGACTTAAAGCATTAGCAGCTTCATTTTTCCTGTGATCAACATGCTCCACTTGATAACCTTTGAAATGACCAGCAATAGTGTCAACCTCTCGGTGATAAGCCACCATGAGTGGATCCTTTGAATCCCAAGTTCCTGACACTTGCTGAGCCACCAAGTCTGAGTCACCAAAACTCCTCACCTGGCTTAGATTCATCTCTTTAGCCATCCGAAGACCATGGAGGAAGGCTTCATACTCAGCTGCATTGTTAGTACAAGGGAACATCAACCTTAAAACATAACAAAATTTATCACCTTGTGGGGAAGTCAATATAACTCTAGCCCCCGAGCCTTCCAATTGCTTGGATCCACCAAAGTGAATAGTCCAATATGTGCTATCCGGTTTATCCTCAGGCATCTGCAATTCCGTCCAGTCATTGATGAAATCCACAAGTGCTTGAGACTTTATAGCTGCCCGAGGCATATACTTCAAGCCATGGGGTCCAAGCGTAATGTCCCACTTAGCCACCCAACCCGTGGCTTCTCTGTTTTGAATAATATCGCCCAAGGGAGCAAAACTAACCATAGTGATGGGATGACCAAGGAAATATTGCTTCAACTTGCGGCTAGCCATGAACACGCCATATACCAACTTCTGCCAATGTGGGTACCACTGCTTAGACTCAATGAGCACCTCACTGACATAATAAACCGGCCTTTGAACCGGATACTCCTTGCCTGACTCCTTCCTTTCAACCACAACTGCCACACTGGCGGCTCTGTTGTTTGCAGCCACATGTAATAGCAAGGGCTCCTTCTCAATAGGAGCTACAAGAACCGGCAGTTCAGCCAGTTGTCTCTTAAGCGCCTCAAACGCCTCATTAGTAGCATCACTCCAGACAAAGTCATCTGTCTTCTTAATCATTTGATACAAAGGGATAACCTTCTCTCCCAGGCGGCTTATAAACCGGCTCAAAGCTGCAATACGACCCGCCAACCACTGGATGTCATTGATACATGCCGGTTTACCAAAGAAGTGATAGCCTTGATTTTCTCCGGGTTAGCTTCAATGCTCCTCTCAGAAACCAGGAAACCCAATAACTTGCCTGCTGGCATGCCAAAGACACATTTGGTCGGGTTAAGCATCAGTTTATAGACCTGGAGATTGTCAAAGGTCTCTTTCATATCATCTACCAAAGTCTCCTTCTTCTTGGATTTCACAACGATATCATCCACATAGGCGTGAACATTGCGCCCAATCTGGTCATGGAGGCAATTCTGAACACACCGTTGGTAAGTCGCCTGGGCACTTTGAGCCCAGAGGGCATAGACACATAGCGGAAGGCTCCAAAAGGAGTAATGAAAGCCGTCTTCGCCTGGTCCTTAACTGCCATCTTGATCTGATGATAACCAGAATAAGCATCCAAAAAGCTCAATCGCTCACAACTCGCCGTAGCATCAATAATTTGATCAATACAAGGGAGAGGAAATGGGTCAGCCGGACATGCCTTATTAATGTTTGTATAATCCACACACATACGCCAAGTGCCATTTTTCTTAAGTACCAGCAGTGGGTTAGCCAACCACTCAGGATGAAAAACTTCAATGATGAACCCTGCCGCCAAAAGCCGGGCCACTTCTTCACCAATTGCCTTGCGCCTCTCTTTATTAAAATGATGAAGGAATTGCTTGACCGGTTTAAACTTTGGATCCACATTAAGAGTGTGCTCAGCAAGTTCACTCGGTACACCTGGCATGTCAGAAGGTTTCCATGCAAAGATGTCCCGATTCTCTTGGATGAACTCGATGAGCGTGCTTTCGTATTTCGGATCCATATTAGCACTGATGCTGAACTGCTTGGACGAGTCGTAGGAACAAAATCAACCATCTTAGTGTCATCTGCCGACTTAAACTTCAACAGGGGGTCATTCTCTATAGTTGGTTTCTTCAAAGGCGTCATATCTGCTAGGCCAACATTATCTTTGTAAAATTTTAACTCCTTAGTGGCACAGGCCGACTCAGCATACACTGCATCACCCTCTTCATAGTCCAGAGCAATCTTCCTATCATTGTGCACTGTGATGGTGCCCTTATGACCCGGCTTTTTAAGCTACAAATAAACATAACAAGGCCACACCATAAACTTGGTGTAAGCCGCCCGCCCAAACAAAGCATGGTACGAGCTTTTGATCTTAACCACTTCAAAGGTCAATTTCTCAGCTCTGGAATCATGGTCATCTCCAAAGGCCATCTCCAGGGTTATCTTACCCACTGGATACGCTGACTTACCAGGCACCACCCCATGGAAAATTGTAGAAGACGTCTTAAGATCCTTGTCAGCTTAATTCATACGATGAAAATTCTCATAGTAAAGGATATTGATGCTACTGCCCCCATCCATGAGCACCTTTGTAAGCTCATACCCTCCTACCTGAGGAGCAACTACCAACGCCAATTGACCAGGATTGTCAACCCAGGGTGGGTGATCCTCCCGGCTCCATACAATAGGCTGCTCAGACCACCTCAAATAACGAGGTACCGCCGGCTCAACTGAGTTCACCGCCCGCTTATGGATTTTTTGATCTCGCTTGCACATACTTGTGGTGAACACATGATATTGACCACTATTCAGCTGCTTTGGATTGCTCTGATAACCAGACTGCTGCTGTTGATTCCCTTGGCCAGATTGCTGATTAAAACCACCTTGATTGCCTTGGCCCTGAAAGCCAGAGCTTGAAGTGCCACCTCCGAAACCAGGTCCATGAGAGCCGGAACCTGAACCGCCGTGCGGGCCATGATTGTTCTGGAAAAAAAATAGAGTTTCTATACTTCCTCATGATGAAACAATCTTTCGACAAATGACTGGCCGGCTTATCCTGGGTTCCATGCTTTGGGCAAGGCTAATTCATCATGACCTCAAGGTTAAACTTCGGCCCTCCAAACCAGGGTGCTGTCATTTTCCCCTTACTACGCTGGTTATTACTCTGCATATTGGTGTTAGCCATGAAGTCTAAACCGTTGTCTGCCTTACGTTTACCATTCCCACCTTGACTCGCCGTATTATGCTGTCCCTTTGCATTGCCACTCTTCTTCCCTTTCCTAGTCTTCTCCTCATCAGACTCAGGGTCTTTAGTGCTATCAGAGCCGGCATAATTGACGAGAGCCACCATGAGCTCCCCCATATCATTGCAATTACGCTTAAGCCGCCCCAATTTCTACTTAAGGGGAAGAAAACGGTAGTTCTTCTCCAACATCAGGAGTGTCGAACCTACGTTGATACTGTCTGATGAGTGTATAACAACTGAGATCCGGCGCACCCAATTTGTTGTTGACTCACCTTCACCTTGGATGCAAGAGTCCAAATCTAGAATCGACATAGGCTGCTTGCATGTATCTTTAAAATTTCGAACAAATCGCTTTTTAACTCCACCCATGACCTAATGGAATTAGCTGGCAGCCCTTTCAACCAAGTACGAGCCCGCGTGCGTTCCCCCCTCAACGACATGGGATGCCGCTGTAGACCGCTACCTCTCAGCGCCACCAGTTCCCGTCCTCCCACGCCCCGCCCGTCGATCGCACGACGACATGATGTTTGATTTACAAGTGAAGAATATTCTGTGCTGCCTTGAAACTTCAACAACGGCGTCCCGCAGGACGACAACGACAATGACGGCGCGGCACGCCGCCTCCGCCGTCGCTGGAAATAGTTTTTTGGGGTTTAATGTTGTATCTCGATCATATGAATAAATTTGCAGTGTGACTGAATGAAAGATATGGTTTGAATGAACTTGCGTTTTTCTCTCTTAATGTACAGACTTAGCAAACGATTTTCTATTGAAAAAATGTTAGTGGTTTTTAAATATAAAACACTCATCGCAAACATTGTTAGAACACCCATATGCAAACCGACAGCTTCCCCAGGAAGCCAAGGGAAAATGTGATGAGCAGGATTTTTGCACCCCTTCAACGCAAACGGTTGTTTTGGATGATCCTTGTGCAACCGCATACAAACAATTTGGTAATATTTGCATCTGTCATATTGGGTATGTTGCCATTTGTCAAACTGGAGAGATTGACATTTGTTGACCTAGTAACATTGCCATTTGTCAACCTTGTAACACTGCGATTTGTCAAAATATGGAGCTAAAAATCACTAGCACTATCTAATTTTTGCAACTAAAATTTAGTAATTAAGCATAGATTTCATTCATAGATTAAGCAGTCGTTCTTTATACAAACAGTTCAACTCGACAGCTGAACTGACCAAAATTTTTCCCAATTGTTGCCAACCACGTACTAAAATAGCTAGTTCAACTATATATACTAGCTAATTTTAAGTACGTTGTACAATTCCACCACATCTATAGTCAGATGAACTGAACAAAATAGCCCCTAAATACTACTACTACGGAGGGGCTTTGTACTTCTGGCAGCCTCTCCTCTGTCGAGAGCGCTCAGTAAGAGGCAGAGAAGGAGGAGCCTACCGATGATCTAGACAAATGCAATACGGTGTCTGCCACTGTTGTACCTTCAATAATGCTCACCTCGAACGCCCTCTGCCGCTCCAGACGACCCCTCTCAAAGAGGTGGTTCTCCTCGTAGATCTCCTGATTCCTCGCCTCTAAGGTGGCATGTGGCACGGCCACAGCGGCGGTAAGGCTCTTTGCATGCTCGACGAGGTGCTCCTCCTCCTCCCGCAGGAACTTGGTGTAGCGTGCAAGGTCGCTGACGCACGTGCGGGCCTCCTCCTCTGGCTCCCGCCTTCGGGCGACGGTGGCGGAACGGGTGATGACCCCGGCGGTCGATGGTGGGCTGGCGGCCACGGCGGTCAACGATGGGTTGGCGGCCACGACCACCATCTCCCGCCCTTCGGGCCACGTTGGCGGAGCGGGTGATGGCCACGGTGGCCGGCAGTGTGGTGGCGGCCACGACGACCACCTCCCACCTTTGGGCCACGGTGGCAGAGAGGGCGATGGCCCTGGCTTTCGTCGGTGGTTTGGTGGCAACGGTGGCCGGCAACATCTGCCGACGGGCAGCAGCGGTGGAGCGTGTGGTGGGTGTTCCACGCACACTCATTAGGGATGCCACATGCACTACACTACATGAGGGACTGCGCCACAACCGCGGTGTAGCCTCCCAGCTGGAGCTGTCCTCTGATGACAGCAGAGTGGCTGGGCGACAACGACGAACTAGTGCCATTGGCAATTGTGGGAGAAGCAGGCGAGATAAGCTACAGGGAGGGAGGGGAAAATGCGAGCAAGACTCGCCGGCCGTGAGGGTTTATATAGCAGGCCGATAAGCATTGGGATTTTGGGGGATTTCACCGAGTCAGGCTGGAAGCCCGCGCGGCAACCTGCGAGGTTGCGCGGGAACGGGCTCACAAACGATTCATTGGCATCACTTTGAACCACTGTTTAGCCAAAAGAACGCCCCATGTGCAGCCGTCTGCGGCAGCGGGGTGACAAGACGTGCGAGAGGAGGACGAAAGGCCACGTACACATACGGTTAATAAAAAACATTTGCGATTTAATTACCTACTATACCCCCGTCCGGGTTTATCAGTAGGATTTAACTAATAAAATATGAATGCATGCCGCCAAAGATTATATAGTTGGATTCGTATTTGAACATAGTTTCCAATTATAACTATGGAGTAGTTCCTTGCCGAGGACAAGTACCAAGTGGTCGGCTTCGACCTCGAGTACACCATCGGTCGTGCCGGGCACGATCAGAAGGTTGCTGTCGCCCAGTTGTGCATGTGACATGACGTCCTCGTCTACCACTACCACCTGGCCACAAGGCCTTGCGAGCATTTCTAACAGCTCCGACTACAGTTTTGCTACGGTGGACACCACCAACGATCTAAAAGCGCTCAAGGTTTCGGGCTTGAAATGCCCGAATCTTATCAACATCCAGCACCACTAAAAGGTCTGGGGCAGCGACAATAACAAACTGAACTCCCTGGTTGACCTTGCCTCGGCCATCATCGACCCCTACTACATGAAGATGAAGGACGAGAGCAAGAAGGACAAGAATGCCTGACACAATGTTTGGCATGAGAGACTGAATGAACAACACATCAAGTACGCGGCCAAGGATGCGTACACAAGCTACGAGATGTACATGCGGATCGTTGACATGAAGAAGTGTCTTGTTCCTGCCCCAGACGAGGGATCGAGCCACCGAGCAGTGGCGGGAGCGTCACAAGAAGTAGACGACTAGACGATCGTTTCTCCTACTTTAGAGTGCATGCAATTGTTTATTGAGGTGTGCGCGCGAATGATCTGTATAGTCACTTATGTATTTTTCCATTTTCATATGCATTTTTCTATTTTCACATGTACCTTTCAAGTTTCTTATGCTTGTCCAATAAGCTAAAAAGGGGGCACCATCCCTACATGGGCCTTCAAGGCCCATTAGCTCTCCACTAATAGGCTAATTGATATTTCTTTTAGCTCATTAACTCTAAATAAATTCTAGGGACTTCTAGATCATTATCTAAGTTCTCTATTATTTATATTAGGTCCACGGAAACAATTTTCGCTTATATATCAATTTTTGGTATTACCTGGTAAACCCCGAAACTCTTCCGGTAACTCTGAAACGATGTCGGCTTCTCTTGAAACTTTTTCTAATATCCACGAAACTATCTTTTAAATATTTTCTCTTAAATCTTACTCCACTAACACTCAAAAGATCAAGATTCCCTTAATCTTGTGACCCTGTAGGTTTGGTAAAACATAGAAATGAACAAAACTCCTTCATTCAATGACCAATAGTGGAACCGTGGACATCCATATTGATCCGTATGGATACACGAATGACATTTGAGTGAACCTTTGGTTATCATATGTTATTCCCTTTGCTTCACGATACTTTACAAAACCCGAGCTGAGATATATCAGTATTCTCGTGAGTCATTCTCATGCTCATTATACAAGTCTCCATGTTACCAGTTTTGTTCTTCTTTCTCATTGACATGTTCCAGCATCCCTGTGACCTAGTCACCTATGCCTAGCGAGACGATGATGGATGTCGTCACACCGAGAGGACCCTAAGATTCTCCATTGTCAGATGATCAAATCCCACTCTTGAGCTATCTAGCCCCTTGTCAAACTTTCTAATGTACCTGTAAGTTGTGGTTATGATCACCATGTTACAAATGACGTTTGAGAAACTCCAAAGTCCATTGTATGATAAGAAGGGACTACGATACTCTCATGGTCTAAGCAACTAAAGCATACGTTAACTCTCCATGTTATAAGGATTGACTTGTAACGATAGTATCTCAAAGTATAGGAAATAAGTTGGGTCAATTCAATATGATCGTTCTCCCAACGTCTACTCTCAAAGTTGTTTGGGGACTATCGTTACACTTAACGATCCCAAGATCCGGAAAACCCGATCAAAAACAACACTTGAGCTAATCCTAGAGGCAAGACTAGGAATCAAGATTTACCATTTATCATTCCACACGTGTTTATGGGTTTTTCACTGAATCACATTGATGTGGAGCATCCTACGACCATCCCCATGTACACCTTCATAGCAGCTCAAGCCCCAAGTGGACCTACCGGACTTAAGGTGAACCCGCTCCTCTTCAAGATTTACACGAATATCCATTGGACTTGGTCTCTACCTCACCATGGAACATTGTGCATCTTTAGGTACAAGGACGACCGCCACCAAGCGGCTACGAAGCATCCGGGAGGCAAGGAGAAGGACCCCAAGCCCGCACGGAGGAGGAAGGAAGCCAACAGGAGGTGGATGATAACCCACAAGTGTAGGGGATCGTAACAGTTTTCGAGGGTAGAGTATTCAACCCAAATTTATAGATTCAACACAAGGGGAGCAAAAGAATATTTGAAGGTATCAGCAGCTGAGTTGTCAATTCAACCACACATGGAGACTAATTATCTGTAGCAAGGTGATTAGTAGCACAACAATATGATAGTTTTGATGGTAGCAACAGTAGCAATAGTAACAGTAATAGTGATACAGTGATATTGCAGCAGTAATGATAGCAGTAGCAACAATAGTAACTTAGCAAGAACAATATAAGATAAATTCGTAGGCATTGGATCGGTGACTCGTTGGATAATATTCATCATGAGACAGTTATAACCTAGGGCGATATGGCACTAGCTCCAGTTCATAAATATAATGTAGGCATGTATTCCGTAAATAGTCATACATGCTTATGGAAAGAACTTGCATGACATCTTTTGTCCTACCCTCCCATGGCAGCGGGGTACTATTGGAAACTAAGGGATATTAAGGCCAACTTTTAATAAAGGACCGGAATAAAGCATTAATACACGGTGAATACATGAACTCCTCAAACTACGATCATCACCGGGAGTGGTCCCGACTATTGTCACTCCGGGGTTGCCGGATCATAACATGTAGTAGGTGACTATAACTTGCAAGATCGAATCTAGAACATGGATAATAAGGTGATAACATAAACGGTTCAGATATGAAATCATGGCACCCGGGCCCAAAGTGACAAGCGTTAAGCATGGCAAAGTCATAGCAACATCAATCTCAGAACATAGTGGATACTAGGGATCATGCCCTAACAAAACTAACTCGATTACATGATGAATCTCATCCAACTCCTCACCGACCAGCGAGCCTATGAAGGAATTACTCACTCCCGGTGGGCAGCATCATGGAATTGGCGATGGAGGTGTGTTGGTGATGACAAAGATCGAAGATACCCCCTCCCTGGAGCCCCAAACGGATTCCAGATCTGGCCTCCCGATGAAGAACGGGAGGCGGCGGCGGCTTTGTCTCGTGAAACGCGATAATTCTTTCTCCCCCATTTGTTGGAAATAAGGGATTTTATAGCGTCAGTTTGAGGGTCAGCGGGGCCACCAGGTGGGCAGCACCCACCAGGGCGCACTTGGGGGGCTAGCACGCCCTGGTGGGTTGTGCCCACCCAGGTGCCCCCCTTAGGTACCTCCTGGCTCCAGAAATTCTCTTATTTGATATAAAAAATCCTCGCAAAGTTTCGTTCCATTCCGAGAACTTTTATTTCTGCACAAAAACAACACCATGGTAGTTCCGCCAAAAACAGCGTTAGTCCGGGGTTAGTTCCATTCAAATCATGCAACTTAGAGTCCAAAACAAGAGGAAAAGCGTTAGGAAAAGTAGATACATTGGAGACATATCAACTCCCCCAAGCTTAAACATTTGCTTGTCCTCAAGCAATTTAGTTGATAAATTGAACGTGAAAAAGAAAAACTTTTACGAACTCTTTTGCTCTTGTTTCATAGATAAGCTTAAACAGCAGCCAGGTTTTCATCAAGGATTATAACTAACCATGTCGAGAATAACTCTTAAAAATTATATTAACTCATATCAATGACGTAAACAACTAGAGAGCAATAATAAGATATCTCAAATAGCAACACATTGTCAAAACAGCCATGATATAATATGACAATAGTGTTATCTTGCTAGCCCTTTCTGAGACCGCAAAAAATAAATGCAGAGCACCCCCAAAGTTCAAGGAGTGACTAAACATTGTAATTCATGGTAGAAAAGATCCAGTCATGATGCACCCAACATTAGCTATACACAATGCATCAGCATGACAGTAGTGCTCTCAGGTTCTGGCGCTTATTTGAGAAGGTAATGACACAACATAAAAGTAAATAGATAGTCCCTTCGCAGATGGACACAGTGATTTGCAAAGGTGCCAGAGCTCAAGTTCTTAAAACAGAGGTAAATGATATTTTGAGACATGCGCCCCTCTCATTCACTTCACGACCATCAGTTATCAATATCTTCTATGGTAAGCACGCTAGTGGCAGTCCCAAGCGGAAATGTAAAGGTTATGACTCCATTGGGAGTTTTTGTTTGATTACTTGTAAGCTCTTTTCTTTTTGCAGTTTGGGACTGGGCATCCCTATTACCGTTCTTTTCTCGTGCGATGGCGAGTGAATAAACTCTCAACCTGAGAATAACCCGCTTAGCACGGAAGATACCGACTACCTCCTGTCATTTGATGAACGAACCAGGCACACAATAAGGATATTTATTTGAAGTTTTTAGAGGTGGCACAGCAAATTTACTTAGGACGGCAGGGTAATACCGCATATAGGTAGGTATGGTGGACTCATTTGGAATAACTTGGGTTTCAGGTTTTTCATGTAGAAGCAGAGTTCCCACTTAGTACAGGCGAAGGCTAGCAATTAGGTTGAGAAGCGGTCAACTAGAGAGCAACAACGGTCATGAACATGCATTATGCATAAGTAACATTAGATACTATCATGAGTAGGATATGAACACCATGAACATAAATATCATAGAGGCTATGTTGGTTTTGATTCAACTACATGCACGAACATGTGCCAAGTCAAGCCACTCGAACATTCATAGGAGGATACCATATCATCATACTACATCACAATCATTTTAACGCAATGTTGATATTCAAGATAAGTCATTATTCACTCCTAGCTACTTATGCATGGCATGAGAAACTATAAACTCTAATTGTCATTGCAAACATGTTTGATCATAATAGGCTGAAGCATGGATACTAGGTTAAACATATTTACAAACAAGTCGAGTTCATACCCGTTTCTCTCTGCCATGGCCAGTTCATATAATATCGTCATTATTGCCTTTCACTTGCATGACCGAATGATTTGAAATAATAATAGTGCAAGAGTGCCGTGGACTAAACTGGAATCTGCAACATTTTATTCAAGAGGAGAAGACAAGGTAATATGGGCTCTTTGTTAAATCAACAATGCAAATGAGAGCCATTCAACATTTTCATTGTGGTCTTCTCGTCGGTATGAGTCGATAAAAGAAAAAGAAATTCAGAGAAACACACTGAAATATTTTTGGAGTTTTTGGTTTTTTGAAAGCAAGCAAGTGAAAGGGGAAAAGCAAAAATGAGGAAAACTATTTACACGGGAAAGCTCCCAACAAGTAAAAGAAGAACAAGGAAATCTTTTTGGGTTTTCTTTTTAGTGCTACCACAGTTAAACTAGGAAGAAAAAAAAAGAAGCAAGAAACATATTTTTGGGATTTTCTCAAAGTTTTTCAAACACACAAGAAGAAAGCAAGAAAATAAATTAAACATGGATGATACAATGAAAAAGTGGGGACACTGACAACTGGAATGAAATGTGCGAACATAAATGTAATGTCAGTGGGAATATGTACTCCCCCAAGCTTAGGCTTTTGTCCTCACTTGGTAATCACCAGTCATAGAAGCCATGAGGTCCAACGTTGAAGTGCTGGGGAGCAGGCACCATAGGGTCCCACTACTGAAGCTCCGCCTACGCTGCCACCAGGTTGTTCCGGTAAGCGACAATGTCCTTAGGCATAACTCTGTATCCGTTCCTGTCAACATAGTCAAACAAAGCATGTGCAGACAAGGGGATAACATGACGAGTGATTTCACTAAAAACTAAATTGTAAGGCAAGTCAACATGAGGGTAATCAGCAACAAGAAACTGCTGGTCCTTCATAGCTGCTCTGTCTAAGTAAACCTTGGGCAAGGGGTGATCATGCTGGCGTATCTGCACATTGAAGTGTGTCGCCAAACGCGTAGCGTAAATGCGCCCATGTATTTTACCCTTGAATCTATTAAGGTGAAGGCGACGTGCCACAATAGCTCCCAAGCTAAAAGTGTTGTCGCCATAAAGTGCGTGACGCAAAACATCAAAATATGGGGCGCTAAGTGAACCCACCTTCTCTCTTGCTAGCAAGCACTTTGCGATAAATAAAGCAAAGTAATGCACGGCAGGAAACTGCAAGCTAGTGGCAGTGTTGCTCGATACTCCTCTCTCACCCCCCACTGTCAAAGTACGGTAAAAACCATCAAACTCTGAGGGCCTAGGCTCTACCAAACCCTCATCAGAAGGAAGCATGCATATGTCACAAAATTCAGTAAGTGGGATCTGGCGGTGTTCAGCATATAAGTTAAATGACACCTCGGGGGGATTATTCCTAGGATGAAAATGAAAGTTTTGCACAAAGGAATTTGTGAGGAGATGATAGTGTTCGCATTCAGCTGCGACGAAGTCGGTTAGGCCGGCATTAGCAGCATATTGGTTGAACTCTTGGAGGATTCCGGCCTCTCCCATGAACTCATTTTCCGACCACTCACACAGCCGCAATTCCGCCAACCTCGGGGTATGAAGATCATTGCCAGATGACTACCCAATAACCCCTTGGAGTTCTTCTTGGAAGCAAACTTCCTAAGATATTCATCTTTTCCCTATGAACAAAATTCTGAAATTTTTAGTCCACATTTTATTTCTCAACAGAACTTCACAAAATTGATAGCAACTACTCATAGGGATGTATAGAGGCCATAACAATCATTCAAACTACTTAGAACTCTAAGAATTCAATAATGAAAGCTCATCTACAACAACACCAAGAGTAGCTAATTATTCTAAATATAAACCACTAAAACAAAAACTTATTGGACACATGGAGGAGTCACATACCAAGCAGCAAATCCCCGAAACAGTTTTGGAAACAGAGCTTCGAGCAAAGAGATGGCAATCCGCAGTTTCGGGAGCAAGAACACGAGAGAGAGAGTAGTAGTGATTTTTTCTGTGTGAATGGAGTGGTGCGGGAGGAAGAAGTAAGTGAGGGGGCCCACCAGGTGGGTAGCACCCACCAGGGCACGCCCGGGGGTCTTGGCGCGCCCATGTGGGTTATGCCCACCTGGTGCACCTCCCTCTGATATTATTTGCACTAAAAATTCATAAATATTCAGAAAACAATCGTATCGGATTTTCAGAGCATTCTATGAACTTTTATTTTTGGGTCATTTTTTATTGCATGGAAAACTCAGAAAACAACAAAGCATGGCATTCTATTTTATTTAACTAATAAAAACAGAAAACAAAAGGTAGGGACATAAGGTAGTGCTTACTAAATTCATCAACTTCATACCTCTCAAAAATGATCCATTAACAAGGTTGATCAAGTCTTATTAACAATAACTTTTGATTAGTATGAAACCGAAGAAATTTCGTAAATCACTAAGCTACCTCAATGGGGATATGAATGTCCCCAACAATAAGCATTTCATATTTCTTTTTGACAGTAGGTAGAGGTAGTTGAAAACTTATAATAGTGATTGTCGGAGATTTTTCAATAACATTAATACCATTCACTGGAAATTGTTTCTTCGGAAAGTGCACCATGTGCTCATTACCATTGATATGAAAAGTGACCTTGCTTTTATTGCAATGAATAAAATCCCCTGCGGTATTCAAGAAGGGTCTACCAAGGATGATCGGCATGTTTTCATCCTCGGGCATCTCAAGTATAACAAAGTCAGTCAAAATAGTAACATTAGCAACAAGAACAGGCACATCCTCACAAATACCGATAGGTATGGCAGTTGATTTATCAGCCATTTGCAAGGATATTTCAGTAGGCGTGAGTTTATTCAAATCAAGTCTTTTATATAAAGAGAAAGGCATAACACTAACACTAGCTCCCAAATCACATAAAGCAGTTTTCACATAATTTCTTTTAATGGAGCAAGGTATAGTTGGTATTCCTGGATCTCCAAGTCTTCTAGGTACTCCATCTTTAAAAGTGTAATTAGCAAGCATAGTGGAGATTTCAGCTTCCGGTATTTTTCTCTTATTGTTGATGATGTCTTTCATATACTTTGCATAAGGAGGCATTTTCAACATATTAGTCAACCGAGTGCGCAAAAAGACTGGCCTAAACATTTCATGTTTTCTAGCAACAAAGTCTCTTTTGTCATATCTTTTATTCTTAGGTTGTGGGTTATCAAGATCAACAGCTAGATCTATCTCATCATCATTATCTGGTTCTTTATCATTAGGTTGAGTGTCTTCATGAACCTCATCATTATCTTTTGCATTATAAGAAGGTGAGTGTTCATTACCAGATTTAGTTTCAGCATCAGAGATAGGAGCTTCATTATCATTATCAGGAGGTTTTTCTACTTCAGGTTCACTAGAGGCATGCACAGTCTTATCATTTTTCTTATTCTTTTTCTTTTTAGAAGAATTAGGTCTAGTGGTGTTGTTCCTTTGAGAATCTTGTTCAATTCTCTTTGGATGTCCCTCAGGATAAAGTGGTTCCTGAGTCATTTTACCTCCTCTAGTTGCTACTCTAACAGCAAAGTCACTTATATTATTGTTCATTTCATCAAGTAACTCTCTTTGAGATTTAGCAACTTGTTCTAATTGAGTTTGAACCATAGAGGCATGTATTCCTACACCTCTAACATCATTTGAGATTCTAAATAACAAGTCACTTAAGCGAGCAATCATATTAGAGTTGTATTTCAATTGTTTCATAACATTTGCATTGAAGTGATCTTTCTTTCTAATGTAATTATCAAACTCATAAAGGCATTGACTAGGATGTTTATATGAGGATCATCACTATCATTGAATTTCATTAAGGATTTTACCTCTACCACCTTAGGTGGTGGTGGTGCTTCAAGCCCATGTATTTCTTCCATAGGTGGTTAATTTTTAACATCCTCAGCTTTAATACCTTTTTCCTTCATAGATTTCTTTGCCTCTTGCATATCTTCAGGACTGAGATATAAGATACCCCTCTTCTTCATAGTGGTTTTAATAGATGTTTCAGGAGGAGTCCAATCATCATAATTTTTCAATATGTTATTCAATAATTCCTCAGCTTGCCCAATAGTTCGTTCCCTGAAAACACAGCCAGCACAACTATCTAGGAAGTCCCTAGAAGCATCGGTTAGTCCATTATAGCAAATATCAAGTATTTCATTTTTCTTAAGAGGATGATCAGGCAAAGCATTAATCAATTGGAGAAGCCTCCCCCAAGCTTGTGGGAGACTCTCTTCTTCAGTTTGCACAAAGTTAAATATTTCCTGCAAGGCAGCTTGTTTCTTATGAGGAGGGAAATATTTTTCATAGAAGTAATAGATCATATCCTGGGGACTACGCACACAACTAGGAGCAAGATTATTGTTTCAAGCTTTAGCATCACCCTTTAATGAGAACAGGAAATAACTTGAGAATATAGTAATAGCGAATCTTGTCATCATGAGCAAAAAGGGTAGCTATATCATTGAACTTAGTAAGATGTGCCACAACAGTTTTAGTTTCATAACCATGGAAAGGATCAGATTCAACCAAAGTGATTAACTCTGGGTCGACAGAGAATTTATAATCCTTATTAGCAATAATAATAGTGAGGTAGCAAACTCAGGATCACATTTCATTTTAGCATTCAGAGATCTTTCTTTATACTTGCACAATAATTTCTCTAGATCATCTCTATCCTTACAAGCAAGAATATCTCTAGTTGCCTCCTCACTCATAGTATAACCTTCCGGTACCTTTGGCAATTCATATCTAGGAGGACTAGTTCTAGTAGGTGTTTCAAGATTTCCAATTTCAAGTTCATCATCAGATTCAACAATATCATGTTGTCTTACTCTAACAATTTTTTCATCAAGAAATTCACCTAGTGGCACATTATCATCAAGCAAGGCACTAGCATCATCATGAGTAGCATTCATAGCAGAAGTAGCATCATCAATAACTTGCGACATATCAGAATTAATAGCATGTTGTGGTGTTGCAAGTTTACTTATAACACAAGGGGAATCCAAAGCAGAACTGGATGGCAGTTCTTTACCTCCCCTCGTCTTTGAGGGAAAAATCGTAGTCTTAGCATCCTTCAGATTCTTCATAGTGATAATATGATAATAATCCCAAGTGACTCAACAACTATAGCTATGCTCCCTGGTAATGGTGCCAGAAAAAGGTCTTGATAACCCACAAGTATAGGTGATCGCAACAGTTTTCGAGGGTAGAGTATTCAACCCAAATTTATAGATTCGACACAAGGGGGCCCAAAGAATATTTGAAGGTATTAGCAGCTGATTTGTCAATTAAACTACACCTGGAGATTAATTATCTGCAGCAAGGTGATTAGTAGCACGTCAATATGATTGTTTTGATGATAGCAGCAGTAGCAATAGTAACGGCAACAATGATAGCAGTGATATTGTAGAAGTAACGATAGCAGTAGCAACAGTAGTAACTTAGCAAGAACAATATAAGATAAATTCGTAGGCATTGATCGGCGACTCGTTGGATGATATTCATCATGAGATAGTTATAACCTAGGGCGATACGACACTAGCTCCAGTTCATAAATGTAATGTAGGCATGTATTTCGTAAATAGTCATACATGCTTATGGAAAGAACTTGCATGACATCTTTTGTCCTACCCTCCCGTGGCAGCGGGGTCCTATTAGAAACTAAGGGATATTAAGGCCTCCTTTTAATAGAGAACCGGAACAAAGCATTAACACACGATGAATACATGAACTCCTCAAACTACGGCCATTACCGGGTGTGGTCCCGACTATTGTCACTCCGGGGTTGCCGGATCATAACACGTAGTAGGTGACTATAACTTGCAAGATCGGATCTAGAACATGTATAATAAGGTGATAACATAAACGGTTTAGATCTGAAATCATGGCACCCGGGCCCAAAGTGACAAGCATTAAGCATGGCAAAGTCATAGCAACATCAATCTCAGAACATAGTGGATACTAGGGATCAGACCCTAACAAAACTAACTCGATTACATGATGAATCTCATCCAACTCCTCACCGACCAGCGAGCCTACGAAAGAATTACTCACTCCTGGTGGGGAGCATCATGGAATTGGCGATGGAGATGTTTTGGTGATGATGAAGATCGAAGATCCCCCTCTCCGGAGCCCCAAACGGACTCAAGATCTGGCCTCCCGATGAAGAACAGGAGAGGGCGGTGGCTCCGTCTCATGAAACGCGATAATTCTTTCTCCCCCATTTTTTTGGAAATATGGGATTTTATAGCGTCGGTTTGAGGGTCAGCAGGGCCACTAGGTGGGCAACACCCACCAGGGCGCGCCTGGGGGGGCTGGCACGCCCTGTTGCCCCCCTCAGGTACCTCCTGGCTCCAGAAGTTCTCTTATTTGATATATAAATTCCTTGCAAAGATTCGTTCCATTCCGAGAACTTTTATTTCTGCACAAAAACAACATCATGATAGTTTTACTGAAAATAGTGTCAGTCTGGGATTAGATTTAGTCAAATCATGCAAATTAGAGTCGAAAACAAGAGGCAAACCGTTAGGAAAAGTAGATACGTTGGAGACGTATCACTGGACAGGAAGTCCCAGGCGACCCCGAGTGCACGACCCCTGAGACCGCGTTCCCACGAGCTACACAGGGAGCTGGCGCTGGAGCACCCCATGCGCACGGGCTTGTATCGTGCCCATGGGACCCCCGTGCGCACGGGCCCAACTTACCCCGTGCACATGGGCCCTACATGATGGACGACTGTGATTGCTGTTCGGGCCTCCTCTTCATCCACTTCATCCCCATGCATATATATTCTGTACCTAGACCATACGTTAGGGTCAGCAAAGTAGTTGATAGACATTAGATAGCTTTGCTCCTTGTATCCACTCCTCTAGGAGATCATGACCTCCTAGGAGAAGATCCCCTTGTGGATTCAAGACCTCCGTCTTGGGGAAGACTATCATCAAGACCTCATTCCTCATAGGATTGGGATGAACTAGTTACCTTTTATCTTTCCTTTGTTGTCCTTGGATCATTGTGATCTCTTGTGTGTTCTTGGATCTAGCATATGTGTGATTGGATCTAGTTAATTTGAGTGTTTCCCCTCTCTTGTGTTCTTTGTGTTCATCTTGTTCTTGGGAAATTCCCCTCCAATTCGTGAAAAGTCCATCTTAGGGTTCCACCCTATATCATCTGGGTATCATGAGCCATGATTTCTCATGAAATTGGAGCCCCCCTCCTTGTTTTCTAGCCTAATTTTGTTGTGTTCATCCCCAATGTCGATAATCCCCACCAAAAATAGCCCCAATTTTTTTTGTGATTTGTTGATGTTTTGTTGGATTTGATCCATGGATTTGCTTGGTTTCAAGTGGATTTAGCTTTCCCCCATCTTTTTCCCATCATCCATCCCCAAAATCTCCCCAAGTTTGCCCTAGAAATAACCAATTTCCGCCCCGAAACCGCGCAATTTCCACCCACCCCGTGCCCACGGACTCCAGACTCCGTGCGCACGGCCCCCCGAAAAGTCCCTGGACACCCTGTGCCCATGGAACTATACCGTGCGCATGGGACCCCATGCCCACGGGCCTCTACCACCGTGCGCACGACCCCCCGAGGGCAGCCGCGTGCACTTCACCGTTTCGGCCATAACTTCCACATCCGGAGTCCGATTTTTTGCATTCTTTAGCTCGTTGAGTAGCTATTGACATCCCCCATCCGTACAGATAGGTTTCCACACCTTTTTACTCCATCAAAACATTGACATTTTGGCATCTTTGCCTAGGCTTTCCACCATAACATCCGCAAAACCACCATACCTTTCCGCAACCTAACCCATGTTGCTCCATTTAGCATTTTTGGTTGTTTGAGTGGTGACTTGAGTCTCCTAAGATGTTTCGGCTACTTAGGGGCAATTGCTTCTTCATCAACCACCACCACCACTTTCGCATTGCCATCTCCGGAACCACCAACGCATTCTGCCACCACCATTCTCTTTTTCCATATGAGATTTTGAGTTTGCAGTTTTTTTGGTTTCCTAAGGTGTTTCGGCTACTTAGGGACGGGTCTACATCTTCTTGGTATCTAATTAAAGAACACCGTCACTCATCATGGCCACGATGTCGTCATCGACATTGACCACTTCATCATTTTGATAACCCTACCGTAAGCAAGGACGGTAACCTCGACGACATCATTGTACATTCTCCCTGCCATTACATTGTTAACCCCTTAGCCCATTTTGCGTCACTTGCCTATCGAGACTAGCCATTGAGTATAGCCGGCAATGTTACTTGTGCACATTAGTGATCATCGATCTACACCTTCCATTGCATACAAACCATATCATATCGGTATCATCTTGGTGTCATATCATCCCTTGTGTCACAAGATTGTTCCCGCATATACACAATTGCTATGTTGGTTTGTGCATTTCGCATAATTGGCCATACCAAAAAAAAAGAATAAGCTTTTAAGCAAAAGAGAAAGAGCAAAGAAGCTTGTAAGCAATAGCCATAGCATCATACCACATTGCACATAAGATTGTCATATCCGATCATCTTGGATAATCTTGAGAAGAACAACAGGAACATCATACACATAGCATACTTGGGATAGAAAGCTCATACATTTTGCATCTTAGAGGTTTTGCACGAGTGTCGTATCCGCCTATTGAGCAATCATGCTAGCGTCTCTCTAGAGTTGTGCAACATGATCGTTTTCCGTGGATTCCACATTTTGTGCTCATTCCTTGGTTGCACGACCCCATTTATCTATCTGCGTGTGTGTTTCCGTGTGCCACATATTGCTATTGGTCTACTTGTTTCACTGGCGAATTTGTGAATATTTTCCAACATTATTGACTCTTGCTAACATTTTGCATCAAATTTTTGTGCCACAATCCTCATCAAGCTCCACCATAAGCCTTACTTGTGTAGGTGTGAGAATTGACAAGATCCGGTACCAATTGTGCTATTTCCTTGTTACATTATTGAGTGATCATTGATCCATCGTCAACATTGGATAATGTACATTGGTCTAGTTCTCCCGTTTCTTCCACTCACATTTGCTCGAGTTTTGTGATGGATAGGCGAAGCAATTCATCTCTGGTCTTCGACGACAACAACGGCGCGAACAACTACAACACCAAAACGTCCATCTTCAGACTACAACGAGCAATGCAAGGCCTCGAGAACATGGCTGCCGAGATACAACAATATGAAGCAAGGAAAAGGGACTACATCGACAACATGTTCGACTACACCAACAAACACATGAAGGAAATTCGACAAATGTTGTC
This sequence comes from Aegilops speltoides, assembly GCA_021437245.1. Lineage (NCBI taxonomy): Eukaryota > Viridiplantae > Streptophyta > Magnoliopsida > Poales > Poaceae > Aegilops > Aegilops speltoides. The sequence continues at coordinate 101,822,751 of CM038145.1, forward strand.
CAACTACAAGTCTACTTCCCCTTCGTCATCTTCAAGGCGACGGCGAGCAAGTCGCACACCTTCGGAGCGGCCACACAATGCAAGTACCACGTGACACCATCCTCATCTTCAAGACCACCGACAAGACCATGAAGAGCGAGCTTCGGGACGAGAGTTGGCTTCTCTGTCAACCCTGTGCCCACAGGCCTTGGACCCCCGTGCAGACAGGACCCCGTGCACACGGCCTCCTACACTCGCGTGCGCACGGGACTTACAGAACCGCAATATCGACAACAAAGCTGTGGCTTCTTCAACAACTTTGGCATCTTTGCCAGGAGACTTCAAGGCATCTTCGCCTTTGGACGTACGACATCTTTGCCTACTTCCCATGAGTACGCCTACTTTGACATCATCAAGTCCAACGCGATCACCTACGAGCAAGGGAGACACTTCCATCTTCGGAAGCCCCTCAAGGAAGACGGCCGAGCATGGGAAATTCCCTTCGGTCATGGAGACGAGTTACGAGGTGCCACATCATATGGCCTCATACAAGACGTCGCCAAGACGGTCGAGCAAGGGCCATCCCCTTCGACCACGATGACGAGCACAAACCTCTTCAACAACATGAAGACGGCACCCAAGGGGGACTCTTACTCCGAGTCGAGCTATGACACCGCACATGAGACCTTATCTTTGGTCTTGGAGGAGAGTGATGATGTGCCATTTTCGCCCTTCATCCACGGCGACGACTACGAGGAGGTTGAGCATGGGACTATCCCTTCAACCAAGGCGACGATAGGAGTTGGGCATGGAGACACTTGCATCTACATCTCTCCGACGCCCACATATGACGAGATGCCCCATTTTCCATGTGAGGAGAGCTACCATCCCATGAGTGATATGAGTGACTCCACCACATGTGACATTGAGTGCATTTCCTATGAGAGGATGAACGTGATCAGCACTAGCCCCACACATGAGAGCATGCCACACACCCTATGTGAGGTTGAGAGCCATTTGAGTGACTCCACCAACCATATGAGTGAGAGCATCTTACCGGGAGTGAGTGAGCCACAACACTTAGTGAGTAAGGTAGTTGAGACGGCACGTGAGGCCACTATGATTTCTAACGACTTAACCTCTACTCCTAGTGTGTTTTCTTCTTTGGTGCTAGGTCTCCTACATGATGACATGCCTACCCTCGACGAGTCCATACCTCCAACGGCGACGACGATGGCCATGGCGGACGATGATGCACCCCCACATGGTTCCATCACGATAAAGACGACAATAATTGGATCTTTGACACCTCACCTACAAAACATGAGCGACTCTCCAAAGGTAACATAGGTGATGGTGCTTCTCTTGTCCCACTAGTGGACTATCTTACCAATGTTTGCTTGCATGATGTTGACACACCTATTACCATGCTTCATGCTATTGCGACTTCCTCATGTCATGACTTACTAATTTATGATGAATATGATGATGAGAATGTTGAGTTGCCTAGTTGTAATGCTATGCTCCATAGTATATCATGTGAAATATTCTATTGGTCACGTCATGTTTGACCATCCATTGAACTTGTCATATGTTATGAGTGAGATCTCCCATATTGCATCATTACAATCTCAACATAGTAACTATGCATGCCCCATTAAAATAAATCCCATTTGCACTTATGGCATAGATGACGAGATGATGGTCATTGGCTTTTGTTTTTCATGTGATGATATTGCCATGCTTCCTTTACATGATTTGCGCAATTAATCTAATATGCCATACCATGATCACATTGTTCCAAATATGAATTGTTTTGGATGTTGTCAATATTCTCCATGTGATGTTTCCATTAATGATCATGAGGAGACCCCCATAATTTCCTCATACATATTAGGAGACTTTGATGCATTCCGTACTTGCATGATTCCCATAATTGCGTGCACCATATGCATTCCATGAATAACAATGCTCTACATATTTCTCATGATGCATTACTGAAAGTGCAACTATCCCTAGGTGGTTTTGGTAATTCATAACAACATATAGCTCATTGAGCTGATGCTATTCCAAGACAAATATTTCAGGAAAGCTCAATGAATGGCATGGCATGGATGATGAAAGTGGATCCCTCAAAATATTAAGGACAAAGGATTGGCTCAAGCTCAAAAGCTCAAGACTCTACATTTTACATTTTAGTGATCCAAGATCACATTGAGTCTATAGGAAAAGCCAATACTATCAAGGAGGGATGAGGTGTTGCTTAATGAGCCTCTTGCTTCAAGTGCTTAGTGATATCCTCCAAAAACCCTCAACTACTTTCTCACATCCACATATGACCTAAACTCAAAGTCAAAATCAGTCCCACCGATTCTTTCTATCCGGCGCCACCGAGTTCAAATGTCATAGCCACTGCCACAAACCCTAGACAAATCGATATCACTGATAGGGATCTCGGTCTCACCGAGATGGGATTGTAATCTCTCTGTTTCCCTTCGTAACGTTTCGGTCTAACCGAAGTGAGCGATCGGTCCCACCGAGATTGCAATGTAAACTCTCTGTTTCCCTTTCGTAACATTTCGGTCTCACCGAAAAGAGCAAATCGGTCCCACCGAGTTTACCTGACCAACTCTCTGGTTAGCTAATTACTAAAATCGGTCTCACCGAGTTTGTGTAATCGGTCTCACCGAGATTACCTTATGCCCTAACCCTAATCATATCGGTCCTACTGAGTTGCATGTCGGTCCCAACGAAAATCCTAACGGTCACTAGATTTGCTAAATCGGTCCGACCGAGTTTGTTGATTCGGTCCCACCGAGTTTCGTAAATTGTGTGTAACGGTTAGATTTTGTGTGGAGGCTATATATATCCCTCCACCTCCTCTTCATTCGTGGAGAGAGCCATCAGAACAAACCTACACTTCCAACTTACCATTTCTAAGAGAGAACTACCTACTCATGTGTTGAGGCCAAGATATTCCCTTCCTACCATATGAATCTTGATCTCTAGCCTTCCCCAAGTTGCTTTCCACTCAAATCTTCTTTCCACCAGATCCAAATCCTATGAGAGAGAGTTGAGTGTTGGGGAGACTATCATTTGAAGCACAAGAGCAGGGAGTTCATCATCAACGCACCATTTGTTACTTCTTGGAGAGTGGTGTCTCCTAGAATGGCTAGGTGTCACTTGGGAGCCTCCGACAAGATTGTGGAGTTGAACCAAGGAGTTTTTAAGGGCAAGGAGATCGCCTACTTCGTGAAGATCTACCGCTAGTGAGGCAAGTCCTTCGTGGGCGACGGCCATGGTGGGATAGACAAGGTTGCTTCTTCGTGGACCCTTCGTGGGTGGAGCCCTCAGTGGACTCGCGCAACCGTTACCCTTCGTGGGTTGAAGTCTCCATCAACGTGGATGTACGATAGCACCACCTATCGGAACCATGACAAAAACATCCGTGTCTCCAATTGCGTTTGAATCCTCCAAACCCTTCCCTTTACATTCTCACAAGTTGCATGCTTTAATTTCCGCTGCTCATATACTGTTTGCATGCTTGCTTGAATTGTGTGAAGATTGCTTGACTTGTCCAAAGATAGCTAAAATCTGCCAAAGTCTAAAATTGGGAAAAGGTTAGGTTTTTAATTGGTCAAGTAGTCTAATCACCCCCCCCTATAGACATACTTCAAGGTCCTACAAGTGGTATCAGAGCTTTGGTCTCCATTTGCTTTGATTTCCATAGCTTTTGGTGGTCATAGCCTTGGTTTCACAACCTCGGAGAGTATGGCATCTAGCGAGGGAAATTATCACCGTAGAGGTCCTTACTTTGATGGTACTAATTTTGCTAGTTGGATGAAAATGCATATTCTCGGACATAACCCCGCTGTTTGGGCTATTATGTGTATTGGCTTGCAAGGTGAATTCTTTGATGTGAGAGAGCCGAACCGTGAAGCTAGTGCGGATGAATTGAAGATGCTGCAATATAACGCTCAAGCTTGTGATATCCTCTTCAATGGCTTGTGCCCCAAAGAATTCAACAAAATCAGCCGTCTTGAGAATGCAAAGGAAATTTGGGATACTTTGATTGATATGCATGAAGGTACCGACTCCGTCAAGGAATCCAAGTTGGATGTGCTCCAAAGTCAGCTTGATAGGTTCAAAATGAAGGATGGTGAAGGTGTCGCTGAAATGTACTCTAGGCTTGCACTTATCACAAATGAGATTGCTGGCTTAGGAAGTGAAGAGATGACCGGCAGATTCATCATCAAGAAGATCTTAAGAGCATTGGATGGAAAGTATGATACCGTGTGCACATTGATCCAAATGATGCCAAATTACAAAGATCTCAAGCCAACGGAAGTCATTGGAAGAATTGCTCATGAGATGTCACTCAAGGATAAGGAGGAACTTCACAACAAGTCAAGTGGTGCCTACAAAGCCTCATGTGAAGCCCCCACATCATCAAGTTAGAAACAAACCTTCAATGAAAAATTGAGCTTAATGGTGAAGAACTTCAACAAATTCTACAAGAGTAGAAGCAAAGAAAGAAGCTCTAAGTCAAGGTCCTATAATGACAAAAGATCTTCTAGTCGAGAGCGCAATCGCTACAATTGTGGGAGACCCGGACACTATTCAAATGAGTGTACGGCACCCTACAAAAGAAGAGAAGATTCTCCAAAAAGAAGAAGTAGAAGAGAAGAATCACCTCCAAGAGAGAGAAGGAGTAGAGATGATCGTTATGAACGAAGATCCTCACGGAGAAGCAAGGATTCGGAAAGGAAGGACAAGTCATCAAAGAGCTACACAAAACGAAGACATCAAGCTCATGTTGGTGAATGGGTATCCGGCTCCGACTCCGACAATCACTCCGAGAGAAGCTATCACTCCGACTCTGAATATACTCAAGATGAAGGTGTTGCCGGTCTAGCACTTGTGTCAACCAACTCCTACGACATATTTGATTCACCAAATGAAGGAATTGGAAGATGCTTCATGGCCAAAGGTCCTAAGGTAAAACACCCTAAGTATGTTGATTTTAATAGTGATGAAGATGACTTGTTAGGTGATGATGATTTACTTATTGACAACTCTAGTAATGAATACTATGATGAAACGTCAATTAATCGTGCTAATCAAGATAAAAGGAATGACAATGATAAGGAGAAGATTGAGCTTCTAACTAAAGAACTAAACACTCTTAAGTTAGCTCATGAAACTATCTTCGAAGATCATCGAGAACTTTTAAGGGCTCATGAGAAGTTACGCTTTGAAAATCTCAATCTTGAGCAAGAGCATGAGTTCTTAAAGGCAATCAATGATGATCTCCGCAAGAAAAGTTCTTCTTACATTGCCAAGCGTTTACTCTTATCTACTTACATGCCTCAAGTCAAGTCTAGTAACAAGAACAAGAAAGATTTTTCCTCTAGTAGTAACAATAATAATGCTAAATCCAATATTGTTGCTTCTAGTAGTTCTCTTAATTCCACTAATGATTCTCTTAGCCAAGTTACACTTGAGCAAGAAAATAGCTTATTGAAGGGAATTATAGAGAAAGGTGTATACAAGAGCCTTGCCGGAAGTAAGCAATTCGAGGAAATTGTACGGAAGCAAGGAAGGCACCGGAAGAATCAAGGTGTTGGTTTTGAACAAAAGTTCAATGCCAATAGAGTTGAGTGGGAATAAGATCAATACCCCAAGACGAAGTTTGTTCCTCAACAAGAGAAGTATGATCCTACTTCCTTCAAGGGAACACAAGCACAAGATGATCTTCCACCACAAGACCACAAGAACAAAGGCAAGGACAAGCTTCAAGAGGAGATTGATGCATTTGAAGAAGCACCTAACGCCTTGGTCAAGTGGGTTCCCAAGACTACGTCAAGTTCTACTTCATCAAGTACAACTACAACTCCAAGGATTCCCATCAAGATGATGTGGATCCCGAAGAAGAAGAACTAGAGTGTTCTTGAGGGTGACTTCGCCAACATTCTTCACTCATATCATTATGGCAAGGACAAGTGCAATCAAATTCCATATCTTGCACTAGTGCAAGGAGTCACAAACCCTCATGTTGATAAGACAAGGGACAAGGTAACCTAATGTTTTCATGGACATCATCATGTGTGTGCATCACTCTATGTCTATGGATATTCTTGTTTGTTCCTTGTGGGACTAACCCATGTAGGTATTGAAAGTGCAACTCACTCCAAAGGATTGCTCCAAATGATCTACATCAACTTTGAGCATCCACATCTTCAACACCTACATGAAGTCATCATCAACAAAACCCAAGGTTAGTTCATCCCTCTAAGGGGGGATCTCACATCTAGGGGAGCTTAACTCTAAGAATTGAGTCAAAGCAACTCTAATGATGTGAACACATCAATGCATTATGTAAAAGTGGTAACCCCACTTGAGCTTAAACGATGAGTATGACATATGATCAAATGTTCTCATTTGACTCCTAAGTCAATATACTCATATATAGATGACCTAGTCATCGCCAATTGTTTGATAGATGCTAGAATTGGTTGTGCACGCTTTGCCATATATTTCATTTGCCATTTTATTGTGTGAGCATGTTGGTTGCATATTTTACTCATTCGAGGACATCCACTTGTTGTTTTGATTGATTGATTTCTTTTTCTTTGGCCAAGTGGATGGACAAGAATACCTAAGAACCTTCTCTAGCTATCTATGCTTTTCTCGTCTCAAACTCTATTCATGCTACATCACAAAATTTGATCAAGTCAGATTCGAACCACTCTATGTGAGGAGCACTCGGAGTCCCCGATTCGTCGTGGACTTAAACTTCCAAAACTTCTTTGTGCATTTCGGTCTGACCGATTCCTTCATTTCGGTCATACCGAGATCACTAAGTCGATCTAGGTTTTCCATCTTGGTGCAACTAATTTGAACTTTTCGGTCACACCGAGTTGCTGTAACTGTTAGCAGTTATGCATCTCGGTGCCACCGAGTCGTTCCACTCGGTCACACCGATAGGTCGGGCTATATATTCTCACGGGCAAAAATTTGGAGAGCTTTCTCCAAACCTCTTCGCCCGTGCATAGCTCGCACTGCCTTCTAGGTCTCCAGATCATCGACTTCATCGCCAGCCGCCTCCTGTCACTGGTCTCCGCTGCTGTCAACGGATTTTGTCTCCGCTGCTGTCAACGGATTTTGTCTCCGCCGTTGCCACCGTAGCGAGTTCATCACCGAAATAGGGTATGAACTCGATCGCAGTGCTATCCTCGTCTGATTCTCAGCACATTGTGTTCATTATGATTCTTGCCACGATTGAAACACCTCTATCCAGTCAAAACAATCCTTAGAATAGATGCGATTTGAAAATTTAGGGTTAGGTTTCCGCCGAAACCATCTCGGACCCACCAAGTTGAAAAACTCGATCCCACCGATTTGGCTAACGCCATTGCACTAGTAACTCTCGGTCTGACCAAGAATTGCTAATCGGTGTGACCGATTTTATAACTTTGTGAAACCCTAGCAGTCTCGGTGCCACCGAACTGTGACTCGGTCTGACCGAGTTCACTAGTTTAGGTTCCGAAACTTCTTCGGTATCACCGAGTTTGAAAATCGGTTGATCCAAAATGCTTTCTATGGAAAACTAAAACTAAGTTTTTTGAATCATTCTTTTGCAAAAATCTCTGCATTTTGGGATGCTCATCCACTCTATCTCATCTATAACTTTTCACAGGGTCAGCTGTCAGTGTTTGCAGCATGTCAGACCAAAGTGATAGTCAGAACAAGTCAGAAGAGCACAATCACATGAGTGATGGCACTAGTCCCTCTAGCACTTCAGATGATGGTAGCAGAAGCACTCCAAGCAATTTGCCCAAAGCTGCCACCAGGACAAGGAAGAAAAGGACCTCAGAATCTGAGGATGAGGATTATATGGCAGAAGAGGATGAGGCCACTTCCAAGAAGAAGGTGGTCAAGAAAGAATATGGTTCAGCTGCAGCCACTAAGCCAGTTGTGTAGAAGAAGGCACCTACAAGAAGGATTCCCACTTCCAAACCCAGGAAGGTTGCCACTAGAGAAACCATGAGGTTTTCTATTGAGTCAGAAGATGAAGCTGCTGGTCAAGACAAGAAGAAGAAGAGAGTCAGAACCACCACTGCCAAAGTTCTTGGCAATCCCTCTATGAGGAGAGACTCTGAGGAAGAGGAAGGAGAGGTTGCTGCACTAGCACCCAAGGCACAAAAGCTGATGGGTGATGCTATAAGGTCACGAGCTGCATCATCAAAGCCCAAAGAAGCACCCAAAGCTGCCCCCAAGCCCAAGAATGCACCAAAGAGGAATACCAGGAGTATACTTGCTACTGAGAAGAACAAGGCCCCAGTGCCTGAAGTTGCTGCTGAAGAAGATGATGAAGAGCATGTGTTGGGAAAGCTTAAACCCAAGATTCCAGACCACAATGATGCTCATCCTGTGGCTGAGAACATGAAGCTAAGAAAGGATGCAGGACTTAGACAGTGGAGGTTGTCGGATCCATATGCCACCAGGAGAAGGACTGCTGTTGATGACAGGTTCCACACAAAGGAACAACAGGATTTCTATGAGACAGAGTTGTTGGACAAGAAGCCTATAGTTTGTGACATGAGATTGGTCGACTGGACCTACATGAAGGAGAATGAGGAACACTGTCCTGGAGTGCAAGACAGTTTCATTGCTTGTGGAGTTGCAGACTTTGTTGGGCAGAAGCTCACAAAATGGAATGATGAGCTCGTTATGCAATTCTACTCCACAACACATTTCTATCCAGATGGCAGGATAGTTTGGATGTCTAAAGGTACGAGATACCAATCAACTATTGAGGAATGGGCTAATCTGATCAATGCCCCAAAGGAGAGTGAAGATGACTTGGGTGTCTATGCCAAGAAGAAGATTGATCACAATTCCATGGCTCATATGTACAAGGAGATCCCGGATGCTGCAGTTGAGACACATAAATTTGGATCTGTGCATTATCTTCTGTCAGGGCTGCCAACGATCAACTGGATCCTAAGGCACACTCTATTGCCCAAGTCAGGTGACCACAACATGATCAGAGGGCATGCAATTAACTTGCTACACTTGTTTGATGTGCCACAAAAATTCAAGGTCATGAGCCTCATGGTTGAGACTATCAAGACGACAGCAGCAGACCAGAAGAGAAGTTGTGGATATGCCCCACAAATTCAGGAGTTGATTAACTCAAAGATGGGCACAAGAACATATCTGTTGGATAAGGAACACTTTGTTCTCTATCCAGACTTTGAGGACAATCAAGTTGTCATGAATGAGAATGAACCATCTTCTGTGCATGCTCAAGCCAAGAAGGAGAAGGCAAGGACAGAGAAGGCTACCAAGATGCGAACAATGGAAGAGGCATCTCAGTACTTTCTGAAAAGAAAACAGGATCAACTAGGCTACTTGATAGCATCCACTCTAAGGATTGAGAAGGGGCTGGCTACCTTGACTCAAAACCAGGAGAGCCTGGAGAGGATCATGGAGCAGAAGTTCTACAATCTAGATGTGAAGGTGACTGAGATCCAGTCTGTTGTTGAGCAGCTTCAGGATGACATGGAGGAGAGGAAAGGCAAGACAACCACAGATGCGTTTGCCAGAGTGCCTAGAGCTCAGAGATCAGCTGAAGTGCCAGTGACAGACACCAGAGCCACTTCATCTGCACCAGCTACAGCTCCTACAGTTCCAGTGCAACCAGCCTCAGCACCCACACCTCCAGCTCCATCCACATCAAATGAAGTCTTCGTCCAAGGAGCCATCTCTACACCACCACCTAAAGACCAAGCCTGAGATACGATATAGTACTATGCATTTTCTAGGAACTTTTTGGTAACTCCTTGCCAAAGGGGGAGAAAAATGTATAGATCATAGGCTTCGAGGGAGAGAGTTTGCCTTTTTGCCTTTTTGTTCTCTCTTGATTTGATGGTTAAACTTTTTATTGCTTGAGACTTTATGCTATTATCTGTGAGACATTGCTGATCATGTGTTTGATCATAAGCTACACTTATGCTTGTCAGATGACATTATCTTACTTATCCTTATATGATCATTCACTTTGCTTGGTGATGAGTGCATGTATTCAATCTTTATTATTTTGAGCGCTCCACCAAGATGTATGTGACATGGAAGAGTAACCCATGAGCCTAATTCCTTGTGCATTTGCAGTCCAAAGCAAATCTCAAACTATGCACAAATTTAGGGGGAGCTCTTTCTTATCACATACTTCTCAAAGCGACGATGTTTTTCAATCTTATTATCATTTATCGAAGCTTTGATCTATATGTTGTCATCAATTACCAAAAAGGGGGAGATTGAAAGTGCAACTATCCCTAGGTGGTTTTGGTAATTCATAACAACATATAGCTCATTGAGCTAATGCTATTCCAAGACAAACATTTTAGGAAAGCTCAATGAATGGCATGGCATGGATGATGAAAGTGGATCCCTCAAAATATTAAGGACAAAGGATTGGCTCAAGCTCAAAAGCTCAAGACTCTACATTTTACATTTTAGTGATCCAAGATCACATTGAGTCTATAGGAAAAGCCAATACTATCAAGGAGGGATGAGGTGTTGCTTAATGAGCCTCTTGCTTCAACTTCTTAGTGATATGCTCCAAAAACCCTCAACTACTTTCTCACATCCACATATGACCTAAACTCAAAGTCAAAATCGGTCCCACCAATTCTTTCCATCCGGCGCCACCGAGTTCAAATGTCATAGCCATTGCCACAAACACTAGAGAAATCGGTATCACCGATAGGGATCTCGGTCTCACCGAGATGGGATTGTAATCTCTCTGTTTCCCTTTGTAACGTTTCGGTCTAACCGAAGTGAGTGATCGGTCCCATCGAGATTGCAATGTAAACTATCTGTTTCCCTTTCGTAACATTTCTGTCTCACCGAAAAGAGCGAATCGGTCCCACCGAGTTTACCTGACCAACTCTCTGGTTAGCTATTTACCAAAATTGGTCTCACCTAATTTGTGTAATCTGTCTCACCGAGATTACGTTATGCCCTAACCCTAATCATATCGGTCCTACCGAGTTGCATGTCGGTCCCACCGAAAATCCTAACTGTCACTAGATTTGCTAAATCGATCCGACCGAGTTTGTTGATTCGGTCCCACCGAGTTTGGTAAATTGTGTGTAACGGTTAGATTTTGTGGAGGCTATATATATCCCTCCACGTCCTCTTCATTCGTGGAGAGAGCCATCAGAACAAACCTACACTTCCAAGTTACTATTTCTGAGAGAGAACTACCTACTCATGTGTTGAGGCCAAGATATTCCATTACTACCATATGAATCTTGATCTCTAGCCTTCCCCAAGTTGCTTTCCACTCAAATCTTCTTTCCACCAGATCCAAATCCTATGAGAGAGAGTCGAGTGTTGGGGAGACTATCATTTGAAGCACAAGAGCAAGGAGTTCATCATCAACGCACCATTTGTTACTTCTTGGAGAGTGATGTCTCCTAGATTGGCTAGGTGTAACTTGGGAGCCTCCGACAAGATTGTGAAGTTGAACCAAGGAGTTTGTAAGGGCAAGGAGATTGCCTACTTCGTGAAGATCTACCGCTAGTGAGGCAAGTCCTTCGTGGGCGACGGCCATGGTGGGATAGACAAGGTTGCTTCTTCATGGACCCTTCGTGGGTGGAGCCCTCTGTGGACTCGCGCAACCGTTACCCTTCGTGGGTTGATGTCTCCATCAACGTGGATGTACGATAGCACCACCTATCGGAACCACGACAAAAACATCCGTGTCTCCAATTGCGTTTGAATCCTCCAAACCCTTCCCTTTACATTCTCGCAAGTTGCATGCTTTAATTTCCGCTGCTCATATACTCTTTGCATGCTTGCGTGAATTGTGTGAAGATTGCTTGACTTGTCCAAAGATAGCTAAAATCTGCCAAAGACTAAAATTGGGAAAAGGTTAGGTTTTTAATTGGTCAAGTAGTCTAATCACCCCCCTCTAGACATACTTCAAGGTCCTACAATTACACAATTTAAGTCTCCATTATGCCATACATAATGATATGTCTCCAACATATCTGCTTTTCCTAACACTTTTCCTCTTGTTTTGGACACTAATTTGCATGATTTGAATAAAACTAACCCTGGATTGACGATGTTTTCAGCAGAACTACCATGGTGTTATTTTTGTGCAGAAATAAAAGTTCTCGAAATGGAACAAAACTTTGTGAGGATTTTTTATATCAAATAAGATAATTTCTGGAGCCAAGAGGTACCTGAGGGGGGCACCTGCGTGGGCACAACCCATCAGGGCACGCCTGCCCCCCAGGCATGCCCAGGTGGGGGCTGCCCACCTGGTGGCCCTGCTGACCCTCAAACCAATGCTATACAATCCCATTATTCTAGAAAAAAATCAGGAAGAAAGAATTATCGCGTTTCACGAGACGGAGCCGCCGCCGTATCCTGTTATTCATCGGGAGGCCAGACCTGGAGTCCTTTTGGGGCTCCGGAGAGGGGGATCTTTGTCATCACCAACACATCTCCATCGCCAATTCCATGATGCTCCCCATCGGGAGTGAGTAATTCATTCGTAGGCTCGCTGGTCGGTGAGGAGTTAGATGAGATTCATCATGTAATCGAGTTAGTTTTGTTAGGGCCTGATCCCTAGTATCCACTGTGTCCTGAGATTGATGTTGCTATGACTTTGCCATGCTTAATGCTTGTCATTTTGGGCTCGGGTGCCATGATTTGAGATCTGAACCGTTTATGTTATCACCATTATATCCATGTTCTAGATCCAATCTTGCAAGTTATAGTCACCTACTACGTGTTATGATCCGGCAACCCCGGAGTGACAACAGTCGGTACCACTCCCGGTGATGACCGTAGTTCGAGGAGTTCATGTATTCACCGGGTGAGGGAGTCCTGGATTAGGGGGTGTCCGGATGGCCAGACTATAGTCTTTGGCCGGACTCCTAGACTATGAAGATACAAGATTGAAGACTTCGTCCCGTGTCCGGATGGGACTTTCCTTGGCATGGAAGGCAAGCTTGGCGATACGAATATGTAGATCTCCTACCATTGTAACCAACTCTGTGTAACCCTAACCCTCTTCGGTGCCTATATAAACCGGAGGGTTTTAGTCCGTAGGACGAACAACAATCATACCATAGGCTAGCTTCTAGGGTTTAGCCTCTATGATCTCGTGGTAGATCTACTCTTGTACTACCCATATCATCAATATTAATCAAGCAGGAGTAGGGTTTTACCTCCATCGAGAGGGCCCGAACCTGGGTAAAAACATTGTGTCCCTTGTCTCCTGTTACCATCCGCCTAGACGCACAGTTTGGGACCCCCTACCCGAGATACGCCGGTTTTGACACCGACATTGGTGCTTTCATTGAGAGTTCCTCTGTGTTGTCATCTTTAGGCCCGATGGCTCCTCCGATCATCAACAACGATGTGGTCCAGGGTGAGACTTTTCTCCCCGGACAGATCTTCGTATTCGGCGGCTTTGCACCGCGGGCCAATTCGCTTGGCCATCTGGAGCAGATTGAAAGCTACGCCTCTGGCTATCAGGTCAGATTTGGAAGTTTGAACTACATGGCTGACGTCCGCGGAGACTTGATCTTCGACGGGTTCGAGCGACAGCCAAGCACGCCGCACTTTCACGATGGGCATGATCTAGCTCTGCCGCCGGACAGTGCCCTGGAGGCTGCACCGGTGTCCGCTCCGACCCTTAGCTCGGAGCCGACTGCGCCGATCGAAGACGGGTGGCTGGACACCCCCTCGGGGGCTGCTATCTCTACGGCGATTGAGCCGAACACCAACCCTGTCCTTTGCGAAGCACATGACTCCAAGGTGCCGGACTCCTCTCTGGACTCCGAACCTTCCACGCCCCTGCCAATCGAATCCGATTGGGCGCCGATCGTGGAGTTCACTGCCGCGGACATCTTTCAGCACTCGCCCTTTGGCGACATCCTGAATTCGCTAAAGTCTCGCTCTTTATCAGGAGAGCCCTGGCCAGATTATGGTCAGGAAGGTTGGGATGCGGACGACGAAGAAATTCAAAGCCCACCCACCACCCACTTCGTAGCCACTGTCGATGATTTAACCGACATGCTCGACTTTGACTCCGAAGACATCGACGGTATGGATGACGATGCAGGAGACGACCAAGAACTAGCGCCTACAGGGCACTGGAAGGCCACCTCATCATACGACATATACATGGTGGACATCCCAAAAGATGGGAATGGCGATGGAATAACGGAGGATGACCCCTCCAAGAAACAGCCTAAGCGCCGGCGTTAGCGGCGCCGCTCTAAATCCCGCCACAGCAAAAACGGTGATTCCGGCACGGGAGACAATAACACCCCGGACAGTGCCGAAGACAACCCCCTCCAGCAGGATTCAGCGCAGGAGGATGGAGAAGCCAGCCCTCATGAGAGAGCGGCAGACAGAGAGGTAGAGGACGATAATTACATGCCTCCCTCTGAAGACGAGGCAAGCCTCGACGACGACAAATTTGTCGTGCCTGAGGATCCCATCGAACAGGAGCGTTTCAAACGCAGGCTTATGGCCACATGTAGCAGCCTCAAGAAAAAGCAGCAACAGCTTAGAGCTGACCAAGATTTGCTAGCCGACAAATGGATGAAGTCTGGCGGCGAAAATCTGAACTCAACGCCTCCAAGAGCTACCCAAAACGCAGGCTGCTACCCCGATTAGAGGAGGAATCACCTAAACCTACATCACCAGTGCATGATACGGCCGACCGGCCACCTCGTGGCCGCGACAGAGAGGCCTCTCGGCCCTCCACTCAAGCTGCACCCCGGCGCCGCTCAAAAAATACCAAGGTGCGGGGAAGTGCGCCAGACCTGCGAGATATATTAGAGGACAGGGCAAGGCAGACAATATCGATCTACAGATCGCGTGGGTGCCCCACTACACGTGACGATAACCGTCACGCCGGATATGGCAATTCCGGCCGGGCCGAACACAGTAGACAAAGCTCATTTGAGCTGCGTCGTGATATAGCCCAATGAGAGCGCCAAGACACCCACTATGCTTCACAGATGAAGTGATGGATCATCAAATCCCTGAGGGTTTCAAACCCGTAAATATTGAATCATACGATGGCACAACAGATCCTGCAGTCTGGATCGAGGACTATCTCCTTCACATCCACATGGCCCGCGGTGATGACCTATGATACGTCTCCAACGTATCTATAATTTTTGATTGCTCCATGCTACTTTATCTACTGTTTTGGACTATATTGGGCTTTATTTTCCACTTTTATATTATTTTTGGGACTAACCTATTAACCGGAGGCCCAGCCCAGAATTGCTGTTTTTTTGCCTATTTCAGTATTTCGAAGAAATGGAATATCAAACGAAGTCCAAATGGAATGAAACCTTCGAGAACTTGATTTTCTCATCATATAATATCCAGGAGACTTGGACCCTCCGTCAAGAAAGCCACAAGGCGGTCACGAGGGTGGAGGGCGCGCCCTCCCCCCTGGGCGCGCCCCCCTGCCTCGTGGGCCCCTCGAAGCTCCACCGACGTACTCCTTCCTCCTATATATACCTACGTATCCCCGTATGATCAGAAAAGGAGCCAAAAACCTAATTCCACCGCCGCAACCTTCTGTATCCACGAGATCCCATCTTGGAGCCTGTTAGGAGCTCACGGGAGGGGACATCCACCACGGAGGGCTTCTACATCAACACCATAGCCCCTCCGATGAAGTGTGAGTAGTTTACTTGAGACCTTGGGTCCATAGCTAGTAGCTAGATGGCTTCTTCTCTCTTTTGGATCTCAATACAATGTTCTCCCCTCTCGTGGAGATCTATTCGATGTAATCTTCTTTTTGCGGTGTGTTTGTTGAGATCGATGAATTGTGGGTTTATGATCCAGTATTATCTATGGAAAATATTTGATTCTTCTCTGAATTCTTTTATGTATGATTGAGTTATCTTTGCAAGTCTCTTCGAATTATCCGTTTGGTTTGGCCAACTAGATTGGTAGTTCTTGCAATGGGAGAAGTGCATGGCTTTGGGTTCAATCTTGCGGTGTCCTTACTCAGTGACAGAAGGAGTTGCAAGGAACGTATTGTATTGTTGCCATCGAGTATAACAAGATGTTTTTTTATCATATTGCATGAATTTATCCCTCTACATCATGTCATCTTGCTTAAGGCGTTACTCTGTTTTTAACTTAATACTCTAGATGCATGCTAGATAGCGGTCGATGAGTGGAGTAATAGTAGTAGATGCAGAATCGTTTCGATCTACTTGTCACGGACGTGATGCCTATATACATGATCATTGCCTAGATATACTCAAAACTATGCTCGATTCATCAATTGCTCAACAAGAATTTGTTCACCCACCATAGAATACTTATGCTCTTGAGAGAAGCCACTAGTGAAACCTATGGCCCCCGGGTCTATTCTCATCATATCAATCTATATCACTTTATTTACTTGCTTTGTTTTTACTTTGCCTTTACTTTTTACTTTGCATCTATCTATCAAAAATACCAAAAATATTATCTCTACCAGATCTCACTCTCGTAAGTAACCGTGAAGGGATTGACAACCCCTAAGCGTTGGTTGCGAGTTGCTATTGTGTTGTGCAGGTACGAGGGACTTGCGCGTGACCTCCTACTGGATTGATACCTTGGTTCTCAAAAACTGAGGGAAATACTTACGCTACTGTGCTGCATCATCCCCTCCTCTTCGGGGAAAACCAATGCTAGCTCGAGACGTAGCAAGAAGGATTTCGCGCCGTGCTTGGGAGGCTTACGCAAAAGTCAACATACCAAGTACCCATCACAATCCCTATCTCTCGCATTACATTATTTGCTATTTGCCTCTCGTTTTCCTCTCCCCCACTTCACCCATGCCGTTTTATTTGCCCTCTCTCCCATTCTCCACCTCTCTTTCCCGTTTGCCTTTTTTCCCTTTGCCTTTCTGTTTGCTTGTGTGTTGGATTACTTGTTGCTATGGCGCAAGATAACACCAAATTATGTGATTTCTAGAATACCAATAATAATGATTTCCTTAGTACTCTGATTGCCCCTCTTAATAATGATGAGTCTTGTGAAATCAGTACCGCTGTGCTAAATCTTGTTATGAAAGATCAATTCGCAGGCCTTCCTAGTGAAGATGCCGCTACTCATCTAAACAATTTTGTTGATTTGTGTGATATGCAAAAGAAGAAAGATTCGGATCACAATATTGTCAAATTGAAGTTATTTCCATTTTCACTTAGAGATCGTGCTAAAATTTGGTTTTCATCTTTGCCTAAAAATAGTATTGATTCTTGGAACAAGTGCAAAGATGCTTTTATCTCTAAGTATTTTCCTCCCGCTAAGATTATCACTCTTAGGAATGATATCATGAATTTTAAACAACTTGATCATGAGCATGTTGCCCAACCTTGGGAGAGAATGAAATTAATGCTACGTAGTTGTCCTACTCATGGTTTGAACTTATGGATGATTATACAAAATTTTTATGCTGGATTGAATTTTGCTTCTAGAAATCTTTTAGATTCGGCCGCAGGAGGCACTTTTATGGAAATTATGTTAGGGGATGCTACAAAATTGCTTGATAATATTATGGCTAATTATTCCCAATGGCATACCGAAAGATCTTCTAGTAAAAAAGTGCATTCTATAGAAGAAATCAATGTTTTGAGTGAAAAGATGGATGAACTTATGAAGATGTTTGCTCCTAAAAATACTCCTCTTGATCCTAATGATATGCCTTTATCTACTTTGCTTCGAAATAATAATGAATCTATGGATGTGAATTTTGTTGGTAGGAATAGTTTTGGTAACAACGCTTATAGAGGGAATTTTAATCCTAGGCCTTTTCCTAGCAATCCTTCTAATAATTATGGAAATTCCTACAACAACTCTTATGGAAATTTTAATAAGATGCCCTCTGATTTTGAGAGTAGTGTTAAAGAGTTTATGAATTCACAAAAGAATTTTAATGCTTTGCTTGAAGAGAAATTGCTTAAAGTTGATGATTTGGCTAGGAATGTTGATAGAATTTCTCTTGAAATTGATTCTTTAAAGTTTAGATCTATTCCTCCTAAGCATGATATCAATGAGTCTCTCAAAGCTATGAGAATTTCCATTGACGAGTGCAAAGAAAGAACCGCTAGGATGCGTGCTTCCAAAGATGCCTTTATTAAAGCATGTTCTTCTAATCCCTATGAAAATCAAGATGAAGATCTAAAAGTTATTGATGCGTCCCCCATTAAATCTTTGTTTTGCAATATGAATCTTGATGAATCTGAATATGATCTTCCTTTACCTAGAAGGCATTCTAAGAATTCGGAGTTTCTATATCTTGATGATGAAATTGATGAAAGTAGGATTGAAATAAATAGAAACCGTGATGTTGCTAAACCTACTATTTTGGATCTCAAGGAATTTAATTATGAAAATTGCTCTTTGATTGGTTGTATTTCCTTGTTGCAATCCGTGCTAGAATCTCCTCATGCTTATAGTCAAAATAAGGCCTTTACCGAACATATTGTTGATGCTTTGATGCAATCTTATGAAGAAAAACTTGAGATGAAAGTTTCGATCCCTAGAAAACTCTATGATGAGTGGGAACCTACCATTAAAATTAAAATTAAAGACTTTGAGTTTCATGCTTTATGTGATTTGGGTGCTAGTGTCTCTACTATTCCCAAAACTTTATGTGATTTGCTAGATTTCTGTGATTTTGATGATTGCTCTCTAAACTTGCATCTTGCGGATTCCACTATTAAAAAGCCTATGTGAAGAATTAATGATGTTCTTATTGTTTCAAATAGAAATTATTGCCCGTAGATTTTATCGTCCTTGATATAGATTGCAATCCTTCATGTCCTATTATTCTTGGTAGACCTTTCCTTAGAACGGTTGGTGCAATTATTGATATGAAGGAAGGGAATATTAGATTCCAATTTCCCTTAAAGAAGGGTATGAAACACTTCCCTAGAAAGAAAATAAAATTACCATATGAATCTGTCATGAGAGCCACTTATGGATTGCCTACCAAAGATGGCAATACCTAGATCTATCCTTGCTTTTATGCCTAGCTAGGGGCGTTAAACGATAGCGCTTGTTGGGAGGCAACCCAATTTTATTTTGTGTTTTTTGTTTTTGCTTATGTTTAGGAATAAATAATCCATCTACCTTCTGTTTGGATGTGGTTTTATGTTTTAATTAGTGTTTGTGCCAAGTAAGACATATAGGATAACCTACGATGATAGTTGATTTGATTCTGCTGAAAAACAGAAACTTTTCGCGCACGAATTTAGTTATGATAAATCACAGGAACGTGACTTTGCGTTGATTCTTTGTGCTGCTGATCAATACACAAATTGTCCAGGACTTCCTATTTTGGTAGAAGATTTAGAGTTCCAGAAGTTTGCGTTAGTTACAGATTACTACAGACTGTTCTGTTTTTGACAGATTCTGTTTTGCATGTGTTGTTTGCTTATTTTGATGAATCTATGGCTAGTAAATTAGTTTATAAACCATAGAGAAGTTGGAATACAGTAGGTTTAACACCAATATAAATAAAGAATGAGTTCATTACAGTACCTTGAAGTAGTCTTTTGTTTTCTTTCTCTAACGGATCTCACGAGATTTCTGTTGAGTTTTGTGTTGTGAAGTTTTCAAGTTTTGGGTGAATTCTTTTGATGGATTATGGAACAAGGAGTGGCAAGAGCCTAAGATTGGGGATGCCCATGGCACCCCCAAGATAATCCAAGGACACCAAAAAGATTGGGGATTGCTCGCTTAAGTGACTTATTATTTAGAATCTCAAATGATGTTAGAAGTGTAGGAAAACATGCCTCTATGGTTCAAACTCAACTAGAACAAGTTGCTAAGTCCCAAAGAGAGTTACTTGATGAAATGAACAATAATATAAGTGACTTTGCTGTTAGAGTAGCAACTAGAGGAGGTAAAATGACTTAGGAACCATGTTGTCCTGAGGGACACCCAAAGAGAATTGGACATGATTCACAAAGAAACAACACCACTACACCTAGTCCTTCTAAAAAGAAAAGGAAGAAGAAAAATGATAAGACTTTG
Organism: Aegilops speltoides; assembly: GCA_021437245.1. NCBI lineage: Eukaryota > Viridiplantae > Streptophyta > Magnoliopsida > Poales > Poaceae > Aegilops > Aegilops speltoides. Next base: position 101,842,824 of record CM038145.1, read on the forward strand.
CATGCCTCTAGTGAACGAGAAATAGAAAAACCTCCTGATAATGATAATGAAGTTTCTAATGAACACTCACCTTCTGATAATGAAAAAGATAATGATGAGGTTCATGAGGACACTCAACCAAATGCTGAAGAACCATATAGTGATGTTGAGATAGAACCAGCTGTTGATCTTGATAACCCACAATCTAAGAATAAAAGGTATGATAAAAGAGACTTTTTGCTAGAAAACATGGAAAGGAAAGTGAACCATGGGTTCAAAAGCCTATGCCCTTTCCACCTAAGTCAACTAAAAGGAAAGATGATGAATAATTGGAACGCTATGCTGAAACGATTAGGCTAGTTTTTCTGCGAACTCGCTTAACTGATATCTTGAAAATGCCTCCTTATGCAAACTACATGAAAGACATCATCACTAATAAGAGAAAAATACTGGAAGCTGAAATCTATACTATGCTTGCTAATTACACTATTAAAGATGGAGTGCCTAAAAACTTGGAGATCCGGGAATACCAACTATACCTTGCTCCATCAAAAGAAATTATGTTAAAACTGCCTTGTGTGATTTGGGAGCTGGTGTTAGTGTTATACCTTTCTCTTTATATGAAAGACTTGATTTTAATAAACTCACACCTACTGAAATATCTTTGCAAATGTCTATCAAATCAACTGCCATACCTATCGGTATTTGTGAGGATGTGCCCGTTGTTGTTGCTAATCTTACTATTTTGACTGACTTTGTTATATTTGAGATGCCCGATGATGACAACATGTCAATTATCCTTGGTAGACCCTTCTTAAATACTGTAGGGGCTGTTATTGATTGCAATAAAAGCAAGGTCACTTTTCATATCAATGGTAATGAGCATACGGTGCACTTGTCGAAGAAACAATTCCAAGTGAATGGTATTAACGTTATTGAAAAATCTCCGACAATCACTATTGGAAGTTTCAACTACCTCTACCTACTGTTAATAATAAATATGAAATGCTTATTTTTGGGGACATTCATATCCCCATTGAGGTAACTTAGTGATTTTACGAAAGTTCTTCGGTTTCATGCTAATCGAAAGTGGTTATTAATAAGACTTAACCAACCTTATTAATGGATCATTTTTGGGAGGTATGAAGTTGATGAATTTAGTAAACACTACCTTCTGTCCCTACCTTATGTTTTTATTTTTATTAGTTAAATAAAATAAAATGCCATGCCTTGTTTGTTTTCTGAATTTTGCGTGCAATATAAAGTGACCCAAAAATAAAAGTTCTCAGAATGTTCTGAAAATTTGATACAATTTTTTTCTGAATATTTTTGAATTTCTGATGCAAATACCAGGTGGGCACAACCCACCTGGGCGAGCCAGGACCCCCACGCGCGCCCTGATGGGTGCTGCCCACCTGGTGGGCCCCTCACTTACTTCTTCTTTCCACCTCACTCCACTCACACAGAAAAAATCACTACCACTCTCTCTCTCTCTCTCTCTCTCTTGTGTTCTTGCTCCCGAGACCACGAATTTCAATCTCTTTGCTCGAAGCTCCGTTTCAAACTGTTTCGGGGATTTGTTGCTTGGAAAAAGATGAGTTTCTTTAGGAAGTTTGCTTCCAAGAAGAACTCCAAGGGGGTTATTGGGCAGTCATCAGACAATGATCTCCATACCCCGAGGTTGGCGGAGCTACGGCCATGCGAGTGGCCGCACAATGAGTTCATGGAAGAGGCCGGAATCCTCCAAGAGTTCAATCAATATGCTGCTAATGCCGGCCTCACCAACTTCATCGCAGCTGAATGTGAACAGTATCATCTCCTCACAAATTCCTTTGTGCAAAACTTTCATTTTCATCCTAGGAATAATCCCCCTAAGGTGTCACTTAATTTATATGCTGAACACCGCCAGACCCCACTTACTGAATTTTGTGACCTATGCATGCTTCCTTCTGATGGGGGTTTGGTAGGGCCTAGGCCCTCAGAGTTTGATGGTTTTTAACGTACTCTAACAGTGTGGGATGAGAGAGGAGTATTGGGCACCACTATCGTTAGCTTGTAGTTTCATGCCGTGCATTATTTTGTTTTATTTATTGCAAAGTGCTTGCTAGCGAGAGAGAAGGTGGGTTCACTTAGCGCCCCAGACTTTGCTGTTTTGCGATGCGCACTTTATGGTAACAATGCTTTTAGCTTGAGAGCTATTGTGGCATGTCGCCTTCACCTTAACAGATTCAAGGGAAAATTACATGGGGGCATTTACGCTACTCACTTGGCGACTCACTTCAGTGGGCAGATATGCCAGCATGATAACCCCTTCACCAAGGTTTATCTAGACAAAGTAGCTATGAATGACCATGAGTTTCTTGCTGCTGATTACCCTAATATTGACTTGCCTTATAATTTAGTTTTTAGTGAGATTACTCGTGATATTATCCCCTTGTCTGCACCTGCTTTGTTTGATCATGTTGCCAGGAACGGATATAGGATTTTGCCTGAGGACATTGTCGCTTACCGGAACAACCTGGTGGCGGCACAGGCGGAGCCTCAGCAGTGGGTCCCTATGATGCCTGCTCCCCAGCACTTCAACATTGGACCTCATGGCTTCTACGACTGGTGATTACCAAGTTAGGCCAAAAGCCTAAGCTTGGGGGAGTACGTATTTCCACTGACATTACATTCATGTTCAAACATTTCATTCTAGTTTTCGGTCTTCACACTTTTTCATTGTATCATCCATGTTTAATTTATTTTCTCGCTTTCTTCTTGTGTGTTTGAAAAACTTTGAGAAAATCCCAAAATGTGTTTCTTGCTTCTTTTTGATTTTTTTCCTAGTTTAAATTGTTGTAGCACTAAAAGAAAACCCAAAAATATTTCCTTGTTCTTCTTTTACTTGTTTGGAGCTTTCCCCTGTAAATAGTTTTTCTCATTTTTGCTTTTCCCTTTTTCATTTGCTTGCTTTCGAAAAACCAAAAACTCCAAAAATATTCCAGTGTGTTTCTCTGAATTTCTTTTTCCTTTTATCGAGTCATACCGAGGAGAAGACCACGATGAAAATGTTGAGTGGCTCCCATTTGCATTGTTGATCTAACAAAGAGCCCATATTACCTTGTCTTCTCCTCTTGAATAAAATGTTTGCAGATTCCAACTTAGTCCACGACACTCTTGCACTATTATTATTTCAAATCGTTCGGTCATGCAAGTGAAAGGCAATAATGACGATATTAGATGAACTGGCCGTGGCAGAGAGAAACGGGTATGAACTCGACTTGTTTTGTTTTTGTAAATATGTTTAACCTAGTATCCATGCTTCAGCCTATTATGATCAAACCTGTTTGCAATGACAATTAGAGATTATAGTTTCTCATGCCATGCATAAGTAGCTAGGAGTGAATAATGACTTATCTTGGATATCAACATTGCGTTAAAATGATTGTGATGTAGTATGATGATATGGTATCCTCCTCTTAATGTTCAAGTGGCTTGACTTGGCACATGTTCAAGCATGTAGTTGAATCAAAACCAACATGGCCTCTATGATATTTATGTTCATGGTGTTCATATCCTACTCATGCTAGTGTCCAATGTTACTTATGCATAACGCAGTTCATGACCGTTGTTGCTCTCTAGCTAGCCGCTTCTCAACCTATTTGCTAGCCTTCACCTGTACTAAGTGGGAACTATGCTTGTACATCCAAAAACCTGAAACCCCAAATTATTCCAGATGAGTCCACCATACCTTGCTATATGCGGTATTACCCTGCCGTCCTAAGTAAATTTGCATATGCCACCTCTAAAAACTTCAAATTAATATCCTTTTCATGTGTCTGGATCGTTCATGGCCTGACAGGAGGTAGTCGGTATCTTCCATGCTAAGCGGGTTATTCTTAGGTCGAGTGTTTATTCACTTGACATCGCAGGAGAAAAGGGCGGTAATAGGGATGCCCAGTCCCAAACTTCAAAAAGAAAAAAGCTTACAAATAATCAAACAAAACTCCCAATGGAGTCATAACCTTTACCTTTTTGCTTGGGAACCACCACTAGCATGCTTAGTGCTACCTCTTGAGAACTGCGTTGGTTTTCCCTTCAAGAGGAAAGGGTGATGCAACAAAGTGGCGTAAGTATTTCCCTCAGTTTTTGAGAACCAATGTATCAATCCAGTAAAGTCCCACGCACCTACACAAACAAACAACAACCACGCAACCAACGCGATAAAGGGGTTGTCAATCCCTTCACGGTAACTTGCGAAAGTGAGATCTGATAGAGATAATAAGATAAGATAAATATTTTTGGTATTTTTATGATATAGATTGGAAAGTAAAGATGCAAATAAAAGATAGATTGGAAAACTTATATGATAAAAGATAGACCCGGGGGCCATAGGTTTCACTAGTGGCTTCTCTCAAGATAGCATAAGTATTACAGTGGGTGAACAAATTACTGTCGAGCAATTGATAGCGTCCGCAACAAGTAGATCGAAATGATTCTGCATCTACTACTATTACTCCACACATCGACCGACTCCTTCCTACATCTAGAGTATTAAGTTCATAAAGAACAAAGTAACGCATTAAGAAAGATGACATGATGTAGAGGGATAAACTCAAGCAATATGACGAAAACCCCATATTTTTATCCTCAATGGCAACAATACAATACGTGCCTTGATGCCCCTGCTGTCACTGGGAAAGGACACCGCATGATTGAACCCAAATCTAAGCACTTCCCCCGTTGCAAGAAAGATCAATCTAGTAGGCCAAACCAAACTGGTAATTTGAAGAGACTTGCAAAGATAACCAATCATACATAAAAGAATTCAGAGGAGATTCAAATATTTCTCATAGATAAACTTGATCATAAACCCACAATTCATCGGATCTCGACAAACACACTGTAATAAGAGTTACATCAAATAGATCTCCACGAAGATCGAGGAGAACTTTGTATTGAGATTCAAAGAGAGAGAAGAAGTCATCTAGCTAATAACTATGGACCCGATGGTCTCTGGTAAACTACTCACAACTCATCAGAGAGGCCTTGGAGATGATGTAGAGGCCCTCCGTGGTTGATTCCCCTCCGGCGGAGCACCGACGAAGGCTCCAAGATGGGATCTCGCGGATACAGAAGGTTGCGACGGTGGAATTAGGTTTTCATGGTGCTCCTGGATGTTTTCAGGGTACGTGGATATATATATGAGGAAGAAGTAGGTCGGTTGAGCCACAAGGGGCCCACGAGGGTGGAGGGCGCGCCCACCCCCTTAGGGCACGCCGGGCACCCTCGTGGCCGCCTCGTTTGCTTCTTGACGACCACTCCAAGTCTCCTGGTTTGCATTTGTTCCGAAAAGATCGCTCCCGAAGGTTTCATCCCGTTTGGACTCCGTTTGACATTCCTTTTCTTCGAAACACTGAAATAGGCACAAAAAAACAGCAATTCGGGTTGGGCCTCCGATTAGTAGGTTAGTCCCAAAAATGATATAGAAGTGTAAAGTAAAGCCCATAAACATCCAAAAAGGGTAATATAATAGCATGGAACAATCAAAAATTATAGATACATTGGAGACGTATCAAGCATCCCCAAGCTTAATTCTTGCTCGTCCTCGAGTAGGTAAATGATAAAAACAGAATTTTTGATGTGGAATGCTACCTAGCATATTTCTCAATGTAATTTTCTTTATTGTGGCATGAATGTTCAGATCCAAATGATTCAGAATAAAAGTTCATATTGACATAAAGACAATAATACTTCAAGCATACTAACAAAGCAATCATGTCTTCTCAAAATAACATGGCTAAAGAAAGTTATCCCTACAAAATCATATAGTCTGGCTATGCTCTATCTTCATCACACAAAGTATTTAATCATGCACAACCCGATGACAAGCCAAGCAATTGTTTCATACTTTAGTATTCTCAAACTTTTTCAACTTTCACGCAATACATGAGCGTGAGCCATGGACATAGCACTATATGTGGAATAGAATGGTGGTTGTGGAGAAGACAAAAAAGGAGAAGATAGTCTCACATCGACTAGGCGTATCAACGGGCTATGGAGATGCCCATTAATAGATATCAATGTGAGTGAGTAGGGATTGCCATGCAACGGATGCACTAGAGCTATAAATGTATGAGAGCTCAACAAAAGAAACTAAGTGGGTGTGCATCCAACTTGCTTGCTCACGAAGACCTAGGGCGTTTTGAGGAAGCCCGTCATTGGAATATACAAGCCAAGTTCTATAATGAAAAATTTACACTAGTATATAAAAGTGACAACATAGGAGACTCTCTATCATGAAGATCATGGTGCTACTTTGAAGCAATAGTGTGGTAAAAAGGATAGTAACATTGTCCCTTCTCTCTTTTTCTCTCATTTTTTTATTTGGCCTATCTCTTTTTTTATTTGGCCTTTCTCTTTTTTTTTCTTTTTTTTCCTTTTCTTTTTTTAAAGTCCGAAGTCTCATCCTGACTTGTGGAGGAATCATAGTCTACATAATCCTTTCCTCATTTGGGACAATGCTCTAATAATGAAGATCATCACACTATTATTTACTTACAACTCAAGATTACAACTCGATACTTAGAACAAAATATGACTCTATATGAATGCCTCCGGTGGTGTACTGGGATATGCAATGAATCAAGAGTGACATGTATAGAAGAATTATGAAGGTGGCATTGCCACAAATACGATGCCAACTACATGATCATGCAAAAGCAATATGACAATGATGATGCGTGTCATAATAAACGGAACGGTGGAAAGTTGCATGGCAATATGTCTCGGAATGGCTATGGAAATGCCATAATAGGTAGGTATGGTGGCTGTTTTGAGGAAGGTATATGGTGGGTGTATGGTACCGGTGAAAGTTGCGCGGCACAAGAGAGGCTAGCAATGGTGGAAGGGTGAGAGTGCGTATAATCCATGGACTCAACATTAGTCATAAAGAACTCATATACTTATTGCAAAAATCTACAAGTTATTGAAAACAAAGTACTACACGCATGCTCCTAGGGGGATAAATTGGTAGGAAAAGACCATTGCTCATCCCCGACCGCCACTCATAAGAAAGACAATCAATAAATAAATTATGCTCCAACTTCATCACAAAGCGGTTCACCATACATGCATGCTACTGGAATCACAAACTTCAACACAAGTATTCTTCAAATTCATAATTACTCCACTAGCATGACTCTAATATCACCATCCTCATATCTCAAAACAATTATCAAGCATCAAATTGATCATAGCATCTAATTCACTTTCTATGATAGTTTTTATTATACCCAACTTGGATGCCCATCATTCTAGGACCAAATTTATAACCATAGAAAATACCATGCTGTTCTCTAAGACTCTCAAAATGATATAAGTGAAGCATGAGAGATCAACAATTTCTACAAAATCAAGCCACCATCGTGCTCTAAAAAGTATAAGTGAAGCACTAGAGCAAAAATTATCTAGCTCAAAAGATATAAGTGAAGCACAAGTATTCTAATAAATTCCAAATCATGTGAGTTTCTCCCAAAAGGTGTGTACAGCAAGGATGATTGTGGTAAACTAAAAATCAAAGACTCATATCATAAAGACTCTCCAAGCAAAACACATATCATGTGATGAATAAAAATATAGCTCCAAGTAAAGTTATCGATAAACGAAGATGAAAGAGGGGATGCCTTCCGAGGCATCCCCAAGCTTAGGATTTTGGTTGTCCTTGGATATCTTGGGGTGCCATGGGCATCCCCAAGCTTAGGCTCTTGCCACTCCTTATTCCATAGTCCATCAAATCTTTACCCAAAACTTGAAAACTTCACAACACAAAACTCAACAGGAAATCTCATAAGCTCCGTTAGTGCAAGATAGAAAAACCACCACATAAGGTACTGTAATGAACTCATTCTTTATTTATATTGGTGTTAAACCTATTTTATTCCAACTTCTCTATGGTTCATACCCCCCTATACTAGCCATAGATGCATCAAAATAAGCAACAACACACGAAAAACAGAATCCCTCAAAAACAAAACTGTCTGTAGCAATCTGTAACTTTCGAATACTTCCGGAACTCTAAAAAATCCTACCAAAATAGGAAGTCCTGGGAAATTTGTCTATTGATCTACTGCAAAAATAATCAACGCAAAAACACGCTTCTGTGATTTATTTAAATTATTCTCGTGCGCGCAAAAGTTTCTATTTTTCAGCAGAATCAAATTAACTATCACCGTAGGTTATCCTATAGGTTCTACTTGGCACAAACACTAATTAAAACATAAAACCACATCTAAAAAGAGGCTACATGAAATATTTATTACTAAACAGAATCAAAAAGCAAGAAAATAAAATAAATGGGTTGCTTCCCAACTAGCGCCATCGTTTAACGCCCCTAGCTAGGCATTGATAATTTCAATGATGCTCACATGAAAGACAAGAATTGAAGCACAACGAGAGTCTCATGAAACACGTGTCAAACACATCTAAGTCTAACATACTTCCTATGCATAGGCATCTTATAGGAAAACAAATTATCATAGCAAGCAAAAACTAGCATATGCAAGGAAGCGGAAAGAAACAATAGCAATCTCAACATAACGAGTGGTAATTTAGTAACATGAAACTTTCTACAACCGTATTTTCCTCTCTCATAATAATTACATGTAGGATCATAAGCAAATTCAACAATATAGCTATCACAAAAACATATTCTCAACACAATCCACAAGCATGCAATGTTGACACTCTTCCAAGATAGTGGGATTAACATTAACTAAAGTCATGACCTCTCCAAACCCACTTTTATCAAAAATATCATAAGATTGAACATACTCCAAATATGTGGGATCTAAAGTTGACACTCTTCCAAACCCACTTTCAATATTATTGCAAACACTATTATCAATCTCATATTCGTCATGGGGCTTAAATAAATTTTCAAGATCATAAGAAGAATCACCCCAATCATGATCATTGCAACAAGTAGTAGACATAGCAAAACTAGCATCCCCAAGCTTAGGGTTTTAAATATTATTAGCAAAATTGACATCAAGAGAATTTATAGAAAAATCATCGCAATCATGCTTTTTTCCAAAGATCTATCGTGAATCGCTTCATAAAGTACTTCATCACAATTTTCAGATTCACGAATTTCAAGCAAAACCTCATAAAGATAATCTAGTGCACTCAAATCACTAGCAGTAGGTTCATCATAATTGGATCTATTAAAGAGATTAGCAAGTGGATGAGGATCCATAAACTTTTAGCTAGTGAAGATGCAAGCAAAAGAAGGCACATGGTAACACAAGATCGAATGGAAGGAGGGCGAAGAAAAGGCAAAGGGTGAAGTGGGGGAGAGGAAAACGAGAGGCAAATGGCAAATAAAGTAATGCGAGGGAGATGAGTTTGTGATGGGTACTTGGTATGTCTTGACTTGAGCGAAGACCTCCCCGGCAACAGTGCTAGAAATCCTTCTTGCTACCTCTTGAGCACATTGGTTTTCCCTTGAAGAGGAAAGGGTGATGCAGCAAAGTAAGTATTTCCCTCAGTTTTTGAGAACCAAGGTATCAATCCAGTAGGAGGCTCCTCAAAAGTCCCATGCACCTACACAAACAAACAAGAACCTCGCAACCAACGCGATAAAGGGGTTGTCAATCCCTTCACGGTAACTTGCGAAAGTGAGATCTGATAGAGATAATAAGATAAGATAAATATTTTTGGTATTTTTATGATATAGATTGGAAAGTAAAGATGCAAATAAAAGATAGATTGGAAAACTTATATGATTAAAGATAGACCCGGGGGCCATAGGTTTCACTAGTGGCTTCTCTCAAGATAGCATACAGTGGGTGAACAAATTACTGTCGAGCAATTGATAGAAAAGTGCATAGTTATGAGAATATCTAGGCATGATCATGTATATAGGCATCACGCCCGCAACAAGTAGATCAAAAAAATTATGCATCTACTACTATTACTCCACACATCGACCGACTCCTGCCTGCATCTAGAGTATTAAGTTCATAAATAACAGAGTAACACATTAAGAAAGATGACATGATGTAGAGGGATAAACTCATGCAATATGATATAAACCCCATGTTTTTATCCTCGATGGCAACAATACATTACATGCCTTGCTGCCCCTGCTATCACTGGGAAAGGACACTGCAAGATTGAACCCAAAGCTAAGCACTTCTCCCGTTGCAAGAAAGATCAATCTATTACGCCAAATGGAACTCATAATTCGAAGAGACTTGCAAAGATAACCAATCATACATTAAAGAATTCAGAGGAGATTCAAATATTTCTCATAGATAAACTTGATCATAAACCCACAATTCATCGGATCTCGACAAACACACTGCAAAAAGAGTTACATCGGATAGATCTCCAAGAAGATCGAGGAGAACTTTGTATTGAGATTCAAAGAGAGAGAAGAATCCATCTAGCTAATAACTATGGACGCGAAAGTCTATGGTAAACTACTCACAACTCATCGGAGAGGCCTTGGAGATGATGTAGAGGCCCTCATGGTCCATTCCCCCTCTGGTGGAGCGCCGACAAAGGCTCGAAGATGGGATCTCGCGGATATAGAAGGTTGCAGCGGTGGAATTAGGTTTTCGTGGTGCTCCTGGATGTTTTCAGGGTACGTGGATATATATAGGAGGAAGAAGTAGGTCGGTTGAGCCATGAGTGGCCCACGAGGGTGGGGGGCGCGCCCACCCCCTTAGGGCGTGCTAGGCACCCTCGTGGCCGCCTTGTTCGCTTATTGACATCCACTCCAAGTCTCCTGGTTTGCATTTGTTCCGAAAAGATCGCTCCCGAAGGTTTCATCCCATTTGGACTCTGTTTGATATTCCTTTTCTTTGAAACACTGAAATAGGCAAAAAAAAAACAGCAATTCGGGTTGGGCCTCCGGTTAGTAGGTTAGTCCCAAAAATGATATAAAAGTGTAAAGTAAAGCCCATAAACATCTAAAACAGGTACTATAATAGCATGGAACAATCAAAAATTATAGATACATTGGAGACGTATCACTTAGCATGGAAGATATTGATAACTGATGGTCTGAAGTAAATGAGAAGGGTGCATGTATCAAAATATCATTTACCTCTGTTTTAAAAAAATTGAGCTCTGGCACCTCTGCAAATCACTACTTCCCTCTGCGAAGGGACTATCTATTTACTTTTATGTTGTGTCATCACCTTCTCAAATAAGCGCCAGAATCTGAGAGCACTGCTGTCATGCTGATGCATTGTGTATAGCTAATGTTGGGTGCATCATGACTGGATCTTTTCTACCATGAATTACAATGTTTAGTTGCTACTTGAACTTCCTGGGTGCTCTGCATATATGTTTTGCGGTCTCAGAAAGGGCTAGCGAGATACCGCTATTGTCGTAATATATCATGGTTGTTTTGACAACGTGTTGCTATTTGAGATATCTTATTATTGCTCTCTAGTTGTTTATGTCATTGATACGAGTTAATTAATTTCTAGGAGTTATTGTCGACATGGTTAGTTATAATCCTTGCTGAAAACTTGGGTGCTGTTTAAGCTTATTTATGAAACAAGAGCAAAAGAGTTCGTAAATTTTTTTCTTTTTCACTTTCAGTTTATCAATTGAACTGCTTGAGGACAAGCAAATGTTTAAGCTTGGGGGAGTTGATACGTATCCAACGTATCTACTTTTCCTAACGCTTTTCCTCTTGTTTTGGTCTCTAATTTGCATGATTTGAATGGAACTAACCTCGGACTAACGATGTTTTCAGCAGAACTACCATGGTGTTGTTTTTGTGTGCAGAAATAAAAGTTCTCGGAATGGAACGAAACGTCCCGAGGATTTTTATATCAAATAAGAGAACTTCTAGAGCCAAGAGGTACCTGAGGGAGGCACCTGGGTGGGCACAACCCACCAAGGAGTGCCTCCCCCCAGGCGCGCCCAGGTGGGTGCTACCCACCTGGTGGCCCCGCTGACCCTCAAATCAATGCTATAAAATCCCATTATTCCGGAAAAAACAGGAATAAAGAATTATTGCATTTCACAAGACGGAGCCGCCGCCGTCTCCTATTCTTCATTAGGAGGCCAGATCCGGAGTCCGTTTGGGGCTCCGGAGAAGGGGGTCTTCGATCTTCGTCATCACCAACACATCTCCATCGCCAATTCCATGACGCCCCCATCGGGCGTGAGTAATTCCTTCGTAGGTTCGCTGGTCGGTGAGGAGTTGGATGAGATTCATCATGTAATCGAGTTAGTTTTGTTAGGGCCTGATCCCTAGTATCCACTATGTCTTGAGATTGATGTTGCTATGACTTTGCCATTCTTAATGCTTGTCACTTTGGGCCCGGGTGCCATGATTTCAGATCTGAACCGTTTATGTTATCACCATTATATCCATGTTCTAGATCCGATCTTGCAAGTTATAGTCACCTACTACGTGTTATGATCCGGCAACCCCGGAGTGACAATAGTCGGGACCACTCCCGGTGATGACCGTAGTTTGAGGAGTTCATGTATTCACCGTGTATTAATGCTTTGTTCAGGTTCTCTATTAAAAGGAGGCCTTAATATCCCTTAGTTTCCAATAGGACCCCGCTGCCACGAGAGGGTAGGACAAAAGATGTCATGCAAGTTCTTTCCATAAGCACGTATGACTATTTACGGAATACATGCCTACATTATATTTATGAACTGGAGCTAGTGCCATATCGCCCTAGGCTATAACTGTCTCATGATGAATATCATCCAACGAGTCATCGATCCAATGCCTACGAATTTATCTTATATTCTTCTTGCTAAGCTACTACTGTTGCTACTGCTATCGTTACTTCTACAATATCACTGCTAGCACTATTACTGTTACCGTTGCTACTGCTGCTATAATCAAAACTATCATATTACTGTGCTACTAATCACTTTGTTGCAGATAATTAATCTCCAGGTGTGGCTAAATTGACAACTCAGCTGCTAATAACTTCAAATATTCTTTGGCTCACCTTGTGTCAAATCTATAAATTTGGGTTGAATACTCTACCCGCAAAAACTGTTGGATCCCCTATACTTGTGGGTTATCAAGACCTTTTTCTCGCGCCGTTGTCGGGGAGCATAACTATATTTGTTGTGTCACCCGGTTTTTTATCATATTACCACTATGAAGAATCTGATGGATGCTAAGACTAAGATTTTTTCCACAAAAACGAGGGGAGGTAAGGAACTGCCATCCAGTTCTGCTTTAGATTCACCTTCTGTTATAAGTAAACTTGCAACACCACAACATGCTATTAATTCTGATATGTCGCAGGTTTTGATGATGCTACTTCTACTATGAATGCTACTCATTATGATGCTAGTACCTTGCTTGATGATGATGTGCCACTAGGTGAATTTCTTGATGAACAAATTGCTAGAGTAAGATAACATGATATTGTTGAATCTGATGATGAACTTGAAACTGAAACACCTACTAGAACTAGTCCTCCTAGATATGGATTGCCAAAGGTACCGAAAGGTTACACTATGAGTGAGGAGGCAACTAGAGATATTCTTGCTTGTAAGGATAGAGATGATCTAGAGAAATTATTATGCAAGTATAAAGAAAGATCTTTGAATGCTAAAATGAAATGTGATCCTGAGTTTGCTACTTCACCTATTGTGATTGATGATAAGGATTATGAATTCTCGGTCGACCCATAGTTAATCACTTTGGTTGAATCTGATCCTTTCCATGGTTATGAAACTGAAATTGTTGTGGCACATCTTACTAAGTTGAATGATATAGCCACCCTTTTTGCTCATGATGAGAAGATTCGCTACTATTATATTCTCAAGTTATTTCCGTTCTCATTAAAGGGTGATGCTAAAGCCTAGTACAATACTCTTGCTCCTGGTTGTGTGCGTAGTCCCCAGGATATGGTTGATTACTTCTCTGAAAAATATTTCCCTGCTCATAAGAAACAAGCTGCCTTGCAGGAAATATTTAACTTTGTGCAAATTGAAGAAGAGAGTCTCCCACAAGCTTGGGGGAGGCTTCTCCAATTGCTTAATGCTTTGCCTGATCATCCTCTTAAGAAAAATGAAATATTTGATATCTTCTATAATGGACTAACCGATGATTCTAGGGACTTCCTAGATAGTTGTTGTCGATGTCAAAACCGGCGGATCTCGGGTAGGGGGTCCCGAACTGTGTGTCTAGGCGGATGGTAACAGGAGACAAGGGACACGATGTTTTACCCAGGTTCGGGCCCTCTCGGTGGAGGTAAAACCCTACTCCTTCTTGATTATTATTGATGATATGGGTAGTACAAGAGTAGATCTGCCATGAGATCAAGGAGGCTAAACCCTAGAAGCTAGCCTATGGTATGATTGTTGTTCGTCCTACGGACTAAAACCCTCTGGTTTATATAGACACCAGAGAGGGCTAGGGTTACACAGAGTCGGTTACAATGGTAGGAGATCTACATATCCGTATCGCCAAGCTTGCCTTCCGCGCCAAGGAAAGTCCCATCCGGACACGGGACGAAGTCTTCAATCTTGCATCTTCATAGTCTTGGAGTCCGGCCAATGATGATAGTTCGGCTATTCGGACACCCCCTAGTCCAAGACTCCCTCAGTAGCCCCTGAACCAGGCTTCAATGACGACGAGTCCGGCGCGCATATTGTCTTCGGCATTGCTAGGCGGGTTCCTCCTATGAATAATTCACAGAAGTTTTTGAACACCAGGATAGTGCCCGGTTCTGCAAAATAAATTCCACATACCACCGTAGAGAGAATAATGTTTACACAAGTTCAATCTGCTGACGTATTTCGTGGCATGACGTCACACCACGGCCAATCCTTTACTCGAATTGTTTTTATTGTTCCACCTCAGCGCGTTTAGCGAAGCGGTTTCCTTGGCACGTCTTGTCCAAGCAGAGATCGTGTCCCCTTATTCCGGGATTCTCATCAATATGGACGTGGGTAACCCAACCGCGCCATTAATTGTGGTGCTTGGGAGATAAGCGAGTTTTACCGGGCTGGTGGGGATGCATAGTTTCGTCCGCCCATATATAAGGGGACAAGGATCCACCTTTTTACCTACGCCTTCATCCTCCTTTTCTTATCCATCTCCGCGCACTCGAGCTCCAGTGCCCAAGTCCGTACATCTCACCTCAACCTTCTCCAACCATGTCCTGAGTGGGAGGCAAGTGGATGGCCTCCTCCGTCATGGAGGGGCAGATCAAAAAGCTGCGCAAGGCCGGATATTTGTCTAGCGATATCGTGCACCGGCTCCCCGACGAGGGGCAGCTCATCCCCACCCCCAGGCCCCATGAGAGGGTGGTGTTCCTTCCCCATTTCCTCCGCGGACTGGGCTTCCCACTCCACCCCTTTGTCCGGGGGCTCATGTTCTACTATGGCCTGGATTTCCATGATATGGCCCCGAATTTTATCCTCAACATCTCGGCGTTTATCGCCGTGTGCGAGGCCTTCCTCTGCATCCAGCCCCACTTCGGCTTATGGATGTAGACTTTTAATGTCAAGCCGAAGGTAGTGGGTGGCTGCCAAGCGGAGTGCGAAGGCGCCATGGTGGGCAAGATGCCCAACGTCACCTAGCTCGAGGTCGCCTTCGTGGAAACCATCAAAGGGTGGCAATTGGGGTGGTTCTATGTCACCGAGCCACGTGACCCTGAATGGGTAGCGGCCCCCGAATTCAGATCTGGCATCCCACACGGCTCACCTCCTGGAAAGAGAAGGGCCTGTCGTGGGTTGATTCAGAGGAGTTGACCGGACTCCAATCCTATCTCCAAACCCTGGTTAACAAGAAGCTCAAGCTTGTCAACGTAGTCCAGGTCATGCTCATCCGCCGGATTCTCCCATGCCAACAACGGGATTTCAACTTGTGGGAGTTCGATACGGCACATCACCAGACCTTGAGCAGGCTCTTCGACACTACGTACGAAGAGGCCTGGAGGGTGCTGTTCAAGGGCGCCGAGGCTCCAGCATCCGCTACCAAAGATCACGGATTCAGCTCGCAGCGTCAGGCTGGCGAGGTAAGCTATATTATCCTTTACGGGACACTTGCTTTCCATAGTTTGACTCTATGTGGGATCTAACCTCCCATTACCTTTAACAGGCCTGGCAGAAGACATCCGGGCAGGTTAACTGTCCGGCTCCGCTTCTAGAAGACCCAGCGGATGCCCGTTTGACGGAGCTGCTGGTTCTGGCGCCCTACGTGGTGCCGGAGAAGAAGGCCAAGAAGAAGGCCACGGGAACCCGGAGGAGTTCCCAGCGCCAGGTGTTATCGGACTCATCGTCCGATGACTCCGAGGCAGACTCCTCCCACGAAGACGAGGAGGAGAAGAAAGAGGCCTCTCCCCCAGCGGGGGGAGAGAAGAAGAGGAAGGCTTCCCCAACGGGGGAGGCCGAAGGGTCCAAGAAGGAAGGACCCTTCCTCCGGACTCATTCCACCAACGCCGATGACGGCGAAGAGGAGGGCCTCGAGGGCCAAGCCCTGGCGAGATCCTAAGTGTCCGGATTCCGTAATAACTCATGATTTTTCTTTCGTCGATAGTGTCTTCTAACGCCGAATACAACCATGTAGTCCGCCTAGGATTTATCTCCCGCTTCGTCGGCGGGTCCTCGGGTTCGTCGGATGTGAATAGCGCTTCACTTCCGACCGCCTCCTCCCCCCGTGACGCAGACGATGCTGAGGTGGGGTCCCAGAAGGGGACCAGCCAGGAGGAGGAGGCCCCGGAGGTGCCGCAGGCAACCTCCGGACTTTGGACGGACTCCACCGAACCTTTGGTGGTTCCGGAGTCCGGCGGGCGGCCCCTTCGTGAGAAGGGCGAGACAGAGACGCTGGTGGCCTCCGTCCAACCGTTGGCGCCGGATAACTTGCTGGAGGTGCTCAACGGCGCTTCCATCAACGAGGAGCACCGCACTGTCATGAGTGCGGTGATTCAGAAGGTTCAGTCTGCCAAGAGCGGGCTGACCAAAGCCTGCACCAACCTTCTAACAGGCT
The DNA here is from genome assembly GCA_021437245.1 of Aegilops speltoides. Lineage (NCBI taxonomy): Eukaryota > Viridiplantae > Streptophyta > Magnoliopsida > Poales > Poaceae > Aegilops > Aegilops speltoides. Next base: position 101,859,784 of record CM038145.1, read on the forward strand.
TTGAGGTATGTGATTAAGATATGTAAAAATAGTACCGCATAGTGTAGGAGCGAAAGTATGTCTAGAGGGGGGTGATTAGACTACTTGACAATATAAAAATTCTGCCTTTTGACAAAGAACAGTTTTTGGCAGATTCACAATTATGATCAAGTCAAGCATCACCCTACACATGCAATTCTAGAGTATAGGCAGCGGAAAGTAAATTGCACATGTAGTAAAGAGAGGTGGAGAAGAGCAAACGCAATTTTAGAGACGCGGTGATTTTTCTCGTGGTTCCGATAGGTGGTGCTATCGTACTTCCACGTTGATGGAGACTTCAACCCACGGAGGGTAACGGCTGCGAGAGTCCACGGAGGGCTCCACCCACGAAGGGTCCACGAAGAAGCAACCTTGTCTATTCCATCATGGCCTAACGCCCACGGAGGGCTAGCCTTACTTGGGGTAGATCTTCACAAGTAGGCGATCTCCTTGCCCTTACAAACTTCTTGGTTCAACTCCACATCTCGATGATGGAGGCTCCCAGCGACACCTAACCAATCTAGGAGGCACCACCCTCCAAAAGGTAATAGATGGTGTAGATGATGATGAACTCCTTGCTCTTGTGCTTCAAATGATAATCTCCCCAACACTCAACTCTCCTCACCGATTTGGCTGTGGTGGAAGAAAGGATTGAGTGGAAAGCAACTTGGGAAGGCTAGAGATCAAGCTTCATATGGTGGGAGTGGAGCAACTTGATCTCAACACAAGGGTAGGTAGTTCTCTTCTCGGAAATGTAAGGTAGGAGTGGTAGTTCTTTCGATAGCTCTCTCCACGAGTGAAGAGGGGTGGAGGGTATTTATAGCCTCCACACAAAATCCAACCGCTACACACATTTGAGCAATCTCGGTGGGACCGAAGTTGACAACTCGGTGAGACCGAAAGTTCAAATAATGTGAGCGTTGGGATTTTCGTGGGACCGAAAATACAATCTCGGTGAGTCCGATTCATGCAATGACAAGAGCATGCCAATTTCGGTGGGACCGACTTCATCATCTCGGTGACACCGATCGATGACGAAGATTCTGAAGCTTGGCAACTCATTTTCGGTGAGACCGAGTTCGAATCGGAAAATCCGAGTTTTCTAGGGTTTGGCTTTATGGCTGAGGTGGTTCATCTCGGTGTGACTGAGTTTGGAATATCGGTGGGACCGAGACTACTTATGAGTGTATATGGCGGTGAAAGTTCTTGATAGTTTAGGAGATGTATCACTAAGCACTTGAGCAACCAGATCATCATCATAACCTCATCCCTTTAATAGTATTGGCTTTCCTATGGACTCAATTTGATCTTGGATCACTAAACCAAAAATGGAGTCTTGAGCTTTTGCCAATGCTTGCCTTAGCATTTTGAGGGTCCACTTCTTGAGTCCTTGCCATACCCATATCAATGAACTTTCTGAAATAATTCTCGTAACTATTAGTTCAATGATATATATGTTGTTATTAATTACCAAAACCACCCGGGATTAGTTGCACTTTCAATCTCCCCTTTTGGTAATTGATGACAACATATAGATCAAAGCTTCGACAAAGGATATAATCAATGAATAATATCGTCGCTTTGAGAAGTATGTGATAAGCAAGAGCTCCCCCTAAATTTGTGCAATATTTAAGATTTGCGTTTGAATGCAAATGCACAATCGATTAGGATCATGGGTCACTCTTACATGTCACATACATCTTGGTGGAGCACACAAAATGATAAGAATGAACAGCATGCACCCAATCACCAAGACATGAGTAAATGGTCATACAAGATAGGAATGGCATATGATAAGCATTAAGCACACATTAAAGCATAGTACGACCAAGCACTCATTAAGGTAGAATCAAACGTAGTATCAAACACACTGAATGTCTCGAAAACCAAAAGTATCTCAAAGAAACCGCAAAAGAACGAAAGAGCAAAAGTGCAAAGACAACAACACTCTCTCTCTCGAAGTCCTATGATCTATACAATTTCTCCCCCTTTGGCAACAAGTTACCAAAAAGTTCAAAAGCATAGAGCTAAGCGTCCTTTGGGGACTCTGCTTGGCGGCTCCGTGCTGGTTGATGTCGGAGTGGATATGACAAAGATCGGCGAAGACTTCACCGATGTCTGTCTTTGGAGGAGTGGTCACTTTGGAGCTGGAGCTGTAGCAACCGATGGAACTGTGGGAGGTCTTTGTCTGTAGTCCCGTGTCGATCCATCGGAATAGCAATGATCGAGGTCCTGTGGGAACCGGAGCGATCTGCTGATAAGCATCTGGACTAAGTCATCCTGCATCTCACGCATAAGCTCTTCCTTCTCCGCTTTGCTTCCTCAATGTCGCCTCAAGCTTGTTGATCACTTGCACTTCATCGACTTCACGTCCGAGGCGTGTATCTTGTCTTCAACAATCCTCTCTAGGCTCTCCCGAGGCTGCATAATGCTGGCCAGCGTTGTTCAATCCTTTGGGTAGCTTCAAGAATCGCTCTCCAAAACTCTTTGGTTTAGCTGCTGCTTCTTTTGCTTCCTTGTCGACTTTGGCTTTCTTGGCAGCTTCGATCTTGGCTTGACCTTCAACAGATGTTGGATCCTCCTCACCATCACAACAACATTGTCTTCATGCTCGCTGCAACGGTAAATGTTCTCTATCCAACAAGAATGTGCCCGTGCCAAACTTGGCATTGATAAGCATCTGAATCTGGGCAAATCCACATGACCTTTTACGTCACCGCAGTCCTCTTAATGGTCTCTACCATCAAGTCCATCACCTTGAAAGGTGCTTTCTCATCAAGTATGTGCAGCATGTTGATAGAGTATCCTCGATCATGCGATGATCTCGGACTTGGGCATCAAGGTATGCCTCGTAATAGTATTAGTGGTAGGTAGACCTGCCTCGGAGATAGTAGATCGAGCCGAGCTTCCAGATTCCCAAATCCTTTGTTGGAACCTCTTTGTACATGTTCTTCATGGATTCATGATTCTTCTTTGGAATCCCATATACATCAATATCATCATCTCGTTGCCTTTGGAGCATTCAGAATTTCTGCCCATTCTTCAATGAAGAAGAAAATCTTTGACCTTCACCATCCATACAATCTTTCCATCGTAGTAGAAGTGAGCTGTGGCATAGAATTGCATAATCATCTCATCGTTCCAACTGGTCAATTTCGACCTACAAAATTTGCAACACCACATGCGGTGAAACTTTCATGCACATGTGGAAAGAAATCTCTGTGCTCTTCATTGTCAATGTACTTCCATCGACATATCCGTGTCTGCGACTATGGGCTTCTTATCCATCAAGACGGTCTCATAGAAGTCCTGCTGCTCTCTCGTGTGAAATCTGGGATCTACAAAGCGGTTCTTCTCCTCACGGCATATGGGTCAGTTTGTCTCCATAGCCCGAGACCTCTATCTTTCCTTGCCTTCATATCCTCGGCTTGAAGATGAGCATCATTATGTAGTGGCAGTTTTTGACGGTTTCAATAAACTGGTCCTTCATCATCCGACACACTGGTGGCACATCATCCTTGTTCTTTTCAGAATACTGGAATGTTTCGACGTTCTTCTTGGGCTTGGCGGCGGGCTTTCTTTGGAGCTGCCTTAGCTGGAGCAGATTTCTTGGGCTTTGATGTGGCTCCGGCCTTAATGGCATCACCCATGAGCTTAGGCTTCTGAGGAGGCTGGGGTGCTTCCTCATCCTCATCCTCTTCTGCTGCATCATCATGCACTAATCTCTTTCTCTTCGAGGTTTTCTTCACTTTGCTTGCAGTTGCCTCTCCCAAATTCAGCTTCTTAGCAACAGTTGACCGCTTGACTTTTTGGTGCCCTTCTTAGTTTGTTGACTTTGTTGCTCTTTGGCAACAACCTTCCTTTGGGCTTTGAGGTCACCTCTTCCTCAACAACAAAATATGAGTCTTCATCATCTGAATTCCTCTTCTTTCTAGCTCGGTGGCTGCAGGAGGTAAGCCACTTGGTGTACTCCTCTCACCATCATCGATGAGCTGCTAGGATCGGGACTAGTGCCTCGCCTCGAATGTCGCAATGGGTGTCTCGACCTGTTACGACAATCACCGGCATCGACATGGTGACAACCTGTGAATAGATAAGGTGTAGGCAGAGAAGAAGAGTCATCACAAATGCGAAGTTTTGCAAAAAAATGAGTTCAAATTCTAGTATTAGGTTTTCACAGAAGACATTTCGGTCGATCCGAGTTTAAGATTCGGTGAATCCGAAGTGTTTAACCAGAGCTTTCACACCACTTTCGGTTTGACGAAGTGGGTTTCGATCTGCCAAAAACACTAGGGTTTCACAGAATTTTCATTTCGTCACACCGATTTGCACAACTTCGGTTGGACCGAAGGTGCGATGCAATGGCCATAGGCCAAATCGGTCATACCGAAACTTTAAAATTGGTCTCACCGAGATGTGTTCGGCGGAAACCTAACCCTAAAACTTTTACTCGAATCTAGTTCAAACGAACTAACCTGGTGTACAGGAGGATTTCAATCGTGGCAAGATTCTAGGCAATCCAAACATGCATTGAATCAGAGATGGGAGCACGAGTGGGATCAAAACTCACCCTAACTTGGTGGAGTTTTTCTATGGCGGCAACGGCGCGGAGAAGATGTCCGTTGACAGCGACGGAGACTTGCGGCGAGGGCGCACAGGCGACGACGGCGACGATCCGGAGACCAAGGCAACGGCAGCAAGGGGTGTGGGGGCGAAACGTTTGAAGAAGGAATCAACGCGCGCGGCCCTTGGAGTATATATACCCCTTCGCTGTCGGTGGGACCGAGTTGTAAAACTCGGTGGCACCAAGATGGATAACTGCTAGGCAGTTATGCACTTCGGTCATGCCGAAAATCACAACTCGGTTTCACCGAGGTGAAAACCTAGATCAGTCTAAATGCTTTCGGTTCGACCGAGTTTGAGTGAGTTGGTCTGACCGAAATCAATTAGAAGGTTTTGGAAGTTAGCCTTTGACGGATCGGTGGCTCAAGTGCTCCTCACCCGGAGGGTCCAAAATGACTTGTTCAAAATTTCGATGTAAGCATGAATAGAATTTGAGACAAGAAAGCATAGATAGCTAGGGGAGGTACTTAGGCATTCTTGTCCATCCATTTGGTCAGAAAAATCAAAACGACCAAAACAACAAATGGATGTCCTTGAATGGATAAAATTATGCATCCAACATGCTCACACAATAAGATAGCAAATGAAATATGTGTCAAACATGCACAATCAAAAACTCTAGCTACTATCACACAATTTGTCGATGACTAGGTCATCTTTATATGAGTATATTGACTTAGGAGCCAAATGAGAACATTTGATCATAGGTCATACTCATCGTTTAAGCACAAGTGGGGTTACCACTTTTACATAAAGCATTGATGTGTTCACATCATTTGAAGATGCTTTAGCTCAATTTTTAGAGCAAAGCTCCCCCTAGATGTGAGAACCCCTTTTAAAGGGTCAAACTAACCTTGGGTTGTCGTAGAAGACTTCATGTAGATGTTGAAGATGTGGATGCTCAGTGTTGATGAAGATCATCAAGAGTTGGGAGCAATCCTTTGGATTCGGGCACTTTCAATACCTACATGGGTTAGTCCCACAAGGAACAAACAAGGATATCCATGGACATAGATTGAACTTCACAATAGATGATGTCCATGAAAGCAATGATTACCTTGTCCCTTGACTTACCAACAAGAGGGTTTGTGACTCCATGAACTAGTGCACAATGTGGAAGTTGATTGCACAAGTTTTTGCCAAAATGAATGTGAGTGAAGTATGTTGGCGGAGTCACCCTCAAGAACTTTCTAGTTCTTCTTCTTCGGGATCCACATCATCTTGATGGGAATCCTTGGGGTTGTAGTTGAGCTTGACGAAGTAGAACTTGACGTTTCCTTGGGAACCCACTTGACCTTGACTTGAGGTGCTTCAACAAATGCATCAATCTCCTCTTGAAGCTTGTCCTTGCCTTTTAGCTTGTGGTCTTGTGGTGGAAGGTCATCTTGTGCTTGTTCCACATTGGAAGAAGTAGGATCATACTTCTCCTTTTGAAGAACAAACTGTGGAGTAGGATATTGACCTTCTTCCCATTCAACACCTTCGGCGTTGAACTTTCGCTCAAAACCAATTCCTTGATTCTTCCGGTGCCTTCCTTGCTTGCGAACAATTTCCTCAAATTTCTTGCTTCCGGCAAGGCTCTTGTAGACACCTTTCTCTATGATACCTTTCAATAAACTATTTTCTTGCTCAAGTGTAACTTGGCTTGAAACATTGTTAGTGGAATCAAGAGAACTACTAGAAGCAACAATATTGGATTTAGCATGGTTATTGTTACTACTAGAGGAGGAATTTTTCTTATGCTTGTCATGCTTAGTCTTAATGGGTGGCAAGAAATTAGACAAGAGAAGTCGTTTGGCAAGATATGAAGAACTCTTCTTTCGAAGATCGTCATTGATTGCTTTTAGAAACTCATGTTCTTGCTCTAGAGTGAGCTTCTCGAAGTGTAGCTTCTCATGAGATCTTAGGAGCTCTCTATGATCTTCTTGAGTTGTTTCATGAGCTAACTTAAGAGTGTTTAGTTCTTTAGTTAGACACTCAATCTCCTTCATAGCATTGTCATTCGACTCTTCTCGACTATAAAGACTACTAGCATGTTCATCGTTACTGGGTTCATTGGATTTACCATGTAAGAGCTCATCTTCACCAAGCAAGTCATCCTCATCACTATCAAAGTCAATGAATTCAGGGTGTGATACCTTGGGGCCTTTAGCCATGAAGCATCTTCCAATTCCCTCATTTGGTGAATCAAATAAGTCGTAGGAGTTGGAGTTGGAGGATATGAGAGCAAGACCGCAACACCTTCATCTTGGTCAGAGTCGGAGTTGGAGTGATAGCTTCCTTCAGATTGATTGTCGGAGTCGGAGCCGGAGACCCATTCACCTACATGAGCTTGATGTTTTCTTCTTGTGTAGCTCCTTGATGACTTGTCTTTCCTCTCCGAATCCTTGCTTCTCCGAGAGGATCTTCGTTCATAACGATCATCTCTACTCCTTCTCTCTTTCCGAGGTGACTCATCTCTTGAGCTTCTTCTTCTTGGAGATTCTTCTCTTGTGGGGAGCCGTACACTCATTTGAGTAGTGTCCGGGTCTTCCACAATTGTAGCAGTTTCGATCACGACTAGAAGATCTCTTTTCATCATATGATCTTGACTTTGAGCTTCTCTCTTTGCCTCTATTCTTGTAGAATTTGTTGAAGTTCTTGACCATTAGGCTTATCTCTTCATTGGAAACTAACTTGTCACTTGAGGTTGTGGGAGCATCACTTGTAGCTTTGTAAGCACCACTTGACTTGTTGTGAAGCTCTTCCTTATCCTTAAGTGTCATCTCATGAGCAACAATTCTTCCAATGACTTGGTTGGCTTGAGATTCTTGTAGTTTGGCATCATTTGGATCAAAGTGCACACGGTGTCATACTTTCCATCCAAATCTCTGAGAATCTTCTTGATGATGAATCGGTCGGTCATTTCTTCGCTTCCTAAGCCGGCAATCTCATTTGTAATGAGAGCAAGCCTAGAGTACATTTCAGCGACTCCTTCACCTTCCTTCATCTTGAACTTGTCAAGTTGACCTTGAAGAACATCTAGCTTTGATTCCTTCACGGACTCGGTACCTTCGTGCATTTCAACCAAAGTATCCCAAATCTCTTTTGCATTCTCAAGACGGCTGATTTTGTTGAACTCCTCGGGACACAAGGCATTGAAGAGAATGTCACAAGCTTGAGCATTGTTTTGCAACATCCGCAATTCTTCCGTTGTAGCCCGCGATCCGAACTTTTCCTTCCTCGAAGAATTCGCCTTGCATACCAACACAAATAATGCCCCATGCGGCTGGGTTATGGCCAAGAATAAGCATTTTCATTTTATGCTTCCAACTAGCAAAATTTGTACCATCAAAGTAAGGACCTCTCTGAAAATTACCCTCACTAGGCGCCATACTCTCCTAGGTTGTGAAACCAAGCTTATGGAGTCAATGGAATGGAAACCAATACAATGGAGACCAAAGCTCGATACCACTTGTAGGATCGAAAGTATGTCTAGAGGGGGTGATTAGACTACTTGACAATATAAAAATTCTGCCTTTTGACAAAGAACAGTTTTGGCAGATTCACAATTATGATCAAGTCAAGCATCACCCTACACATGCAATTCTAGAGTATAGGCAGCGGAAAGTAAATTGCACATGTAGTAAAGAGAGGTGGAGAAGAGCAAACGCAATTTTGGAGATGCGGTGATTTTTCTCGTGGTTCCGGTAGGTGGTGCTATCGTACTTCCACGTTGATGGAGACTTCAACCCACGGAGGGTAACAGCTGCGAGAGTCCACGGAGGCTCCACCCACGAAGGGTCCACGAAGAAGCAACCTTGTCTATTCCATCATGGCCTCACGCCCACGGAGGGCTAGCCATACTTGGGGTAGATCTTCACAGTAGGCGATCTCCTTGCCCTTACAAACTTCTTGGTTCAACTCCACATCTCGATGACGGAGGCTCCCAAGCGACACCTAACCAATCTAGGAGGCACCACCCTCCAAAAGGTAATAGATGGTGTAGATGATGATGAACTCCTTGCTCTTGTGCTTCAAATGATAATCTCCCCAACACTCAACTCTCCTCACCGATTTGGCTGTGGTGGAAGAAAGGATTGAGTGGAAAGCAACTTGGGAAGGCTAGAGATCAAGCTTCATATGGTGGGAGTGGAGCAACTTGATCTCAACACAAGGGTAGGTAGTTCTCTTCTCGAAATGTAAGGTAGGAGTGGTAGTTCTTTCGATAGCTCTCTCCACGAGTGAAGAGGGGTGGAGGGTATTTATAGCCTCCACACAAAATCCAACCGTTACACACATTTGAGCAATCTCGGTGGGACCGAAGTTGACAACTCGATGAGACCGAAAGTTCAAATAATGTGAACGTTGGGATTTTCGGTGGGACCGAAAATACAATCTCGGTGAGTCCGATTCGTGCAATGACAAGAGCATGCCAATTTCGTGGGACCGACTTCATCATCTCGGTGACACCGATTTGATGACGAAGGTTCTGAAGCTTGGCAACTCATTTTTCGGTGAGACCGAGTTCGAATCGGAAAATCCGAGTTTTCTAGGGTTTGGCTTTATGGCTGAGGTGGTTCATCTCGGTGTGGTGAGTTTGGAATATCGGTGGGACCGAGACTACTTATGAGTGTATATGGCGGTGAAAGTTGCGATAGTTTAGGAGATGTATCACTAAGCACTTGAGCAACCAGATCATCATCATAACCTCATCCCCTTTTAATAGTATTGGCTTTCCTATGGACTCAATGTGATCTTGGATCACTAAACCAAAAATGGAGTCTTGAGCTTTTGAAAATGCTTGCCTTAGCATTTTGAGGGGTCCACTTCTTCAGTCCTTGCCATACCCATATCACTGAACTTTCTGAAATAATTCTCAGGTAACTATTAGTTCAATGATATATATGTTGTTATTAATTACCAAAACCACCCGGGGATTAGTTGCACTTTCACATAGACAGTAGCCCCTGATGCTCGGTTCGGTGTTCGGAAAGAAAAGTCGAACTGAGGATCTAAAAAGATATACGCAGGAGTCTAACACAAATATGTCAATATGGGAATGCAGGTTGCGCTGCTGACCTCTGCCACACTGACTACAGAGATAAATGCCTTGAAGCAAAGCTTCGAGCGGTCCGAGATCGCGCTCGTCTGTGCCAAGAAGCAGCTTGAGGACAAGGAAGGTAAGTAACACCATATGAAAGTTGTACCTTATAGAAAAGGATTTTGGTTGCAAAAAATGACAGGAATAACGTGGGTACTCGAGGGGCTACGAATGAGGTGGCGACCCTGAAGGAGGCTGTGTCCACGGATGACCGCAATGCGGCCGTGGAACGCACCGAGCGAGAGAAGCAGGAGGCGCGGGTGGCGGAGGTACGGCAAGAGCTCCAGGCTCTTGTGGAAAAACACGAGAGTTTGGAGCGTGACTTGAAGACTCGAGAGTCCGAGCTCGTGTCGGCTCTTGAGAGTGCCAAAGCCGTTAAGGCCGAAGCCCAAAAGGCCCTCCAGGAAATCGAGGCAGTAAAGAAGATAGCGGCGGGTAAGGCATTCCTCATGCAAAGCAAGCATGTAAAAGTGAATTACTTGTAACTTACCCGAATTCGGAGCTCTCCAGAAGCGTTCGCAGATCTGCCCCGTAGCGTGTCCGATGCTGCCGCGTTCTACAGAGCCTTGCAGGGGAGCTCGACGGAAAAGGTGTTCTAGTCTCAATATGCTGAGGCCTAACATCCGATGCCCCTGAGCGACCAGCTGAAGTAGCTGGTCAAGCCCCACAAGGTAGCCGAACAGGACATGAAGGGCCTCATAGTTCGGCTGTGGCCCAAAGAAGCCACGCCTGGGAGCTACTTCGGTCTGGTCCGGCGGCTGGTGGACGCCTGTCCATGGGTAGAAGTCATCAAGCACTCCGCCTGCATTGAAGGTGCCCGTCAGGCCCTTGCCCGTGCTAAAGTGCACTGGGGCAGGATGGACGCCGAGAAGCTTGTGACGAACGCACCACCGCCGGGCAAGGAGTATCACACACCCGAGATGTATTATAAGGGTGTCCTGAAGGGTGCCCGCCTTATTGCGGGTGAATGCTCCAAAGATGTAATTTTTAGTAGACTCGCATTTCGTTATCCTGTGCGCTGAAAACTTTGTTCATATGCGCTAAGCAACGCTTGTTAATTTAAAATATTACCTTCTGTGCGGCCGTTTATCAAATCTGAGAGATGGCAAGTCGTCACTTTCGCCCCCACGCCACGTCTTTGGGGTGTTCGGGATAAACTTGAGCGCTCTTGTTCCCATTTTTGGGTCCTTCTATGGAGGCACTCAACACAACGAACGAGGCAACCGGACTTATAATGCTTGAACACTCTCACTTAGCCATAAAATTCTATAATTTCAAATTTTGGCGAAGCCCCTGGTGTTCGGAAGGCCGAATTCGGGGCACTATCCACGCCTGGGGCCGGACAAAGCCGGCTCCTCTCTCTAAGCGGCATAAGTCTTTAGGGTCTTGAAAAGACCTCTCGAACAGCGACCAGCTCTCGCCTTATCATGACGGTCAGCTTTAGCTTTCTCCACTAAGGTGCTCGACCCAGCTCAACTGGGGCACAATCGCAGTGGTTCTCCCAGCGCTACCTTAGCCGATATAACGGAACGTAAGGTACCAAAACATGGGAGCCGGGCAAACCCAACTATTGACCCAAGACATGATTTAGAGCCGATGCATATAATGCTATAAGTTCGGGGTGACGCACTTGTGAAAGTGTTCGGACTTATCACACCATAATTTGGGGAACTTAAGCCCCTGGTGTATTTGGTCGTACCAAAGCGTACGGGTGCAACATGTCATAAGTGAACATATATAAAAGGAATGCAATGATAGGCAAAAAGCGATGCATTGTTTATTCGAAAAATATTGCGATGAAAGCAGAACGATACAAATAGTGCGATAAGCAAGGGATGGGACTATTTAACATGTCCCCCTCCAGGGGTAGGCTGCGGAATGGTGTGTAAAATAGGTATAATGCTCACAATGGAGACCACCTGGATACTCATCGTTGCTTTTCTGCTTCCCTGGCTGCTGCATCGTGAGTGCGGTAGATCTACTGCCGGACAGGGCTTCAGGAAAACGGAGTCCTGAGAATAAGAAGAAAAAGAATAAAAAAGAGATGACACATTTGGGAGCCCCTGGTGTGGTTGAGCCGCACTCTGGGCATGCCGTGGTCGTGCCCCTCCCCCTATGCCCATGGTATCTCCAGAGCGTAGTGATGTATGCGTAATCTTGGTCTCGCGATTTCATGAGGGCTGGGGTTAATGCATTGCTGCGCGTGCTCGGAAAGTGCCCAGTGGTCTTGTTGTAGGTTACTTCGGGCGCGCTTGACGGTGTCCGGTCGCTTAACAGCCGGACTTGAGAATTGCCTTAAGAGGCTACTTTGCACTTCCGCCGCGAGAGCCGTTGTATGCTCCTCCGTTCGGAGAGAGCGTTCGGTGTTTCCGTTGACTGTGATGACTCCTCGAGGGCCTGGCATCTTGAGCTTGAGGTATGCGTAGTGCGGCACCGCATTGAACTTTGCAAATGCGGTTCATCCGAGCAGTGCATGGTAGCCGCTGCGGAACGAGACTATGTCGAAGATTAACTCCTCGCTTCGGAAGTTATCCGGGGATCCGAAGACCACTTCAAGTGTAACTGAGCCTGTACAATTGGCCTCTACACCTGGTATGACGCTTTTGAAGGTCTTTGTGGGTCTAATCCTTGAGGGGTCTATGCCCATCTTGCGCACTGTATCCTGGTAAAGCAGGTTCAGGCTGCTGCCGCCGTCCATCAGGACTCTAGTGAGGTGAAATCCGTCGACGATTGGGTCTAACACCAATGTGGCGAATCCGCCATGGCGGATGCTGGTGGGGTGGTCCCTTCGATCAAAGGTGATCGGGCAGGAGGACCACGGATTGAACTTTGGAGCGATTGGCTCCATCGCGTATACGTCCCTGAGGGCACGCTTCCGCTCCCTTTTGGGTATGTGGGTTGCGTATATCATGTTCACCGTCCGCACTTGTGGGGGAAAACCCTTCTGTCCTCTATTGTTCGGCGGCCGTGTCTCCTCCTCGTCATCGCTATGCGGCCCCTTGTCGTTGCCTTCGGCGATTAGCTTGCCTGCCTGTTTGAACACCCAACAATCTCTGTTGGTGTGATTAGCTGGCTTCTCGGGGGTGCCGTGTATCTGGCACGAGCGATCGAGTATCCGGTCCAAATTGGACGGGCCCGGAGTGGTTCTTTTGAATGGTTTTTTCCGTTGACCGGGTTTAGAGCCTCTGAATCCGGTGTTGACTGCCGTATCTTCAGTATTATCGCCGTTAATGCGGCGCTTGTGCTTATTGCGACGCGACCTGCCATTGCTGTCTTTGGTATCCGAACTACCAGAGTTTTTGGTTAGGTTGTTACTGCGGGTTAGCCAGCTGTCTTGTCCCGCACAAAAGCGGGTCATGAGTGATGTGAGGGCTGCCATTGATTTCGTCTTTTCCTGTCCTAGGTGCCCGGCAAGCCATTCGTCGCGGATGTTGTGTTTGAAGGCTGCAAGGGCCTCTCCATCTGGACAGTCGACGATTTGATTTTTCTTGGTTAAGAACCGTGTCTAGAATTGTCTGGCTGATTCGTCTGGCTGCTGAATTATGTGGCTTAGGTCATCGGCGTCTGGTGATCGCACATATGTGCCCTAGAAGTTATCGAGGAATGCGGCTTCCAGGTCCTCCCAACACCCAATTGATTCTGCTGGCAGGCTGTTGAGCCAATGCCGAGCTAGTCCTTTAAGCTTGAGTGGGAGGTATTTGATGGCGTGAAGATCATAACCGCGGGCCATGTGGATATGAAGGAGATAGTCTTCGATCCAAACCGCAGGATCTGTTGTGCCATCGTAGGATTCAATGTTCAAGGGTTTGAACCCTTCAGGGATTTGATGATCCATTACTTCATCTGTGAAGCATAGTGGGTGTGCGGCGCCTCTGTATTGGGCTATATCACGACGCAGCTCAAACGAGCTTTGTCTACTGTGTTCGGCCCGGCCAGGATTGCTGTATCCAGCGTGACGGTTATCGTCGCGTATCGTGGGGCGCCCACGCGATCCTTAGATCGATCTTGTTTGTCTTGCCTTATCCTCCAATATGTCTCGCAAGTCCGGCGTGTTCCCCTGTGACTTTGTACTTTTCGAGCGACGCTGGGGCATGGCTTTAGTGGAGGGCCTAGAGGCCTCTTTGTCGCGGCCACGAGGTGGCCGGTCTGCCGTATTGTGCGCTGGTGATATAGGTTTATGTGCTTCCTCCTCTAATCGGGGCAGCCGCTTGCGTTTGGGGTAGCTTTTGGAGGGGCGTTCGAGTTCATACTCTTCGGCCGCAAGGACTTCAGTCCATCTGTCGGCTAGCAAATCTTGGTCAGCTCTAAGCTATTGCTGCTTTTTCTTGAGGCTGCTTGCCGTGGCCATAAGACTGCGTTTAAAATGCTCTTGTTCGATGGGATCCTCAGGCACGACAAATTAAATAGTAAATCGAGGCTTGCCTCGTCTCCGGAGGGAGGCATGTAATTATCGTCCTCTACCTCTTTGTTCCGCCGCTCTCTCACGAGGGCTGGCTTCTCCATCCTCCCTGCTGAATCTTGCCGAGAGGGTTGTCTTGACCGTCCGGGTGTTATTATCTCCGTGCGGAATCTCCATTCTTCTTTGTGGCGGGATTTGGGCGGCGCCGACGCCGGGCGCTTAGGCTGTTTTTGGAGGGTCATCCTCCATTGTTCCATCGCCATTCCCATCCTTTGGGATGTCCACCATGTATATGTCGATGACGAGGTGGCTTTCCAGCGCCTCAGAGGCGCTGGTTCTTGGTCGTCTCCGGCATCATCGTCCATACCGTCGATGTCTTCGGAGTCAAAATCTAGCATGTCGGTTAAGTCATCGATAGTGGCTACGAAGTGGGTGGTGGGTGGGCTTTGAATTTCTTCGTCGTCCGCATCCCAACCATCCTGGCCATAATCCGGCCAAGGCTCTCCTGATAAAGAGAGACACTTTAGCGAATTCAGGATGTCGCCAAAAGGCGAGTGCTGAAAGATGTCCGCAGCGGTGAACTCCATGACCGGTGCCCGATCGGATTCGATTGGCAGGGGCGCGGAAGGCTCGGGTCCGGAGAGGAGTCCGGCACCTTGGAGTCACAAGCTTCACAAGGGACAGGGTCGGTATTCGGCTCTATCGCCGTAGGGGTAGCAGCCTCCGAGCGGGCGTCCAGCCACCCATCCTCGATCGGCGCAGTTGGCTCCGAGCTAAAGGTCGGAGTGGACTCTGGTGCGGCCTCCAGGGCACTGTCCGACGGCAGAGCTAAATCATGCCCATCGTGACAGTGCGGCGCGCTTGGCTGTGGCTTGAATCCGTCAAAGATCCAGTCTCCGCGGATGTCGGCCGTATAGTTCAAACTTCCAAATCTGACCTGATGGCCAGGGGCGTAGCTTTCGATCTGCTCCAGATGGCCAAGTGAATTGGCCCGCAGTGCGAAGTCGTCGAATACAAAGATATGTTCGGGGATAAAAGTCTCGCCCCGGACCGCGTCGTTGTTGATGATCGAAGGAGCCGTCGGGCCTATAGGTGACGACACAGAGGAACTCTCAATGAAAGCACCAATGTCGGTGTCAAAACCGGCGGATCTCGGGTAGGGGGTCCCGAACTGTGCGTCTAGGTGGATGGTAACAGGAGACAAGGGACACAATGTGTTACCCAGGTTCGGGCCCTCTCGGTGGAGGTAAAACCCTACTCCTGCTTGATTAATATTGATGATATGGGTAGTACAAGAGTAGATCTACCACGAGATCAAGGAGGCTAAACCCTAGAAGCTAGCCTATGGTATGATTGTTGTTCGTCCTACGGACTAAAACCCTCCGGTTTATATAGACATTGGAGAGGGCTAGGGTTACACAGAGTCGGTTATAATGGTAGGAGATCTACATATCTGTATCGCCAAGCTTGCCTTCCACGCCAAGGAAAGTCCCATCCGGACACGGGACGAAGTCTTCAATATTGCATCTTCATAGTCTTGGAGTCCGGCCAATGATGATAGTTCGGCTATCCGGACACCCCCTAGTCCAGGACTCCCGTAGTTGTGCTGGTTGTGTTTTCAGGGAACGAACTATTGGGCAAGCTAAGGAATTATTGAATAACATATTGAAAAATTATGATGATTGGACTCCTCCTGAAACACCTATTAAACCCACTCCGAAGAAGAGGGGTATCTGCTGCCATGGGAGGGTAGGACAAAAGATGTCATGCAAGTTCTTTCCATAAGCACATATGACTATTTACGGAATACATGCCTATATTATATTTACGAACAGGAGCTAGTGCCGTATCGCCCTAGGCTATAACTGTCTCATGATGTATATCATCCAACGAGTCACCAATCCAATGCCTACGAATTTATCTTGTATTGTTCTTGCTACATTACTACTATTGCTACTGCTATCGTTACTGCTACAAAATCACTGCTATCACTGTTACTATTACCATTGCTACTGTTGCTATCATCAAAACTATCATATTACTGTGCTACTAATCACTTTGCTGTAGATAATTAATCTCCTGGTGTGCTTGAATTGACAACTCAGCTGCTAATACCTTCAAATATTCTTTGGCTCCACTTGTGTCAAATCTATAAATTTGGGTTGAATACTCTACCCTCGAAAACTGTTGTGATCCCCTATACTTGTGGGTTATCACATAACAACAAACCTCTCATGATGGATGACATGTTTTTATATCATGCATCTCATTTATTTGAGCATTGGATATTTTGTGCTAACCAACACATGCACGTATGCATCATGATGAATGATGTGTACATATACCATGCACACACAATTTTCCCTTTGCTTTTGTTTTGTGTAGGTACTCACATATACTCGTCAACCACTCAATCCCAAGAGTTGATGAAACGAGCTCTTGAGAGCAACGATGACTTGGGATCTTATGGACTATCCTTACCACTGTTCCCTTCGCGCAATGGCTACGCGCATCTCTTCTACTTGGCTCTCACACGGCCATGGGCTATATACCAATTGTCATCTTATACCCATTTTCACGTGTTCACTTTGCATGTTATGCCTCTTTATATGCCTTTGCCATGCAATTGTGACCCTTGCTTGCACTTACATGTGATTCACCATTATGCTACTACTATGTGTATTTGCATGCTTGGTGGAAATATGTGTTGTTATTGCCATGTTCTATACATGCTCCATACTATTGTTGATTCTTGTGTTCGGAGAGTCAGGATGTTCCATTGCTATTTACATAGGAATTCTTGCCAATACAATGATGACACTTTGCTGATATCTTGCTTTCATGCTTGTGCTATGTCATGTGCATTATGTATGCCCACTATTTGCACACATGAAATGATGACCATGATTACCTCTAGTATGTTGCATCTTCGCACTACTAGCTTACATGACTTGATCGCTATGATTGCTTCCTTTGTTGCATCACCCATGTTCCATTCTTACTTGCTTTCTTGGGTTGATGACATATATGTTCACGCCTCTCACATGATATATCTTGCTCATTGTCTCTTGTGTCCATTAGTTGCATCTCTAATATCCACTTGTATTGAGTGCAACCATACTATGCTTAATAATCTTGGAGACTTTGACATCTTACAGGTGACGCGCGCTTGCTTGTTTGAGCTTAGTGCACTTGGTTGTTCTCGCATCTTATGCCTACATACCATGCCCTACACCCTTGTAATTTCTTATGATAAGAACGATGGAAACACTTGTTGGTTATTTCGCCACACGAACGATAGGTTTTGCATTTCCGCTAACCTCATTTGTTTTTCCAAGTGTTTGTCATTCTCTTTCATTTTGGAGGATTCACAAGGTAGTACCATCATGAAACAACTTGGTCATGTGAAGGCGTACACGATGTGCGACACCATCATTTTCATGCCACTACTTAAGGTGAACTTCTTCCCTTTGAGCCATCCTCTCATATGCATCTTGGATGGGTCACTCTTTCATTGTTGTTTCATTCTTCTTGTCTACATGATACACATATTGGATGGAGGACCGACATTGGAGATGTACCCCATGGACCTTCAAGTTGAGGAGTGCCACGACATCAAGCATCGGTATATCAACAATCATTTCACGCATTGCACCAACACATACATATTCATTGATTGTGCTCCCACATGTCATGCTGAATGGACATATCATACTCACCGCAAGTTTGCACCCTATGCATGGATTGACTCACATTATGCTTGCATCGCCGTGTCTATTTCCATGCCATCCATGATATATGAGATTGTGCATTTCCTTAGCAAATTTGTTGTGATATACCTCGATGGCATATTCATACATCATGATCATCTTGCCTACCATCAATTGGATGATAACATAATCACATTGGGCATCAATTACCATGTTCATGCTTTTGATACAACGTCCCATTATGACATCATTTTGCACAACGGTCGCATTAATCATATTCACAAGACCTTTGTGCATACAGCAAATGAATTTGACCACATGATTGCTTTACATATCATTCTAGATAACCTTGCTAAGCTTCATGTACCTTGTCAGGAACCATATTTTAACTCATGCTTACATGATGGACAACTTGTGTGCGCTAACCATTTTATTTCCGAGCGTTGCTTGCATTTGCTCTTTTTCCTTGTATACCACTATGAAGACACCTTGGAGTACTTGGATTGCGCCATGCCTTCAACTCCGTCCAACTACAAGTTTGTCCACGACAACCATTTCCATGGTCTGATGAGGATCACGTTCACAGGTCGGATCTTTCCCAAGGGGGGGTGATGCGGAGCATCCTACGACCATCCCCATGTACACCTTCATAGCACCTCAAGCCCCAAGTGGACCTACTGGACTTAAGGTGAACCCGCTCCTCTTCGATATTTACACGAATATCCATTGGACTTGGTCACTACCTCACCACGAAATGTTGTGCATCTTTAGGTACGAGGACGACCGCGACCAAGCAGCTACAGAGCATCCGGGAGGCCAAGGAGAAGGACCTCTAGCCCGCACGGAGGAAGAAGGAAGCCAATAGGAGCTGTACAGGAAGTCCCAGGCGACCCTGTGCGCACGGGCCCCCAAGACCCCGTGCCCACGGGCTACACAGGGAGCTGGTGCTAGAGCACCCCGTGCGCACGGGCTTGTACCGTGCCCACGGAACCCCCCTGCGCACGGGCCCAACTTACCCCGTGCACATGGGCCCTAAATGATGGACGACTATGATTGCTGTTTGGGCCTCCTCTTCATCCACTTCGTCCCCATGCCTATATATTCCGTACCTAGACCATATGTTAAGGTCAGCAAAGTAGTTGATAGACATTAGAGAGCTTTGCTCCTTGTATCCGCTCCTCTAGGAGATCATGACCTCCTAGGAGAAGATCCTCTTGTGGATTCAAGACCTCCATCTTGGGGAAGACTATCATCAAGACCTCATTCCTCATAGGATTGGGATGAACTAGTTGATACGTCTCCATCGTATCTACTTTTCCAAACACTTTTGCCCTTGTTTTGGACTCTAACTTGCATGATTTGAATGGAACTAACCCGGACTGATGCTGTTTTCAGCAGACTTGCCATGGTGTTATTTTTGTGCGGAAATAAAAGTTCTCGGAATGACCTGAAACTCCACGGAGAATATTTTTGGAATTAATAAAAAATACTGGCGAAAGAATCAAGACCATGGGGCCCACACCCTGTCCACGAGGGTAGAGGGCGCGCCCTACCCCCCGGGCGCGCCCCGTGCCTCATGGGCCCCCTGGTGCTCCACCGACCTCAACTCCAACTCCATATATTCACATTCGGGGAGAAAAAAATCAGAGAGAAGGATTCATCGCGTTTTATGATACAGAGCCGCCGCCAAGCCCTAATCTCTCTCGGGAGGGCTAATCTAGAGTCTGTTCAGGGCTTCAGAGAGGGGAATCCGTCGCCGTCGTCATCATTAACCATCCTCAATCACCAATTTCATGATGCTCACCGCCGTGCGTGAGTAATTCCATCGTAGGATTGATGGACGGTGATGGGTTGGATGAGATTTACCATGTAATCGAGTTAGTTTTGTTAGGTTTTGATCCCTAGTATCCACTATGTTCTAAGATTGATGTTGCTATGACTTTGCTATGCTTAATGCTTGTCATAGGGCTCGAGTGCCATGATTTCGGATCTGAACCTATTATGTTTTCATGAATATATGTGAGTTCTTGATCCTATCCTGCAAGTCTATAGTCACCTACTATGTGTTATGATCCGGCAACCCCGAAGTGACAATAATCGGGACCACTCCCGGTGACGACCGTAGTTTGAGGAGTTCATGTATTCACTAAGTGTTAATGCTTTGGTCCGATACTCTATTAAAAGGAGGCCTTAATATCCCTTAGTTTCCAATAGGACCCTGCTGCCATGGGAGGGTAGGACAAAAGATGTCATGCAAGTTCTTTTCCATAAGCACGTATGACTATATTCGGAATACATGCCTACATTACATTGATGAATTGGAGCTAGTTCTGTGCCACCCTATGTTATAAACATTGCATGAGGAGTCGCATCCAACATAATTATCCATCACTGATCCAATGCCTACGAGCTTTTCACATATTGATCTTTGCTTAGTTACTTTACTGTTGCCACTGTCACAATTACTACAAAACTGCTACTCTTACTTTTGCTGCCATTACCGTTACTTCCATACTACTTTGCTACTAAATACTTTGTTGCAGATATTAAGTTATCCAGGTGTGGTTGAATTGACAACTCAACTGCTAATACTTGACAATATTCTTTGGCTCCCCTTGTGTCGAATCAATAAATTTGGGTTGAATACTCTACCCTCGAAAACTGTTGCGATCCACTATACATGTGGGTTATCAAGACTATTTTCTGGTGTCGTTGCCGAGGAGCATAGCTCTATTATTTGAGTCACTTGGGATTTATAACTGCTGGTCACTATGAGGAACTTGAAAGACGAAAGAACTAAGATTTTTCCCTCAACTACGAGGGGAGGTAAGGAACTGCCATCTAGCTCTACACTTGATTCTCCTTCTGTTTTGAGTAAAGTTGCGACACCTAAACCTGCTTCTGCTATTAATTCTGATATGTCGCATGTTATTGGTGATACCACTTCTGCTATGCATGATACTTATGATGAAGCTACTTCTATGCTTGATACTATTGTGCCATTAGGTGAATTTCTTGATGAACAACTTGCTAGGGCTAGAGAGAATGAAATTATTGAAACTGATAATATTGATGAAAGTGATGATGAAGATTCTCCCCCTAAATATGAATTGCCTGTTGTGCCTGAGGGTTATGTTATGGATGAAGAAACTGCTAGAGATTTTCTTGCTTGCAATGATAGATCTAATCTTAAGAAATTATTAGCCAAGCTGAAAGAAAAGTCTCTGAATGCTAGAATAAAATATGACCCTGCTTTTGCTACTTCACCTATTTGTGTTACTGATAAGGATTATGATTTCTCTGTCGATCCTGAGATAATTACTTTGGTCGAATCTGATCCTTTTTATGGCTATGAATCTGAAACTATTGTGGCACATCTTACTAAATTAAATGATATAGCCACCCAATTCACTAATGATGAGAAAACTCGTTACTACTATATCCTTAAATTATTTCTGTTCTCATTAAAGGGTGATGCTAAAACATGGTTTAATTCTCTTGATCCTGGTTGTGTGCGTAGTCCCCAGGATATGATTTATTACTTCTCTGCTAAATATTTCCCCGCTCACAAGAAACAAGCTGCTTTAGGGAAATATATAATTTTGTGCAAATTGAAGAAGAGAGTCTCCCACAAGCTTGGGGGAGGCTTCTCCAATTACTTAATACTTTGCCTGATCATCCTCTCAAGAAAAATGAAATACTTGATATCTTTTATAATGGACTAACCGATGCTTCCAGAGACCAACTGGATAGTTGTGCTGGTTGTGTTTTCAAGGAAAGAATTGTTGATCAAGCTGAGTTGTTATTGAATAATATGTTGACTAATGAAAACAATTCGACACTTCCTGAACTAACTCCTAAGCAAACTCCGAAGAAAAGAGGTGTTCTATTTCTCAGTCCTGAAGATATGCAAGAGGTAAAGAAATCCATGAAAGAAAAGGGTATTAAAGCTGAAGATGTTAAGAATTTACCTCCTGTTGAAGAAATACATAGCCTTAATTTACCACCTATTGAAGAAATACATGGTCTTGATAACCCGACACAGGTAGTAAAGGTAAATTCTCTCTATAGATATGATAAAGCTGAAATCCCGTCTACTAAGTTTGCTAGCCAATGCTTGGATGAGTTTGATGACTTCATGGCTAAACAAGAAAACTTCAATGCTTATGTTGGTAGACAATTGAAATGAAATGCTTATATGATTGAACACTTGAGTGATTATATGTCTAGAGTTAAAGGAGAACTTAATCTTATTAGTAAACATGCTTCTATGGTTACAACTCAAGTAGAACAAGTGCTTAAAGCACAAAATGATTTGCTCAATGAATTAAATAACAAGAAAAATGATAATCCTGTTAGAGTTATGACTAGAGGGGGTAAAATGACTCAGGAACCTTTGTATCCTGAGGTCCACCCTAAGAGAATTGAGCAAGATGCTTAGAGAAATAATGTTGATGCACCTAGTCCTTCTACAAAGAAGAAAAAGAAAAATGATAGGACTTTGCATGCTTCTAGTGAACCTGTTGTAGAAACACCTGAGAATCCCAATGATATTTCTATTTCTGATGCTGAAATACAATCTGGTGACGAACATGAACCTAGTGATAATGTTAATGATAATGTTAATGTTGATGCTCAACCAAGCAATAACAATGATGTAGAGATTGAACCTGCTGTTGATCTTGATAACCCACAATTAAAGAATCAACGTTATGATAAGAGAGACTTCGTTGCTAGGAAGCACGGTAAAGAAAGAGAGCCATGGGTTCAGGAACCCTTGCCTTTTCCTCCTAAACCATCCAATAAAAAGGATGATGAGGATTTTGAGCGCTTTGGTGAAATGATTAGACCTATCTTTTGCGTATGCGTTTTACTGATATGCTTAAAATGAATCCTTATGCTAAGTACATGAAAGATATTGTTACAAATAAAAGAAAGATACCGGAAGATGAAATTTCCACCATGCTTGCTAATTATACTTTTAAGGGTGGAATACCAAAGAAACTAGGAGATCCAGGAGTACCAACTATACCATGCTCCATTAAAAGAAACTATGTTAAAACTACTTTATGTGATCTTGGAGCCGGTGTTAGTGTTATGCCTCTCTCTTTATATCGTAGACTTGAATTGAATAAGTGACACTTACTGAAATACCTTTGCAAATGGCCGATAAATCAACTTCTATACCTGTCGGTATTTGTGAGGATGTGCCTGTTGTGGTTGCAAACGTCACTATCTTAACAGACTTTGTTATTCTTGATATTCCCGAGGATGATAGTATGTCGATTATCCTTGGTAGACCCTTTTTGAATACTGCAGGGGCTGTTATTGATTGCAACAAAGGCAATGTCACTTTTCATGTTAATGGTAATGAGCATACGGTACACTTCCCGAGGAAACAACCTCAAGTTCACAGTCTCAATTCTATTGGAAAAATTCCATCAATTATTATTGGAGGTTTTGAATTTCCTCTTCCTACTGTCAATAAGAAATATGATATTCTTATTATTGGGGATGTACATATCCCCGTTGAGGTAACCTAGTGTTATTAAAAAATTCTCTAGTTTCATGCGATTCGCAATGAGTTTGTTAACAAGACTCGATCAACCTTGTTAATGGATTCCTTTTGATGAGCATGAGATGGATGAAGTTAGAAAGCACAACCTTCTGTACCCTCCTTTTACTTTTTGTTATTTAGATTAAATAAAGCAAAAATAGTTTTTTGTCTGTTTTCTAATTTATCCTTGCAATAAAAAATACCCCAAAAATAAAAGTTCTCCAAATGCTCTGAAAATGAAATATGATTTTTTCTAGAATATTTGAGAATATCTGGCACAGAGAACACATCAGGGGGAGACAGCACCTGGCCACGAGGGTCCATGGCGCCCCTGCCTCATGGGCCCCTAGTATCCCCCCTCCACTTATTCCTGCACCCACACTTTCCATCTTCCTCCCAAAAAATCACCAATCAGCTCAAGCACGAGTTCTAGCTCATCTTACTGCCATTTTCGATCTCCTTGCTCAAACCTCCACTCACAAAACTACTTTGAGGATTGTTCTTTGGTATGTGACTCCTCCAATGGTCCAATTAGTTTTTGCTCTAGTGTTTTATTCATTGCAAAATTTTGCTGCTTAGGTGACCCTGTTCTTGACCTTGCATGTCAAATTTATATGGTCCCAAGTAGTTCTAATGCATGATATAGTCTCTAGGCACTTGTGGGAGTAGTTGCTATAAATTTTGTTGAGTTTGGTTCACTTTTTTTGAGTTACTAAAATTTTTAGAAATTTTTTAGAGGAAGAAATATGTTTAGGAAAATGTACCAAGGCGGTTCTTCAAGGAAGCAAGGACCCAGGCCCGCAATATGTGAGCAGGACGATGAACCACTGAGGGAAGCTCAAGTGCGGCCTTGAGAATGGCCGTCAGAGGAGTTTACGGTCCAAGCAGGCATTAAGGAGGAATTTGACGCATATGGAGGAGGCGAACGAGTATGAGAGGAGGATGGAGGCAGCTCGCCTCCAAGCTGCAGCTCATGAGGCAATAGCTATTGCATCTCAGTACGACCCCAACTACAACTTTGATCCGTGGGATTAGACCAACTTAGTGAAGGAAATATGCCCTAGAGGCAATAATAAAGTTATTATATATTTCCTCATATCATGATAAATGTTTATTATTCATGCTAGAATTGTATTAACCGGAAACATAATACATGTGTGAATATATAGACAAACAGAGTGTCACTAGTATGCCTCTACTTGACTAGCTTGTTAATCAAAGATGGTTATGTTTCCTAACCATGAACAAGAAGTTGTTATTTGATTAACAAGGTCACATCATTAGTTGAATGATCTGATTGACATGACCCATTCCGTTAGCTTAGCACACGATCGTTTAGTATGTTGCTACTGCTTTTATCCATAACTTATACATGTTCCTATAACTATGAGATTATGCAACTCCCGTTTGCCGGAGGAACACTTTGGTACTACCAAGCGTCACAACGAATCGGGTGATTATAAAGGAGTACTACAGGTGTCTCCAAAGGCAGATGTTGGGTTGGCGTATTTCGAGATTAGGATTTGTCACTCCGAATGTTGGAGAGGTATCTCTGGGCCCTCTCGGTAATGCACATCACTTAAGCCTTGCAAGCATTACAACTAATGAGTTAGTTGCAAGATGATGTATTACGGAACGAGTAAAGAGACTTGCCGGTAACGAGATTGAACTAGGTATTGGATACCGACGATCGAATCTCGGGCAAGTAACATACCGATGACAAAGGGAACAACGTATGTTGTTATGCGGTCTGACCGATAAAGATCTTCGAAGAATATGTAGGAGCCAATATGGGCATCCAGGTCCCGCTATTGGTTATTGACCGGAGACGTGTCTCGGTCATGTCTACATTGTTCTCGAACCGTAGGGTCCGCACGCTTAAGGTTTCGATGACGGTTATATTATGAGTTTATGAGTTTTGATGTACCGAAGGAGTTCGGAGTCCCGGATGAGATCGGGGACATGACGAGGAGTCTCGAAATGGTCGAGACGTAAAGATCGATATATTGGACGACTATATTCGGAGTTCGGAAGGTTCCGAGTGATCCGGTATTTTTCGAGTACCGGAGAGTTACGGGAATTCGCCGGGGAGTATATGGGCCTTATTGGGCCATACGGGAATAGAGGAGAGAGGCCAAAAGGAAGAAGGGGCGCAGCCCCTCTAGTCCGAATTGGACAGGGGTGCAGCCCCTTTCCTTCCTCCTCTCCCCTCTTCCTTCTCTCCTACTCCAACAAGGAAGGGGAGTCCTACTCGGTGGGAGGAGGACTCCTCTGGCGCGCCCTCTGGCCGGCCGACCCCTCCCCTGCTCCTTTATATCTCGGGGCAGGGGGCACCTCTAGACACAAGACACAAGTTTGATCTACGGATCGTTCCTTAGCCGTGTCGGTGCCCCCTCCACCATATTCCACCTCGGTCATATCGTCGCTGCTTAGGCGGCTCTGCGCGATAGGACATCAAGATCGTCACCACGCCGTCGTCTTGTGAAACTCTCCCTCCCGGCTCTCTTGGATTGGAGCCGAGGAGCGCCATCGAGCTGTATGTGTGTCAAGAACTCGGGCGCCGAATGTAACGGCGCCGGATCGGTCGGATCGCGAGGAGATCGTCGACTACTTCCTCTACGTTGTGATCGCTTCGCCCGGTCTCACGAGGGTACGTAGACAACACTCTCCCTCTCGTTGCTATGCATCACCATGATCTTGCGTGTGCGTAGGAAATTTTTGAAATTACTCGTTCCCCAACAGTGGCATCCGAGCCTAGGTTTTTATGGTTTGATGTTTTGCACGAGTAGAACACAAGTGAGTTGTGGGCGATACAAGTCATACTACCTACCAGCATGTCATACTTTGGTTCAGCGGTATTGTGAGATGAAGCGGCCCGGACCGACATTACGCGTACGCTTACGCGAGACTGGTTTCACCGCTACGAGCACTCGTTGCTTAAAGGTGACTGGCGGGTGTCTGTCTCTCTCACTTTAGTTGAACCGAGTGTGGCTACGCCCGGTCCTTGTGAAGGTTAAAACGGAGTCTATTTGACGAAGTATCGTTGTGGTTTTGATGCGTAGGTGAGATTGGTTCTTGCTTAAAGCCCGTAGCAGCCACGTAAAATTTGCAACAACAAAGTAGAGGACGTCTAACTTGTTTTTGCAGGGCATGTTGTGATGTGATATGGTCAAGACGTGATGCTATATTTTATTGTATGAGATGATCATGTTTTGTAACCGGTTATCGGCAATCGGCAGGAGCCATATGGTTGTCGCTTTATTGTATGAAATGCAATCGCCCTGTAATGCTTTACTTTATCACTAAGCGGTAGCGATAGTCGTAGTAGCATAAGATTGGCGAGACGACAACGATGCTACGATGGAGATCAAGGTGTCGCGCCGGTGACGATGGTGATCATGATGGTGCTGCAGAGATGGAGATCACGAAGCACAAGATGATGATGACCATATCATATCACTTATATTGATTTGCATGTGATGTTTATCTTTTATGCATCTTATCTTGCTTTGATTGACGGTAGCATTATAAGATGATCTCTCACTAAATTATCAAGAAGTGTTCTCCCTGAGTATGCACCGTTGCCAAAGTTCGTCGTGCCCGCACACCACGTGATGATCGGGTGTGATAAGCTCTCGTCCATCTACAACGGGTGCAAGCCAGTTTTGCACACGCAGAATACTCGAGTTATACTTGACGAGCCTAGCATATGCAGATATGGCCTCGTAACACGGAGACCGAAAGGTCGGCGTGAATCATATAGTAGATATGATCAACATAAGATGTTCACCATTGAAAACTACTCCATCTCACGTGATGATCGGTTATGGTTTAG
The DNA here is from genome assembly GCA_021437245.1 of Aegilops speltoides. NCBI lineage: Eukaryota > Viridiplantae > Streptophyta > Magnoliopsida > Poales > Poaceae > Aegilops > Aegilops speltoides. The sequence continues at coordinate 101,887,009 of CM038145.1, forward strand.
TTGATTTGGATCGCGTGATCACTTAGATGACTAGAGAGATGTCTGTCTAAGTGGGAGTTCTTAAGTAATATGATTAATTGAACTTAAATTTATCATGAACTTAGTCCTGGTAGTATTTTGCAAATTATGTTGTAGATCAATAGCTCGCGTTGTTGCTTTCATATGTTTGTTTTTATATGTTCCTAGAAAATTGTGTTGAAAAATGTTAGTAGCAATGATGCGGATTCGATCCGTGATCGGAGGTTTATCCTCATTGCTGCACAGAAGAATTATGTCCTTAATGCACCGCTAGGTGACAGACCTATTGCAGGAGCAGATGTAGACGTTATGAACGTTTGGCTAGCTCAATATGATGACTACTTGATAGTTTTGTGCACCATGCTTTATGGCTTAGAATCGGGACTTCAAAGATGTTTTGAACATCATGGACCATATGAGATGTTCCAGGAATTGAAGTTAATATTTCAAGCAAATACCCGAGTTGAGAGATATGAAGTCTTCAACAAGTTCTATAGCTAAAAGATGGAGGAGAATCGCTCAACTAGTGAGCATGTGCACAGATTGTCAGGTACTTCAATCGCTTGAATCAAGTGGGAGTTAATCTTCCGATAAGATAGTGATTGATGAATTCTCTAGTCACCATCACCAAGTTAGTAAAACTTCATGATGAACTATAGTATGCAAGGGATGATGAAAATGATTCCCGAGTTTTTCATAATGATGAAATCATTGAAGGTAGAAATCAAGAAAGAACATCAAGTGTTGATGGTTAACAAGACCACTAGTTTCAAGAAAAGAGCAAAGGGATAGAAGGAACTTCAAGAAGAACGGCAAGCAAGTTGTTGCTCAAGTGAAGAAGCCCAAGTCTGGACCTTAGCACGAGACTAAGTGCTTCTACCGCAAAGGGACTGGTCATTTGAAGCGAACTACCCCAAGTATTTGGCGGATAAGAAGGATGGCAAAGTAAACAAAGGTATATTTGATATACATGTTATTGATGTGTACTTTACTAGTGTTTATAGCAACCCCTCGGTATTTGGTACTGGTTCAGTTGCTAAGAGTAGTAACTCAAACAGGAGTTGCGTATAAAATGAAAACTAGTTAAGGGTGAAGTGACGATGTTTGTTGAAAGTAGTTTCAAGATTGATATGATCATCATCGCACACTCCCTATACTTTCGGGATTAGTGTTGAACCTAAATAAATGTTATTTGGTGTTTGCGTTGAGCATGAATATGATTTGATCGTGTTTATTGCAATACGGTTATTCATTTAAGTAAGAGAATAAACTGTTGTTCTGTTTACATGAATAAAACCTTATATGGTTACACACCCAATGAAAATGGTTCATTGGATCTCGATCGTAGTGATACACATATTCATAATATTGATGCCAAAAGATGCAAAGTTAATAATGATAGTGTAACTTATTTGTGGCACTGCCGTTTGGGTCATATCGGTGTAAAGCGCATGAAGAAACTCCATAAAGATGGATTTTCGGAATCACTTGGTTATGAATCATTTGATGCTTGCGAACCGTGCCTTTTGGGCAAGATGACTAAAACTCGTTCTCGGAACAATGGAACGAAGCTCTTGACTTGTTGAAAATAATACATACTGATGTATGCAGACCAATGAGTATGAAGGCTCGTGGCAAGTATCGTTATTTTTGACCTTCACAAGATGATTTAAGCAGATATGGGTATATCTACTTGATGAAACATAAGTTTGAAATAGTTGAAAGGTTCAAAGAATTTCAGAGTGAAGTGTAAAAATCATCGTAACAAGAAAATAAAGTTTCTGCGATCTGATCACGGAGACGAATATTTGAGTTACGAGTTTGGTCTTCAATTAAAACAATGTGGAATAGTTTCACAGTTCACGCCACCTGGAACACCACAACATTATGGTGTGTCCGAACGTCGTAATCGTACTTTATTGGATATGGTGTGATCTATGATGTTTCTTACCGATTTACCAATATCGTTTTGGGATCATGCATTAGAGACAGCTGCATTCACGTTAAAAAGGGCACCATCTAAATCCGTTGAGACGACACTATATGAGCTGTGGTTTAGCAAGAAACCCAAGTTGTCGTTTCTTAAAGTTTGGAGTTGCGATGCTTATGTGAAAAAAGTTTCATCCTGATAAGCTCGAACCCAAATCGGAGAAGTGCGTCTTCATAGAATACCCAAAGGAAATTGTTGGGTACACCTTCTATCACAGATCCGAAGGCAAGATATTCGTTGCTTAAGATGGATCCTTTCTAGAGAAGGAGTTTCTCTCGAAAGAAGTGAGTGGGAGGAAAGTAGAACTTGATGAGGTAATGATACTAGCTCCCTTATTGGAAAGTAGTTCATCACAGAAATTGGTTCCTGTGACACCTACACCAATTAGTGAGGAAGTTAATGATGATGATCATAAAACTTCAGATCAAGTTACTACCGAACCTCGTAGGTAAAAACAGAGTGAGATCCGCACCAGAGTGGTACGGTAATTCTGTTCTGGAGGTCGTGTTACTTGACCATGACAAACCTACGAACTATGAGGAAGCGATGATGAGCCCAGATTCCGCAAAATGGTTTGAGGCCATGAAATCTGAGATATGATCCATGTATGAGAACAAAGTATGGACTTTGATGGATTTGCTCGATGATCGGCAAACCATAGAAAATAAATGGATCTTCAAGAGGAAGACGGACGTTGATAGTAGTGTTACTATCTACAAAGCTCGACTTGTTGCAAAAAGGTTTTCGACAAAGTTCAAGATGTTGGCTACAATGAGATTTTCTCAATTGTAGCGATGCTTAAGTCTGTCCGAATCATGTTAGCAATTGCCACAATTTATGAAATTTGGCAAATGGATGTAAAAACTGCATTCCTGAATGGTTTTCTGGAGGAAGAGTTGTATATGATGCAACCGAAGGTTTTTCGATCCAAAGGAGCTAACAAAGTGTGCAAGCTCCAATGATCCATCTATGGACTGGTGCAAGCATCTCGGAGTTGGAATATACGCTTTGATGAGTTGATCAAAGCATATAGTTTTGCATGAGACTTATGGTGAAGCCTGTATTTACTAAAAAGTGAGTGGGAGCACTACAACATTTCGATAAGTATATGTGAATGACATATTGTAGATCGGAAATAATGTAGAATTATTCGCAAAGCATAAAGAAGTGTTTGAAAGGAGTTTTTCAAAGAAAGACCTCGGTAAAGCTACTTACATATTGAGCATCAAGATCTATAGAGATAGATCAAGACGCTTGATAAGTTTTTCAATGAATACATACCTTGACAAGATTTTGAAGTAGTTCAAAATGGAGCAGTCAAAGAAAGAGTTCTTGCCTGTGTTACAAGGTGTGAAATTGAGTAAGACTCAAAACCCGACCACGGCGAGAAGATAGAAAGAGAATGAAAGTCATTCCCTATGCCTTGGCCATAGGTTCTATAAAGTATGCCATGTTGTGTACCGATCTATTGTATACCCTGCTTGAGTTTTGGCAAGGAGTACAATAGTGATCTAGGAGTAGATCATCGGACAATGGTCAAAATTATCCTTAGTGGAATAAGGATATGTTTCTCGATTATGGAAGTGAAAAAGGTTAAGTGGTAAAGGGTTACGTCGATGCAAGTTTTGACACTGATTTGGATGACTCTAAGTCTCGATCTAGATACATATTGAAAGTGGGAGCAATTAGCTAGAGTAGCTTCGTGCAGAGCATTGTAGACATAGAAAAATTGCAAAATACATAACGGATCTGAATGTGAAAGACCCGTTGACTAAGACTCTCTCATAAGCAAAACATGATCACACCTTAGTACTCTTTGGGTGTTAATCACATAGCGATGTGAACTAGATTACTGAATCTAGTAAACCCTTTGGGTGTTGGTCACATGGCGATGTGAACTATGGGTGTTAATCACATAATGATGTGAACTATCGATGTTAATCACATGGTGATGTGATCTAGATTATTGACTCTAGTGCAAGTGGGAGACTGAAGGAAATATGCCCTAGAGGCAATAATAAAGTTATTATATATTTCCTCATATCATGATAAATGTTTATTATTCATGCTAGAATTGTATTAACCGGAAACATAATACATGTGTGAATATATAGACAAGCAGTGTCACTAGTATGCCTCTACTTGACTAGCTTGTTAATCAAAGATGGTTATGTTTCCTAACCATGAACAAGGAGTTGTTATTTGATTAACAAGGTCACATCATTAGTTGAATGATCTGATTGACATGACCCATTCCGTTAGCTTAGCACACGATCGTTTAGTATGTTGCTACTGCTTTTATCCATAACTTATACATGTTCCTATAACTATGAGATTATGCAACTCCCGTTTGCCGGAGGAACACTTTGGGTACTACCAAACGTCACAACGTAACTGGGTGATTATAAAGGAGTACTACAGGTGTCTCCAAAGGCAGATGTTGGGTTGGCGTATTTCGAGATTAGGATTTGTTACTCCGAATGTTGGAGAGGTATCTCTGGGCCCTCTCGGTAATGCACATCACTTAAGCCTTGCAAGCATTACAACTAATGAGTTAGTTGCAAGATGATGTATTACGGAACGAGTAAAGAGACTTGCCGGTAACGAGATTGAACTAGGTATTGGATACCGACGATCGAATCTCGGGCAAGTAACATACCGATGACAAAGGGAACAACGTATGTTGTTATGCGGTCGACCGATAAAGATCTTCGAAGAATATGTAGGAGCCAATATGGGCATCCAGGTCCCGCTATTGGTTATTGACCGGAGACGTGTCTCGGTCATGTCTACATTGTTCTCGAACCGTAGGGTCCGCACGCTTAAGGTTTCGATGACGGTTATATTATGAGTTTATGAGTTTTGATGTACCGAAGGAGTTCGGAGTCCCGGATGAGATCGGGGACATGACGAGGAGTCTCGAAATGGTCGAGACGTAAAGATCGATATATTGGATGACTATATTCGAGTTCGGAAAGGTTCCGAGTGATCCGGGTATTTTTCGGAGTACCGGAGAGTTACGGGAATTCGCCGGGGAGTATATGGGCCTTATTGGGCCATACGGGAATAGAGGAGAGAGGCCAAAAGGAAGAAGGGGCGCAGCCCCCCTCTAGTCCGAATTGGACAGGGGTGCAGCCCCTTCTCCTTCCTCCTCTCCCCTCTTTCCTTCTCTCCTACTCCAACAAGGAAGGGGGAGTCCTACTCCTGGGAGGAGGACTCCTCTGGCGCGCCTCTGGCGGCCGGCCAACCCCTCCCCGGCTCCTTTATATACGGGGGGGGGGGGCACCTCTAGACACAAGACACAAGTTTGATCTACGGATCGTTCCTTAGCCGTGTGCGTGCCCCCTCCACCATATTCCACCTCGGTCATATCGTCGCTGCTTAGGCGGCTTCTGCGCGATAGGACATCAAGATCGCCTGCCACGCCGTCGTGCTGAAGAAACTCTCCCTCCCCGAAGCTCTACTGGATTGGAGCCCGAGGAGCGTCATCGAGCTGTACGTGTGTCAAGAACTCGGGGGCGCCGGAGTAACGGCGCCGGGATCGGTCGGATCGCGAGGAGATCGTACGACTACTTCCTCTACGCCAGATCGCTTCGCTTGGTCTACGAGGGTACGTAGACAACACTCTCCCCTCTCGTTGCTATGCATCACCATGATCTTGCGTGTGCGTAGGAAATTTTTGAAATTACTACGTTCCCCAACACTTAGGCCAAAAGCCTAAGCTTGGGGGAGTACGTATTTCTCACCGACATTACATTCATGTTCACACACTCATGCTAGTTGTCGGTGCTCATACTTTTTCATTGTACTATCCATGCTAGTTTATTTTCTTTCTCTCGCTTTCTTCTTGTGTGTTTGAATACCCTTAAGAAAAAAATAGCGAGTCTACTTTCCATGCTTGTAGTAGTAGTAGTTAAAAGAAAACTCAAAAAGATTTCTCATTCTTTGCTTATCGGGAGGTTTCCCGTGTAAATAGTTTTATTTGTTTTTCTTTGGGGGTCGAGAAGAGAAGACCCTGATGAAAATGTTGAGTGCCTCTCATATGCATTATTATTGATTTAACCAAGAGCCCATATTACCTTGTCTTCTCCCTTGAATTGAATGCTTGCAGATTCCAACTTAGTCCAATGCACGTGCACTATTATTATTATCCACACCGTTCGGTCGTGCAAGTGAAAGGCAATAATGAAGATATATGATGGGCTGATTGAGATGAGAGAAGCTGGTATGAACTCGACCTCTCTTGTTTTTGTCAATATGATTAGTTCATCGTTCCTAATTTAGCCTATTATGAATAAACATGTTTGCAATGACAATTAGAGATTATAGTTGCTTATGCCATGCTTAATTAGCTAGGAGTTTATAATGGTTTACCTTGTGTGCCAACATGCTATTAAAATGGTTGTGATGTGGTATGATAGGGTGGTATCCTCCTTTGAATGATTCGAGTGGCTTGACTTGGCACATGTTCACGCATGTAGTTGAAACAAAATCAACATAGCCTCCATGATATTTATGTTCATGGTGGATTATATCCTACTCATGCTTGCACTCAGTGTTGGTTGATTTTAATGCTTGTTCATGACTGTTGTCGCTCTCTAGTTGGTCGCTTCCCAGTCTTTTTCTAGCCTTCACTTGTACTAAGTGAGAATACTGCTTGTGCATCCACTTCCATAAACCCCAAAGGTATTCCATATGAGTCCACCATACCTTCCTATATATGGTATCTACCTTCCGTTCCAAGTAAATTTGTATGTGCCAAACTCTAAACCTTCAAATGAAATTCTATTTTGCATGCTCGAATAGCTCATGTATCAACTAGGGTTGTCTGTATTTTCCATGCTAGGCGGGTTATTCTCAAGAGGAGTGGACTCCGCTCCTCACTCACGAGAAAATGGCTGGTCACCGGGATGCCCAGTCCCATGCTCAAATCAAATCAAAATAATTGCAAAACAAAACTCCCCAGGATTGTTGTTTCGGGCAAGCCATGGATGATGATTGTTGGTGGAGGGGGAGTATAAACTTTACCATTCTGTTTGGGAACCACCTATAATGTGTGTAGCATGGAAGATATCGAGATCTCTTGGTTGTTATGTTGACAATGAAAGTATGCCGCTCAAAATATTATATATCTCTATTTCAAAATCGAGCTCTGGCACCTCTACAAATCCCTGCTTCCCTCTGCAAAGGGCCTATCTATTTACTTTTATGTTGAGTCATCACCCTCCTATTAAAAAGCACCAGTTGGAGAGCACCGCTGTCATTTGCATCCATTGCTATTAATTTATATTGAGTATGACTATGACTGGATCTCTTTTACCATGAATTACAATGTCTAGTCAGTCCTTGATCCTCAGGGGTGCTCTGCATTTATGTTTTGCGGTCTCAGAAAGGGCTAGCGAGATACCATCTTGTTATATCATATTATGATTGTTCTATTGTCATCCGAGATTTATTATTATTGCTCGCTAGTTGATTATGCCGATATGAGTAAACATGAGACCTAAGTGTTATTGTGAACATGGTTAGTTCAAAATCTTTGCTGAAAACTTGAATGCTCGCTTTACATATTTACAACAAGAAGAGCAAACAAAGTTTGTAAAAGTTTTTCTTTATCACTTTCAGTTTATCAGATGAATCGCTTGAGGACAAGCAAAGGTTTAAGCTTGGGGGAGTTGATACGTCTCCATCGTATCTACTTTTCCAAACACTTTTGCCCTTGTTTTGGAAACTTGCATGATTTGAATGGAACTAACCCGGACTGACGCTGTTTTCAACAGACTTGCCATGGTGTTATTTTTGTGCAGAAATAAAAGTTCTCAGAATGACCTGAAACTCCATGGAGAATATTTTTGGAATTAATAAAAATACTGGTGAAAGAATCAAGACCAGGGGCCCACACCCTGTCCACGAGGGTGGGGGGTGCGCCCCCTGCCTCGTGGGCCCCCTGGTGCTCCATCGACCTCAACTCGAACTCCATATATTCACGTTCGGGGAGAAAAAATCAGAGAGAAGAATTCATCACGTTTTACGATACGGAGCCGCCGCCAAGCCCTAATCTCTCTTGGGAGGGCTGATCTGGAGTCCGTTCGGGGCTCCGGAGAGGGGAATCCGTCGCCTCGTCATCATCAACCATCCTCCATCACCAATTTCATGCTCACCGCCGTGCGTGAGTAATTCCATCGTAGGCTTGCTGGACGGTGATGGGTTGGATGAGATTTACCATGTAATCGAGTTAGTTTTGTTAGGGTTTGATCCCTAGTATCCACTATGTTCTAAGATTGATGTTCCTATGACTTTGCTATGCTTAATGCTTGTCACTAGGGCCCAAGTGCCATGATTTCAGATCTGGACCTATTATGTTTTCATGAATATATGTGAGTTCTTGATCCTATCTTGCAAGTCTATAGTCACCTACTATGTGTTATGATCCGGCAACCCCGAAGTGACAATAATCGGGACCACTCCTGATGATGACCGTAGTTTGAGGAGTTCATGTATTCACTAAGCGTTAATTCTTTAGTCCGGTACTCTATTAAAAGGAGGCCTTAATATCCCTTAGTTTCCAATAGGACCCCGCTGCCACGGGAGGGTAGGACAAAAGATGTCATGCAAGTTCTTTTCCATAAGCACGTATGACTATATTCGGAATACATGCCTACATTACATTGATGAATTGGATCTAGTTCTGTGTCACCCTATGTTATAACCGTTGCATGCGGAATCACATCCGACATAATTATCCATCACAGATCCAATGCCTACGAGCTTTTCACATATTGATCTTTGCTTAGTTACTTTACTGTTGCCACTGTCACAATTACTACAAAACTGCTACTCTTACTTTTGCTGCCATTACCGTTACTTCCATACTACTTTTCTACTAAATACTTTGCTTCAGATATTAAGTTATCTAGCTGTGGTTGAATTGACAACTCAACTGCTAATACTTGAGAGTATTCTTTGGCTCCCCTTGTGTCGAATCAATAAATTTGGGTTGAATACTCTACCCTCGAAACTGTTGCGATCCCCTATACTTGTGGGTTATCACTAGTTACATTGTATCTTTCCTTTGTTGTCATTGGATCATTGTGATCTCTTGTGTGTTCTTGGATCTAGCATATGTGTGACTGGATCTAGTTAATTTGAGTGTTTCCCATCTCTTTTGTTCTTTGTGTTCATCTTGTTCTTGGGAAATTCCCCTCAAATTCGTGAAAGGTCCATCTTATGGTTCCACCCTATATCACAAATATTCCAGAATCATAGCAGTTATAGCATAGAACATGAACTCTTAATTATAAACAGGAAAAATAAATAATACAATATTATTGCCTCTAGGGTATATTTTCAACCTGCGGTAGGGTGACCTGCTCTCACCTATGTTTTTCATCATTGCCATTAATCCTTTACATCACCTTTTTGATTGTACCACGGAGGCTGGCATCCTCTTAGCCTTCACAAACCACGCTGCCAAGCTCTGGATCTCCTTATAGCCAATGGTACGACAATTTTTATCAAGCCACACAACAAGAGATCTCGGCCTCTCGATGGGTCCTTCAGATTTTCTGTCAAGCTTCTGGCCTGGGCACCAACATCACCAAGATGGAGATTGTCGGTGTCAAAACCGGCGGATCTCGGGTAGGGGGTCCCGAACTGTCCGTCTAGGCGGATGGTAATAGGAGACAAGGGACACGATGTTTTTACCCAGGTTCGGGCCCTCTCGATGGAGGTAAAACCCTACTCCTGCTTGATTGATATTGATGATATGGGTAGTACAAGAGTGGATCTACCACTAGATCAAGGAGGCTAAACCCTAGAAGCTAGCCTATGGTATGATTGTTGTTCGTCCTATGGACTAAAACTCTCCGGTTTATATAGACACCGGAGAGGGCTAGGGTTACACAGAGTCGGTTACAATGGTAGGAGATCTACATATCCGTATTGCCAAGCTTGCCTTTCACGCCAAGGAAAGTCCCATCCAGACACGGGACAAAGTCTTCAATCTTGTATCTTCATAGTCTTGGAGTCCGGCCGATGATGATAGTTCAGCTATCCGGACACCCCTAGTCCAGACTCCTCAAGAGCCCTCGAACCAGGCTTCAATGACGACGAGTCCGGCGCGCATATTGTCTTCAGCATTGCAAGGCGGGTTCCTCCTCCGAATAATTCATAGAAGATTGTGAACGCCAGGATAGTGTCCGGCTCTGTAAAATAAATTACACATACCACCGTAGAGAGAATAATATTTACACAAGTTCAATCTGCTGACGTATTTTGTGGCGTGACGTCACACCACCACCAAGCCTTTACTTGAATCGTTTTTATTATACCACCTTAGCGCGTTTAGCGAAGCGGTTTCCTTGGCACGTCTTGTCGAAGCAAAGATCGTGTTCCCCTTATTCCGGGATTCCCATCAATACGGACGTGGGTAACCCAACCGCGCCATTGATTGCGGCGCTTGGGAGATAAGCGAGTTTTACCAGGCTAGTAGGGACGCATAGTTTCATCCGCCCATATATAAGGGGATAAGGATCCACCTCCTTTACCTACGCCTTCTTCCTCCTTTGCTTATCCATCTCCGCGCACTCGAGCTCCAGCGCCCAAGTCCGCACATCTCACCTCGACCCTTTCCAGCCATGTCCGGAGCGGGAGGCAAGTGGATGGCCTCCTCCGTTACGGAGGGGCACATCGAAAAGCTGCGCAGCGCCGGATACCTGTCCAGCGACATCGCGCACCAGCTGCCCAACGAGGGGCAGCTCGTCCCCACCCCCAGGCCGCATGAGAGGGTCGTATTCCTTCCCCAGTTCCTCCACGGACTGGGCTTCCCACTCCACCCCTTCGTCCGGGGGCTCATGTACTACTACGGCCTGGATTTCCATGATCTGGCCCCAAATTTCATCCTCAATATCTCGGCATTTTATCGTCGTGTGCGAGGCCTTCCTCTGCATCTAGCCCCACTTTGGCTTGTGGCTAAAGACCTTCAATGTCAAGCCGAAGGTTGTGAAGGGCAGCCAAGCGGAGTGCGGAGGCGCCATGGTGGGCAAAATGGCCAACGTCACTTTGCTTGAGGGTGCCTTCGTGGAATCCGTCAAAGGGTGGCAATCGGGGTGGTTCTACATCACCGAGCCGCGTGACCCTACATGGGCAGCGGCCCCCAAATTCAGATCTGGCATCCCCATGCAGCTCACCTCCTGGAAAGAGAAGGGCTTGTTATGGGGTAGTTCGGAAGAGTTGACCGGACTCCAATCCTGTCTCTAGACCCTGGTGAACAACAAGCTCAAGCTTGTCAACGTGATCCAGGTCATGCTCGTCCGCCGGATTCTCCCCTGCCAGCAACGGGCCTTCAATTTGTGGGAGTTTGATCTGGCACAGCACCGGACCTTGAGCGGGCTCTTCAACACGACGTACGAAGCTACCTGGAGGGTGCTGTTCAAGGGCGCCGAAGCTCCCGCATCCGCAACCGAAGATTGCGGATTCAGCACGCAGCGCCCGGCCGGCGAGGTAAGCTATGTTATCCTTTATTGGACACTCATTTTTTCCATAGTTTGAATCTATGTGGGATCTAAACTCCCAATACCTTTAACAGGACTGGCAGAAGACGTCCGGACAGGTTAATTGTCCGGCTCCCCTTCCAGAAGACCTAGCAGACGCCCGTTTGACAGGGCTGCTGGTCCCGGTACTTTACGTAGTGCCGGAGAAGAAGGCCAAGAAGAAGGCCACGGGAACCCGAAGGAGTTCCCGGCGTCAGGTGATATCGGACTCATCGTCCGATGACTCCAAGGCGGAATCCTCCCACGAAGACGAGGAGGAGAAGAAAGAGGCCTCTCCCCCAGCGGGGGGAGAGAAGAAGAGGAAGGCCTCCCCAACGAGGGAGGCCGAAGGGTCCAAGAAGGGAGGGACCCTTCCCCCGGACTGCTCCGCCAACGTTGGCGACGACAACGAGGAGTGGCCCTCAAGGGCCAAGCCCCTGGCAAGATCGTAAGTATCCGGACTCCTAGATAATTTATAATTTTTCTTCTTGCCACACGGTGTCTTTCTAATGCCGCATACAACCTGTAGTCCGGCCAAGGACGATCTTCGCGCTTCGTCGAGCGGGTCCTTGGGCACGTCGGATATGGATTCTCTTCCGACCGCCTCAACCCCCCGTGACGCTGACGACGCCGAGGTGGGATCCCGGGAAGGGACCCGCCAGGAGGAGGAGGCCCCGGAGGTGCCGCAAGGGAACCTCGCGGACTCTGCACCGGACTCCGCACCGGAACCTGCAGTGGTTCCGGAGTCCGGAGAGCGGCCCCTTCGTAAGAAGGGCAAGATTGTGACACCGGCGGCCTCTGTCCAACCGGAGGCACCGGATAACTTGCTGGAGGCGCTCAACGGCGCTTCCATCGAAGAAGAACACCGCCCGTCATGAGTGCGGTGATTCGAAATTCAGCTCGCCAAGAGCGGGCTGACCGAAGCCTGCAGCAGCCTTCTAACAGGCTTTGAGGTAAGAATTTTAAGATATGTAATATAATACCGCATAGACAGTAGCCCCTGATGCTCGGTTCGGTGTTCGGAAAGAAAAGCCGGACTGAGGATCTAAAAAGATATACGCAGGAGTTCTAAAAATATGTCAATATGGGATTGCAGGCTGCGCTGCTGACCTCTGCCGCACTGACTGCGAAGGTCAATGCTTTGAAGCAGAGCCTCGAGCGGTCCGAGAGCGAGCTCGGCCGTGCCAAGAAGCAGCTCGAGGACAAGGAAGGTGAGTAACACCGTATTAAATTTGTACCTTACAGAAAAGGATTTGGTTGCAAGAGAAATAACAAGGATAACGTGGGTACTCTAGGGGCCACGAACGAGGTGGCGACCCTGAAGGAGGCGGTGTCCGCGGCCGAACGCAATGCGGCCGCGGAGCGAGCCGAGCGAGAGAAGCAGGAGGTGCGGGTGGCGGAGGTGCAGCAAGAGCTCCAGGCTCTCATGAAAAAACATGAGAGTTTGGAGCGCGACTCAAAGACTCGAGAGTCCGACCTTGCATCGGCTCTTGAGAGTGCCAAAGCCGCTAAGGCCGAAGCCCACAAGGCCCTCCAGGAAATCGAGGCGTTGAAGAAGATAGCGGCGGGTAAGGCATTTTTCATGCAAAGCAAGCATGTGAATGTGAATGTCCTATTACTTACCCGAATTCGAGCTCTCGGGAGCGTTCACAGATCTGCCCGCAAAGATGTCCGATCATCGCCGCTTTCTACCGGGCCGAGGAGGGAGCTCGACGGAGAAGGTCTTCGGTCTCAAGATGTTTGAGGCGGACATCCGGTGCCCTTAGCGACCAGCTAAAGCAGCTGGTCGAGCTCCACAAGGTAGCCGAACAGGCCATGAAGGGCCTCATAGTTCGGTTGTGGCCCAAGGAGGCCATGCACAGGAGATACTTGCCCTGTGCGGCGGTGGTGGACGATGTCCTCAGGTTGAAGTCGTCAAGCACTCCGCCTGCATTGAAGGTGCCCATCGGGCCCTTGCCCGTGCAAAGGTGCACTGGGGCAGGATGGACGCTGAGAAGCTTGTGACGGACGCGCCACCGACGAGCAAGGAGTATCTCACGCCCGAAATGTATTATAAGAGTGTCCTGAAGGGTGCCCGCATGATTGCGGGTGAGTGCTCCAAAGATGTAATATTTGAGTAGACTCGCATTTTGTTATCTTGTGCGCTGAAAACTTTGTTCATATGCGCTAAGCAACGCTTATTAATTTAAAATATTACCTTCTGTGCGGCCGTTTATCAAATCTGAGAGATGGCAAGTCGTCAGCTTCAGCCCCCATGCCACAAATGCTGGGGTGTTCGGGATAAACTTGAGCGCTCTTGTTCCCATTTTTGGGTCCATCTAGGGAGGCGTTCAACACAACGAATGAGGCAACCGGACTTATAATGCTTGAACACTCTCACTTAGCCATAGAATTCTATAATTTTAAATTTCAGCAAAGCCCCTAGTGTTCGGAAGACCGAGTTTGGGGCGCTATCCACGCCTTGGCCGGACAAAGCCGGTTCCTCGCTCTAAGCGGCATAAGTCTTTAGGGACTCGGAAAAACCTCTCGAACAGCGACCAGCTCTCGCCTTATCATGACGGTCAGTTTTTGCTTTCTCCACTGAGGCGCTTGCCCAGCTCAACCGGGGCGCAATCGCAGTGGTTCTCCCAGTGCTACCTTAGCCGATACAACGGAATGTAAGGTACCAAAACATGGGAGCCGGGCAAACCCAACTATTGACCCAAGACATGATTCGGAGCCGATGCATATAATGCCATAAGTTCGGGGTGCCGCACTTGTGAAAGTGTTCGGACTTATCACACCATAATGTGGGGAACTTAAGCCCCTGGTGTATTTTGCCGTACCAAAGTGTACGGATGCAACATGTCATAAATGAACGTATATATAAGAAAGAAATGCAGTTATAAGCAAAAGGCGGTGCATTGTTTATTCCAGAAATACTGCCATGAATGCAGAACGATACAAATAGTGCGGTAAGCAGGGGATGGGATTATTAAGCATGTCCCCCTCCAGGGGTAGGATGCGGAATGGTGTGTAAAACAGATTTAATGCTCGTAATGGAGACCACCTGAGTGTTCGTCGTAGCCTTTCTCCCTCCTTGGCTGTTGCATCGTGAGTTCGGCAGGTCTACTGTCGGACAGGCCCTCTAGTAAATGGAGTCCTGTGGATAAGAAAAAAAAGATGACACACTTGGGAGCCCCTAGTGTGGTTGAGCCGCACTCTGGGCCTTCGTGGTCGTGCCCCTCCCCCTATGCCCATGGTATCTCCAGAGCGTAATGATGTATGCGAAGGACCAGTCTTGCAATTTTGCAAGGGCAGGGTTAGGGCCGCATTACTCTGGCGCTGCTCGGAATGTGCCAGGTAGTCTTGTTGTGGGTTACTCCGGGCGCGTTTAGCCGTGTCCGGTAGCTTAACGGCCGGACTCGAGAATTGCCTTAAGAGGTTGCTCTGTACTTCTACCGCGAGAGCCACTGTGTGATCCTCCGTTCGGAGGGAGCGTTCAGTGTTTCCGTTGACCGTGATAACTCCTCGAGGGCCTGGCATCTTGAGCTTGAGGTATGCGTAGTGCGGCACCGCATTGAACTTTGCAAACGCGGTCCGTCCGAGCAGAGCGTGATAGCCGCTGCGGAACAGAACTATGTCAAAGATTAACTCCTCGCTTCGGAAGTTATCCGGGGATCCGGAGACCACTTCGATGTAATCGAGCCTGCATAATTGGCTCAGACACGGTATGACGCCCTTGAAGGTCGTCTTTGTTGGTTTAATCCTTGAGGGTCTATTCCCATCTTGTGCATCGTATCCCGATAAAGCAGTTCAGTCTGCCGCCGCCCCATCGGGACTCGGTGAGGTGAAATCCATCGATGATTGGGTCTAAAACCAATGCGGCGAATCCGCCGTGACGGATACTGGTGGGGTGGTCCCTTCGATCAAAAGTGATCGGGCAGGAGGACCATGGGTTGAACTTCGGGGCGACTGGATCCATCGCATATACGTCCCTGAGTGCATGCTTCCGCTCCCTCTTGGGTATGTGGGTTGCGTATATCATGTTTACCGTCCGCACTTGTGGGGGGAAACCCTTCTATCCTCTATTGTTCGGCGGCCGGGTCTCCTCCTCGTCATCGCTATGCTGCCCCTTGTCATTGTTTTCGGCAATTAACTTGCCTGCCTGCTTGAATACCCAACAATCCCTGTTGGTGTGATTAGCTGGCTTTTGGGTGCCATGTATCCGCAAGAGCGGTCGAGTATTCGGTCCAAATTGGACGGACTGGAGTAGTTCTTTTGAATGGCTTTTTCCACGACCGGTTTAGAGCCTCTGAATCTGGCATTGACTGCCGTATCCTCAGTGTTATCGCCGTTAACGCGGCGTTTGTTTTTGTTGCGACGCGACCTGCCGTTGTGGTCCTTGGTATCCGGACTGCCAGAATTTTTGCTGAGGTTGTTACTGCGGGCTAGCCAGCTGTCCTCTCCCGCGCAGAAGCGGGTCATAAGTGATGTGAGGGCTGCCATGGATTTCGGCTTTTCCTGTCCTAGGTGCCGGGCAAGCCACTCGTCATGGATGTTATGTTTGAAGGCTGCGAGGGCCTCTGCATCCGGACAGTCGACGATTTGATTTTTCTTTGTTAAGAACCATGTCCAGAACTGTCTGGCCGATTCGTCTGGCTGCTGAATTATGTGGCTTAGGTCATCAGCGTCTGGTGGTCGCACATATGTGCCCTGGAAGTTGTCAAGGAATGCGGCTTCTAGGTCTTCCCAACACCCAATTGATTCTGCTGGCAAGCTGTTAAGCCAATGCCGAGCTGGTCCTTTAAGCTTGAGTGGGAGATATTTGATGGCGTGAAGATCGTCACCGCGGGCCATGTGGATATGAAGGAGATAGTCTTCGATCCAAACTGCGGGGTCTGTTGTGCCATTGTAGGATTCAATGTTCACGGGTTTAAACCCTTCGGGGATTTGATGATCCATTACTTCATCTGTGAAGCATAGTGGGTGTGCGGCGCCTCTATATTGGGCTATATCACGACGTAGCTCAAACGAGCTTTGTCATCGTGTTCGCCCGCCGGACTTGCTGTGTCCGGCGCGACGGTTGTCGTCGCGTGCCATGGGGCGCCCACGCGATCCGTAGATCGATCTTGATTGTCTTGCCTTATCCTCCAATATATCCCGCAAGTCCAGAGCGTTCCCCTGTGGCCTTGTGCTTTTCGAGCGATGCTGGGGTACGGTTCTAATGGAGGGCCTAAAGGCCTCTCTGTCGTGGCCACGAGGTGGTCGGCCAGCCGTATTGTGCTCTGGTGATGCAGGTTTATATGCCTCCCCCTCTAATCGGGGGAGCAACTTGCGTTTGGGGTAGCTTTTGGAGGGGCGTTCGAGTTCATACTCTTCGGCCAAGGACTTCAGCCCATCTGTCGGCTAGCAGGTCTTGATCAGCTCTAAGCTGTTGCTGCTTTTTCTTTAGGCTATTCGTCGTGGCCATAAGCCTGCGTTTGAAACACTCTTGTTCGACGGGATCCTCGGGCACGACTAATTCGTCGTCGTCGAGGCTTGCCTCGTCTCCGGAGGAAGGCATGCAATTATCATCCTCTACCTCTTCGTCTGCCACTCTCTCGTGAGGGCTGGCTTCTCCGTCCTCCTGTGCTAAGTCTTGCTGGAGGGGGTTGTCTTCGGCACTCTCTGGGGTGTTATTATCTCCGGTGCCGGAATCTCCATTCTTGCTGTGGCGGGATTTAGAGCGGCGCCGCTGACGCCGGCGCTTGGGCTGTTTCTTGGAGGAGTCTTCCTCTGCTGCTTCTTCGCCACTCCCATCCTTTGGGATGTCCACCATGTATATGTCGTATGACGAGGTGGTCTTCCAGTGCCCCGTAGGCGCTGGTTCTTGGTCGTCTCCGGCATCGTCGTCCATACCGTCGATGTCTTCGGAGTCGTAGTTTAGCATGTCGGTTAGATCGTCGACAGTGGCTACAAAGTGGGTGGTGGGTGGGCTTTGAATTTCTTCGTCGTCCGCGTTCCAACCATCCCGACCGCAATTCGGTCAGGGCTCTCCTGATAGCGAGAGATATTTTAGCGAATTTAGGATGTCACCAAAAGGTGAGTGTTGAAAGATGTCCGCAGCGGTGAACTCCATGATCGATGCCCAATCGGATTCGATTGGAGGGGACGTGGGAGGTTCGGAGTCCGGAGAGGAGTCCGGCACCTCGGAGTCACGAGCCTCACAAGGGACAAAATCAGTATTCGGCTCCATCGCCATAGAGGTAGCAGCCCCCGAGGCGGTGTCTAGCCGCCCATCCTCGATCTGCGCGGTCGGCTCCGAATTAAAGGTCGGAGCAGACTCATGTGCGGCCTCGAGGGCACTGTCCGGCAGCAGAGCTAAATCATGCCCATCGTGACAGTGCGGCGTGCTCAGCTGTGGCTCGAATCCGTCGAAGATCAAGTCTCCGCGGATGTCGGCCATGAAGTTCAGGCTTCAAATCGACTGATGGCGGGTGTAGCTTTCAATCTGCTCCGGATGGCCAGCTTAATTGCCCGCAGTGCAAAGCCGCCGAATACGAAGATCTGTCCGGGGAGAAAAGTCTCACCCTGGACCGCCACTAGTAGAAAACCACCCATCAGTCCCGGTTAGTAAGGGCCTTTAGTCCCAGTTCATGAACCGGGACTAATGGGTCGTTACTAATGCCACCACCCATTAGTCCCGGTTCAAACACGAACCAGGACCAATGTGGGTCCACGTGGTCCTGTGCACCGAGCCCAGTCAGAGGGCCTTTGGTCCCGGTTGGTGGCTCCAACCAGGACCAAAAGTCAATTTTTTTACAAAAGTGGCTGCTTTAGGGGTTTTGGGGGTTATTTTTAGGTTCTTATTATAGCTAGCTAATAGAGAGAAGTGTCCTCTCTTATCTTCGTCCTTGGTTTATCAACGCTGCTGCTATGTTCATTGCACCCGCAGATATAACATGCTCATGCATGCTTTGCATCATACATCATCATATATGTATATAATAACAAGTCCTACTAATCATGCATCATCATACAACTTCTACTCGTTATTAATAATAAGTCATACGATCATCATCCTTATATATAGTCATCGAACCCAACCCTACATAATTGTTCTTAGCACATGATCATCGAGATCGTAGGACCTAAACGCCTTAAGGTAAAATAGCATAAAACAATATAGACCCCGACTCTCCATTATGAAGAATGGCGATCATCCTGTCTCCAATTCTTGCCTTTCATCGCTTATTGCTTCCAAGAAGCTCCTTACGATTATCCATACATTTTTCCACTCTTTGATTGTTATGTCTCCACTTCTTTTAGAAACCCGGTATGGACAGTTGAGATTCAGAGGACGACCTGGTCGTATGTTCAAAACATGAAGGCTACCACGCAGATACATCGATGAGGCACACAATCATTCGGGATTATCTGTTGAAAAACATAGTAATAACTTCGTAGTTAGCAATGATGTACTAGTTTTAGAAGTGTGCAAAAGATGCACGGATGTTGTAATAGTAAAAATAATCTTACCAGGTATCTCCATGGTAGTTACCAGAGTTCAACACGTGCACTAGTGGCACGTATTGACCATAATGTTGAGGAGTTTGATTGTAGATATTGTAATTCTCAAGATCAGTACAAAATCCGACCGGATGATTTTTCTCCGATAAGTTAATTCGAGACTTCGTGTAGTAATGCGCTCATCTACCATCTTCCGCACATTCTTTGAAGAATGAAAATAAGCTGTCAATGGAGATAAGTTGTCAACATTATATTTTGAAATAAACAATATAAATTACTTAACTATGTTTAGCACACATGAGGGAAGAACTGGAAGTGTATCCACAAAGACCCAAATCGAAGGTGTCTCTTGCACAATTGTAGGATCACCAAGATCCATGGTGACAAGCATACCCTCATCGAGACGATACATCTTGCAAAATGCATCCCAATTTTTGCAACCAAAATGGGTTACACTCTGAGCATTGTACAGCTTTACTTGAAAATCCACACCATGTTCGGTACTTAGGATAATTTTTTTGGTTTCGAAACTTTCATGGTCTTCAAAACCCATCCTCTCCAAGACATAGCGTCTTGCAAAGCATGGGATAAGCTAGTCAAATTGGAAAATATGAAAAATACACGTTAAAATAGTTGAAGTCGTGCTTAATTACGAAAAAACTATTGTCGCTGCTTGCATCCGTATGAACATCGCAAGTCTCCTCGAGCTTAATCTTTGAAGCGCCGATCTTCGCCCAGCTCAATGAACTGTCGCACATACCTCGGTCACCGTGGCACCAACCGCACTCCCGGGCGGTTTTCGTGCGTCCGATGAGTACGACATTTCCGCCTACGCTCATAATTCAAATATTAAACTAGATCATTATTATTAATCACGGGTTGACTATCGATGATCGATGTACGTACGTAGCTCCTCTTTCATTCCCGAATGCATTATTATACCAAATTGTCTAGCACACGGGAATGAAGGAGAACTTATCCAATATGAGCATTCAATAAGCAAAACCAAATCATAAAATAAAGTATAGTATTCAAATTAGCATGCATTCAATAATTATAAGCAAAAGTACATCATCTCTTGGTGTCCGTACATCATCGAATATTATCACTAATACAACTAGAACCGTAGCGCCCGACGGGTATCGACGCGGACGGTGGACACCCAAAGATAAGAAACCATCACAAGATCATAGCTCCAGTGAGATCCCTGAAGAACCTGCCAGGTATTGTCGAACCTCCCCTCCAATGCAACCATGTAGCGACGGACGTGCTCGTCCTCCTCGCTGACACGGTCACGTACCACCTCCGCGGTGTCCGGATGCCTCACCACCGTCACTGGCCCACGCGACCGCCACCAAACAAGGATCGGGTCAACAACGGGCTGCCTCCTCACCAACCTACGTCCACCGGAAGGTAGCACCTCCCAATACCAACCCGGCGGAGCCCAGTCCCGAACATGGCCCTGATCAAGCAGGCCTCCACCGCCGAGTCGACGACGACGAGGATGCGGGATAGGCATCGCCGACATCGACGCGGGAACTACTTATATATATAGTTAAATAAAAGTAGTCTTATTAATTAAATCAACTATATAGTTCAACTACTAAACACTTACTATAAATAAATAAGTAGTACTTACTAAAAACAAACTACTTCATTATATAGTAAAATAAATTAGTTTATTAAATCAGCTAGCTAGTTCAACTATATATAAACTACTTCTTTTTTTCCTTTTTCTAAATACTATGAACAAACAAATCATTAAAATTCTATGAACAAAATTAATTACACAATCTAAATATGACCAAAAAATCTATTAACAATAATATCACCAAACATGCATATTCAATAATAATATCACCAAAAAATCTATTAACAGAAAAAAAATCTAACATAATATAAAGAAATTAATTACTACACATATCTAATCTAACAAAAAAAATCTAATTAATCTAACAAAAATATCTAACATAATATGAACAAATTAATTACTACACATGTAATCTAACAAAAAATCTAATCTAACAAAAAAATCTAATTAAATCAACTATCTAGTTCAACTACTAAAGCACTTACTATAAATAAATAAGTAGTACTTACTAAAAACAAACTACTTCATTATATAGTAAAATAAATTAGTTTATTAAATCAACTAGCTAGCTAGTTCAACTATATATAAACTACTTTTTTTTTCCTTTTTCTAAATACTATGAACAAAAAATCATTAAAATTCTATGAACAAAATTAATTACACAATCTAAATATCACCAAAAGAATCTATTAACAATTATATCACCAAACATGCATATTCAATAATAATATCACCGAAAAAATGTATTAATAGAAAAAAATCTAACATAATATAAAGAAATTAATTACTACACATATCTAATCTAACGAAAAAATCTAATTAATCTAATAAAATATCTAACATAATATGAACAAATTAATTACTACACATGTAAACTAACAAAAAAAATCTAATCTAACAAAAAATCTAATTAAATCAACTATCTAGTTCAACTACTAAAGCACTTACTATAAATAAATAAGTAGTACTTACTAAAAACAAACTACTTCATTATATAGTAAAATAAATTAGTTTATTGAAACAACTAGCTAGCTAGTTCAACTATATATAAACTACTTCTTCTTTTTTTTCCTTTTTCTAAATACTATGAACAAAAAATCATTAAAATTCTATGAACAAAATTAATTACACAATCTAAATATCACAAAAAAATCTATTAACAATAATATCACCAAACATGCATATTCAATAATAATATCACCAAAAATCTATTAACAAAAAAATCTAACATAATATAAAGAAATTAATTACTACACATATCTAATCTAACAAAAAAACTAATTAATCTAACAAAATATCTAACATAATATGAACTACAAAAGAATCTAAAAAATCTAACAAAAAATCTAAAAACAATCTAACAAAAAACGCCACGTCAGCGGCGGCGCGACGAGGGCGGCGGCGATGATGGCGGGCGCGACGCCGGGCGGCGATGGGGACGGCGATGGGGACGGTGGGCTCGGGGTGGCGACGGGACGGCGGGCTCGAAGGCGAGGCGACAGTGGCGACACGCGACGTCGGGCGGCGGCGGGACGAGGGCGGCGATGACGGGCGGCGCGGGACGCGGGCGACGACGGGCGGCGACAGGACGGCGGACTTCGGGCGGCGACGGGACGGCGGGCTCGAAGCAGGGCGACGGCAACGACGCGCGACGCCGGGCGGCGGCGCGGCACGAGGGCGGCGATGATGAAGGCGGCGGGGCGGCGGCGATAGGCGGCGACGACGGCGGGCTTGGGGCGGCGATGGGGATCAAGGGCTCGGGCGGCAAGGGCGGGCTCGGCGGCGGCGACGACGAGGAGCGAGGCTCGGGCGAAAGAGATGGGATTTGGCGAAATCGCTAAGTCCAAGATATACAAAGAAGAGCATTGGTCCCGGTTGGTCGCCGGAACCGGACTAATGCAACCTTTAGTCGGTTGGAGCCACCAACCGACCAAAGGCCTTTTTCAGCAGCCCAAAGGGCGGAAGCGAAGATTTGGTCCCGGTTGGAGGCTCCAACCGGGACTAAAATGAGATTGGTCCCGGTTGGAGCGACCAACCGGGACCAAAGAACAAAGATTGGTACCGGTTGGTGCCATGAACCGTACCAATGGACCCGTAATTACTTTTTATTTTCTGCAGCTATTTTTTTGTTGATTCTTCCTGCAGCTGTTTTTTTAGTCCCACCTCGCCAAGCGAGAGGCACTCACAGCTGTTTATAAGCCTTGAGTGCAGATACGATGACGAAGAGGCTCAATGCTCCTGCACGTTGGTTAGCTTCAAGCCTTATGAATACGGTAGACCGCACAGCTATGTGCGGTCAGATTGACACTATTACAAAAGGCTTGAAGCAAATTAACGAGCATTATACCTCTTTTTACTTTTAATGACTTATTACAACTCAGAAATAAAAAGAAAAAAATAAATGTAGCAGAAAAGAAAAAATATATAAAAACCACTCGAAAATAAATAGAAGAAAAATATAATGAAAAAAAATTTTATAGAAAACTACTCGAAATGAATAGAAGCAAAAATAGTTGTGATTAATCTGTACTAAAAAGGAGCATATATGCTTATTTTTAATGGCTTATTACAACTCGTAAATAAAAAGAAAAAAATAAATATAGCAGAAAAAGAAAAAAACTATATAAAAACTACTCGAAATGAATAGAAGCAAAAAATAGTTGTGATTAATCAGTACTAAAAAGGAGCATATATGCTTATTTTTAATGGCTTATTACAACTCAGAAATAAAAAGAAAAAATAATTATAGCAGAAAAGAAAAAAAATATAAAAACTACTCGAAATGAATAGAAGCAAAAAATAGTTGTGATTAATCAGTACTAAAAAGGAGCATATATGCTTATTTTAATGGCTTATTACAACTCGAAATAAAAAGAAAAAATAAATATAGCAGAAAAAGAAAAAACTATATAAAAACTACTCGTAAATGAATAGAAGCAAAAAATAGTTGTGATTAATCGTACTAAAAAGGAGCATATATGCTTATTTTTAATGGCTTATTACAACTCAGAAATAAAAAGAAAAAATAAATATAGCAGAAAAAGAAAAAAACTATATAAAAACTACTCGAAATGAATAGAAGCAAAAAATAGTTGTGATTAATCTGTACTAAAAAGGAGCATATATGCTTATTTTTAATTGCTTATTACAACTCAGAAATAAAAAGAAAAAAAATAAATATAGCAGAAAAAAGAAAAAAAACTACTCAGAAATGAGCAGAGATGCACTTATAGAGGAAATTCAACTTAAATTCATAACGAATTTCAAGAGAAATCCGTATGAATTTATGCTAAATTACCTATATAAGCGCATCTATTTTCATTTTCGGAGGAGCTCAATAAGGTAGAGAGGGAGGGGCTTATAAACAGGTCCGGTTCCCCTTCGGTTGGCGAGGTGGGACTAAACTCTGGTCGCAACGGGTACCAACCATGTAGTCCCGGTTGAAGGCTCGAACCGGGACTAATGGGAAGCCCATTGGTCCCGGTTCAAGCCACCAACCGGGAACAATGGTTTTGGGGCAGGAGCGAGGCCCATTGGTCCCGGTTCGTCCCACCAACCGGAACCAATAGTTTCAGACGAACCGGGACCAATGGGCCACGTGGCCCGGCCGGCTCCTGGGGCTCACGAACCGGGTCCGATGCCCCCATTGGTCCCGGTTCTGGATTGAACCGGGACTAATGGGCTGGAGCGGCCTGGACCATTGGCCCCTTTTCTACTAGTGTGCGTCGTTGTTGATGATCGAAGGAGCCATCAAGCCTATCAGTGACGGCACAGAGGAACTCTCAATTAAAGCACCAATGTTGGTGTCAAAACCGGCGGATCTCGGGTAGGAGGTCCCGAACTGTGCGTCTAGGCGGATGGTAACAGGAGACAAGGGACACGATGTTTTTACCCAGGTTCGGGCCCTCTCGATGGAGGTAAAACCCTACTCCTGCTTAATTAATATTGATGATATGGGTAGTACAAGAGTGGATCTACCACGAGATCAAGGAGGCTAAACCCTAGAAGCTAGCCTATGGTATGATTGTTGTTCGTCCTATGGACTAAAACCCTCCGGTTTATATAGACACCGGAGAGGGCTAGGGTTACATAGAGTCGGTTACAATGGTAGGAGATCTACGTATCCGAATTGCCAAGCTTGCCTTCCACGCCAAGGAAAGTCCCATCCGGACACGGGACTAAGTCTTCAATCTTGTATCTTCATAGTCTTGGAGTCCGGCCGATGATGATAGTTTGGCTATCCGGACACCCCCTAGTCCAGGACTCCCTCAGAGATTTTCCCCATTGCCGGCGAGGATGTTAAACTTTAGGATTTGATTTGCCTTATGCTGTGGGAAGCCTGTGGCCTTTCCAGGGAAAGTACCTTAGTCTGCCGATTCAGCTTCTCACGTAAAGAAGGGCAGGTGCCCAATTCATTACTTCTTATGAGAGTACACAATCTAAATGTACAAGAGTGAGCAAAAATGTACAAGAAACATACGTTGTTTCAATCTAAGTACAACCATACCAAAATAAAACGAAAACGAACTACTGATATGTCTCCAACGTATCTATTTTTGAAGTATTCGTGCTATATTTACATCATTAATTTATGCTTTTCACACAATATTTGGACTAACATATTTATTCAACGCCAAAGGCTAGTTCCTGTTTTCTACTGTTTTTGATGTATAGGTCAAAATTCATAGAACTGGAGTGGGATAAAATTTTTGTGAACTTTTTTATAAAAAATATGAGATTTTTGGGCAAAGGAATAATCGTAAGGCGGTGCCCGAGGGCTCCACACGGCCTCCCGGCATGTCCTAGGCCCCACTGGCACGAGGGGCCCGCGTGTGGGCTATGAAGGTCGGTTTGGGATCTTCTTTCGCTGTAATAATTTATGATCAAAAATCCCCTTAAAATTTATGCTCGATGAGAGTTAGGATGTCCGCATATTTAAGAAACGGTGCTCGGCCTCATAAATAGTTCCAAAACAGAGAGAAAAAGAGAAGATAGATCTAATCTCAGAGGGGCTCTCGCCCCTCTGGGAGCCATGGAAACCTCTCCCCTTCTAGGGGGAGGCCATGGAGGAATAATAAGAAGGAGGCCTCTGTCCCCCTCTCTCCCCGCGGCGCTAGAGTGGCATGGGGGAACCATCATCGCGGCGATCTTCTTCAACACCTTTGTCGTCTTCAGCAAATCTCCATCACCTTCCTTCCTCTCTATTCAACAGTCCACTCTCCTGCAACCCACTGTAATCTCCTACTTGAACATGGTTCATGATGCTATGAATAATTATTGAATGATTCATGTCATCGCTATTGTGTCTGAGTAGATTATGTTTTGTCCAATGAGTTAATTGGTGATTTGCTATGAGTGGTTTGAGTTGCATGTGGTTATGTTACAATCCTTTGGTGCCCATCATATGAGCACGCATGTGAATCACACCTTAGCGTTAGTAGTTTGTTGATAGGAATATGCATAGGCCGGTCGGAGTGACAGATATTACCGAGGCTGGGTATAGAAATTGATGCATATGAGAATGAAGGATGATCAGTTTATCTTAATGCTATGGTATGTTTTAACTTAATGAACATGTTAGTATTTGCGAATTCTTGATAATTGTTCCAATCATAAGTACATATAATTCCAAGTACGAATAGTATGTTAGCAGAGGCCTCTCCCACATATAAAACTGCAATGATGATAATCTGTTTACCAACTTAGCTAATTGCCTAGGGATAATTCCACACATCCTACCACCACTTTTCCAAACTCGCTATTTGTATTATATTGTACTTTTACTTAGAGAGCACCTAACCTTTATTTATACGTTCTTTAGTTTTTAGCAAAGCTATCATTTTATACCCACATCTTAGATTTATTTCTTGTTTTTAGATAAAGCAACATTCAATGTTGATAGGGTTGTACCAGTGGTAGATAGGTACCAATCCTACATTTAGTTCTTTGTGGGTTCAACACTCCATACTTACCACCTCCATCACTGGAAAGTGCCACGACAATTCCATGCACTCGGGGGTTATCAAGCTCTTTTCTGGCATTGTTGCCGAGGAGCAATAGCGTAGGGTGAATATTCTCGTGTGCGCTTGTCTGGTTTTTATCACTAAGTAGATTTTATTTTCTATTCTTGTTTTTTATCTTTAGTTATGGATTGAAAACATAAAATTTCAAAAAAAGTAGTTGAACTCTTATGCCCAGCTTTTAAACAAAGCGCTGCGTGGGAGACAATCCAAAAGTTTTAGAGAGTATTTATGTTCTTTTGTGTGACTCTAAACTTTTCAAAAATAAAATAAATAAAGAGGGGAACCTAAAACTTTTTCAAAAGGAGAAGTGGCTGAAAATTTATGCATTGAAGAAGTGAGGGTTGACCTTGAACACTTGTTTCATGGAAACAACGTAAATCTTTTCATGGAAGTTTCTCATAAAAATAATTACCCGCTTGCATAAACCAGTGTACCATACAAATAAAGTGCCAAGGCTTGCCATAGGATATTGCAATTGCAAGTTTGCTATGTTCTATGTAGAGACATAAACTTTTACCTCTAGTATTTGGATTAATTGTGTATACTAGAATGTGATCAATTTCCTAATTTTTTATAAGTTTTGTGTTACGTCCTAATTTTCTAGAATTGGAAGACTTACATCAGTATGCGCATTAATTGACTGATAGATGTTATAATTTTGTTATCTATTTATACTTGAGTGTTCAAGGCTTATATTGGGGGGGGGGGTATAACTTGTGGAAATGAAAGTATACAGTAGATAATGTTTGAAAATGATTATGCATCTTGCCTTTACAATACATGATAGGTGATTTATATTTATGTATACTAACCCCTCTGATAAGTTTTGCGAAGTTCTGTGTGGATGGAGTTTTTAAGACCCAAGAAAGACAACAATATGAGAGAAAGTTAGAGAGATACAAGAAAGCTTGCGGATTCCCAAGGCACCCCCGAGAAATTATTTGAAGAGGTGCCAAGCTCCAAGCTTGGGGATGTCCCGGCATCCCCTTCATCTTTTTCAACAACTATAGGTATGTCTCGGTTGGACCTAAGTTTTTATTTGTGCACATAATACGTGTAATTCCTTGGAGCATCATTTTTTTTCCTTTAATTAAACAAAACACCATACTGGTTGGGGATGATTTTCTATGGTCCTTGGTTATTTAATTTATAGAATGCTCTTTGCGCTTCACTTAAATCTTTTGCATTTGACTATTTAAAGAAGACTCCGTTTGCTTCACTTACATTTGAGTTTGGATACCAGTCTCTCTTTACTTATGATATTTATAGAATGCTCTATGAATTTCACTTTTAGTTTTTAGAGTATGGATGGAATTATCATTAAAAGTGGGTTTGAAGAAGTAAACTTTACATATTATTGATCCCACTATTTCGGAGGGTGGCAATTGACCATGTGGATTATACAATTTTTAAAAGTGGGTTGGAAGAGGTCAAAGTGTAGTAATTAGTGTTGATCCCACTATATTGGAGATTTTCTCATGATCATTTACTCTTGTGCTTCACTTATATCTTTGAAATAAAATTTATGAATGAATTGGATGTTATGTGCTTCATTTACTATATGTATATTGATAAGTAAAAATGCATCCTCACCTTATTTATCAATAAAATTAAAACAATGGTAGTGCATACCTTTAATCAAGTAAAGGAGTTGTATTGACAAAGAGCAATAGTTGCATTAAGTTAACCCTACTATGTTGTGGTGGTAAGTATCTCTCCACGAAGGACCGAGGATTGGCTTGACACATGTTTACACGTGTTTGATAAATTTCAGTTCAGCCTTGGTGGTATTCATGTTTGTAAGTTATCATCATATATATCTTTCTTCAATAATGTTACTATTAGAGAATGCATGAGTGTGGTTACTGTACTCGTTAAAGTGGCTACTCTCGGTCTTTGGCTAGCCTTTTTCTATACTTCCTTGGTTCACTTTTGTAAGACCTTTTAGACATTTAGGACAGCATCTAAAACAGTTCAATTTCAGCTGTCCTAAACGACTTACAAAAGTGAACTGAGAGAGTACTAAGCTGAAATAATGTTTATGCATCTAAAATCCTTGAAACAATAATGTAATTCTGTATACCCTAAAAAATTCTGTATATCCTAAACAATAATGTAATGTACTACAACTAATCTCATCCTCAAGCTCACTCTCAGTGGATATCTCATCATCAGCTAGTTCCATCTCAGTGGATAGCAGTATCTGTAATTCTGTATAAAAGAATTGAGCATCTTTTTTTTTTTTGGATGAGATTAGCTGTATAAAATAAAATAAAAATTGAGCATCTGTATATTCGGTAGCAATGATGTGTGCTGGCAAACGTACGTCGCTGAGACAAAAACGAGGCAAGTGATGTTCGTCTCATGTGAAGACTCAGCTGCTGACCAGAGCTCCTCTTTCCCGGACAGGAAACTTCTTTGGTCTCCGCACTCTGCCCAGCCATGACCGCAGTTGCCATTCCTGGCCGCTCACTGTCACCACCAGCACCACCAAAAAGCTCTCCTCCACCAAGCACCACCAGCAGCCAGCAGCTGCTGCCGCCTCAGTCCTCACATGGCACCTGCACACCTCGAGAGCACCCACAAAGCATACTCCTTCCGCAAACCAACGCAGAAGCAGCTTCTTCCCTACACCACCGAGAGTCCCATGGCTGGAGCGCGTCGGTCGGAGCAGTCCCTAGCTGCCGCTAGCTCGACGCGGGCTCCCGGCCGGCCCCAGCGCAGGCGGCCCCAGTTCCCGCTCTACGCCGAGCTCGCCGCGCTGCTCCCCGGCGACCTCTCTCGGGTACGTACGTGCGTGCTCTCGCCTGAGTCCCCCGGCCTCTTCCCTTCCTCGTCGGTTCTTGATCTTGGCCATTGCCAATGGCGACGCGCCCGTCTTCTCCTCTCCGGGAGTTACCCTGATTGATCGACGTGCGGATGCATGCAGGCGAACCAGGTGGAGATCTTGGACGCGGCGGTGGCGCACCTGAAGGTGCTGGCGGACACGGCGGCTGTGCTCGAGGCGTACAGGGCGCTTCAGCGCGACGCCGGGCCTGTGCGCCCAGCAGCCGTCGAGGTGGCGTCACGGGAGGCGGTCTGCATAGCCGTGCGGCTGCCGCCGCCGGTGGCGGCGCGTCCGGGCGCGTTGACGCGCTTGCTCGAAGTGTTCGATCGGCGCGGAGTGGAGGTCCTGGGGGTCACGGTGACGCGCGACGGGCGTGCCGCCACTGCCGACGGCATGGTCACTGCGGCCGCCGCAGCGCCGGAGGTCGTCGAGCTCATCAAGGCGGAGATTGCTGGCATCAAGTGAGCCATGATCGATGCGGCTCGGAGCTAACCTTTTGGCATTTTGAATTGGTTTTCATCGTTTAATCCCTTACGATGGAGTTGAAACTAATCAGGATTAGACATGCGGAGCGGATGAATCGTGAATGGATGATTGCAACAGCAGAAAGTATGGAAAAAAAATGGCAGATTCAATGGTTCATGTTGGACTTTTGTTTTGATATTGCAGCAACCGAATTTCGATGGAGCAGGAGAAAAATGTCAATTGCTAAAGGAGGCAAAAATATAAATGTAATCAACTGTTCTTGTTGCGATTTGACAGTGGAGTAACAGCAATGTTTCACATGTCTTCGATACACCCAGCCAAATACATCAACCATCGAGATCAGTGCGTACCCCTTCGTAATTAAAGGCATGATGAACATTAAGAAATAATTTACCTGTTGCCAATCCCCCAAAAAACACATCGATTAAGTCGTCGTCAAGATATATCTATGCTTGGTCATGGTGCGGACATCGTCTGCCGGCAGCTCGTGACGGTACCCACGGCCACGTTCTCATCGAGGTCAAACCGTAAGGTTCCTATAGAGGCTGTAGTTCACATATGCATTAGATTGTTGCTCATGCATGTGAGAATCCATGGGCGCGTAAATGTCTCTGATCATCTGCCCCACGGCGTCGTCCGGTATTAGACGCCGGTGGTGCGGGAACGACGTTGCCGCCTCGGACATGTCCTTGGACATGTTGGTGATGTTAGAGCATTTAGGGATCCGGCAAATCCGGCCATCTAAATGTTCATGGACGTGTCCAGCCACGACCACAGACAGCGCTCACACTCCTCAAATCCATCCAAATTCTGGTACGTCCATTATAAACAGAAATATCACTCGTAAATGACATTTGTTGGTAGCGAACATACATAATTCAAACATAAAATTTATTTTAAGTAAACAATTCAAACATTAGCTCTTTTGTTTTCATTATGGGTCCACATGTGCTTCACAAGATCGATGAGTAACAGGAGGTGCACCTGATGATCTTGAAGATTCTAATGCATCTACAGAAAATTGATAAACTGGTCAGCATTGTTGGAGTTGTGTCGAATATAGTGTACAAGTTAGGTTACAGTTGGACTCTGAGTAGTATTGTGTTTACATAGGATGTGAAGTCGTGTCCTAGTATGACACCTGTATCCTAGGCCTCTCATATATAGCGGGGGTAGACACACGATGTAACCTATGCCAACATAGTAGCACCGGAACGCAGGGGAAGCCGGCGGCATGTGCCGGTGTCCAGGGCGACCGGGTGCGGTATTGTAGCGGTGTCACGGGGAGGAGCGCCCGTAGTCAGGCCCCGGGGATGTAGCCATATCGGTGAACCTCGTTAACAAATCTCGGTGTCGTGCTCGTGTGATTGCTTGGTCCTCGGATGATCGACGGAGTGCCTCGGATTTATTCTAACAAGTGGTATCATGAGCAAGGTTACGAGGAGGCTGTGGATTGTTGATCTGAAGGAAGGTTTGATGTGTTGATCGGTATCATGAAGTCGCCGTAGAGCAAGTGGTGTGCGCGTTGTGACCGATTGAAAAATATGTCAGACGAAGGCAATCTCGACAAGTTGTGAAGATCGGATTGTGAGTTGTCTGCAGACGCAGGAGGCAACGCTAGACAGCGTGTACGGCTCGATCGCAAGGTGATGCGTTCCAGAGGCGCGCGTGGCAACGACGCTCGACAGGCCAAGCAGCCGAAGCCGTGGCGCGCGCGGGGTGGGCTGGCCCAGCGGGGCTAGCTGGTGCACGTGGTGTGCTGGCGGACGCGTGGAAGGCTGCCTAGGCGCTAAGCGGCAGGACTGCAATGCCGTTCGATCGACTCACCAGATTTGTTATGAAAAAAAGGAGGACACGGATGGAGGCAGCATCAGATCAAATCGAGCAGAAAAATAATTCATTGATACACATCCATCGGGAAGGCTGAGGCGAGGCAAAAGCAATTAGCTTAGCATTGGAAGTTGTGCCTGGGTGCTAATACATGTGAGTACTGGTAGGAATTTGTTGCTCGTGCACCTCGTGTACTTGAGCACGTGTTGGAAGCTCGTGTATTTTTCGCAGGGTCAGCCGTACAAAGAATCATGGCACCAATGGGTATCAGGTTTGAGGTGGAGAAGTTCGTTGGAACCAGAAACTTTGGGTTATGGCAGACAAGGGTGAAAAATTGTTGGCACGATAGGGATGCTTGAAGGCGTTGCGGGAAGTCAATTCAGCTAGGATGGAGTTGTGATGTGATGGATGGAAATTCGCAGAAGACGATTTGAGAGCCTGAAGCGTGTCATGCAGCCGAACAAGTACGGCTGGGTCAGACTGGACAGTCTGATGGATCGACGTTAGTCGGTTGGTACAAAAGACGGTGGTGGGATCGGCGATGACGACATAGGAGCGTGATGCTGATGGTGACCGACTTCTGGGCGTGGAAACATGTGGCGCAGGCGCCGAGGGCTTGTGTGGCTTCGACAAGGCTATGGCGCGGGGTTGATTCAAGATGGGGCACATGAGAGCTTGAAGACGACAAGGCGCGAGGGTGGACTGATCATCTACCATGGAGTCATGTTGAAGGTGGAGCTGGATTGAGGGGCTATGGTGTAAGGATCCAGAGAATCGAAGCCTATTCAGCAGGCGGGAAAAAAAGCGAGTGACATGCAGTTTGGACTGGAGCCCAGTGGTCCGATGGAAGCGTGAAACTCGTCATCGGTCGTTGATGATCGGTGGTACTCTGCAGTGGGGTTGAGTGGTGTGGGTTCGCGACCCTTGAGACTCGACTGGGACAGCGGAGGCTCGACGCAGTAATAGCGGCGAGGCGTGCGGTATGCACGGGGCATGGAGACGGGCCAGGGCTCTGGTGGTCATACATGTGGTGAGACAACTGCGAAGTTGACTCGGGATGACAACAAACAACGGTGAAATTCCTTCAAGTTTCAGACAGGCGGTCAAGAAAGGAGCGGTGACGTTGAGTTTAGGTAACTCTTATGTGTGACACCCAATATGTGAGTTGTTCATTTTTCACGCAGGTCAGTGATCAGTGTGTGATTGCGTTGGACGGATACTCTGGAAGTTGGGAGCACAAACTAGAGTAACAAGGAACTTAATTTTGCTCGAATATTGACTCTGGTCAAGAAAAGAAGGGACTACAAGTTGCATGTGGAGTCATATGGAGTCTTTGGAGTAGCAGCGGTGCTCATGGGATAAGCTCAAGTCCAATGTACATGGAAGTTTGACACACGGACGAATTCAAGGTGGTGGAGAATATTCGCCAAGGTGGAGTTTGTTGGAGTTGTGTCGAATATAGTGTACAAGTTAGGTTACAGTTGGACTCTGAGTAGTATTGTGTTTACATAGGATGTGGAGTCGTGTCCTAGTAGGACACCTGTATCCTAGGCCTCTCATATATAGCGGGGGTAGACACACGATGTAACCTATGCCAACATAGTAGCACCGGAACGCGGGGGAAGCCGGCGGCATGTGCCGGTGTCCAGGGCGACCGGGTGCGGTATTGTAGCGGTGTCACGGGGAGGAGCGCCCGTAGTCGGGCCCCGGGGATGTAGCCATATCGGTGAACCTCGTTAACAAATCTCGGTGTCGTGCTCGTGTGATTGCTTGGTCCTCGGATGATCGACGGAGTGCCTCGGATTTATTCTAACAAGCATCTTATTGTTTGGGGCTGTGGAGTTGATCTCCAGACTTCTCAAAATCATGGGTTTGGGCTGCCCGCTTATCTTCGTCCTCGGCAGTCATATCGCAAAATGACACAACATGTCATCAGTTGCCATAAAGTCTCTGATTCCCACATCATTGCAGCTCCGCGAATAATTTTCCAACGAGCTTGGAGCACTTTGAATGCTCTCTCCACATCCTTCGTAGCTGCTTCTTACATTGCCGCAAAGTGGCTTTGTTTGTTGCCTTGGCGATTAGATATGTTTTTCACAAACGCGGTCCATTGACAATGTAGTTGCATGGCGGCGATTTCCCATTACAAAGTCTCCTGGACATGGGAAATCGCTGAAGCACATTAATGTCGTTGTGAGAACCAGACATTTCAAAGAAAGTATTGAAGAACTCATTTTGAATTAACTCATCAAACTCTGTGGGTCCATACTCCTCGTCCGTCGAACCATCAGAATACATCATTTTGCCTACAAAACAATAACAAAAAATGGTCGGACAATGTGTCAAACACATAGAGGGCAAGGTGCAGTTCAAGAATAGTCGAACGTACCGCGACAATGTCGGGGCTGATGACAATGTCCATGGCGACAAGCCTGGAGGGGAGGAGTGTTGTGGCTATGCTGGCGGCATTGGGGGCTCAGTACGGAGACAGAGCAAGGGTGGCCGCGAAGCTAAGGAAGAGCCGGCGCGAATGAGAGAGAAGAAAGGAGAGGAATAAGGTCGAATCGGCGAGGTCAGAGGGAAAGGATTTGGTGCAATTTGATGTGGGATCGACCTGTCTGTCTGACGTGACAGACGCGTCCGAGCCTCCCTATATATGCCTCTGAGCTGGATATGAGGGGTGTCGATCAACCAGGATGTATAAAACCGGTATAAGAAGCCCATTTGGAATGAATTTTTTTGATCGGGCCATCCCCCAGACATATAGAAAAGGCTTAAGAAGCCCAGCTATAGATGCTCTTATGCCTCCCTGTAATGGCCTAGGATAGAGGCCGACGTCCGGCCTCACAACCAGGTGGTGAAGATGTGCTCCCATACGCCTTCCGTGCGATTATCCATGGGAGCGATACAGTTCTCCGACTGTCCTAGTACGCCGGAGTCACCCACATGGTGGTCAGGATTCCCTCCCGCTGGTGGTTAAGGCTGAGGTGCATAGAGAGGAGGTAGGTTAGAGCATCTATAGCTGGACTTGGCAAATTCGCCCCCCTATACGTTCAAGTACGCGCCAGGGCACGCCCGCGGATGCATTCGGATGGGTCCTCATATTTTGCTCCCGGCATCCACATATCTCGAATACGGACTCTCAAATCCATGCACGTCGATCATACAAGCCATTGTCGCACGTAAATAACAAATGTTGGTACCGAACATAAATAGTGTTTACATAGAATTTAATTGAAGTGCACAAATCAAGCATCAGCTCTTTGGTTTACATTGTGGGTCCACATATGCTCCACAAGACCATTGAGTAGTTGTGCGTGCGCCCAATGATCTTGAAGATTCTGATGCATCTACAGAAAGTTCATAAGCCGAATTGCTGATAACCCACAAGTATAGGGGATCATTTGTACCTTTTTTGATAAATAAGAGTGTCGAACCGAACGAGGAGCTAAAGGGAGAACAAATATTCCCTCAAGTTCTATCGACCACCAATACAACTCTACGCACACTTAACGTGCTTTACCTAGAACAAGCATGCAACTATTTTGTAGGTGTGATGGCAGAACTACTTTGCAAGAATAAAACTACGAGTAATTTGCGAGATAATAAAAGCTAGTTGTTTAGTAAAAAGGTTTTTGTCACACAAGAAATTCATTTGTCCCTAGGCAATCGATAACTAGATCAGTGATCATTATTGCAATTTTATACGAGGGAGAGGCATGAGCTAACATACTTTCCGTACTTGGATCATATCCACTTATGATTGGAACTCTGGCAAGCATCCGCAACTACCAAAGATCATTAAGGTAAAAGCCAACCATAGCATTAAGTATCAAGTCCTCTTTACTCCCATACGCAACAACCCCCTTACTCGGGTATAAGTTTTTGTCACTCTCGCCACCCACTATAAGAGAATCATGAACGTATTGCAACACCCAATAGCAGGGATCCCTCACGTTTGCGTGACACGAAGGGCACCATAGGAGAACACCAAAATAAAATATGCAACTCAAACCAATCATGATCATCAATTAACCCATAGGACAAAACAGATCTACTCAAACATCATAGGATAACCACATATCATTGGATAATAATATATAGTGTTGAGCACAATGTTTAAGTAGAGAATTGCAGCGGGATTAGAGAGGTTACACCGCTGCATAGAGGGGGAGAAAGTTGGTTTGAATGGTAGCAAGGTTGTTGGTGTAGATCACCGTCACGATCCTAGCCCCGGTGGCACTCAGGCGCCACCGGGAGAGAGGGGTGAGAGCCCCTGTCCTTCTTCTTCTTCCTTGGCCTCCTTGTCGGTGTCAAAACCGGCGGATCTCGGGTAGGGGGTCCCGAACTGTGCGTCTAGGCGGATGGTAACAAGAGACGAGGGACACAATGTTTTACCTGTGTTCGGCCCTCTCGATGGAGGTAAAACCCACGCCCCGCTTGATTAATATTGATGATATGGGTAGTACAAGAGTGGATCTACCACGAGATCAAGGAGGCTAAACCCTAGAAGCTAGCCTATGGTATGATTGTTGAGATGTAATGTTCGCCCCACGGACTAAGGCCCTCCGCTTTATATAGACACCGGAGAGGCTAGGGTTACACAGAGTCGGTTACAATGGTAGGAGATCTACATATCCGTAGATTGCCAAGCTTGCCTTCCACGCCAAGGAAAGTACCTTCCGGACACGAGCCGAGTCTTCAATCTTCTATCTTCGTAGTCCGGGAGTCCGCGGATATTGATAGTCCGCTGTCCGGACACCCCTAGTCCAGACTCCTCAAGAGCCCCGAAACCAGGCTTCAATGACGATAAGTCCAGCGTGCTTGTAGTCTTCGGCGTTGCAAGGCGGGTTCTCCCTTTAAATCCCATGTACCTGCCGAATAGTGTCCGGCTTCACCTTGAATATTGTGCTCCTCGGCTTCTACGCCAAATTATGGCCCTCTTCCACGCGTCGCACGAATGCGAAAAGCCAGGGTGTTTTTTACATTTCACCCCCTAATTGTGCGGGTCGTCCACCTATAAAAGGGGCAGGGATCCAGATCCAGATCGCACCGTCTTCCTCCCGCGTATACTCCATCGAAGCGCCTCTGACCTCGATATCCATTCCACCATGGATTGTCAACGCGGCTCTTCCTCACGCGCTCCTAGCCCATCGCCAGGGGATTGGAGGAGGTGCTCTATTTCGCACAATGAGCTAGTGAAGCTCCAAACGGAGGGATTTCTTCCTCCGGCCTTCATGGTCCCAGTCCGAGCCGGACTGGTTACTTATCGAGGTGGGAGGCAGGCGGAGGACACCCCAAGTCCCAACAAGGGGGAGCGAGTGTGTTTCGTCCCCTATCTGATAAGGGGGCTCGGATTTCCAATACATCCGTTCCTCCGCGGGCTCCTGGAGTTCTACGGACTCCAGCTCCACCACCTCACGCCCGCCTCTGTGCTGCATATCGCGGGCTACGTAGCTCTTTGTGAGCTATTCCTGGGCATCGAGCCCCATTTCGCATTGTGGAAGAGGATGTTACGCCTCGCACTCGCTCTCACCAGGGTCCATATATCAAGTGGGCGGCGCCAAAATATGGCGCATCGCCGGGACCGGATACCTATCCGGCACCCCCAAGAGGGCGTCCGAAGACTGGCCCTCGGAGTAGTTTTATATAGTAGACACTCCGTTGCCCGACCCAATCCGGATTGGCCTCCCGGAGTTTGATGCTGCTCCCTTGAAGAAACGCCTCAGCTGGCGCCCGCGGAGCCCCTGTTTGGAGGAAGACAAGAGCGTCCATTACTTGATGGGCCGGATAAGATTAATGTCTCACTCCGCTTGACCATGATTGAGTCATGGCGACGTGCATCAAGCGGGGTGCAGCCGCTGCAATCTGAGTCCACCCATGTGGGATTTCAATGGGAGGACGACGCTACCGGCTGCGCCAAGAAGGGCCGAGTTCGACCGAGGATCCGTGAAGATTCTGTCCGGTCTGCATAAGGGGAGAAGGAGGACTTCTTCGTCCAACCCTTTGGATGGGTTTTCCATGGTCAATCCTAAAGGATGGGTAAGCGAACACCTCGAAGGGTTCTACCCGTGCTCTCGAAGTATAAGCTTCTTACATTATGTCTTCGGCGCAGGATCTACGCCGGACTGTGGAGGACATGGTGAGTCCCACTCCACAACCCGAGGATCCGGAAGGATCCCTAGGTCCGGCCTCCGAAGAGGATCCGGACATCGTGGTGGAGCTTATCGACGGGGTGTATCACCAGCTTAGCATCGATAATGCTTTGGTCGCCATTACGGCGGACTACCCCGGGCTAAGTTCGCATCCTGTGACCACGACCAAGCCCGACACCGCTATCCTATCCTTGCTCGT
This sequence comes from Aegilops speltoides, assembly GCA_021437245.1. Classification (NCBI taxonomy): domain Eukaryota; kingdom Viridiplantae; phylum Streptophyta; class Magnoliopsida; order Poales; family Poaceae; genus Aegilops; species Aegilops speltoides. The sequence goes on from CM038145.1 coordinate 101,925,149, forward strand.
TTCGACCTTCGCGAACGATGGTATTTTGCAGAAGCGCCATTACGGCGAGGGAGCCGAGCTCGCGGCGGCCGACCTCTGAGGTCGTCCGAACTAGCAGGAGAAAAAGGAGCGCCGTCTTGGGCGAAACGCCGCCGCAGAGGTATAGCTCGTGTTTGATCTTTTGAGCAACGCCCGAGGAAACTTCTAAGTGCTCATGATCTTTATAGGAGAAAAAGCGCCGTCGGATCATGAGCGCAGGAATTGCCGACCCAACCAACACCAGCCGTGCTCCAGCGCGGATGGAGGGGAGGCAAGCGCAAGACGCGAACCGGATCCTGCTCCAACGGAGGATACCGACAGATTGTCCGCCACCAAGTCGGAGGTGGAGAGCGCTATGAATCATAGACGCCGCCGGACAGTTTTTCAGGAAGCGTGCTTTTCCCCTGAGGCATTGGATGCCTTTAACGCAGGGGACGCGCATCTCCGTGCTGCTCAAAATGGTTTTACCAGAGCCACGGAGCAGTATGTTAAAGACATACGGGTAAGGAAATTTTAATGGTTGTATACACCAGTAGCCCCCGAGACTTAAATTAGTTATGCTAACTGATTTAAGGATCATTTGAAATTTCAGGCCCTTAACGAGAAGAATGCCCGGCTATCTCGGGAGCTGCGAGATTGCAAGGCCCAACTTGAGGCCGCACTTGCTGCCGCAGGAGGAGATGGAAAGACCCCTCCTGGTAACACATTTGTATAAATTAATATAAGCGCCAGCGGCATGCGCGAAGTCTAATAATGACATCGCAGTGCCGCCAACAAGATCCGGACAGTAAGACTTCTGCGCCAAACTAAAGGTCGGCGAGAATGTGCTGAACAGAGTTCAGCAGAAAGGAACAAGCTCCAAGATGCCAACGCCAAGCTCGGAGAAGAGCTGAAAGGCACACGTGCCAAGCTGTCCGGCTCCGTCAAGGAGAATCAACGGCTTCGTCATGCATCTATAGTAGTGCTTGAGCGAACTCTAAGGAAGAAGAGTTCGGCGAGGAAGCAATTTGACATAATATGTCTTGTAGGTATACTCACGGGTCATCCTACGGAGGAGATGCCCGTATCAATGGGTGATCAACTTCTCGAACTGTTGCAGCTACTCGAACGAGTTCGACAGGCAATGAGTGGTGCCGTACAGGCTTTATGGCCATCCCTCGCCCTGCCCGAGGGCCTCGGGGAGCTTGCAGAGAAGCTGCAGGGAGTACGGCAGCGCTTCCGTTTGTGGAAGATTTCGGCTTGCCGTCAAGGTGCCAGGGAGGCTTGGGCCATGGTGAAGACGCGGTACAAGAAGGCGGATCCCAACCATATGGCCGAAGTTGGACCGGTGGGGCCCGACGGGAAGGAGATCCCTGTGAGTTTAGTGTACAACCAGGTAGAACTGGCTGCTAAGTTTTCCCAACGGATCAGTAAACTAGACAGCCTGTTAGACGGGATTGAGGAGGAATACAATCAATAAACTTGACAATGTATGTTATCCTTTAAAATGACATGTGAAATGCCTTCTAGCCGGATTGTAGATCGTTTGTCTTTGCCGACCTTTTCGCTTCGACCTCGGGACCCTAGAGTCCGGAGTGTGTCCGAATACCTTTTTGGTTAAGAAATAACCGTGGTATGCATGGAGACCAGGCGTAGGGGTCATTAGTGCTTTATCAGACAAGTGCCCAACTAGTTATGTTATATTACATGGTTAGTAAGAAACATCTTCCAGGGAGAATAGTTCCGTTAAGGGTTCCTTTCGCTGGGAGGCATGCCCTAAAGTGCATGTCCGGACTGCCAAGAGGGCGATAAAACATCCGGGGCAGATGGGAAAAAATAGGTAAAAGTCATCTTTAAATCACCGATCAATATTCCCTTAAGAACGCTAGCTTTCAGCTTCACCCACCGAGGTACACATCCGGTGACCCGCAAGAATAATCGCAGAGGTGCTCCTTTACCGCCTAGCCGAACAATCGGGAACGAGGGGTAAGCACAGAGCCAGCAACCCAGCTTGGCCAAAACTTAAGTCATATCGATGCATATAATGGCGAGTAAAAGGTACATGTGGAAGCTTGACACATGTGTTGGGTATAAAACCAGATAGTTGAGCTTCGTAAAAGAAGCCCCGGGAATAACGAAAAGCGGATGGCACATCGTGCGTATGCAAAGAATGCGAAAATAGGCCCCGAGGGGCTTGTTAAGTTGAAAGGATAAAAAGAGAAATGAAGACAGCGAAATATAAAAGGTTGGATGGGGAAGGGACGAACTCTTAGTCCGGCGCTAGGCATAGAATCGCCGGAGTCGGGCTGCGCTCCATGGGTTCGCTCGAGTCGGTTGTCCGACGATTTAAATGAGACGATACGCTCCGCCGGTCAAGACTTGATCAATAATGAAGGGCCTTCCCATTTGGGCTTGAGCTTGTCCTTTTTCTTGTCCGGCAGCGAGAACTAGTTCGCCAACGTTGTAAGTCTTGGCCCGTACTTCTACTTTGGTATCTTCGGCCTGTTGTCGATAGAATGTGGAACGAGCCTTCGCGACGCCACGTTCTTCCTCCAATGTGTCCAAGCTGTCCTGCCGATCCAACTCGGCTTCTCTTTCCTCATACATGCGCACTCGAGGTGAGTCATGAATAATGTCGCAGGGCAAGACTGCCTCTGCGCCGTATACCATAAAAAATGGTGTGAATCCGGTAGTACGGTTAGGCGTTGTCCACAGCCCCCAGAGTACGGAGTCGAGCTCCTCGACCCATTGGGTGTCTGATTTAGTGAGTGACCTCACTAGTCTGGGTTTAATGCCGCTCATTATTAGACCATTTGCTCTTTCCACTTGACCGTTGGTTTGAGGGTGATAGACTGACGCATAGTCAAGCTTAATGCCCATATTTTTGCACCATGACTTGACCTCATCGGCCGTGAAGTTCGTGCCGTTGTCGGTGATGATGCTGTGGGGGACTCCGTAACGGTGTACCACCTCTGATATAAAGTCTATCACTGGTCCGGACTCTGCCGTTTTGACCGGTTTGGCCTCTATCCATTTGGTGAACTTATCGACCATGACCAATAGGTACTTTTTCTTGTGGGTTCCCCTTTAAGGGTCCAACCATGTCAAGCCCCTGCACCACGAACAGCCGTAATGGGTATGGTTTTGAGGGCGGTGGGTGGCATATGGCTCTGATTAGCAAAGAGCTGACAACCAACGCATCGCTGGACCAAGTCCTGTGCATCTGCCCGAGCCGTCGGCCAATAAAATCCTGTACGGAAAGCCTTTCCTACCAGGGCCCGGGCTGTTGCGTGGTGTCCGCCTAGTCCGGCGTGGATTTTAGCCAGGAGGTTACGCCTTTCTTCTTCGGAGATACACCTTTGAAGGACTCCGGTAGTACTTTTCTTATAAAGTTCTCCCTCGTGGACCTTGTAGGCCTTCGATCGCCGGACTATGCAGCGGGCCTCATTTTGGTCTTCAGGAAGTTCCTGCCTAAGTAAGTAGGCTAGGAAAGGTTCATCCCACGCGCGATTCATCGCCATTATAACGTGGGCGGAGGATGTTATGTCATCTGCTGAATCACCGGTTGGTGCGGTTTTCTCCGGTTTGTCGCTACCGGCTCCTCTTCCCATAGTACGGATGGCTTGAAGAGCCGCTCGTGAAGATATTTGGAGGACAGATCACGCCGCACCGATGCGTGCGTGATGTCGGCCGCTTGATTATTATCTCGGCTATGTGATGGAATTCGAGTCCTTCAACCGAGCTGACATTTTCGGACAACATTGCGATATGCTGCCATTTTCGGATCCTTGGCGCCAAAGTCTCCATTTATTTGGGATATTGCAAGGTTTGAATCGCGCACCTCTAGGCGTTGAATGCCCATGGAGACCGCCATCCGGAGACCATGTAATAGGGCCTCGATTCGGCTGCATTGTTGGAGTCCGTGTACATTATTTGAAGTACATCTTGGACTATATCCCGGTGGGGACGTCGAGACGACGCCAGCCCGATCCGTCCAACATTTTGGAACCGTCGAAGTGCATAGTCCAATTGGAGTATCGTCGTACTCTTTAGGAGTTTGGCTTGATCCATTCGGCGACGAAGTCAGCCAAAACTTGTGACTTTATGGCTCGTCGAGGTTTGTAGGTTATGTCGAATGGCAAGAGCTCAATGGCCCATTTTGCAATCCTGCCCGTTGCGTCGCGGTTATTTATAATGTCATTGAGTGGTACTTCAGAGGCCACTGTTATCGAACACTCTTGAAAGTAGTGCCGGAGCTTCCGAGACGCCATGAACACCGCATATGCTATCTTCTGATAGTGCGGGTAACGGGATTTGCAGGGGGTTAGCACAGTGGATACGTAATACACTGGTTTTTGAAGAGGGAATTTATGCCCTTCTGTCGCTCGTTCGACGACGAGGACAGCGCTTACAACTTGATGTGTTGCTGCGATATATAACAACATTGGTTCGCCCAGAGTGGGCGCAGCCAGGACCGGATTTGTTGCCAATATGGCCTTTATCTCTTCGAGTCCGGCAGTGGCGGCATCCGTCCACTCGAAGTGTTCGGTGCGCCTTAGGAGGTGATAAAGGGGCAGCGCCTTCTCTCCTAAACGGGAGATAAAACGGCTTAAAGCTGCCACGCATCCTATTAATTTTTGTATTTGCTTGAGGTCCTTTGGAATATCCAACTGTGACAGAGCTCGGATTTTGGCCGGATTTGCTTCAATTCCTCTACCGGATACGATGAAGCCCAGCAGCTTTCCGGCTGGTACACCGAAAACACATTTTTCCGGATTCAGCTTGATGCCATATGCTCTCAGGTTGTCGAATGTGAGCCTCAAATCGTCTACTAAAGTTTCGACGTGTTTTGTTTTGACGACTACATCGTCTACGTATGCCTCGACTGTTTTGCCGATCTGGGTGGACAGACATGTTTGAATCATGCGCTGATATGTTGCACCGGTGTTTTTAAGTCCGAAGGGCATCGTGTTGAAGCGAATGGTCCGTATGGAGTAATGAATGCCGTTGCGGCTTGATTCGCTTCCGCCATCTTGATTTGATGATAGCCGAGTATGCATCCGGGAAGCACAACGAATCGTGTCTCGCCGTGGCATCGATAATTTGATCGATCACGGGAGGGGAAAGGATCCTTTGGGCAAGCCTTATTGAGGTCTTTGAAGTCGACCTACGAGGCGCCAGGATTTATCCTTCTTTGGTACCATCACCAAATTTGCTAGCCAGTCCGGATGTTTGATATCTCTAATGAATCTGGCTTCTAATAACTTGGCTAGCTCTTCTTCCATTGCCTGTATTTTGGGCTCGGAAAATCGTCGAAGAGCCTGTTTGACTGGCTTAAATCCTTTTAGGATATTTAGGCTGTGTTCTGCCAACCTGCGAGGGATTCCGGGCATGTCCGAGGGATGCCAGGCGAAGATGTCCCAATTTTCCCGAAGGAATTCGCGTAGTGCAGCGTCAACTTCGGGGTTCAACTGTGCCCCGATGGAAGCCGTCTTTGTTGGGTCCGTTGGGTGGACCTGAAATTTAATTATCTCGTCTGCTGGTTTGAAGGAGGTGGACTTGGATCTTTTATCAAGTATCACAACGTCCCTGTTTACCGTAGAGTGCAGCGCGGTGAGTTCCTCTGCCGCTAAGGCTTCGGATAGTGCCTCGAGGGCTAGTGCGGCTGTCATGTTTTCGGCGCGGAGTGCTATATCCGGATCACTAACGAGAGTGATTATTCCGCTGGGCCCAGGCATTTTGAGCTTCATGTACCCGTAATGAGGTATTACTTGAAAAATTGTGAATGCCTCTCGTCCTAATATGGCGTGATAGCCGCTGCTGAACGGGGCCACCTGGAACGTGACTTCTTCGGATCTATAATTGTCCGGAGAGAACACCACATCGAGTGTGATTTTTCCGGTGCAGCGCGCTTCCCGGCTAGGGATTATTCCTCTGAAGGTTGTGCTGCTTCGCTCAATACGGCTCCACTCGATTTCCATTTTCCGCAGAGTTTCCTCGTAAATGAGGTTTAGTCCGCTGCCGCCATCCATGAGGACTTTTGTCAGTCGAAAGCCGTCCACTATGGGACTAAGTACCAGTGCGGCCGGGGCTCTGGTAGTTCGAGATGTGGGCTCATCGCTGGCGCTGAAGGTAATAGCTGTGTCACTCCATGGATTTGTTGTTGCTACTTGGTAGACTTCGGCGAGTTCGCGGATTGTTCGTTTTCGCATATTATTTGATGCGAAAGTCTCGAAGACTGTTGATACTGTGCTTGTATTGTTGGAGTGGTTTCCCGGAGCTAGAAGCTCTTCGCCACTTTTGGCCACCTGCCGTAATATCCAACATGCTCGAAGGCTATGTGTTGGGACAGCTCCCTCTCTACTATGAAGTTTACAGGGTCCATTGAGCCATCCCTCCACTACGGTTCCATTTCCCTTGCTGGGTTTTTGTTTTTTCGTTTTTGCATCTGGGGCCTGATTGTAAGGCGCCCTTTTACCGCGGACTGGGTTTGGGGCCGGACTATCCCAAAATTGACTTTCAGTTTTCCGGAAACTCTCCATCACACAGTACTTTCGTACTATGGACGCCAGATCGGTGAAGCGCGTAATCTTGCGACGATCAATGGCGTTCAGTATTCCCTTGTCCGTGCAGTTATTGCAGAAGATTGAGATTGCGTTTTCCTCTCGGCGAGTCCTTTATCCTGTCCATAACCAGGAGGAATCGCCCAATAATGATGTCTTGTTTCGCAGCTCTTGCGAATTAGAGATAGGTCGCATATGTCCGGGCGGGTGGGTGGAATAAATTCGGATCCTGCCCATCTTTGGGCTCAAAGGCGAGGGCTTCCGATTCGGAAGCTTGATTTCTTTGGAGGCAGCCCAATGAGTCCGGAGCGACGATGATTTTAGGTTCAATGCTCGATCAAAGTCCGTCCCTCCGCGGAATCCGGCATGGAGGGTTCGGGAATCCGGACACGGATTGTTTTCAACACCGCAAAGAATTGCCGAAGTTGTTCCTCTACCACTTGACGTGGTGGGTAGACTCGAAGAGTTAATCTCTCTCGATCGGTTTGAAGCCCGATCGATTGTAGTCCGTAGCGACTCCTGGGGCGGCGATGCGATCCAAGAGCTCGTTAACGCACGAGAGCTCAATTGGATCTAACTGCTCGGCAGCTTTAGGGCTGACGCGAAGATTGCTTCCGACGACTTGAGAAGTCATTGCGAAGCGGCGGCGGACAGCGGTCATAAGAAAGCCACCAAGCGGATTGTCGACCGGGCGGCCAAGGCCCCTCCGGTGAAAACACCGTCTTTGAAGACGGGTAAAGGCATCCGCTCTATCGGCGACGACACATAGGAACTCTCAATGAAAGCACCAATGTCGGTGTCAAAACCGGCGGATCTTGGGTAGGGGGTCCCGAACTGTGCGTCTAGGCGGATGGTAACAAGAGACGAGGACACAATGTTTTACCTGTGTTCGGGCCCTCTCGATGGAGGTAAAACCCTACGTCCTGCTTGATTAATATTGATGATATGGGTAGTACAAGAGTGGATCTACCACGAGATCAAGGAGGCTAAACCCTAGAAGCTAGCCTATGGTATGATTGTTGAGATGTAACGTTCGTCCTACGGACTAAGGCCCTCCGGTTTATATAGACATCGGAGAGGCTAGGGTTACACAGAGTCGGTTACAATGGTAGGAGATCTACATATCCGTATTGCCAAGCTTGCCTTCCACACCAAGGAAAGTACCTTCCGGACACGAGCCGGAGTCTTCAATCTTCTATCTTCGTAGTCTGGGAGTCCGGCGGATATTGATAGTCCGGCTGTCCGGACACCCCCTAGTCCAGGACTCCCTCACTCCTCCTAATGGGAGGAGGGTTTCTCCTCTGGTCCATGGCCTCCATGGCGGCGGAGGGGCAAGAGCCCCTCCGAGATTGGAGTTGTCTCTCTATTTCTTTTCTATTTCGCGTTCATGTTTTCTGGCATTTCACCATTTCTTAAATATCCATAGATTCATAACTTCGATTGCGCTGAAATTTTAACATGATTTTTTCCGGATATTAGCTTCCTTGCACCCTAAGAAGAACCCCAACTGACTTACGGGGTGCCCACTAGGAACCACCGCACGCCAGGGGGGTGCTGGCACACCCTGGTGGTTAGTGGAGGTCGTGGGCCTCCGTTTATGTTGATGCCACCTCCCAAAATCACATATATTCCCAAATAATTCTCCATAAATTTTTATAGCATTTGGACTTCGTTTGATATGGATATTCTGCGAAACAAGAAACATGCAACAAATAGAAATTGGCACTAGGCACTGGATCAATATGTTAGTCCCAAAAATCATATAAAATGTTGCCAAAAGTATATAAAAGTTGTATAATATTGGCATGGAACAATAAAAAATTATAGATATGACGGAGACGTCATCTCCAAGCTTAATTCCTACTCGTCCCCGAGTAGGTAAATGATAAAGAAGACATTTTTTTATGTGGAATGCTACCTAGCATAATCTTGATCATATATCTAATCATGGCATGAATATTAATACACGAGTGATTCAAAGCAATAGTCTATAATTTGACATAAAAACATCAATACTCAGGCATCCCAACAAACAATCATGTCTTTCCAAATATCAATGCTAAAGAACGCTATCCTACAAAATCATATAGTCTTGTCATGCTCCATCTTCTTAACACAAAGTATTTATCATGCACAACCCCGATGACAAGCCGCGCAATTGGTTCATACCTTTTAACGCGCTTCAGCTTTTTTAACTCCCACACAATACCTGAGCGCAAGCCATGGATATAGCACTATGGATGGAATAGAGTATGATGATAGGGGTAAACAAAGAGAAGACAAAAAACTATGGAAGACTCACATTTACGCGGCTAATCAACGGGCTATGGAGATGCCCATGAATTGATATCAATGCGAGTAGTAGGTATTGCCATGCAACGGATGCACTAGGAGCTATAAGTGTATGAAAGCTCAAACTGAAAACTAAGTGGGTGTGCATCTAACTCCACAATGAAAAATTCCCACTAGTATATGAAAGTGAAAAAAGAGGAGACTCTCTATATGTAAAACATGGTGTTACTTTGAAGCACATGTGTGGAATTAGCATGCCCCTTCTCGCTTTTTCTTTTCTTTTTTTCTTTTTTTCTTTTTTTCTTTTTTTGGGGATCTTTTTGGCCTCACTTTTTTTTTCTTTTTTCTTTGTGTCTGCAGTCTCATCTCGACTTGCGAGGGAATCATAGTCTCCATCATCCTTTCCTCACTGGGACATGCTCTAATAATGAATAATGATGATCATCCCACTTCTATTTACTTACAACTCGATACCCAGAACAAAGTATGACTCTATATGAATGCCTCTGGCAGTGTACCAGGATGTGAAAAGTCTAACTCTCTTCCTATGCATCGGCATCTCATAAAAGAACAAGTCATGCACATCAAGTAAAGACCAATACATAGCATAAACAGTTTCTTGCAATTTTATCGTGTTGGAAACATAGAGAGGCAGAGATGTAGTTCCTCTCTCATAATAATTGCAAGTAGGAGCAGCAAGCACATGCATAATATATTCATCAAAATCATCATGTGCACTAGTAAAATGCAACCCATCAATATAATCCTTAATAAGAGCAAACTTCTCTGATATAGTGTAGTTGGGAAAATTCAAATAGGACTATCATGTGTGGGTGCACACTACTGCAGGATGCTGCTAAAGCAACGCTACGATCAGAGACCCTTCGATGAAACTGTGTGCGATGCAATAATCACAAATGATGGTGTAAAAAATGTCAAAAAGGTGCAAAACGTTTGCGATGACAGATGCATCAAACACGGTTCAAAGTTTAGTTGCGTGTGCAATTCAGGGCATATGGTTCAGTTAAGTTGACTGTTTGCGAAGAGAAGGAACAGAAGAAATGGGCTGCCAGATGAATGTGTATGTGATATGCAGCATATGCTTCACTCGGATGAACTATTTGTGATTAGGCAACACAAAAGAAATGGTCAGCCAGATCAAGGTGTGTGCAATACACGACATGCGGTTCACTCGGATGAACTGTTTGCGTTGAGACAAGAGAACAGAAATGGTTCAATATAACAAGATGTGTGTGATACATGGCAAACAGGTCTGTAATCATAAATGTGTGTGAAGACCGATAATAACACAGATGATTGCTTCTAATAAGACGTATGTGATATGCTTTGTCTACAGAACATCTATTGGCCATTGGGGGACGTGCGGTCATCCGGATACGCCATAAGAATGCGAGGAGGCATCCTTGATACATCTCCAACGTATCAACTTTTCCAAACTCTTTTGCCCTCGTTTTGGACTCTAATTTGCATGATTTGAACGGAACTAACCCGGACTGACGCTGTATTCAGCAGAATTGCCATGGTGTTATTTTTGTGCAGAAATAAAAGTTCCCGGGATGACCTAAAACTTCACGGGAGACACTTTTCGGAACTAATAAAAAATATTGGTGAAAGAATCAGCTGAAGGGGGGCCTGCACCCTGTCCACGAGGGTGGGGGCGTGCCACCTGCCTCGTGAGCCCCCTGGACCTCCACCAACCTCAACTCCAACTCCATATATTCACGTTCGGGGAGAAAAAAAATCAGAGAGAAGGATTCATCGCGTTTTACAATACAGAGACGCCGCCAAGCCCTGTTCTTCCTCGGGAGGGCTGATCTGGAGTCCGTTTGGAGCTCCGGAGAGGGGAATCCATCGCCATCGTCATCATCAACCATCCACCATCACCAATTTCATGACGCTCACCACCGTGCATGAGTAATCCCATCGCAGGCTTGCTGGACGGTGATGGGTTGGATGAGATTTACCATGTAATCGAGTTAGTTTCGTTAGGGTTTGATCCCTAGTATCCATTATGTTCTAAGATTGATGTTGCTATGACTTTGCCATGCTTAATGCTTGTCACTAGGGCCCGAGTGCCATGATTTCAGATCTGAACCTATTATGTTTTCATGAATATATGAGTGTTCTTGATCCTATCTTGCAAGTTATAGTCACCTACTACGTGTTATGATCCGGCAACCCCAAAGTGACAATAATCGGGACCACTCCCGGTGATGACCGTAGTTTGAGGAGTTCATGTATTCACAAAGTGTTAATGCCTTGGTCCGGTTCCCTATTAAAAGAAGGCCATAATATCCCTTAGTTTCCATTAGGACTCAACTGCCATGGGAGGGTAGGACAAAAGATGTCATGCAAGTTCTTTTCCATAATCACATATGACTATATTCAGAATACATGCCTAAATTATAGTGATGAATTGGAGCTAGTTTTGTGTCACCCTATGTTATAACTGTTACATGATGATTGCCATCCGACATAATTATCCACCACTGATCCATTTCCTACGAGCTCGTTTCATAATGATCTTTGCTAAGTTACTTTCCATTGCCACTGTTACGGTTGCTACAAAGCTTCTATTGTTACCTTTGCCACTATTACCGTTACTTCCATATAATTTTCTACTAAATACTTTCTGCAGATATTAAGTCTTTCAGGTGTTGTTGAATTGACAACTCAGCTGCTAATAGTTGAGAATATTCTTTGGCTCCCCTTGTGTCGAATCAATAAATGTGGGTTGAATTCTACCCTCAAAAATTGTTGCGATCCCCTATACTTGTGGGTTATCAATCATACATCAGCAAGGACTAGCTATTCCACTAGTATCTCATGTAAGAGAACTCTCAAGTTAAGTGTGCTCAAGATGGAGCAGCCATCAAATGGGTGACAGGATGGGAAGTTGTGTTGATGTTAAATAACTGATAGGATTGTTCATATCTGTTAAATTAAATGACTGATATGACCCATCCCATGAGTTAATTTAACCTTGAGGTCCTTGTTTTTTATTTTATTTATTTTTAACACATGTTAAAGAAGGTTTACCGCATTACCTTTTGACAATGTGTGATACGTGGCATACAGTTGATCCATCCGACCTGTTTGTGATGGAATAAGCCGTGTGTGTTGTGGGCAAACGCTTGCTAGTGTACAACCGTTTGCGATTGATGAATTCATCACCGACGGGTTCCCTAGTGTGGTCCGTGTTCATCTCATCATCATCTACTTCTTGTGCTAGCTCGATGACCTTATATGCTAAGTTTCCATTAATTGATGGCATTTTATGAACACGCTACCATTTCCCGCCATTTAGTCACCTATTTGTTTCCCGCCACCCAGCGATATTGCACATAAACCAAGGCGGCGTGCGACGCACGGAGGCAACAAGCACAGCCTATAGCATATCCACCTTTTCCAAGCATACCAACCCACCAAAGGGCCGCCTCTGCCATCAACCTCGTCGACAAGGAAAACCAGAAGGCGCCACGCCCCGTCGAGGTCGCGGTGCTCCCCGGCAATGTGATGGACGACGCTGTGATGCGTGTCATCGCTAGGGTTGAGCAGACCCTTGACGCATGGTGCTTTAGCGCCGCAGATCAAGATAGGCATGTCAGCACCGAGAGGCTGCAGCTCGCTGCACAACATGATCGATGGTGCACCGCAGAGCAAGCTAGGCGCGTCACCGATAGGCTGCGGCTCGCCGCACGGTGAGACCATTGGAGCGCCACAGAGCGAGAGGCGCGGCACGCCACAGAGCAAGAGCGGATCCATCGGCGCTTGCCTGCTATCGACAGGGCATCGCATCTGGGTACACGTCCCGTCAGTACCCCCCATTCCTCGCCAGGAGTGGGCACAAGCCCTCTGTGCCGTACATGCACCAGAGGCCGGCCGCGTCGTACTTGCACCGAACGCCCGCGCGCCATTCGCATGGGTCACGCCGTTTGCCTTGTCCGCGGCCTGCTCGATGCCAACGTGCTGGTCAGTAGGCTCGACTGCCTCCTTGGCCCAGGTGTCCACCTGGACGTAGTAGAGGAACATGGTCGTCGCATCCTCGAGGTGGTGATCTCCGATGAAATAGCCAACTTGGAGCTCGAGATCGCATTCTAGATGTACCGCGAGCGTATCGACCGCTTGGACGAACGCCTACATGAGTTCAGGCAGAGCCAAGAGCTACCGTAGGCAAGGGCTAATAGTCATGGTCTCATGGACGCGTTTTCTTTTGTTGGATAGCTATGTATTCACAGCAATCATAGTACCGCTCTGTTTATTGCTCTGTTTCAATGTGTGTACTCCATTTTCCGTTCTTATATGTTTTGTTTCAAAGTGTGTTTATACATTTTCCATTCTGTATATGTGGACAATAACATCTAGATTCAAATTAGTATACAAAATCAAATAGAAAATGGAATTCATAATATATATAATATTAATTATTCATTAGTTCATCACATAATATATATAATATCATCACATATACGTGATGATACTTAACTACTAGGTACAATGCATAAAATAAAAAATGAACAATACTAAAACTAATAATCCCTCCTGGGGCTAGTATTCCGGCAGGCCCTCGCCAGCAGCTCCCTGGTGCGTGGCGTCTTCCCAGCGTGGAGGCAGTACTCCGCCTCCTCCGACTCGCAGCGCTTGACGTACCGATTTGCCTCTTGCAGGCGTACCGATAGGCATGTTGTTGTGACTTTGCCATGCTTAATGCTTGTCACTAGGGCCCGAGTGCCATGATTTTAGATCTGAACCTATTATGTTTTCATGAATATATGAGTGTTCTTTATCCTATCTTGCAAGTTATAGTCACCTACTACGTATTATGATCCGACAACGCGAAGTGACAATAATCGGGACCACTCCCGGTGATGACCGTAGTTTGAGGAGTTCATGTATTCACTAAGTGCTAATGCTTTGGTTCGGTTCTCTATTGAAAGGAGGCCTTAATATCCCTTAGTTTCCATTAGCACGTATCACTATATTTGGAATACATGCCTACATTATATTGATGAATTGGAGCTAGTTCCATGTCACCCTATGTTATAACAGTTGCATGATGAATGCCATCCGACATAATTATCCATCACTAACACATTGCCTAGAGCTCGTTTGATATTGATCTTTGCTAAGTTACTATTCCGTTGCCACTATTATGATTGCTACAAAACTGCTACTGTTACCTTTACCACTGTTACCGTATTTCCATACTAGTTTTCTACTAAATACTTTGCTGCAGATATTAAGTCTTCCAAGTATGGTTGAATTTCCAACTCAGGTGCTAATACTTGAGAACATTCTTTGGCTCCCCTTGTGTCGAATTAATAAATTTGGGTTCAATACTCTACCCTCGAAAACTGTTGCGATCCCCTATACTTGTGGGTTATCAAGACCTTTTTCTGGCGCCATTGCCGGGGACATAGTTCTATTCTCCGAGTCACTTGGGATTTATATCTGTTGATCACTATGAGAAATCTGAAAGACAATGAAACTAAGATCTATCCCTCAACTATGAGGGGAGGTAAGGAACTGCCATCTAGCTCTGCACTTGATTCACCTTCTGTTTTGAGTAAACTTGCGACACCTACACCTGCTATTGATTCCGATATGTCGCATGTTATTGATGATGCCACTTCTGCTATGCATGATGCTTATGATGATACTACTTCTCTGCTTGATAACAATGTGCCAGTAGGTGAATTTCTTGATGAACAACTTGCTAGGGTTATGTTATGGATGAAGAAACTGCTAGAGACTTCTTTGCTTGCAATGATAGATATGATCTTAAGAAACTGTTAGCTAAGCTGGAAGAAAAGTCATTGAATGCAACAATGAAATATGATCCTACGTCTGCTACTTCACCTATCTGTGTTACTGATAAGGATTATGAATTCTCTGTCGATCCTGAGTTAATTACTTTGGTTGAATCTGATCATTTCTATGGTTATGAATCTGAAACTGTTGTGGCACATCTTACTAAGCTGAATGATATAGCCACCCTATTTACTCATGAAAAAAAATCCGCTATTACTATATTCTTAAATTATTTCCTTTCTCGTTAAAGGGTGATGCTAAAATATGGTTCAATTTTCTTGCTCTGGTTGTGTGCATAGTCCCCAGGATATGATTTATTACTTCTCCGCAAAATATTTTCCCGCTCATAGAAAACAAGCTGCCTTGCGGGAAATATTTAATTTTGTGCAAATTGAAGAAGAGAGTCTCCCACAAGCTTGGGGATAATGCTTTGCCTGATCATCCTCTCAAGAAAAATGAAATACTTGATATCTTTTATAATGGACTAACCGATGCTTCCAAAGACCACCTGGATAGTTGTGTTGGTTGTGTTTTCAGGGAAAGAACTGTTGAGCAAGCTGAATTGCTATTGAATAATATACTGAGTAATGATAATGATTGGACACTTCCTGAACCAACTCCTAAGCCAACTCTGAAGGAAAGGGGTATTCTATTTCTCAGTCCTGAAGATATGCAAGAGGCAAAGAAATCTATGAAAGAAAAAGGTATTAAGCTGAAGATGTTAAGAATTTACCGCCTATTGAAGAGATACATGGTCTTGATAACCATACACAGGTAGTAAAGGTAAATTATCTCTACAGATTTGATGAAGGTGATATTCCTCATAATAAGTCTTCTAGTCAATGCCTGGATGAGTTTGACAACTTTATTGTTAAACAAGAAAACTTCAATGCTTAAGTTGGTAGACAATTGAAACGTAATGCTTATATGGTTGAACACTTGAGTGATTATATGTCTAGAGTTAAAAGTGACCTTAAACGTATTAGTAAACATGCTTCCATGGTTACAACTCAAGTAGAACAAGTACTTAAGGCACAAGATGATTTGATCAATGAGTTGAATAATAAGAACAATGATAATGTCGTTAGAGTTATGACTAGAGGTGGTAAAATGACCCAGGAACCTTTGTATCCTGAGGGCCATCCTAAAAGAGTTGAGCAAGATTCTCAAAGAATTAATATTGATACACCTAGTCCTTCTAAGAAAAAGAAAACGAATACTGATAGGAATTTGCATGCTTCTAGTGAACCTCTTATGCACACACCTGAGAATCCTAATGATATTTCTATTTCTGATGCTGAAACACAATCTGGTGATAAACATGAACCTAGTAATAATGTTAATAATGATGTTCAGGTTGATGCTCAACCTAGCAGTGACAATGATGTAGAGATTGAACCTGTTGTGGATCTTGATAAACCACAATCAAAGAATCAATGTTATGATAAGAGAGACTTTGTTGCTAGGAAGCACGGTAAAGAAAGAGAACCATGGGTTCGGAAACCCATGCCTTTTCCTCCTAAGCCATCGAAGAAAAAGGATGATGAGGATTTTGAGCGCTTTGCTGAAATAATTAGACCTATCTTTTTGCGTATGCGTTTGACTGATATGCTTAAAATGCATCCTTATGCTAAGTATATGAAAGATAATGTTACAAACAAAAGAAAGATACCGGAAGCTGAAATTTCCACCATGCTTGCTAATTATACTTTTAAGGGCAGAACACCAAAGAAACTAGGAGATCCAGGAGTACCTATTGGATTTCGGGTTCTGCAAACCCATGATAGGTTCGAACTCTGGGGTGCGTGCGGAGATCTCTACCTACCCAGCCTACCTACCCGCGATCTTCCTAAGCCTAGCGCGTCGAGCTCAAAGGGACAGAGAGACACAACAGTCTATCCTGGTTCGTGTCACCTTGCGGTGTAATACCCTACTCCAGCGTATTGGTGGATTGCCTCGAAGGGCTGAGGATGAACTAGTACAGTGGATGAACCGGCCTTAGGAGGTGAGGTGTTCTTGAGCTCAAGGGAGCTGGTGAGGTGGTTGGATGAGGAGGGATCTAATCCCTTCTCCCCCTAGTGGTGGCTAAGTCCTATTTATAGTGGCCTTGGTCCTCTTCCCAAGTGTTGGTGGGAAGGGATCCCACAACGGACAATCTTAAAGGGGGACAAGTAGTACATCCTATCCCGACTAAAGTGGTCTTTGCCTGCGAAAAGCTTCTGGCCGTGACGCCGCGGTGGGCTCGGCGATGACCTCCGTCCTGGCGCTCTTGGTCTTGTTGCACCAGAATGGAAACCTTTGGCTGATTCCTCGGGACTCCGCGCCTGTTGCTTGCTTCCTTTGCACCAAATAGGAAACTGATGCTCTACGCCCGCTGGCGCCCACCTGTTTCCCACCTAGCCTTGGTCGTCATGGCTCACGTCAGCTGAGCCTCGCGAAGTTCTCCTTGCATAGAACTCTCCGCCCCTCGGGAGCCAGCCTGAGGAGGCCGATCCCCTCGGGGGTCTTGGCGTTGCCCGCCTCGCAAGTCTTGGCCCCTCGCAAGTGTCTTGCGTTGCGATGATGAAGATGGGCCGTACCAGGCCGCTGGTGGAGCCACGCAATGGGCTGCAGGCAGGCAAGTCTAGGTCCCCCTGTATCCAGAACGCCAATAGTAGCCAATGGGCCCAAAGCATGCTCGGACTTGGCTTCTAGGCGAAGCCAAAGGGCAAGTGCGGAGCACCGAGGGCACTAACCGCCTGCGGCCTTGAACAACGCATGGCGATTGATGGGATGTGGGCGTCTCCACTTCCCCATGCTGCCTCGGCAACCGTTCAACTTGACGAGTCTATGCTGCATGCAGAAGATCATCATTATGCAAGGTCGTGGAGGCTGATGGTTGGCCTCCGTCCGACTATAAATGAGGGAGGGGCAGAGCCCCCTCGCTCATTTCTTCCCTTGTCTTCCCGTTGCTTGTTTCTTCTCCTTCTCCATCTTGCATCCGCTTCCATGGCGCCGACCAGAAGGTTTTCTATGGCTGAGAAAGGAAAGGCCCCTCAGGAGGGGCCTGATCCTCTCCCATCGAAGAAGCGGTTCCGCCTTCCTCGCGACGCTGGCGTGAGGCGGGAGATGACCAGGCCTTGGAAATCGAGGCCTCCGCCTAGCTTCCCCCTTCCTCTGTATGCCCGCGCACAGAATGATGATGTGCACCATCGAGCTATCCCAGGCGGTGAAGGACGATCTGCCGCTGTCCTGCCTGTTGAGCCGCGGACCTGCACTGAGGGTAGCTCGTGTGAGTTCGTGGTGTGGGTGGTGATGCCACCCGAATCGTGGATCCGGCTCCCGAGGTTCTTCGCCCACGAGCTGCCACCGAGGGGGCCACTTGAGTTGTGGCTGCAGCATGCCGGGTGCTGCAGCCTGGCCACCGGAGCTGAGGTCGAGGTGATGCCTCCTGAGGATGTCTTCATGACCCGCGGATGGGGTGAGGTCGCCCAAGCCTGCCGAGCAGTGGGGGCCCTCGCGATCCACTTCGAATACGACGGCGCCTCCACCCTGTTCTTCAAGGTCTTAGACGAGGAGGGCCGGCGGCTAGAGTGTTGCCCCGGGGGAAGCAGCACATGGAACGCGGCCAAGGGTGCCAGATCTGCTTCCGTCCCCATCAGCACCTCCCCCGGTAGCAGCGGCGACTCTTGGGAATCCAACGATTCTCCTAAGCCCAGCGAATCTGCGGAGTCCAGCGACGCTACGTACCGCCAAGTTCCCGCCATGATCGGAGCGCGGCAGCTGCTGCAGCTCGGCGTCGTCGGTGATGTGCGCTAGCCTAGTTGAAGCATTTCTCCTTTTGCTTCCCTGCGCGGAATTAGAACTAACCCCGCGGGGCATGTAAGGATAAAAATGTTTTAATTCCAGCGTCGCTCTTTTGGTTTTATGATAAAATCATGTGTCCCAATTTGGCATGATTCCCCCTTTCTTCCCCTCAGGTAGCGTAGCGCTCTACACTGGCGGGACCAGGTCCCCATGCAGGCTTCAGCCGTCGCTAGTATGCCAGGTCGCGATGCCGTGGTCAAGGCTAGGAGGTGAGCGGCCCAAGGTCCGGTGAGAGCTCATGAGGCGCGATGCTCACGAGGTCCCCCTTGGCTGCAAGCAGCTGCCCAAGAAACGGAAAGGGGAGTAAAACTGCCGGAGTGGGAGTGCGAGACTTGGGCGAGCGGGTTGCGAGTCTCATATCATGGCGCGTGCGACTTATCTTTTAGTAGACTCGTCATGATTTCCCAGAGTGGTGCCCATTCATGCATCTGTGTAGCGTCACCAAGCGGGGCCCGTGATGATCACCCTCTTCCCTTGCTTGCCTAGGTGCTCTACGTCCTCGGGTCCCGGCCCTCGAGCAGGCTCAGCCGCCGCTGGTATGCCAGGTCGCGATGCCGTGGTCAAGGCCAGGGGGTGAGGGCTGGAGAGACAGTAGGAGCTCCTGAGGTGCGATGCTCAAGAGCCCCCCCTTTAACACACAAGAGACTCGTGGGGTAAGGTGGTGACCACCGGGGTCTGCCCGTATATTGGCCTCAGGTGAACCTGCAGGTTAGCTGGCAGGAGAGATTAGCATTTCCTTATGGAGCAGACTGCCTGTCCCTGGACCCTCCGCAGGAAGACAAAGGCACCGAGGACCTGATGAGGTGGCGTGCGCGGGGCGGGCCACAAGCCAGAGCTCCATCATCAGGTTTGTCAGCATTGCAGGGAAGGACTCGAGCACAAGCGCCATGCCAACATGGGTAGCCCCCGTTACGGGACGGGCGAAGGACAAGCCAGCAAACGTAAGGAGACTGCAAGGCAGTTAAGATTCGAAGTGAGCAAGCGATGATCATAGATAAGTTCATGAGAGATGGTTAGGCAACTCCGACGAATGCAAAAGGATACATGCCACAGGGATGGACCCACGCCACTTGGGGATAATGCAGCCCGAGGGGCGCCCCCAAACTGAACGAACTAAAAAGATGTCACCTGACACCGTTGCTGAGGAGATGTCCGGGTAGTAGAAGATGCGTGATGCTGAGGTCATCCCTCACGAGCCGCCTTGTCCCTGAGCCTTGGGAGGCTCCGGGGGCCTAGGGGGCTCCTGAAGGTGCGTATCCATCTCCGCCAGGACCGCCTGGTGCCTAGCCTCTCAAGCCGCCAGGACGTCCCGCATGCAGTGCTGGAACGCCACAACCGCGCTCGGCAGGCCGAAAGGCATGCGTACGTAGCTGTGAGGTGGACCCTCGCATCGGCCGACACAGGACGACCAGAAGAGCTGCCAAGATGCGGCCCTGTTGAGCCCTGGGATGTTGATGCAGACCCGGAACTCCTTACCCTCTCTAAGGCACTAAGCTGCGCCCCGGGGTGGGCGATGATTGCCCTGCAGACCCTTGCCTCTTGAATCTCCTTGACTGCCTTGCTGATGAACTTCTGAGCGCCTGACGCCCTATGCCCCGCGCCTTCTCCTGGGAAGCATGCACTGAAGCATGCCTCCAAGTGGTGCCCGAGCGCCTCCCTCGCGACGTTGGCTAGGTCTGAGGCCCTCTAGAGGGGATCCCCCAAGCTCAGCCTGAGAGGGGCGCCAAGCACGCCTTCCTATGCAATAGGTGAAGGCGCCCCATCCAGGGACGCGAGGCTCAGCGTGGCGCTGTCGGGTGATGCTTTATCGTGAGACCCTTGACCCAGCTGCATCTTCTTCGTCTTGGGGGCGACCTCAGGAGGGAGGACACCGCCCTCGTCTTCATGGTTCTCGACTGCTGCAGCCTGGTAAGCACGCTCAAGGGAGCACACCGCATCCTTTTCCTTGCAGGCGACCGTGATGATGCCGCTGCTCCCTGGGATCTTGAGGACATTGTAACCATGGTGCATTGCTGCCATGAACTTGGCTAGTGCTGGGTACCCGAGGATGGCATTGTACGGCAGACGAATGTCGGGGATGTCGAAGTCGATGTGCTCGGTGTGGTAGTTGTCGCGCTCGCCAAAGGTGACAGCGAGGCAGATCTGCCCTATCAGATGCGTGGGACCATCGGTCACTCCTGAGAACGGCTTGGTAGGCTGAAGCAGGTGATATGGCACTTGGAGTCTGTTGAACGTCTGGATAGAGAGAACACTGAGCCCAGCTCCACCATCAATGAGGGTCTTGGTGATGACCACACTGCTGATGACAGGCGAGCAGAGCATTGGGAGCGCGCCAGCATTGGCTGCGCACTTGAGCTGATCAGAGGAGTTGAAGGTGATGGCATATTTGGACCACCTGAGCGGGCGAGTTGCCTTGGGCTTGGGGAGCGCTGCGTTCACCTCGTGCGCGAACTGCTTGTAGGTGCGGTGAGAGGCTGGAGCCTGAGAGCCGCCCAGGATGCAAGCGATGGCTCGAGGCTCCTAGAAGCCCTCAGCCCCCTCGTCCTGGTGATGATCTTCGTTCCTTCTTGGTGGTGAAGGCAGTGGAGGAAGAGCAGTGTTGCCCTGAGGCCGGTCCTCGCGAGGCTGGTCCCTCTTGGCATCCTCGCGAGGCTGGCCCTGCCAGCGGTCCTCTCGAGGCTGGTCACGCCACTCCTGGCGATGGTCGCGGCCGTCCCAACGTCCTCCACCTCGGCCACCTCTGCGACCGTAGCCTCGATCGTTGCGCTTGGGGCATCGACCGAGGCGCCCATCACGGAGGGCCCAGAGCTCCTGGCAGTCGTTGGTGTTGTGGCTGTGGACATTGTGGAAGACGCAGAATGGTCGGTTGCTCTTGGATGACTCGGGGTGGTCGCAGCCGCGCTTCATCTCTGGCTCGGCTGCAAGCACAGCTGGTCCCTTGCACTTCATGTCCTTGGCCTTGGCTTTCTTGTCTTCTGGGTCTGCATCGGGGAGCTCAAGGAGGAAGAGGCGTCCCTCCTCAGCCCTCGCGCACTTGTTCACCATGTTGAACATCTCCAAGGTTGTGCAGAGGTCCTCGTGAATGGCAAGCTCCTCCATCTTGACATCGCGGACGCCATTAGTGAATGCTGAGATGATGGCCTCGTCGATACTTTGGGGATCTTGAGGCGAACATTGTTGAAGCACTGGATGTACTTCTGCAGGGCCCCCCCTGGCTGTTGCTTGATGCATCATAGGTCACCTGCAGCCAGCCGGCGGTCGCGAGTGCCCTGGAAGTTGGCTATGAAGCGGTCGCGCATCTCATCCCAGGAGGAGACAGATCCCACATGGAGATTTAGGAGCCAGGAGTGCGCGCCATCCTTGAGGGCCATGGGAATCCAGTTCGCCATGATCTTCTCGTCGCCGCTAGCCACCTCGATGCTCAGCTCGTAGAGCTACAGGAACTCGGCAGGGTCAGCGGTGCCGTCATAGCATGGGGGCAGGTCGGGCTTGAATTTTCCCGGCCAGACGACGTTGCGAAGCTCCGGGGTGAATGCGCGGCACCCTGCTGTGGTCACGGGAGCCCGTCGAGGAGGTTGAGCCTGGTCTTCGTGCCCACGCGCCACCATCATCACTAGCGGCACACGGTCTTAGCGTGGGGGTGCTAGAAGCACACGTGCATCTTCTTGGGGCTGCTGCACAACTTGGCAGCTCGCCTCTTCGTGCGCAGGCACCTGGCGTGGCGGGTCGCGCCGTGGTGCCACCCACCTTGGTTCTATGATGGTGCCCTGGGCTGGAGGTGGTCGAGGTGCCCCATGAGCCACATCGCTCACAGCAGGCGGCTGCTAAGGTAGCGAGTGGGCCGGTGCAGTGGAGTCTCCAACGGCGCTGTCGAGCTTGGCAATGCGCTCAAGCCACTCCTCGTAGAGGTCGTCGACTGGGCGGTAGCGGAGGAGCTCCCGCGCCATGAGCAGAGCAGCTTGCGTGTTTGCTGGGCCGCGATGAGCGTGGGAGGACGAAGTAGCCGGGGTCAGCGACGGAGTGGCGGTGCACCTGTCACGGCGCACCGAGGGGTGCAGCGATGAAGCTTGCTGCTCGTGGCCAGCAGGGCCCGTGGCAGCATAGGCTGCCAGTGACAGAGGACGACAAGGACATCCGTCGCCCGCCGGAGCTGTTTGAGTGACGTGGGCGGCCCGACGCTCAGCGTGTGCCCGATGTGCGTCAGCCATGGAAGTGTCGGAGTAGCGGTAGATGGATCGACGGAAGAGAGGATCCGACGCACCCCTACCTGATGCACCAAATGTCAGATTTCGGGTTCCGCAAACCCTTGATAGGTTTGAACTCTGGGGTGCGTGCAGAGATCTCAACCTACCCAGCCTGCCTACCTGCGATCTTCCTAAGCCTAGAGCGTCGAGCTCAAAGGGACAGAGAGACACAGCAGTTTATCCTGGTTCGGGCCACCTTGCGGTGTAATACCCTACTACAGCGTTTTGGTGGATTGCCTCGAAGGGCTGAGGATGAACTAGTGCAGTGGATGAACTGGCCTTAGGAGGTGAGGTGTTCTTGAGCTCAAGGGAGCTGGTGAGGTGGTTGGATGAGGAGGGATCTGATCCCTTCTCCCCCTGGTGGTGGGTAAGTCCTATTTATAGTGGCCTTGGTCCTCTTCCCAAATGTTGGCGGGAAGGGATCCCACAATGGCCATTTTGAAGGGGGACAAGTAGTACATCCTATCCTGACTAAAGTGGTCTTCGTCTGCGAAAAGCCTCTGGCCATGACACTGCGGTGGGCTCGGCGATGACCTCCTTCCTGCTGTCCTGGCGGTCTTGGTCTTGTTGCACCAGAATGGAAACCTTTGGCTGATTCCTCGGGACTCCACGTCTGCCGCTTGCCTCCTTTGCACCAAAGATGAAACTAGTGCTCTGCGCCTGCCGGCGCTCGCCTGGCCTTGGTCGTCATGGCTCACATCAGCTGACCCTCACGAGGTGCTCCTTGCACAGAACTCTCCGCCCCTCAGGAGCCAGCCTGAGGAGGCAGATCCCCTCGGTGGTCTTGGCGTCGCCCGCCTCGCGAGGCTTGGCCCCACGCGAGGGTCTTGCGTTGTCGATGTTCAAGCTGGGCCGTACCAGGCCGCTGGTGGAGCCACGCAGTGGGCTGCATGCAGGCAACTCTGGGTACCCCCATATCCAGAACGCTGACAGTACCAACTATACCATGCTCCATTAAAAGAAACTATGTTAAAACTGCTTTATGTGATCTTGGAGCCGGTGTTAGTGTTATGCCTTTCTCTTTATATCATAGACTTGATTTGAATAAGTTGGCACCAACTGAAATCTCTTTGCAAATGGCTGATAAATCAACTGTTATACCCATCGGTATTTGTGAGGATGTGCCTGTTGTGGTTGCAAACGTTACTATCTTAACGAACTTTGTTATTCTCGATATTCCTGAGGACGACAGTATGTCGATCATCCTTGGTAGACCTTTTTTAATGCCGTAGGGGCTGTTATTGATTGCAACAAAGGCAATGTCACTTTTCATGTTAATGGTAATGAGAATACGATACACTTTCCGAAGAAACAAGCTCAAGTTCATAGTATCAATTCTATTGGAAAATTTTCAACTATTACTATTGGAGGTTTTGAATTCCCTCTTCCTACTGTCAAAAACAAATATGATATTCTTATTGTTGGGGACATGCTTATCCCCGTTGAGGTAACTGTAACGCCCTCGATGCGGGACTACAGAAACGCGAAGGGAGGCGCGGATCCGGGCGCTGGACGGCGAGCGAGGGTGATTCTTCCCCTATGAACGCATCAGAGAGAGGGGAAGACATGTGAGAGAGAAGGAGAAGGAAGAAGCAGGGGACGAGCGTGGCTTGGCTCACCGAAGCTTCGCCAGAAGCGCGCGGTCAAGGCGGGGCTCAGACCCAGGCGCGGGAGCTCGGTGGCATTCGGATCCAGGCGACAGGAGGGCTTCGATCCACGCGGGAGGCATGGCGGCGGGGGAGGCCGGCGTGCGGCGCTGCGGGCGAGCCATGGGGCACGGCGACGGATGGCCTGCTGGTGTCAGAGACGAGCGGGAGGAGGGCCTCGGGCCTGCTACTGCTCATTGGGGCCGCCGCGCCATCTCTTGGGTTCTTGGCGCCGACCGTGGCGCGCCGCGATCGAGACGAAGGGGCTGCGGGAGGCCGGACTTGTCCAGGAGGCAGGGGAGGCAGATGCCCGGTGGCACTGGTTGGGTGGATCGGGAAGGAGGAGGCTTCAGGGGTTGGTCAGGCGTGGAAACTGAGGAGGAGCGGTGGCGGCTGTGGCTGGTGGTTTTGGATCGGGAGGGGATCCCAAGGAGGAGAAAGTGGGCTGGCAGCGGCGGAGGATGGGACAAGATCCCTGGTTTCTAGGGTTGATCTGTTTATATAGCAAGTAGGTAAAATAGGAGGGCATTTGGTCCCTTCGATTAAAATCGGACGGTCGCGAATAAAATAGTTAGGGAGCCCAAATAACAAAACGGAGATGTTTTGTAGACGTTAGGGGATGATCCGGACCCAACGGTAATGACTGCCGGGTCGGGTTCGGGGAGTTTTGGACGACGCAAGAGGGGTTTGACGAAACGCCATGGAGACAAAGGGTTTTGATGGGCTCAGAAAAGAGAGAGAAGAGAGCGGTCCGGTTGATCTGAGAGGGATCAACAGGGACAAGGAAGAAGCGACAACTACGAGCGAATGCAAGTTTTATGAAAAACGATGCCGATGCAATGCGAATGATGCGATGATGAAATGCATGACAAAAACAAAATGCAAAACAACAAACAAAAACCCAACCACGGAGAAAATAATATATCGCATCTCCGGAAAAGGCAGGAGTTGGAGTTACGAATATGGAAAGTTACATCCGGGGCGTTACAACACTCCACCACTACGAGAGGATCTCGTCCCGAGATCTAGGATGGCACCGGAGGGAAAAGGAAGAGGAAGATAAGAGGTAAACTAAGTTGCTTCTTTGACAAACGAGTGAAACCAATGAACCTTGAGATGTTGAGCAAAATGAAAGAAAGAAAACAACGAAGATGAGCAAAGTTGAAAACACTCCGTTAGAAAAGAGGAACAAGGGATACGACGAGAACCAAGAGGTTTAGTGATAAGATAGATATTGAAACCCCTCCGGTTAAAACTAGATAGAGAAGGAATAAGATTGATATAGTTTGGGCAGCACTCCAACTGAAGGAAGAAGGAAAACTTGATAAGATGAAAAGCACTTGAAGAGATGACACAACACTCCAGTTAAATGGATAAGCACGAAAAGAACATGATCCTCACAATTCGAAATGATGAGTGAAAAGAGCAACATCACAATGTCTCCGGAAACATTGCATATGGTTAGATAGTTGGAATGAATTAAACAAAGAATGAAACCAACATCTCCTACCATAAATGAATTTGAAAGAGCATCCTTACGAAGTAGGATTGAACGAAGTTGTTTGAAAAACAACAACGGTAAGAATAAGCTTGTAGCGGGTTTATGGAAACATCTCAAAATTATGAGGTGACAACCGGCCACTAACGGAAAACAATTGCTTGCTTGAGATCAACGAAGAGATGCAAAACTGCTTCGCCGAGAGGATAGGAGAAAACTTGGATCATTGATAAGCACCACAAATAGCAACATTCTTTAGGGAAGGCTTTAGGTGAAAAATGACACAAGATAACTCCAACAAAGGGATTGATGGATATAGAGTACCTCATTCTTGACAACATGTGAATCGTGAAACATGAATAAAAAATTGTCAAGAATGATATAACACCATCTGAAAAGATAAGGTAGAAGGAATTGCATTTTGGAATGCAAGATGAAGAATAGTTGAGCTCCTCAAAACAAAACATGTGTTGGGCACCATGTTTATTTTTAGAGTATAGCTTGGCGGGTCATAACTTCGAGCGAAATCTTGAAGAACAATTGAAGAATGAAAAGAATCCTTGACGACCCACCATTTAGAGCCTCCATGAAGAACTCCGGTAATAGAAGGATGATGAAAAGAAAGAGAAGTTGAAAACACAAGGTGAAGCCTTGCAATGATTTAGGTAGAGCTTCGCGATTATATAACCGAGAGAACTTGGAACTCCGAAAAAGAAGGATGAGCAATTGAAACCAAGAATATTTTTGATGAACCTCCGGAATAAGGAATTGAATTTACTTGATGAAACAAGAATAAGAATTAAATTATGCTTATCCCTCATCAATTAAATTGATGACCCGCAATGGATTTGGCATACTACTTATTCCCGTAGAAAGGATTAAAAGAGATATAGCGCGAACTTGAGAAGGTATTGATGGAACCACCGGTGGGATTTGGAAACAACGAATGAACGAATGAATGAATTGATACGATGACGAAGGAAGAGAAACCTTGAACGAACCACCGTAAGAATTGAAAAATAAACGTAGCAAAGGCACAATTCACCGGGAAGAATTGGAAAACGAATGAATATATTTGAGGGGATTTAGATACATGAGAACGAAGAGAACATGAACTGATTAGAGGATATTTGAGCGAATCACCGGTAAGATTTGGAGAACGATAGCTACACGCTAAGAATGAAGAATTATGACATGATGGCCTTCGGAGGAAAGAAATGGAAACAACTCATGAAATGCTCCGGATGGTAAGAAAAGAGTTGTCTCAATCGAAAGCAATTATGAGAGGATGTCATCAAGCTAGGACCATGAATATTCAAGAGAATGGACCAAGATTTAAGAGAAATCCTTCTTCGGTCTTCAAATGATGAGAATGACAACGAGAAACACCACCAAGAATTATTGAGGCACACCGGAAGAATCAAAAGCGAAGAGGTTGAGCCAACTATGAAAAGAATTTGAAAGATCTTGGAGAAAAGCATTTGACCGATGATAACTCATTCTTCGTCAAACTTGGAGAAGAATTTAGGATATCTCGGGAAAATAGAAGAGTCGTAAGATCCTCGAAAAGACCTGTGGGTTAGGGCCCACTCAAAAGAACACCGTTGAAAAGATTTAAAAGAGATGTTGCACGGTTGAATTAAATGACTTGAATGAGATACCAATCTCGAAAGAGCTTGAACGAGTGCAGTGGAAACACGAATCTTGAGATATCTTGAGCACTCGGAATAACAAATAGCGAGAAGTAGAATGATAATGAGGTGCACCGGTATGAGAAGACATTGAAATGAGGAAAAAGGTATGATCAACAAAACTTGACTTGAATCCACCGGAGAAGAGAAAGGAATGAGGAATGACGAACTAGTAGAACATCTTCTTGAGAACCACTGGGTAAGAACATTGACGAAAAAGAATGGAGAAACTTCACAAAAATAAAAGGATACTTGGTAAAGAAATCTTAGTCCTTGATGAAAAAGGGTGGGTGGGCGGGAAAAAACAAAGGCAACTTGGAGACGCATGAAACAAACACCGTTGAGAAGAAATGACAATTGGTCTTGCTGATGTTGAAGTGATCGGATCCACTTGAAGAGAAACATGCCGGTTGAAAAGGATTGACAAGACAATCTCGATTGTCGAGAAGGATTGGTATTCACATCGGAGTATGAGAACACCATTTCGGAAAGGTATGGAATCAACACTTGACATTGAAGCAACTCGAATACCACAACTCAAAACAAAAAAAAGGACTTGGCTTGCAGAATAAGCCGGAACAAACATATGATAGAGATTTCGTCCGAAGTTTTTGTGGTGGGGCCTACACGGGCTCGATCGTACAGCACCATCATGTACAAGGCAGTGCACATGACATACGAAGCGTCCCCGAGTCGGCATAGCCAAGGACTCTTTAAGACACAACGAGACCACTGTAAAACCAACCGTGAATAGGCGGACCACTAGACGTCGAACCCCAATTTCATATCATACATCCGTCGGAAAGATATCCTAAGAGCTACTTGAATTCCCACCTATGAAACTCCCGAAATTCTCCGGTTATGCAATCAGGTGTTGGGGATACAGGGGAAGCATAATATCTCACCCAAAACTAGCAAATCCTACATCCATATGTATCCATCCTTCAACACATAACCAAGAAACCTTCGAAATCGTCTACCTCAACCTTGAAAAGCATCATTATACAAGTTATGGCGATACTCCGTACTCACCTCGATCTTTGGGTTATCGGGTTATCTCACCAACAACTGCATAAAAGAGATTTTCGATGTCGGCGTACTAAACTCAGGTATTCCAGAACTGCAACGATAAAATTATGACGACAACACCTCAGAGCTCAACTCCCCGGGACACTTCCACTAAACCCCTGACAGGGGGCACCAAGACAATGTTATCATCATAAAACCATCGGAACGATTCTAAGATACCCGCGTGATCCTAAAAAAAATTTAGTGAAATTTGAGAAGAGAAGAGTCAAAACTCTACGTCAGGATACCTCACCAGAGCGATGAAGAGACTAGGGAGTAAAAAGAACTCCTAACTCTCCGATATATATAATCCTAAATGACTCAAAACATTTTTCTAGACACAACTTGGCCGCTAAAAACGATCAAGCAGTGGGGCTCCTAAGGTCGGGGAAGGCTCTGATTACCAACTTGTAACGCCCTCGATGCGGGACTACAGAAACGCGAAGGGAGGCGCGGATCCGGCCGCTGGACGGCGAGCGAGGGTGATTCTTCCCCTGTGAACGCATCAGAGAGAAGGGAAGACATGTGAGAGAGAAGGAGAAGGAAGAAGCAGGGGACGGGCGCGGCTTGGCTCACCGAAGCTTCGCCAGAAGCGCGCGGTCAAGGTGGGGCTCAGACCCAAGCGCGGGAGCTCGGTGGCGTTCGGATCCAGGCGACAGGAGGGCTTCGATCCACGCGGGAGGCATGGCGGCAGGGGAGGCCGGCGCGCGGCGCTGCGGGCGAGCCATGGGGCATGGCGACGGATGGCCTGCTGGTGTCGGAGACGAGCGGGAGGAGGGCCTCGGGCCTGCTGCTGCTCATTGGGTGGCCGGCGGCCATCTGCTGGGTTGCTGGCGCCGACCGGCGGCGCGGCCGCGGCCAGGGACGAAGGGGCTGCGGGAGGCCGGACTTGTCCAGGAGGCAGGGGAGGCAGATGCCCGGTGGCGCTGGTTGGGTGGATCGGGAAGGAGGAGGCTTCGGGGGTTGGTCAGGCGTGGAAACTGAGGAGGAGCGGTGGCGGCTGTGGCTGGTGGTTTTGGACCGGGAGGGGATCCCAAGGAGGAGAAAGTGGGCTGGCGGCGGCGGAGGATGGGACAAGATCCCTGGTTTCTAGGGTTGATCTGTTTATATAGCAAGTAGGTAAAATAGGAGGGCATTTGGTCCCTTCGATTAAAATCGGACGGTCGCGAATAAAATAGTTAGGGAGCCCAAATAACAAAACGGAGATGTTTTGTAGACGTTAGGGGATGATCCGGACCCAACGGTAATGACTGCCCGGGTCGGGTTCACGGGAGTTTTCGGACGCACGCAAGAGGGGTTTGACGAAACGCCATTGAGACAAAGGGTTTTGATGGGCTCAGAAAAGAGAGAGAAGAGAGCGGTCCGGTTGATCTGAGAGGGATCAACAGGGACAAGGAAGAAGCGACAACTACGAGCGAATGCAAGTTTTATGAAAAACGATGCCGATGCAATGCGAATGATGTGATGATGAAATGCATGACAAAAACAAAATGCAAAACAACAGACAAAAACCCAACCACGGAGAAAATAATATATCGCATCTCCGGAAAAGGCAGGAGTTGGAGTTACGAATATGGAAAGCTACATCCGGGGCGTTGCAGTAACTTAGTGTTATTCGAAAATTCTTTGGTTTCATGGTATTTGAAAGAAGTTTGTTAACAAGACTTGATCAACCTTGTTAGTGGATTCCTTTTGATGAGCATGAGATGGATGAATTTAGAGTGCACAACTTTCTGTACCCTCTTTTTATTTTCTATTATTTAGAATAAATAAATAAATAATAGTATTTTCTGTCTGTTTTTTGAATTATCTTTGCAATAAAAAAATACCCTGAAAATAAAAGTTCTCCAAATGCCCTGAAAATTTAGTATGATTTTTTGTAGAATATTTGAGAATTTCTGGCACTTAGAACACACCAAGGGGCCACACCATCTAGCCACGAGGGTGGAGGGCGCGCCCTACCCCCTAGGCGCGCCCCCTGCCTCGTGGGCCCCACGTGGGCCCCCTCCACTTATTCCAGCATCCACACACTTCGTCTTCCTCCAGAAAAATCACCCCGTAGCTCAAACTCGTGTTCTTGCTCCCTTTGTTGTCATTTATGATCTTCTTGCTCAAAGCTCGATTCACAAAACTGCTTTGGGGGATTGTTCGTCGATATGTGACTCCTCCAATGGTCCAATTGGTTTTTGTTCTAGTGCTTTATTTATTGCAAATTTCTGCTACTGAGGTGACCCTGTTCTTGAGCTTGCATGCCAAATTTATGTGGTACAAAGTAGTTTTAATGCATGATATAGTCTCTAGGCACTTGTGGGAGTAGTTGCTATCAATCTTGTTGAGTTTGGTTCACTTTTATTTTGAGTCACTAAAATTTCAGAAATTTTTCAAAGGAAGAAACATGTTTAGGAAAATATACCAAGGTGGTTCTTCAAGGAAGCAAGCACCAAGGCTTGTGATACGTGAGCCGGGCCTCGAACTGCGAAGGGAAGCTCAAGTGCGGCCTTGTGAATGGTCGTCAGATGAATTTATGATCCAAGCGAGCTTCAAAGATAAATTTGATGTGTATGTGCATAATGCTGATCTTGAGGACTTCATATCAGATAAGTGCCGATAATATTATTACCTCACTGGTTCCTTTGTGCGGAGGTTTAACTTTTCATATAAGCGCAACACTCACACTATTATATTTGACCTCTATGATAAATCATATACCATGGACCTTGAAGATTTTAATACTGCTTGCAAAAGCCCACGGTAGGGAATCTTTAGTGAACCTCACAAATCTGAATATAATAATTTCCTTGCTAGCATTACTGTGGGAGAAACTAGAAATGTCACACAAGCTACCATAGGGAGCATTCACTTTCCTTCCATACATTACTTTGCTCTCTTTATAGGTAGATGCATTAACGGTAAGCACGAGCATTGTCACATTTGCGTCCCAGATCTTAGTGTCCTCAAGAGTGCAGTATTAGGTGATAAACGATATAACTTGGGGGCCATTGTTGCACGGAGGTTACATCTTAATGCTAAATATGGAGATTTATTTGGTGGGATTTATGCAACTCGTTTAGCTGATTATCTTGGTGTATCCATAAGAGAAAATGATATTGAGTTGCCACCTGCTTTTCTAGATTATAATGCTATGGTTCGCTACCAGTTTCTTGAGAGGAACGATCAGTCCCTCCAGTATCGACTAATCTTTGACCGACGACGTGTTGTCCATATTACCTTGCCTGCTCCTTCCTTCTTTAACTTTCAGGCAAATGAGAGATATGTTATAACCAGAGAGGAGGCGAACAAGTATGAGAGATCAGCTGAGGCCGCTCGTCTCCAGGAAGCAGCTCGTCAGGCGGCAGCTATCGCAGCACAGTACGATCCCAACTATGATGTCGGATATCATCTGGGCCAGTGGTGGCCTTAGACCAACTTAGTCTTAAAACCTAAGCTTGGGGGAGTACGTATTTCTCACTGACATTATATTCATGTTCACACACTCATTCTAGTTGTCGGTGTTCATACTTTTTCATTGCACTATCCATGCTAGTTTATTTTCTTTACCTACTTTCTTCTTGTGTGTTTGAAAAACTTTGAGAAAAACTAGAAAAAAATTAGTTGTAGCTTCTAGCTAGTTTACTTTTCATGCATGCTTAGTAGTAGCATTAAATAAGAAAACCTAAAAAGATTTCTCGTTCTTCTTTTGCTTGTTGGGAGCTTTCCCGTGTAAATAGTTTTTCTCATTCTTGTTCTACTTTCTTTAGAAAAACAAAAACTCCCAAAACATTTTAGTGTGTTCGTTGAAATTCTTTTTATTTTCTTTGGGGGTCGAGAGGAGAAGAACACGATGAAGATGATGAGTGGCTCTCATATACATTATTGTTGATCTAACTAAGAGTCCATATTACCTCGTCTTCTCCTTTGAATATATGTTTGCAGATTCCAGCTTAGTCTAATGCACATGCACTACTATTATTACCCACACTGTTCGGTCCGTTCGGTTTGGGCAGAAATAAATGTTTGCTCTTATTGTGAAAGTTTCTGTTTTTGCACCGCACAAACCAAACAAGCAATCTAATCATCCTAAAGGAAAATCTTGGCACATTATTTTTATAATACAATGAATTTGCACAAGGGGATAATTATTTTTGTTGAAAAATTTCTGTAATTAAGATTCACAAAGTTACCACGGGCATGAACAAAGTTCAAGGCTAACTCCCACTTTTACAATGCTCGTCTCTCTCACTTTCACTTTTATTTTTGAAAAAGTTTTAGGCTCCCTTCTATATTTTTTGTTTTTAAACTTTATAAAAGCACACAACAGAATAAATGGCTCTCTAAAACTTTCGGGTTGTCTCCCTGGTAGCGCTTTCTTTAAAGCCATTAAGATAGGCATAAAGTGCTCAAGTAATCGATCCACCCGGATCCTAAGGTATATCAAAGCCAATTTTAATTAAAAGGGATTTGTAATTTACTAGTGAGCACAAAGCAACATATATCATGCAATTGCAAAGTCTAACTCTCTTCCTATGCATCGGCATGTCATAAAAGAACCATTCATGCACATCAAGTAAAGACCAATACATAGCATAAGCAGTTTCTTGCAATTTTTCGTGTTGGAAACATAGAGAGGCAGAGATGTGGTTCCTCTCTCATAATAATTGCAAGTAGGAGCAGCAAGCACATCCATAATATATTCATAAAAATCATCATGTGCACTAGTAAAATGCAACCCATCAATATAATCCTTAATAAGAGCAAACTTCTTCGATATAGTGTAGTTGGGAAAATTCAAATAGGACTATCATGTGTGGGTAAACACTACTGCAGGATGCTGCTAACGCGACGCTACGATCAGAGATCCTTCGACGAAACGGTGTGCGATGAAATAATCACAGATGATGGTGTAAAAAACGTCAAAAAGGTGCAAAACATTTGCGATGATGTATGCATCAAACACGGTTCAAATTTTGGTTGTCTGTGGAATTCAAGGCATATGGTTCAGTTCAATTGACTATTTGCGATGAGGAGGAACAAAAGAAACGGGCTGCCAGATGAATGTGTGTGCGATATGCAGCATACACTTCACTAGGATGAATTGTTTGTGATTAGGCAACACAAAAGAAACGGTCATCCAGATCAAGGTGTGTGCGATATGCGGCATGCGGTTCACTCGGATGAACTATTTGCGTTGAGACAAGAGAACGGAAATGGTTCAATATAACAAGATGTGTGTGATATGCATCAAACAGGTCTGTAATTAGAAATGTGTGCGAAGACTGATAATAACACAGAAGATTGCTTCTAATAAGACGTATGTGATATGCTTTGTCTACAGAACATCTATTGGCCATTGGGGGACGGGCGGTCATCCGAATACGCCATAAGGATGCGAAGAGGCATCCTTGATACATCTCCAATGTATCTACTTTTCCAAACTCTTTTGCCCTTGTTTTGGACTCTAATTTGCATGATTTGAATGAAACTAACCCGAACTGACGCTATTTTCAGCAGAATTGCCATGGTGTTATTTTTGTGTAGAAATAAAAGTTCTCGGAATGACCTAAAACTTCAGGGAGACATTTTTGGAATTAATAAAAATATTGGCGAAAGAATCAGCTGAAGGGGGCCCACACCCTATCAACGAGGGTGGGGGCGCGCCTCCTACCTCGTGGGCCCCCTGGACCTCCACCGACCTCAACTCCAACTCCATATATTCACGTTCGGGGAAAAAAAATCAGAGAGAAGGATTCATCATGTTTTACAATACGAAGACGCCGCCAAGCCCTATTCTTCCTCGGGAGGGCTGATCTGGAGTCCGTTTGGGGCTACGGAGAGGGGAATCCATCGCCATCGACATCATCAACCATCCACCATCACCAATTTCATGATGCTGAGCGCCGTGCATGAGTAATCCCATCGTAGGCTTGCTGGACGGTGATGGGTTGGACGAGATTTACCATGTAATCGAGTTAGTTTTGTTAGGGTTTGATCCCTAGTATCCATTATGTTCTAAGATTGATGTTGCTATGACTATGCCATGCTTAATGCTTGTCACTAGGGCCCGAGTGCCATGATTTCAGATCTGAACCTATTATGTTTTCATGAATATATGAGTGTTCTTGATCCTATCTTGCAAGTTATAGTCACCTACTACGTGTTATGATCTGGCAACCCCGAAGTGACAATAATTGGGACCACTCCCGGTGATGGCCGTAGTTTGAGGAGTTCATGTATTCACTAAGTGCTAATGCTTTGGTCCGGTTCTCTATTAAAAGGAGGCCTTAATATCCCTTACTTTCCATTAGGACCCCGCTGCCACGGGAGGGTAGGACAAAAGATGTCATCCAAGTTCTTTTCCATAATCACATATGACTATATTCGGAATACATGCCTACATTATAGTGATGAATTGGAGCTAGTTTTGTGTCACCCTATGTTATAACTGTTGCATGATGAATGCCATCCGACATAATTATCCATCAGTGATCCATTTCCTACGAGCTCGTTTCATATTGTTCTTTGCTAAGTTACTTTTCCGTTGCCACTGTTACGGTTGCTACAAAACTTCTGCAGTTACCTTTGCCACTGTTACCGTTACTTCCATACTACTTTGCTACTAAATACTTTGTTGCAGATACTAAGTCTTTCAGGTGTGGTTGAATTGACAACTCAGCTACTAATACTTGAGAATATTCTTTGTCTCCTCTTGTGTCGAATCAATAAATTTGGGTTGAATACTCTACCCTCGAAAATTGTTGCGATCCCCTATACTTGTGGGTTATCAATCAAATATCAGCAAGGACTAGCTGTTGCACTAGTATCTCATGTAAGAGAACTCTCAAGTTAAGTGTGCTCAAGCTGGAGTAGCCATCAGATGGGTGACAGGATGGGAAATTGTGGTGATGTTAAATTAACTAATAGGAAGGGTCATATCTGTTAAATTAAATGACTGATATGACCCATCCCATGAGTTAATTTAACCTTGAGGTCCTTGTTTTTTATATTATTTATTTTTTAACACATGTTAAAGAAGGTCTACCGCATTACTTTTTGACAATGTGTGATACGTGGCATACAGTTGATCCATCCGACCTATTTGTGATGGAATAAGCCGTGTGTGTTGTGGGCAAACGCTT
Source organism: Aegilops speltoides (assembly GCA_021437245.1). NCBI lineage: Eukaryota > Viridiplantae > Streptophyta > Magnoliopsida > Poales > Poaceae > Aegilops > Aegilops speltoides. The sequence goes on from CM038145.1 coordinate 101,960,959, forward strand.
GCTTGTGTACAACCGTTTGCGATTGATGAATTCATCACCGACGGGTTCCCCAGTGTGGTCCGTGTTCATCTCATCATCATCTACTTCTTGTGCTAGCTCGATGACCTTATATGCTAAGTTTCCATTAATTGATGGCGTTTTATGAACACGCTACCGTTTCCCGCCATTTCCTCACCTGCATGTTTCCCTCCACCCAGTGATATTGCGCATACACCTAGGCAGCGTGCTTCGCACGAAGGCAACAAGCACAGCCTGTAGCATATCCACCTTTTCCAAGCATACCAACCCACCAAAGCGCCGCCTCTGCCATCAACCTCGTCGATAAGGAAAACCAGAAGATGCCACAGCCCGTCGATGTCGCGGCGCTTCCCAGCAATGCGATGGACGACGCCGTGATGTGCGTCATCACCAGGGTTGAGCAGACCCTTGGCGCATGGCGCTTCAGCACCGCGGATCAAGATAGGCTTGCCAGTGCCGAGAGGCTGCAGCTCGCCGCACAACATGATCGATGGCGCGCCGCAGAGCAAGCTAGGTGCGTCCGCACCGATAGGCTACGGCTCGCGCATGGTGAGACCGTTGGAGCGCCGCAGAGCAAGAGGAGCGGCGTGCCGCAGAGCAAGAGTGAATCCATTGGTGCTTGCCTGTTGTCGACAGGGCATCGCAGCTGGGTACACGTCCCGTCAGTACCCCCATTCCTCGCCAGGAGTGGGAACAAGCCCTCTGTGCCATACGTGCACCAGAGGTCGGCCGCTCCATACTTGCACCGAACGCCCGCCGCGCCGTTCGCATGGGTCGTGCCATTTGCCTTGTCTGCGGCCCGCACGATGCCAATGTGCTGGTCGGTAGGCTCAACCGCCTCCTTGGCCCAGGAGTCCACCTGGGCGTAGTAGAGGAACATGGTCGTCGCATCCTCGAGGTCGTGATCTCCAATGAAATAGCCAACTTGGAGCTCGAGATCGCGTTCCAGATGTATCGCGAGTGTGTCGACTGCTTGGACAAACGCCTGCATGAGTTCAGGCAGAGCCAAGTGCTACCGTAGGCAAGGGCTGTTGGTCATGGTCTCATGTACGCATTTTATTTTGTTGGATAGCTATGTGATACGTCTGCAACGTATCTATAATTTATGAAGCATTCATGCTATTTTATTATCTATTTTGAATGATTATGGGCTTTATTACACACTTTTATATTACGTTTGGGACTAACCTATTAACCGGAGGCCCAGCCCATATTGCTGTTTTATTGCCTGTTTCAGTATTTCGAAGAAAAGGAATATCAAACGGAGTCCAAACGGAATGAAACCTTCGGCAGCGTGATTTTTTGGAAGAATATGATCCTGGAGACTTGGAGTTCACGTCAGAAGATCTTCGAGGAGGCTAGGAGATAGGGGGCGCCCCCCCCCCTACTGGGCGCGCCCCCTGTCTCGTGGGCCCCTCGAGCACCTCCCGACCGACTTCTTTCTCCTATATAGTCCCACGTACCCTAAAAACATCAACAGAGAAGATAGATCGGGAGTTCCGCCGCCGCAAGCCTCTGTAGCCACCAAAAACCTCTCGGGAGCCTGCTCCAAGACCTGCCGAGGGGGAACCCATCACAGGTGGCCATCTTCATCATCCCGGCGCTCTCCATGATGATGAGGGAGTAGTTCACCCTCGGGGATGAGGGTATGTACCAGTAGCTATGTGTTTGATCTCTCTCTCTCGTGTTCTCTCTATGGCACAATCTTGATGTATCGCGAGCTTTGTTATTACAGTTGGATCTTATGATGTTTCTCCCCCTCTACTCTCTTGTGATGAATTGAGTTTCCCTCTTGAAGTTATCTTATCGGATTGAGTCTTTATTTGAGAACACTTGATGTATGTCTTGCCGTGTTTATCTGTGGTGACAATGGGATATCACGTGCCACTTGATGTATGTTTTGGTGACCAACTTGCGGGTTCCGCCCATGAACCTATGCATAGGGGTTGGCACATGTTTTCTTGACTCTCGGGTAGAAACTTTGGGGCACCCTTTGAAGTACTTTGTGTTGGTTGGATGAATCTGAGATTGTGTGATGCATATCGTATAATCATGCCCACAGATACTTGAGGTGACAATGGAGCATCTAGGTGACATTAGGGTTTTGGTTGATTTGTGTCTTAAGGTGTTATTCTAGTACGAACTCTTTAATAGATCGATCCGAAAGAATAACTTTGAGGTGGTTTCATACCCTACCATAATCTCTTCGTTTGCTCTCCACTATTAGTGGCTTTGGAGTGACTCTTTGTTGCATGTTGAGGGATTGTTATATGATCTATCTATGTTGTTATTGTTGAGAGAACATGCACTAGTGAAAGTATGAACCCGAGGCCTTGTTTCCTAGCATTGCAATACTGTTTATGCTCACTTTTATCATTAGTTACCTTGATGTTTTTATATTTTCTGATTACAAAAACCTATATCTACTATCCATATTGCACTTGTATCACCATCTCTTCGCCGAACTAGTGCACCTATACAATTTACCATTGTATTGGGTGTGTTGGGGACAAAGAGACTCTTTGTTATTTAGTTGCAGGGTTGCTTGAGAGAGACCATCTTCATCCTACGCCTGCCACGGATTGATAAACCTTAGGTCATCCACTTGAGGGAAATTTGCTACTGTCCTACAAACCTGTGCACTTGCAGGCCCAACAATGTCTACAAGAAGAAGGTTGTGTAGTAGACATCAAGCTCTTTTCTGGCGACGTTGCCGGGGAGGTGAGTGCTTGAAGGTATATCTTTAGATCTTGCAATCGAATCTTTTTGTTTCTTGTTTTATCACTAGTTTAGTTTATAAAAGAAAACTACAAAAAAATGGAGTTAAGTTTGTCTCATACGCTTCATCTTTTTAATATCTTTCGTGAGTATGATGAAAAGGAAAATTGTGCTCAAGTGCTAGAAGAAGAATGCATTAGAATGTTTGATACTAAATCTTTGAATGATGAGCATGATTGCAATGTTGTTAGTATGAATTCCTTGAATATCCATAGTACTAATGATGATTGCTCTAGTCATGATGAAAATATCTCTTATAAGCATGTCAACTTTTGTGGAGTGCATGTTTGCATGAACACACCAAATAGAGAAGATATACATTGCAAGAGGCATAAGCATTTAGAAACTAAATGGTTGCAAGAAAGGCTAAATGCGAGTGCTGAAAATTTACACTTCCTTTGTCGTACTTGTGAACTTTGCAATGAACATGGTCATTTACATCTTCGATGCAAATTGTTTCATGATCGAATCGTGTCCAAAAATTGTGATGATTTGATTTCCCTTGCACATTATAATGAACTTAGTTTGCTTTTGGGTTATGAAGAATCGAAACGTTTAATGAAGGACCTTCCAGAATTTGCCCATGAGAAATTCCTTGATATTGATCTAGAGAAGATTTATTTGTATTGTGCGGTGAATTGCATTGAAAATCCTTATATTGCCAATTACATAAAGAAAAGAAAGAAAATAGAAGATGATGAGAATACGAATGAAAGGGAAGAGACTTCCCAATATCCTCCTACTATTTCTTATGATGAATCAGGTAACAAGGAGGAGCTTTCTATTCAACCAATCTCGTCTGTAAGGAGCTCAAAGAGGAAGGTTGAACCCACACATAATGTGAAGAAGAAAAAGAAAAGAAGGAGCAACAAAGGTAGAAAGGTATCCCTCCCAAATGATGTTGCTCCTACTACTCATTGTGATGATGATAATTGCTATACTATTGGTGCTATCCATACTATTAATGATGAGAGTGATTATGCTTATGATATGAAAAGACCCAAGCTTGGGGAAGCTATGTTTCATGAGGATGAAATATTTGAGAATATATTTGCTGAAATTAATGTTTGTCCCAAGCTTGGGGATGCTATGTTTAATGAAGATGATATTTTTAGCATCTCAAGTTTTGATATGCAAAGTTGTTATGATGATAGCATGCCTCTTACCTATGATGAATATATTGATGAAAGTGGGTTTGGAAGAGTGTCAACTTTAGGAAGTAGTGATCCTACTATTTTGGAGGATGTTGAATTTTATTGTGATGAATACGAAAGTGGATTTGGAAGAGTGTCAACTTTATTTAGTGATTCCACTATCTTGGGAGAGGTTTCAATCGATTATGATGAGAACAAAGTTGCTACTTATGATGATTATTGTGATGAAACTTATGGTATAAAAAGTAGTGATGATTATATTTACAAACCTTGTCATGATTATGATTACCCTTTTTCTGAACATTACTCTTTTAATGTGGAAACAATTTTTAGTGTTCAAGTCTTTATGATACTCCCACTATTCTGAATGAGAAGAAATTTGCTTATGTGGAGAGTAGTATATTTTCTATGCTTGTAGATAATGAAAAGAATGCTTTAGGTGCTGGTTATATTGTTGAATTCATTCATGATGCTACTGAAAATTATTATGAGGGAGGAACATATGCTTGTAGGAATTGCAACAATGTCAATGTGTTGAAAATCTTGAAGCTATGCTTGTTTTACCTTCCTATGCTAGTTGATTATTGTTCCCATAAGTTGTTTGCTCACAAAATCCCTATGCATAGGAAGTGGGTTAGACTTAAATGTGCTATTCATATGCTTCATGATGCTCCCGTTATGTTTCAATTCTTACCTTTTATGTGAGCATCATTGTCATCATCATGCCTAGCTAGAAAAGCATTAAAGAAAAGCGCTTGTTGGGAGACAACCCAATATTTACCCTTACTATTTTTGTGTGTACACATGATTATTATACTGTAGTAATCATGTTTTATAGCTTTTTTTCAATAAAGTGCCAAGTAAGACCTTTAGGATAGCTCACGGTGATAGTTGTGTTGATCCTGCTGAAAATCAGAAACTTTTGCACCCAGTCAATTAGTTTTGTTAATTCACAGAAACGTGATTATGATCTGATTATTTTTTCTATGGATTTTTACACAAATTTTTTAGGACTTCCTAATTTGGTAGGATGTTTGGAGTTCTAGAAGTATACGTTTGATACAGATTACTACAGACTGTTCTGTTTTTGACAGATTCTATTTTCTATGTGTTGTTTGCTTATTTTGATGAATCTATGAGTAGTATCGGAGGGTATGAACCATAGAGAAGTTGTAATACAGTAGATATTACACCAATATGAATTTAGAATGAGTTCACTACAGTACCTAAGTGGTGGTTTTATTTTCTTATACTAACGGAGCTTACGAGTTTTCTGTTGAGTTTTGTGTTGTGAAGTTTTCAAGTTTTGGGTAAGGATTCGATGGACTATGGAATAAGGAGTGGCAAGAGCCTAAGATTGGGGATGCCCAAGGCACCCCAAGATAATATTCAAGGACAACCAAGAGCCTAAGCTTGGGGATGCCCCGGATGGCATCCCCTCTTTTGTTTTCGTTCATCGGTAACTTTACTTGGAGCTATATTTTTATTCACCACATGATATGTGTTTTGCTTGGAGCGTCATTTTATTTTGTTAGTATTTGCTTGATGTTATTTAGAATAATGTTTTGCATCTTTAGTTTCAATAAAAATGTGAAGGATAGCCTTTACCGTGCTTATTTTGCTAGTATACATGTTGCTGGTTGAAAACAGAAAGTTTACCGCTGTTGCAAAAATTCCCTAGAAAATTCAGAGAATGGTATAATGATGAAACCTTTTTCATAATGAGCTCTGATAAATTTAATACAGTGGGAATTTTATTTCATAATTGTTGGAGTTAGGGAAGTATTGATACTCTTGCATTCTTTACAGACTATACTGTTTTGGCAGATTGCTGTTATGGTTGCATTGTTTGCTTATGTTTGCTTGTTTAATGATTCTATTTGAGGATAGGAGTATTAAATATGCAGAGGCATTTAGTATTCAATGTTGGATAATAATTTTAGTGATTTGTTACAGTACAAAATGATAAGGTTTTGCATTGGTTTATACTAACCTATCTCACGAGTTCTTGTTGAGTTTGGTGTGGATGAAGCTTTTGATAAAAAGAGAAACCATGATATGAGAGGAATTGAGGAGACACAAAAGTTCAAGCTTGGGGATGCCCAAGGCACACCAAGATAATATTTCAAGAAGTATCAAGCATCTAAGCTTGGGGATGCCCCGGTAGGCATCCCACCTTTCTTCTCCAACAACTATCGGTTAGTATCGGTTGAGCCCAAGTTTTTGCTTCTTCACATGAGCTGTGCTATCCTTGCAATGCCATTTTTTTTGTTTTGCTTGCTGTTTGAATACAATACCAAGATCTGAAATTCTTAATGAGAGAGAGTCTTCGCATAGTTGCATAATTATTTAGCTACTCATTGATCTTCACTTATATCTTTTTGGAGTAGTTTTTCATTTACTCGTGTGCTTCACTTATATCCTATGAGTAAACGGTTGAATGAGTTGAACGTCATAAATCTGAAATTATATATGTTTCATTGATCTTGGTAACCCATAAGTATAGGTGATTGTTTGTAGCCTTTTTTGATAAATAAGAGTGTCGAACCCAATGAGGAGCTAAAGGTAGAACAAATATTCCTTCAAGTTTTGTCAACCACCGATACAACACTATGGACACTTAATATTTTGCTTTACCTTGAACAAGTATGAAAGTATTTTGTAGGTGTGATGCTAGAACTACTTTGGAAGAAAAAAACTACGAGTACTTTGCGAGATAATAAAAGTTAGTTGTTTAGTGAAAAGGTTTTTTTCAGACAAGAAAGTCATTTGTCCCTAGGCAATCGATAACTAGACCGGTGATCATTATTGCAATTTTATATGAGGGAGAGGCATGAGCTAACATATTTTCCGTACTTGGATCATATGCAGTTATGATTGGAAGTCTAGCAAGCATCCGCAACTACCAAAGATCATTAAGGTAAAACCCAACCATAGCATTAAATATCAAGTCCTCTTTAATCCCATACGCAACAACCCCCTTACTCAGGTATAAGTTTCTGTCACTCTCGCCACCCACTATAAGAGAATCACGAACATATTGCAACACTCTATAGTGGGGACCCCTCATGTTTGCGCGACATGGAGGCACCATAGGACAGCACCAAAATAAGATATACAGCTCAAACCAATCATGATCATCAATTAACCCATAGGACAAAACAGATCTACTCAAACATCATAGGATAACCACATATCATTGGATAATAATATAGAATGTTGAGCACCATGTTTAAGTAGAGAATTGTAGTGGGAATAGAGAGGTTACACTGCTGCATAGACGGGGAGAAAGTTGGCGTTGACGGTAGCAAGGTTTTTGGTGTAGATCGTCGTCATGATCCTAGCCCCGTCAGCACTACGTCGCCACTGGGCGATAGGGTGAGAGAGCCCCCCTCCTTCTTCTTCTTCCTTGGCCTACCCCCTAGATGGGAGGAGGGTTTCCCCTTGTGGGAAACGTAGCATGGAATTTCAAAAAAATTCCTACGCTCACGCAAGATCTATCTAGGAGATGCATAGCAACAAGAGGGGAGAGTGTGTCCATGTACCCACGTAGACCGAAAGCGGAAGTGTTAACTTAACGCGGTTGATGTAGTCGAACATCTTCTCGAATCAATCGATCACGCACCAAACATACTGCACCTCCGAGTTCTGCACACGTTCAGCTCAATGACGTCCCTCGAACTCTTGATCCAGTAGAGGCACGAAGGAGTCGATGAGTTCCGTCAGCACGACGGTGTGATGATGGTGTTGGTGAAGTGATCCGTGCAGGGCTTCGCCTAAGCACTACGACAATATCACCGGAGGAGTAAACGGTGGAGGAGGGCACCGCACACGGCTAGGAGACAACTATTGTGCTTTGGGGTGCCCCCTGCCCCCGTATATAAAGGAGGAGGAGGGAGACGGGCAGCCCTATGGCGCGCCCAAGTGGTCGGAGTCCCACTAGGACTCCCAGTCCTAGTCGGCTCCCCCTTCCTTCCAACGGAGAGGGGGAAAGGGGAAAGAGGGGGGAGGGAGAAGGAAATGGGGGGCCGTGCCCCTCCCCTTAGTCCAATTCGAACTCCCTTGGGGGGCGCCACCTCCCGTGGCCTGCCTCCTCCTCTTCACTATGGCCCAATAAGGCCCATTAACTTTCCCGGGGTTTCCGGTAACCTCCCAGTACTCCGGAAAATCCCCGAACCTCTTTGAAACCATTCAGTGTCTGTACATAGCCTTCCAATATATCAATATTTACTTCTCGACCATTTCGAGACTCCTCGTCATGTCCGTGATCTTATCCGGGACTCTAAACAACCTTCGGTCACCAAAACACATAACTCATATAACACATATCGTCATCGAACGTTAAGCGTGCGGACCCTATGGGTTCGAGAACTATGTAGACATGACCGAGACACCTCTCCGGCCAATAACCAATAGCGGAACCTGGATGCTCATATTGGTTCCCACATATTCTACGAAGATCTTTATCGGTCGAACCGCAATGTCAACATACGCTATTCCCTTTGTCATCGGTATGTTACTTGCCCGAGATTCGATCGTCGGTATCTTAATACCTAGTTCAATCTTGTTACCGGCAAGTCTCTTTACTCGTTCCGTAGTGCATCATCCCGTAACTAACTCATTAGTCACATTGATTGCAAGGCTTCATATGATGTGCATTACCGAGAGGGCCCAGAGATACCTCTCCGATACTCGAAGTGACAAATCTTAATCTCGATCTATGCCAACCCAACAAACACCTTCGGAGATACCTGTAGAGCATATTTATAATCACCCAATTATGTTGTGACGTTTGATGGCACACAAGGCATTCCTCCGGTGTCTGGGAGTTGCATAATCTCATAGTCGTAGGAATATATATTTGACACGAAGAAAGCAGTAGCAATAAAACTAAACAATCATTATGCTAAGCTAACGGATGGGTCTTGTCCATCACATCATTCCACTAATGATGTGATCCTGTTTATCAAATGACAAATCATGTCCATGGCTAGGAAAGTTAACCTTCTTTGATCAACGAGGTAGTCTAGTAGAGGCATACTAGGGAGACGGTGTTTTGTTTATGTATTCACACATGTATCAAGTTTCCGGTTAATACAATTCTAGCATGAATAATAAACATTTATCATGAATAAGGAAATATAAAATAACAACTTTATTATTGCCTCTAGGGCATATTTCGTTCACCCCTCTCGTCCATGGCCTCCATGGCGGCGGAGGGGCGAGAGCCCCTCAGAGATTGGATCTATCTCTCTGTTTCGCGTTCCTGTTTTCTGGCCTTTCACCGTTTCTTAAATATCTGGAGATCCGTAACTCCGATTAAGCTGAAATTTTGACACAATTTTTCCGGATATAAGCTTCCTTGCACCCTAAGAAGAGCCCCAACCGACTTACGGGGTGCCCACCACCGTGCACCGGGGGTGCTGTCACGCCCTGGTGATTAGTGGAGGTCATGGACCTCCGTTTGCGTTGATTCCACCCCCCAAAAATCACATATATTCCAGAACAATTCTCCGTAAATTTTTATCGCGTTTGGACTTCGTTTGATATGGACATTCTGCGAAAAAACATGCAACAAACAGGAACTCACACTGGAAATTGGATCAATATTTTAGTCCCGAAAAATCAAATAAAATGTTGCCAAAAGTATATAAAAGTTATATAATATTGACTTGGAACTATAAAAAGTTATAGATACGATGGGGACGTATCAGCTGCATCTTGATCTTCCGGTATTTCAACTTGTTCTCCACGCGCTTCAAAATCATTAGTTCGTCCGGGATTTCAATTTGTTCAGAGGGATGCGAGAGCAGAGCGCGCACGGCGGGACGCAAGCAGAGCGCACTGCGGCCGCGTCAACCGCAAGCTACCACATGCATAGAGCAGTCAAACATGCAGGAAATGGTCACCTACAAGCCGGCCGACAGTTGCGTCGCTACGTAGAGAGTGGCCATGTGGTACTACCTCCATCTTGGTCTATTAGTCCCCTTTATATTATGTGCCATACTTTGCCCTTAAATTTAACCAACAAAATGTTAATGCATGTTATAAAAATTATATAATTGGAAGTTATGTTCAAATACGAATCCAATGATATAGTCTTTGGCGACATGCATTCGTAGATCCTACTTATAAACCAGGACTGGGTTATAGTAGGTAATTAAATCGCAAATGTTTTTCTTATTAACCGTATGTGCACGTGGCCTTTCGTCCTCCTCTCGCACGTCTTGTCACCGAGCTGCCGCAGACGGCTTACAACGCAAGCTTGCGCAAGGCGCGGGGGCGTTCTTTTGGCCAAACGGTGGCCCGAAGTGGCGCCAATGAATCGTAGGTGAGACCGTTCCCGCACAACCTCACAGGTTCCCACGCAAGCTTCCTGCCCGACTCGGTGAAATCCCCCAGAATCCCAATGCTTATCAGCCTGCTATATGAACCATCACGGCCGTCGAGTCCTGCGTCGCATTTTCCCCTTCCTCCCTGTAGCTTATCTTGCCTGATTCTCCCACAATCGCCAATGGCATCGGTCCGTCGTCATCGCTCAGGCACTCCACCGTCAGCAGAGGATAGCTCTAGCTGGGATGCTACACCGCGGCGGCGGCGTAGTCCCTGGCGTAGTGTAGTGTGCGTGGCGTCCCTGTTGGGTGTGCGTGGAACACCCACCACACGCTCCACCGCCGCTGCCCGTCGGCAGTTGTTGACGGCTGTCGTTGCCGCCACCCCACCTTCTGCCACCATGGCTGCCACACCATCGTCAGACAGCCAAGGCCATCGCCCGCTCCGCTGCCGCGGCCCGAAGGTGGGAGGTGGCCATCATGGCCGCCACCCCACTGTGGGCCATCATGGCCATCACCCGCTCCGCTGTCGTGGCTCGAAGGCAGGAGGTGGTGGTTGTGGCCGCCACCCCATCTTCGGCCGCCGTGGCTGCCAACCCACCATCGACCGCAGGGTCATCACCCGCTCCGCCACCTCCGCTTGAAGGAGGGAGGCGGAGGTGGAGGCCCGCACGTGCGTCAGCGCCCTTGCGCACTACACCGAGTTCATGTAGGAGGAGGAGGAGCGCCTCGTCGAGCATGCAAAGAGACTTACCGCCGCAATGGCTACAGCACACGCCGCTGTAGAGGCGAGGAATCAAGAGATCTACAAGGAGAACCACTGCTTCGAGAGAGGTCGTCTCGAGCAGCAGAGGGCGTTCGAGGTGAGCGTCGATAAAGGTGCAGCAGCAGCAGGCACCGCAGTTGTCCAGCTCATCGATAGGCCTCCTTTGCCTCTTACTAAGCATGCTCGGCAGAGGAGAAGCTGCCGGAAGTAGTACAAAGCCCCTCTGTAGTAATAGTATTTAGGGGCTATTTTGTTCAGTTCATCTGACTAATGATGTGGTGAAACTGTACAATGTACTTAAAATTAGCTAGTATATATAGTTGAACTAGCTGTTTCAGTACGTGGTTGGCAACAATTGGGGAAAAGTTTGGTCGGTTGAGCTGTCGAGTCGAACTATTTGTATAAAGAACAACTTCTTAATCTATGAATGAAATCTATGCTTAATTACTGAATTTTAGTTGCAAAAATTAGATAGTGCTTGTGATTTTTAGCTGCATATTTTGACAAATCGCAGTGTTACAAGGTTGACAAATGGCAATGTTACTAAATCAACAAATGTCAATCTTTCCAGTTTGACAAATGGCAATATACCCAATATGATAGATGCACATCTTACCAAATTGTCTCTACGTGGTTGCACACGGGTCATCCAAAACAACCGTTTGCGTTGAAGAGATGTACAAATCCTGCTCGGCACATTTTCTCTTGGCTTAGCGCCCAAGTCTGGTTTTGAATACCGTATTCAATCTAAACCGTTTGCGTTGAAGAGATGCACAAATCCCGCGCTATGGATTTTCCCTTGACTTAAGGGGGAAGATCGTAGCTCTCACCTTGCATACAGGTGTTCTATCTAAAATGTTTGCGATCAAGAGCTGCACAAATCCTGCTCAGCACATTTTCCCTTGGCTTCCTGGGAAGCTGTCGGTTTGCATACGGGTGTTCTAACTAAAACTTTTGCAATGAGTGTTTTATATTTAAAAACCATTGATGTTTTTTCAAAAGAAAATCATTTGATAAGTCTATACATTAAGAGAGAAAAACGCAAGTTCATTCAAACCATATCTTTCATTCATTCACACTACAAATTTATATTCATATGATCCAGATATAGTATTAAACCCAAAAAACTATTTCCGGCTGTGGCGGAGGCGGCGTGCCATGCCGGCGTTGTCATTTTCATCCTCCAGGATGTTGTTGTTGAAGTCTTCAAGGCAGCACAGAATGTTCTTCAGTTGGAAATCAAACATCATGTCGTCTCGCGAACAACGGGCGGGGCACGGGAGGACAACAACTGGTGACGCTGTGAGGTAGCGGTCGGCAGCGGCGTCCCATGCCGCTGAGGGGGGTGTGCACACGGGCGCGGCGGGTGCAGGCAAACGCACGTGGACCGGCGCCGCGGTGGGTGGAGGGGCGCGCATGGGCACAAGCATGGGCGCTGGTGCTGGCATGTACATGAGCTCGCGCGGGTCCGCAGAGGCCTTGCTGACGCCCGTGGCTTCTAGCTCTGTGATAGTGCTCAGCGACCAGCACATCAATGCTACGTGGATGGTCGCTGGTGCGGGCACGGGGATGGAAGCTGGGACAGCCGCAGGGGCAGCAACCGCCGCGGCCAGCTCGTTCAGGGCCATGTCCAAGAGGCCCCATTCCTCCTTATTTTCTATCTCCTCCGGCTCGGAGTTGACTTCACCAAACTTGAAGACTAGTGGCAAATGATCCTTTTGGGCCATGGCGTTGGTCGAGGTCTACGGGAGGAAGGGGAATGGGAGGCAAACAGTAAGGCCGCCAGTATTAAACAGCGGCTCGGGCACCATTAATGGAGAGGGTGCAAGGGTGGGCGGCCATGGAAGTCAATGGGCTCGCTTCCTAGTGAGCCTCCACAGCGTACAACTCGCATGCTTCTTGGTGAGCCTGCGCATTGGAGGATAGCATGCACGCCTCTCAGTCAGCCTGTGCACCAGACTGCGCTCGCACGCCTCCCGTTTAGTCAAGCAGCTGTCCGCAAGACACCTCCTATAGCCATTAAAACCAAGACACATGGCGTCACGTGAATGGTTAACAGAACGCACATGATTTAAATTATAGAAACGTTTGAGATATTAAAGTGGCAGCTATTTTTCAAAATGCCTTTGTTGGTTGTTATTCGAGTGCGCTTTCTCTCAAAATGGATACGAAAAATGCCACATCATGTCGGGTGCCATTCCATGATAGCATGCCAAGTTTCATGAATTTCAGACGAGTTTTGGATTTACTAGAATGTAAAAACAAAGTATCTCAACATTTTTCCGGCAATCAACAGTGCCCTGGTGTTTGAAATTCATTCCCATTTCTAGCATGGGACCTAAGCATGCACCCAAGGACACACATTTCATATGTCAACCCATTTTTCTGCACTGGAGCATGTGCATGTAGTTAAAATTTTAATTATGCACATAAAATACCTAGAAAACCCAGTTAATGTATAAAAATGTCCAAGAAACCCCCAAAAAATCCCAAAACTTGACACAACACTCCTGTCGTTCTATGTTGACACCAGAAAAAATTTTGAAAGCAAGAAGAGGCAACGGATATCATTTCGTCCCCAAGGGTGGTACGTTCCCTACCGAAACCATCAGGCTTGTTGTGAGACGCTCTGGTTTGCGAGAACCTTATACCCAAACCTGCCCCAAATGGGACAATTTTTTACCATAACATGTTGATGCCGCTCCATGATAGCATCTCAAGTTTCATGAACTTCATATGAGTTTTGGATTTACTAGAATTTAAAAACCATGTATCTCAATGTTTGCGGCCGAGCGACGGTGGCAAGGTGTTTGACATTCATTCTCATTTCTTGCATGGGACCTAAGCATGTAGGCAAGGACACATATTTGATTTTTCAAACAATTTTCATGCACTAGAGCATGTGCATGTAGTTCAAATTTGAATTATGCACATAAATGCATAGAAAACTTAGTTAATGTATAAAAATGTCCAAACGAACCCCGAAAAATTCCTAAAATTAACACAACAGTCATGTTGTTCTATGTTGACTGTAGAGAAAAATAAATCAAGAAGAGGCAATGGATATCATTTCCCAGAAAGGTGAAAAGTTCCCTACCGTAACCATGAGACTTGTTGTGAGAAGCTCTGGTTTGTGAGAAGCTTATACCCTAACCTGCCCCAAATGGGAAAATATTTTTACCATGACATGTTGATTCCGTTCCATGCTAGCATGTCAAGTTTCATAAATTTCAGAGGTGTTTTCGATTTACTAGAATTTAAAAACAATGTACCTCAATTTTAGCGGCCGAGCGACGGTGGCAAGGTGTTTGACATTCATCCTCATTTCTTGCATGGGACTTAAGCATGCAAGCAAGGACACACATTTCAATTTTGAACCCATTTATATGCACCAGAGCATGTGCATGTAGTTCAAATTTGAATTATGCACATAAATGCATAGAAAACACAGTTAATGTATAAAAATGTATAAAAATCCAAAAAAATTGACACAACACTCATACTATTCTTTGTTGACACGAGAAAAATTTGAAAGTAAGAAGAGGCAACAGATATCATTTCGTCCCCCAAGGTGGCACATTCCCTACCGAAACCATCAGGCTTTTTGTGAGAGAAGTTCTGGTTTGCGAGAAGCTTATATCCATACCTGCCCCAAATGGGACAATGTTTTTACCACGACATGCCGATGCCGTTCCATTTTATCATGTCAAGTTTCATGAATTTTAGACGAGTTTTCGATTTACTAGAATTTTAAAACCATGTATCTCAATGTTAGCGGCCGAGTGACAGTGTCAAGGTTTTTGACATTCATTCTCATTTCTTGCATGTGACCTAAGCTTGCAACCAAGGACACACATTTGATTTTGCAGCCCATTTTTATGGACTTGAGCATGTGCATGTAGTTCAATTTTGAATTATGCACACAAATGTCTAGAAAAATCAGTTAATGTACAAAAATGTCCAAACGATCCCCAAAATTTTTAAAAAAATTTAACACAACACTCCTGTTGTTCTATGTTGACACCAGGAAAAAATTGAAAGCAAGAAGAGGCGACGAATATCGTTTTGTCTACAAAGGTGACACGTTTCCCTAATGGAACCATGAGGCGTCTTGTGAGAAGCTCTGGTTTGTGAGAAGCTTATACCATAACCTGCCCCAAATGGGACAATATTTTTTACCCCAGCATGTTGATGCCATTCCATGATAGCATGCCAAGGTTCATGAATTTCAGACGGGTTTTGGATTTACTAGAATTACAAAAGCAAGTACCTCAATGTTTGCTGGAGAGCCACGATGTCGTGGTATTCGAAATTCATCCCCATTTCTTGCATGGGACATAAGCATAAACCCATGGACACATATATGATATTACAACCCATGTTGGTGCACCGGAGCTTGTGCATCTAGTTTAATTTTGAATCGTGCACCTGAAATGGCTAGAAAACAAATTTAATGTATAAAATGTCCAAACAAACCCTGAATAATTCCAATTTTTTACGACACAAATATAGTTGCATGTTCACTGCAGATAAAAGTTCTAGCAATTCAAACACCCTCCATTGCCGCTATGACCCCATTATGCAATTCAAATCAAGATGAATAATCAAGTAAATCGCACATAGTTTATTATCACCAACCGTGTGAGATGCAGTACAAAATATCTTGGAGCACCGTCGGTGTATAGTATGTCTATGGCTTACGCGAAAAGGTTCGTCGACTACAGTCCATAGCCGACGTGTCAAGCTAGCTCGCTCCCCAAATATCATTTCACTATTTAATCGTCGCCTGTGAAAGGTGGGGACGTGGACCCGCATCGTGAGGGCAACTTCGGCGGCCCACTCCGGTGAGAGCGCGGACGCAGCCGCCATGCGTGTGCTAACAAGGTGCATGAGTCGGCCGCAATCTATGACCGGACGGCCAAGGCAGCCCAAACGACCGCTGTTGCTTCTCAGGTCGCGGCAGCAACATCTGCCTCGGGGATAGCAACTGGCGAGAGCGGCACAGCAGTTATCCGTTCTGCAGTGGTAGCCTTAGCCCTTATGGAGGCTGCCCATGACCATGTCGAGGCCGCCCATGCCCATCTCATGGCAGTCACCACACAAATTGAATGATGCTTCTCCGACAATGGTTGGCAACCCAAAGTTGAAGAGTTGGCAATCGCCGAGAGCGTTCGAGCAGCCATCCATTCCTCCGCCGCATACCTTGCCACGACGGAGCCCGTCCAAGCCCAGACCGCGGCCGCCCGCGCCCAGCTCGTGGCGGCCATTTCCAAAGAGATGGCGGACGCGGCTGGCAAGATGCTTGCCGACTATGGTGCGATGGAGGCCATGGAGTCCCTTCCCCAGGAACCGTCGGGCGCGAGCTGGACATGGAGGAGGCGGCGGAGATTGAGCCGTAGTAGTACTCTTTTCTTTGTTTAATTAAGAGCGTCGGTCTTTGTTAGAGTAATGTTTAGTTCAGCTAGCTCTATTTAATTGCTGAACTTGCTCGATTAAGAAGTGTGGGTGTGCTGTAGTCTCCTTTGTGTACCCAAATTATGCAATGACGTGGATGACCACTATAACCAAGGAAATTCAAACCAAAAATTTTGACATTCAAACTCATCACACATGGGTTAAGCTATCTGAATTGTTTGTCATGTTCACATATTGTACACAGTTCTGAATAAGGGACTGTGTCTGATGACACTTTGCGCACAAGTTTTTTCGCTGAAACGATTCAAAGTTTTCGGCTTCCGTGGAAATATCTACCTCCACGCCCCTCCCCCTTACAAAAAAGCCACATTTCCCCTGTTTTCGCCTTCCTTTCCAATTTGAGACCTTCACTCCTTGCTTGTAGTGCCACCTCCTCACCGATAACCCTCCTTCACGCTGCTCGGCCTCATCTATCCAGGCAGGTAATCCACACCCGACCCTCATCCTCCTCCTCTTTCCACATCACACATGCCCGGACCATTGGCGCGACACCTTCCACCCAAATCACTGACCCCTCCACCAAATAAGTGTCGCCCTAAGCCATGGTGCACGCAGTATAGGCAAGAGCTCAAGGAGCATTTGGTGGCGGAGAAGCAAATCGCGGCCGCACACGCGGATGAGGTCGTGATGGCTGCCATTCGTGCCGACCCCCAGATCTTGGAGGAGCACCTTGCCTTTGCTAGCTACGTCGGTTAAGCATGCTTGGTTTACCCTTTGCGTGTGTTGCTCCTGCCTTAACAAATTCTAGTGAATTGTGCTATCTAATTTTACCATGCAATCTGTTGCTCTAATGTACATGTTCTATATGTCATGCAATGTGGTGCTCACTTATTAAATGTTTGGTTGATTAGCTGTCGTCTTTAGTTAATTGTTTGGTTCAATTCTGCAAATGCGATTATCAATTCTTCAGGCTGCAATTTTGTATTGTCTTCCATGTGAGAAATAAATCAAATTTATCTTTACAAAATACATGAGAAACGAATACAATTGTTGTATTTCCAAGTTGTCAAGCATGCTTGGTTTGGTTAACTGTCTGATCTTCTAGTATGTTATACATTGTGCAATGTGGTGCTCAGTTAACGTCTGGTTCATTTTTTGTGGTGTTTAATTAACTATCTGGTTCAATTCTGCAATGCGATGTTCAATAGTTGTGGGTGCATTCTGTTATTGTATGCCATGTGAGAAGTAAATAGAATTTGGTTATACTAAATACATGAGAAACAAATACAATTGCTATATTTCCAAGTTGTTAAGCATGCTTGGTTTGGTTAACTTTCTGATCTTCTATTAGGAGTATGTTGTATTGTGCAACGTGGTGCTCAGTTAACATTTGGTTCATTTGTTGTGGTGTTTAGTTAACTGTTTGGTTCAATTCTGCAATGCAATGTTCAATTGTTGTGGGTGCATTCTGTTATTGTATAGCATGTGAGAAATAAATTGAATTTGTCTATACTAAATACATGAGAAACAAATGCAATTGCTATATTTCCAAGTTATTAAGCATGCTTGGTTTGGTAAACTGCCCGATCTTCTATTATGAGTATGTTATATTGTGCAATGTGGTGCTCAGTTAATGTTTGGTTCATTTGTTGTGGTGTTTAGTTTACTGCTTGGTTCAATTCTGCAATGTGATGTCCAATTGTCGTGGGTACAATTTTGTATTGTTCTGCATGTGAGGAATAAATCGAATTTGGCTACAGTTAATACATGAGAAACATATACAAGTGCTATATTTCCTAGCTCTTAATCATGCTTGGTTTGGATAAATGGGTTTTCCATGTGGCTTGAATTAATCTGATGAATCGGCAGTGTGCTTATTTTTCATCAACATATTTTACTGATAGCATGCGAACCCTCACTTAACCTGATGACTAACTACCTTATATGTGTTGTAGGGAAACAATAGGAAGCACTGAGGTTTACAATCTAGGTTAGCACATGCATGGTTCGTTGTCTAATATCACATTATTGTGCAATTGCAGGAACCATTTTAATATTTACGTTTTTAATAATTTGGTCTTGCACATGTAGGTCCTGCTATCAGAGGTTTTGACCCACTGTTCGACCCTTTTTGCATATGGGGAAATAAGTTGTCCATGAATATCAATCAAGTCAAGAAACTCAGAAAGATTGTTAGGATAAAGAAATTAGCGACAAAAAACAACAAGATATTTGTCTGCATAGTGCATAAGACATCAGTTCACTACAAGATGGTACTAACTATTATACCTTGCCTTTTTTTATTCCTTTGCCCCATTTCCAATATAGAGAAGATATTTATGTGCATCCTTATTGTCAGGCCTTTCCAAAGCAGTTTACTGATGATTACCTCTCAAACCACCTCTATGGTCAGGAGGCGAGGAAGGTTTTCATACCACACCCACGGTTCAATATTGAAGTGTTCCTGAAGAGGACGAAGGATGGGCGGTCAATCATCCATAGGCACTGGCCTAAAGTTGCAAAGACCTTCAACATCAATGAAGGCTCAATATTCGCCTTCTACTTCAGCAGTTTTCCAAATGAGATGCATCTATCTATGTACCATCTATGATGCTAATTTCGAAAGGTTCTAGATGTTGCATGTGAAACTTGGTGCTGGTGCAGTTGTGTAATGGGGTAGCTGAGTGCTGAAGCTATATGATGTTGTACTCTGATGTATTTCAATTATGAAATCCTGCTTCCTTAATATGGAAATGAAATATATTGTGTGCTTAATATGAAACTTCAATTAGATTAATAAGTGGATTATTAATAATAGGGTAATTAGCCTGCTAATGACCAATTATCCTGCTAATTAGGTTTTTCTATTGCAACCGGTCATTAATAAAACACTGTGAGCAATGACCTCAGGCAACACACACAGTTTCTAGGAATGAACCATGTTGGATCAATGAACAATCACACACGACATCCTATTGAAAATTGTTTGCGTTAGGCCACATTGCACAAACGTTTACCACATAAAAATTGTGTGTGATGGACAGTCTTTGCCACACAGTTTCTTCTACGCGCCGTGTGTGATGCATTCAATAACGCAAACGATAAAATTGCTAATATCGTATGCAATGGCAATGCTATCACAAACGATTTAATGGGGAAAATTGTGTGTGAGTGTGGGATGTAAATACGAACGGAAATGTTTAGCGGGGACTGACTGTGCGGGGTGTACTTACGACCGGAAACGATTTTGCTTGTATAATTGTATTTTCTTAGCACTATTGTATGTATAACCGTATTTGATTGCTCGCCGGTCACACATGACCTCATTTTGCCGAGCATGTGTGCCAGGAGGGCATATCCCTGACGGTTTCTGGGTCGTGTGGGAAGGACCCCCCCCCCTATCGCAGTCACTCACTAGGTAACGGTTCAAAACACCGTCGCGGAAAGGGTTAAAACCCGTTTGTATAGCACCTCGCTGTACCAGTGTCATGTCAAGACACAAAGAATCAGGTGGGAGTTAATGCACCACGCCTAAGTACTATGGGATTATTTGGTTTTCATAATGTGACTAATGCACCTATACAAAGGGAGTACCCAATTCATTTATGTGGACGCAAATAATTCATATATTGTTGCTAGATTGCTTAATGAGCATAATGGATCGGCTATCCCTAGTTTTGTCAATCATGCATCTAATTATGTGCGATAACCGATGCAAAATAAACTCCATGCTTCAACTTACAATTTTAGCAACATGCAGCATATGTATCCTAACCCTCATGCATCGACAACCCCACAAATCCATATGCCAATGAATAACATGATGAGTTTGGCTAATCAAGTTGAAACACCCCATGTACGAACTTCCAATAGCATGCAACAAAGTGTTTCACCATTTTATTCATCGGCAACTAACTTGGAATATGTTAATACAAACATGCCGGTGGATAGGGGAATTGTCCATGCTACTACTATTTATTCGGCCAATTACCCTTAACCATAATATGCTAGCCTCATGCATTTAATTTTTTGGCACCATACACAACTGTAGATGTTCATAATTCATCTTTGCATCACTGGTGCAGAGACGTTCTATACAAACGGTGTTTACCCCTTTCTGTAATGGAGTTTTAAACCGTCGCCTCGTCAGTGTGTGCAATAGGGGGTCCTTCCTATATGATCAAGAAATCGTCGGGGATAGGCCCTCCGATCACACACGCGGGGCAAAATGAGCTCGTGTGCGATCGGACGAGGCATCGAAGACCAATCGTTTCCATTTGTATGTACATCCCACATAGTGAATCCCATAAAAACGTTTAAATTCGTATGTATATCACACACATTTTTTATGTGGAAACATTTGTGCAAGGTGTCCTAACACAAACAGTTCTCTGGCGGAAGCCGAGTGTGATTGTTAATTGATCCAACACGCCTACTTTCTAGAAAACATGTGGGTTGTTTGAGTTCATCGCCCATGGTATTGTCATAGAAACCGTCTGCGATAGAAAACCCCATATAGTAATTGGCCTATTATTGATAATCCATGTAGTAATAGAATTGACAGTTCTTATAAAACACACCATATATTTCATATCCGTATAACGACAACCAGGATTTCATAATCGAATTACACCATATAGCTTCAGCACTCAGTTACACCATATAGGGATATAGCTAGCTACACCATTACACAGAAGCACCAACTTTCACAACATCGAAAATCTTTGGAAAGTAGCATCATACATGGTAAATAGACAAATAAATCTCATCTAGGAAACTACAGAAGCGAAAGGCTCATATCGAGCCTTTGGTGATGTTGGATGTCCTTGCAACTTTAGGCCAGTGGCTATGGATAATTACCCTCCCAACCTTCGCCCTCTTGAGGAAGACTTCATTATTGTACTGTAGGTATTGAATGAATACCTTCCTCACCTCTCGAACATGCAGGTGGTTTGAGAGGTAATCATCGGTGAATTGCTTTGGAAAGTACTGAAAACAAATATATGCATAAATCGTTGTTATAAATTTTGAAATGGCACAAGGCGAAAAAATAAGGTAAAAGAGTTAGCACCATCCTATAGTTAACTAATGTCTTCTTCATTGTGCAAACAAAGATCTTGTTGTTATTTGTCGCAAGTTTCTTTATCCTAACAATCTTTCTGAGTTTCTTGAATTGATTGATATTCATGGATATCTCATTTCCCCATATGCAAAATGGGTCGAATAGTGGGTCTAAGCCTCTGATAACAGTACCTACATGTGCGAGACCAAATTGTAAGACACCTAAATATTAGAATGATTCCTACAACTGCACAATAATTTGCTATTAGCGAAAGGATCATGCATGAGCAAACCTCGATGGTAAACCATAGTGCCTCCCATTGTTTCCCTGCAACACATATAAGGAAGATCTTGATCAGGTAAACTAAGAGTAGCCATACTATCAATAGAATATGTTAATGAAAGATAAACAAATTTCAGATCCAACAGATTAACTCGAGACGCATGGAGAAGCTAGTTAACCTAACGAAGCATGCTAAACAACTTCGAAATACAACAATTATATATGTTTCTCATGTATTGAGTACAACCAAATTTGATTTATTTATCACATGCATAAGAATACAAAAATTGTACCCACAACAAATGAAATTCAAATTGCAGAATTGAACCAAACAGTTAACTGGACAACAGAACAAATGAACCAAAACAATTAACTGAGAATGACATTGCAGAATAGAACATATACTAGAAGGTAAGATAGTTAATGAAACCAGGAATGCTTGAGAACTACTACAAAATGTAGCAATTGTTGGACCAAACTGATAACTGAACATTACATTTCAGAATATTAGATTGCATATTAACATTACAGAGTACAAATCACTAGAAGGCACCGGCGATAGCCTCGAGAAAACAGCACGAACTATATTTTAAAGTACACAACTGCATGGCAAAAGACAAGGTGCTCCTCCAAGATCTGGGGGTCGGCACGCATGGCAGCCATTATGACCTCATCCATGCGTGCGGCCGCGATTTGCTTCTCTGCTGCCAGATGCTATTGAGCTCCACGCTATACTACATGCAAAATGGCTGTGGGCGATGCTTAATTGGAGTATGGGGCAGTGATTTGGGCGGAAGGTGGTGTGCCATCGGTCGGGACATGTGGGATGGGGAAGGAGGAGGATGGTGTGGGTGGGGTGTGGCTTACCTAACCATATCAACAAGGACACGCAGCAAGAAGAAGGGTCATTGGAGAGGAGGTGACACTGCTAGTAAGCAGCAGTGAAGGTTTGTAGTTGGAAAACAAGGAGGAACAATGGAAATGTGGCTTTTGGTGGGGGCGGGGAGATAGATATTTCTGCGGTGGTAGAAATTTTTTCGCTCGATGCCGCGAGAAACTGGTGCGCAAGTGTGGTTCAAGCGCGGGCGGTGGGCTGTAGACGATGAAGCTTCCTGCGTAAGCTAGACAAGACGGTGCACCAAGTTCTTTTATATCGCATCCCACACGATTCTTGCTAGTAAACTGTTTGTGGTATACCTGATTTTTTCATTCTGTTTTGAAAGAAAAGAATGGTGTTATGGAGGGAAAGCATGGTGTTTGAATTGCTAGAACATTTATCTGCACTGAACATGCAACTATATGAGTGTCGTGTTAAAATTTAGAATTATTCAGGTTCATTTGGCCTTTTTATGCATTAATTGAGTTTCTAGGCATTTAATGTGCATAATTCAAATTTGAACTGCAAGCACATGCTCCAGTGCACCAAAGTTTGTTGAAAAATCTCATGTGTGTCTTTGGGTGAATTTATAGGTCCCGAATGAAATTCAAACATCTAGGCGTCGTGGCTCGGCTGGAAACATTGTGAAACTTGGTTTTTAAATTCCTGTAAATCCAAAACTTGCCTGAAATCATGAAATTTGGCATGGTGTCATATCATGGCACCAACATGCTGTGGTAAAATTTTTGGATGGCACAAGTTTTGGTATAAGCTTCTTGCAAATCGAAGCTTCTCTCAAGAAGGCTCGTGATTCCAAGAGGGAACATGACACCTTTGTGTACGAAACAAAATACATTGCCCGCTCTTAGTATTTTTACAGATCCAACATAGATCTATATGAGTACCGTGTTGAAATTTGGAATTATTTCGGGGTCGTTTGGCCTTTTTTTATACATTAATTGAGTTTCTGGGCATTTAATACGCATAATTCAAATTTGAACTACAAGCACATGCTCAAGTGCACCAAAGTTGGTTGGAAATTCACATGTTTGTCCTTGGGTGAATTTCTAGGTCCCATGCAAGAAATGGGAATGAAATTCAAACATTTGGGCGTCGTGGCTCGACCGAAAACATTAAGAAACTTGGTTATTAAATTCCTGTAAATCCAAAACACGCATGAAAATCATGAACCTTGGCATGGTGTCATGTCATGGCACCAACATGTTGTGGTGAATTTTTTGGCCGAATTGGGACAAGTTTTGGTATAAGCTTCTTGCAAACCGGAGCTTCTGTCAAGAAGGCTCGTGGTTCCGAGAGGGGATGTGTCACCTTTGTGTGCGGAACGACATACGCTGCCCCCCTTCTTGATTTTTTTTACAGAGCCAACATAAAACTATATGAGTGCCGTGTTAAAATTTGGAATTATTCCGGGTTCGTTTGGCCTTTTTTATACATTAATTGAGTTTCTGGGCATTTAATGTGCATAATTCAAATTTGAACTACAAGCACATGCTCCAATGCACCAAAGTTGGTTGAAAAATCACATGTGTGTCCTTGGGTGAATTTCTAGGTCCCATGCAAGAAATGGGGATGAAATTCAAACATCTGGTCGTCGTGGCTCGGTCGAAAACATTGAGAAACTTGGTTTCTATATTCCTGTAAATCCAAAACACGCATGAAACTTGGCATGGTGTCATGACATGGCACCAACATGACGTGGTGAATTTTTTGGCCGAATTGGGACAAGCTTTGGTATAAGCTTCTTGCATACCGGAGCTTCCCTCAAGAAGGCTCGTGGTTCCGAGAGGGAACGTGTCACCTTCGTGCGTGAAATGACATACGCTGCCTTTTCCCGCCTTGATTTTTTTACAGAGGCAACATAGACCAATAGGAGTTTCACGCTAAATTTTGGAATTGTTTTGGGTTCGTTTGGCCTTTTTATACATTAATTGAGTTTCTGGGCATTTAATGCACATAATTCAAATTTCAACTACAAGCACATGCTCCAATGCGCCAAAGTTTGTTAAAAAATCATTTGTGTGTACTTGGGTTAATTTATAGGTCCCATGCAAGAAATGGGAATGTGATTCAAACATCTAGGCGTCATGGCTCAGCCGGAAACATCGAGAAACTTGTTTTTTAAATTCTTGTAATCCAAAACTCGCCTAAAAATTATGAAACTTGGCATGGTGTCATGACATGGCACCAACATGTTGTGGTAATTTTTTTGTCCGATTTGCGAAGGCGCACACATTAACAACCAACATAGTCATTTTGGAACAAGTGATGTCACCTTACAATCGGAAACACAAGTATTATTGAAACCATGGGTGTTCTACTTACCATTTACGTGCCACCACGCGTCCCCTTTTTTTATTGGCTAGGTGGCGCCGTGCGGGGTAGCTATTTGAGTATGGGAGGCGTGCGATCAGACCCCTGCGCGTGCTTATAGGGAGGAGAGCCCTTTGACCTCCATCCGCCGCCCACCTCTCTCCGAACGTCTCATTAATGGTGTCCAAGCCCCTGTTTTATGGCATGGCTATGTCTCACTCGACTAAGATTTAAGAAGAAAAATAAAATCTAAAAAGAAAATTTTGCATGGATAATGATGTAAAATCTGACGGGCATATATAGCATCGACTGCGACTTATAGCAAGAATGATATGCATATATAAGGACGATGACAGTGGATAATAATTGTCTTACATATTTAGGAAGATAACTAAAAATGCCACATGCGGCAATGCCCGAAATACACAAGGGCAAAAGAAGAAGGAAGACGCAGACAATGATCTGGCTCGCTGATCTCTACTTTCTTGATGCGTTGTTGCAGGCTGTGGATACTAGTTCTCGCGGCGAGCGGCTATGAACTCTTTCGTGTCCTCAATACACTACTTGAGAGCATCCAAGGATTCCTCCACCAGCCTTCCACGCTCGATGCGGAACATGGCATTCTCACTCATAAGTTTCTTGACGATGACGCCCATCCTCTTCAACAAGGCAGTGGTCTCCTCGTGCTGCTTTGTCCTTCCGACAATCTTCTCCTTGTCCTCCCCTAGTCCCCAGATGATGTCGTTAGCATTTTCAAATGAGGCATTCATCTTGTCATGCAGCTTCATCCAGCCGAAGATCCGATCCATCAGGTCATCGAGCATAGCACGCACGCACCTGTGAGAGTCCTTGCATGCCCGCGAGACATTTTCCAGGCCACCGCAGCACAGGAGGACCTCCCTGCTGCATTCGCGGTGCGTTGGGACATCTCTGCTACTTCTGCGGTGTGGCCGGACTAGTCTACTACATCGATGGCACGGCGGGACCTCTGTGCTGCTTCGGCGGTGTGGCGGGACCTCTGTGCTGCTACAACGGCGTGGAAGGACAAGTCGGTTGCTTTCGTGGCGAGGCGGGACACCTCTCGTGCTTCCGCTTCCATGCTCGCCTCTCCCTGGATGTAATCTCTTGACCCAGAACTCATGCGGGCCATGAAAGACACAAGGGAACAACGATGAAAGACTTGTTTGTTTTTGTATTTATAACCAAGTACTAATACGCTCCTAAGTGGGAAACCATTTAGGTTTTGATTGGTATGAACATGTTTGCAATTGCATATAGCATTGTAGTAATTTGGAATGTGACGGGACGCAAGCTCAAAATTTGTTGAAGGTTCTAGTTTCGAAGTGCGGCACTATTCCCGGATGGCGTAACATGGGCACACGTTCTCGGCTGCGTATGTGGCGTTTGCACCATAGGGTGCACCGCAACAGGCGATGTCAGCACACGTCTTGTTCCATCAACCGTGCGCGCTCGTTATTACCATCGCACACACTTCTTTAATTAGAATGTGTGCCCGTCTAGCGCACACACCTTGATCTGTCTAACTTTTTTTTATGTTGTGGCTAATCGCAAACAGTTCATTCATATGAAGTGTATGCTGTTAATCGCAGACACCTTGTCCGGCTGACCGTTTCTGTTGTGTTCCCTAATCGCATACAATTCATCCGAGTGAACTGTATGCCGTCAATCGTACACACACCTTGATCTACCCGACCATTTCTGTTGTGTTGCCTAATCACAAACGGTTCATCCGAGTGAACGGTATGCCGTATATCGCACACACCTTCATCTGGCTACTCGTTTCTGTTGTTAAGCTCATCACAAATAGTTCATTCGAGTGAACTGTATGCCACGCATCACACATGCAACTACAATCTGAAACGTGTTTATTGTCTCCGCCATCGCAAATGTTTTGTATCTTTTTTTATGGTTTTATTACATCATCATTTGTGATTAATGCATCGCACACAGTTTTGTCAACTCTGATTGTAGTGTCACGGTAGCAGCATCCTGCAGTAGTGCATGGTCATGCTCATATAAGTGAAAATCTAGCAGGAGCGCATATGCCTTCATCTAACATTGTAGCATATCTTGCCCCTACAAAATTATAGAATTTCGACAACATCTCATTGCCGAAAGAGTCTAAAAGCATGGAGAGGGGGCAACCATATCCAGACTGGACAACTGAGAGCAAGCTTACATTCTCTTAGGATTTTTGTGCAATGCCATTCGCCAGTAAATAATAGAAGGCGGGAACCCCATGATTTTGCTACTGCAAAAGCTAGCAGAGTTGTGCAAATGATGCATTCACCCAGTACTATAGCATCCAGTGTACACCCTAAAGAACAACTCATTGCAAAAAGAGTCTAAAAGAAATGGGGGAGATTTGATGTAGAGTGGATGGAAATTGAGATGAAAATTTTAAAGCATGCCAAGCCGAGATGTAGGCTAAAATTAGAAAAAAGAAGAAGCCTTGTGAATTAACAAAGAAAATAAGAATGTTTTGGTTATTAAAGATAATTTGATTATTAAAAAATCCGAATCAAATAATACATGTACATGTGCATAATCTATTCAAGATAAAGAGGACGACAAGGTGTTGGGGAGCTATTCGAAAGAGGAACAATATGTAATTCAAGTTGTGCAACCATCATGCGCTCCCTACATAATTGAAGAGGTATGTCAAGCAAGGGATTTACCTATTTTCCAATTTGGTCACAACTTTATTGTTGATACAACTATTAAAAAAATCTTATAATTAATTTTGAAAGACCAATGATGAAGGGTAATTTACTTGTTAGCAATAATAAAATTGTTACAAAGCATATCGGTCAACACATTGTACCGCTCGAAGAGACCAATAGTGACTTACTATTGCAGCCACAACTTTTCAGATTGTACTATTTGAAGTTTATATCTTAGTGGGTGATACGTCCATTTTGCATCATGTTTTCCTACCATTATTTATTATGTTTTGGTCAGCATTTCACTTTATGAAGCAATTATAATGCCTTTTCTCTCTTATTGCAAGTTTCACATGACGAGGGAGATTGCTAACAGAATTCTGGACCTGAAAACCTACAATAGAAATTGATATTCTCCATAGCTACAAATGACCTGGAAATTTATAGAGAATTATTTTGGAATTAATAAAAAATATTGGAAGAAGAATCTTCGAGAGGGGACCCACCAGTGAGCCACAAGCCCAGGTGCCCCCCTAGGGCGCACCACCCAAGCTTGTGGGCCCACCAGCAGGCCTCCATGGCCCTCCTTCTCGTATATGATGCAATTTGCCCTAGAAAAATCAAGAAAAGACTTTAGGGGCGAAGTGCCGCCGTCTCGAGGTGGAACCTGGGCAGGAGCACTTTTGCTCTCAGGCAGAGCGATTCCGTTGCGGATACTTACATACGAGAGAGGAAATCAAAGCCATCGACATCACCAACTATCCTCTTATCGTGGGAGGACCAATGTTCATTAACATCTTCACTAGCACCATCTCATCTCAATCTCTAGTTCATCTCTTGTATTCAGTCTTTGTCCCAAAACCTTAGATTGGTACATGTGGGTTGCTAGTAGTGTTGATTACATCTTGTAGTTGATGCTAGTTGGTTTATTTGGTGGAAGATTATATGTTCAGATCCTTAAGCCTATTTAATACACCTCTGATGTTGAACATGAATATGATTTTTGAGTAGTTACTTATGTTCTTGAGAACATGAGAGAAGTCTTGTTATAAGTAATCATGTTGTAAGTGCATCTAGTGCCCCTTAGTGATTTTGGTGTATTGAAGACTTATAGGTTAAGTAACTGATGCGTTTGTGAGTGTACACAGGTCTATAAGTCTATGAGGAGTTTGATATTTACAGAGAAAGTCGACCCTAAAAATGAAGTTCTTCAATGAAGACTTTGATATTCGAAGACTTTACAAGACTTTGAAAGTGAAGAAATTGGTGTGACCATGAAGACTTGATATTCATTCGAGGAATATGAAGCGTGAAGACTTTTGTTTTCGTAGTTTCATTTTCTCTTTCTTGAGTCATAGGAAACACCGTCTTCGTTAAAGGGGGTCGAGGAAATACTAAGGAAAAATTTCCATGTGATGCTCAACTCAAAATCCTACACCTACCAATCCCTTGAGTGAAGCCATTGGAAATCTCATACGATTCACCAAATTCTTGATGATAGAGACGTAGTTCTTACGGTCATGATGACTTTGCCCTGACCGAGGAGTTAGGAATTTGCCGGTCTGAATGGCCTACACATGAGGAACATGATAGCCCTCGGGACTTTGAAAGTCAAATTTCCGACCGTTCTTTGTGTTGCGGCCGGCGGACCAAAATATCTTATCCACCTAACGATCATATCATTGAAGGGCATTTATGTCTTATCATGTCGGGCTGCTCCTAGGCTATAAATAGCCGCCCCTACAACCACTAGCTGGTTGGCTGCTCCGAGAGAACTTGACACTTGTCATTTGAGAGCAACCCATCCTCCGGGACTTTGAGCGAAAATCATCAAGTGAGGAAAATCCAAAACCAAACCCCACAAAACCCCAAGTGATTGAGCATCATCAAGAAATTGATCTGCGTGGATCCGGCGCTTGTTACCTTTGAAGATTGTGCTTCTTCCAGACGGTTAGGCGTCAAGGTCTAGAGCATCAAGAGGAATTGTGGATCGCCGAGTGACCAAGTCTGTGAAGGTTTGGAAGTCACCAAGACTTACCACGAGTGATTGGACGAGGCATGCGTGGTCTTAGTTCAAGGAGAATACGGTGAGGACTGGGTGTCTGAGTTGCGGCTCGAGATCGGGTGTCGGGATCTGTGTGTCCTCGAGTTTAAATACTCGGCCGCTCCAACCAGACGTATAACCGAGACAACAGTTGAACTGGTCTACCAAATCATTGTCTTCACCAACCGACCGGTTCTATTTCCTCAACTCATTCATTTCCTCATTACATGTTGCATGTTGTTCATATCTGTGCTTGAAGACTTTGATGAAGACTTTCACAAATTCCTCGGTTCAATTTCTTGATCTGTTTGTCTTCATCTTGTTATCCTGTGTTTACGCTTCATACTCTATTCTAGTCTTCACTTCATCATCTTGACTATGTGTGTAATCTGTTATGTTTACCTCTGAGTACTTATTCAGCGCAAATAGTTCTTAGCTAAAGAATTTCCTCACCGCAAATTCCTCGGTGAAGAATTTCATAAAATAGCCTATTCACCCCCTCTAGTCGATATAACGCACTTTCAATTGGTATCGAGCAAGGTACTCCTTGTTACGTGTGATTTTGGTTTAACCACCGGAGTTCTAGTTATGTCGACCGCAGTATGATCAAGGTCTCGGCTGGGTGTCCTACCTTTGATGGAGCGGACTATCCCTCTTTCGGAAGAACAAGATGCGGATGCATCTTGAGGCAATTGATAATGATCTCTGGTATGTTGTGGAAAATGGTGTCCCCGCTGTCACTGAAACACTGACCACTACTGATGTGAAGAGATTCAAACAACTCGACTCTCAAGCGAAGAATATCATATGTGGCCATCTGAGCAAAGGACAATATGGAAGAGTGAGTGCTTTGGAAACTGCCAAGCTTATCTGGGATAGGCTGTCCAAAGTAAATGAAGGAGTCTCAACTCAGCGTGACTCTCGAGTTGATGTTCTTCGGAATCTTTTCAATCGCTTCAAAAGACTCGACAACGAAAATGTTCAACAAACCTTCGATCGCCTCACTGACATCTCAAATGAGCTTCAAGCCCTCGGTGCCACTGATATCACTGACCATGAAGTGGTGAAGAAACTGCTAAGATCGCTTGATCCCTCATTTGATACTCTGGGACTGATGATACAAGAGCGTGCTGACTACAAATCACTTGATCCTGCTGATATCCTCAAAAGGCTTAACACTCACGAGTTCCAGCTTGCTAAAAAGAGAGATCTCTATGGCTCAAACTATGGCAAACCACGTGCCCTAAAGGCTAAGGTTGTGTCGACTCGAATGTGAGGATTACGGTAGTAGCCTTGGTGATCTGAAGAACGAGCAGGATCTAGCTCTCCTTGTGAAGAAATTCGAGAAATTCACAAGGCGTGGTCGCTTTGGAAAACCCTCAAGGGAAGTGATTCTTCATCCGGTGACTACAAGAGAAGACTTTGCCACAAATGCAAGAAGCCTGGTCACTATATTCAAGATTGTCCTCGATGGGAAAAGGAAATGAAGAAGAAGAAATACAAGGACTACAGTTACGATGAAATGAAGAAGAAAAGAAATCATCAAAATCTTCGTCTTCAAAATCATCAAAGTCTTCATCTCACAAGAAGGGCAGCTCCAAGAAAGCTCGGGCATTCATTGGCAAGGAAATGGACTCGAAGCGAATCTGAGGAAAATGATGAAGAGGAGGAGTCGAAGAATCTGAGTCAGTGTGGCAAGTCGGCGTTACTCTTGCTTTCGTCGACAAGTCCATCTTCAACATCAAGAAACTGATTCCACCAACAAGCCCGATGAAGATAATGATGGCTACGCTCCACCTATTGCTTCATGGCAAAAGCAGCTAAGGTACTCAAATACAACTCCTCGATTCTAGTGAAAATGAATCGATGAGGATCTTAAGCCTAGCTACTCTAAACTTGCTAAAATTGCTGTGAAACAACAACGGGCCCTTGAAAAGGTTCAAAACATGCTAGATAAAAGTGATGATATGTTGGGTGAAGAAATGGATCGCACTAAAGCCCTCGATGAAAATCTTGAGACTTCAGTCTAAGTATGATAACCTTCAAGGTCATCATAACTCCCTCTTCTCGATCATGAGAAACTTTCTTATGAATTTCTTCAAGAAAAGCAAGACAATGAGAAGCTTTCTCTTGAAGCTATTCAAAGAAAGGCAGATCTTGAAAAGCTAAGAGTATGTTATGAAGATCTTCAGAAGGAGCGCGATTCATTACTAGCTCAACAAATCAGCGCTTCTCAGGAAGAATTTGTTCCTCCATGCTTAAAGTGCATTGAACATGAATCTGCTAATTCTTCACCTGAATGTTCAAATGCTTCAAATGTTACAAATTCTTCATCTGCCTCTGCCATCACTAATTCCTCATCTGAGGACTTTGCTAGTATCACTGATAATGCAGGGCTGAAGGAATTGTACATGACAGGCATGTACAAAAGCCTCAAAGGGCATCAAACACTTTGTGATGTGCTCAAAAAGCAGATCCTCAACAGAAACCCTAGGAAAGAGGGTATTGCCTTTGAGAGGAAACTGAATGCCGATGGAACATATTGGAAACCCGAGCGGTATCCCAAAACCTCATGGGTTGTTTGCAAAGGGACCTCCATTGATCCATCTAACTTATCTGCTTTACATGTGAATCCCCTCATTCTTCCGATGAGTCATTTGACTCAACTATAAACTGTTCAAAAATCGAATGGTGAAGTATTTACTAGATATGTTGGCACTAATCTGCAGAGCGGTTCCCCTATGAAGAAAATCTGGGTTCCCAAAAGCTGTGTTGAAAGTCTTGGTGAATGTCCTCATGACACCACCAAAGAAGAACAGAACCCCAGATCAAATTCTTCATATGGATCAAACTCTTCATATGGATCCAAATCCTCATACGGACCAAATTCTTCACGAGGATCAAATTCCTCAACTGGATCAAAGTCCTCATATGATTATTATCATGCTAACAAATCTGTCTCGCAGGGTAAAGCTAAGGGCTATGAATATGTGCATTATTCTTCAAACCATTATGTTCATAAGTCTTCGAAGAATTACTCTGCTTATTCATATGCTTACCCTAACCCCTCCAATGCTAAGCAAAATGGTTTGGCATCTTTGCCACCTTTCTCACATGGTGCTCGCAGGATGATGAACTCTTTGCCACCCCTCCGGATGTGGGTGGTGAAGAAAAGAACTAATCTCTTCTGCGGGTCAGGTCTCCGGGCGTGCTCGAGCGTCTCAAGAATTTCTTGGGACCCGACAAAATGCTGAAAGGACGCAGCGAATCATGATGAAATGAACTTTCATTTCACACGTCCTCATACTACTATATCTGTTTACTGCTTGATGAAATTCATCTAATGAACTTGATATCATATTCTTCACTGATGAAGCATATGAGATTGTAAGTTACACTAATTCATCTGCAGGACGATCAACCCAAAACCACTGAATGGGTCCTCGATAGTGGGTGTACAAATCACATGACTGGTGACAAGAATCTATTGATGAATGCTCCTTTATCACCGTCACCTCTGAAGCATATCATATTTGCTGACAAAGGCAAAAGTCAGGTATTGGGTCTTGGTAAGGTTGCTATCTCTAAGGATAAGCACATGGACAAAGTCATGCTTGTTGAATCCTTAGGATACAATCTCATGTCAGTCTCAATGCTTTGTGATCTTGATATGGTTGTTGTCTTTGGCAAATATCGCTGTGTTGTGATTATGGAAGTGACAATTCCAAAGTCTTGAAGGCTTTAGGAGAGGAGATCAGATATTGTTGATTTCTCTCTGGGACCACAACCAGCCGTGTGCCTACTTGCAAAAGCTTCAGAAGGCTGGCTATGGCATCGACGACTTGGTCATGCAGGCATGAGGAATTTGAACACGCTTGCAAAGAAGAAGCATGTCATTGGCATTGAAAATGTCAAATTCCTCAAGGATCACTTATGCGGAGCATGTGAAGCGGAAAAATGACCAAGGCCAAGCATCCAAATAAGACTATCATGACCACTACTCGTCCATTCAATTGCTTCACATGGACCTCTTCGGACCTAATCATTATTCAGCAAATACTAATGATGCATCTCTATATGGTTTTGTCATTGTTGATGATTATTCTTGATATACATGGGTACACATTGTTACTTACAAACATGAAGTGCGAGAAGTCTTCAAGCGATTTTCCTCGAGGGCTTCAACCAACTTTGGTGTGAAGATCAAGCATATCGAAGTGACAATGGGCCCGAGTTCAAGAATTCTGGTCTTGATGCCTATCTTGATGAACTTGGTATTACTCATGAATTATCTGCTCCTTATACTCCTCGGCAAAATGGCGTCATGGGCGCAAAAAGCAGAACTCTTGTTGAGATGGCTCGCACTATGCTTGATGAATACAAAACGCCTCAGCGTTTTTGGATTGACATAATTGATCTTGCTGCCACATCATCAACAGTATATCTTCACAAATTCTTCAAGAAGACGCATATGAACTCCTCAGCGACAAGAAACCCAATGTGAGTTATTTCAAAGTCTTGATGCTAAATGTTGGATTAGAGATCCTCACCACAACTCTAAATTTGCACCAAAGCACATGAAGGTTTTATGCTTGGTTACGGAAGGACTCGCACACCTCTGAGTCTTCAACATTGTTCTTCACAAGATTGTTGACATTTGTAGATGTGCGATTCGATGAAACTAATGGCTCGCAAAGAGAGCACCTACCTACATGTTAGATGAACCAGCACCGAGGATGCTATCAAGCACAAAGGCAACCGAGGATGTCATTCCTCTTGAAGAATCTGGTGAAGAATTCATTCCTGTTCGTGAAGAACGTCGAGCTGATGCACTTGAAGAACATGATGAGGAAATTGGTGCTGAAGAAAATGCTGATCAAAATCCTCAGCTACAACCAACTCATCCACGTGTTGCAAAAGAAGTGCAAGTGGAGAAGATCATCGATGACATCAGCGCACCAGGTCCTCTCACCCGCTCAAAAGCCTCACACTTATCTAACTTTTGTGGGCACTATGCCTTTGTCTCCATCTCGAGCCCACTAAGGTAGATGAAGCATTCTGGGCCGGAGTGGATTCAGGCTATGCAAGAAGAATTACATCAGCTCGAGCTGAACAATGTCAGGAATTGGTCAATCGCCTGATCCTCGCAAGCATAATATCATTGGCACAAAGTGGATCTACCGCAACAAGCAAGATGAAAATGGCCTTGTTGTGAGGAATAAAACACGACTAGTAGCTCAAGGCTACACACGAGTTGAAGGAACTGATTTCGATGAAACTTTTGCACTGTTGCTAGACTTGAAGCTATTCGCATTTTACTTGCCTATGCTAACCATCATGATATCATCTTATATCAAATGGATGTGAAAAGTGCATTCCTCAATGGTAAGCTTGAGGAAGAAGTATATGTTGCTCAACCCCGTGTTTTGAAGATCCCAAGAATCGACAAAGTCTTCAGACTAAATAAGGCTCTCTATGGCCTCAAGCAAGCCCCTCGGGCGTGGTATGATACACTGAAGGAATTCTTCGTGAAGAATGGCTTCACACCCGGTTCACTCGATCCTACTCTATTTACTAAATCATATGATGGTGAACTGTTTGTGTGCCAAATATATGTTGATGATATTATCTTTGGCTGTACTAACCAACGATATAGTGATGAATTTGCCTATATGATGAGTGAAGAATATCAAATGTCTATGATGGGAGAGTTGAAATTCTTCTTAGTTCTTCAAATTAAATCGAAGACAATGGCATATTCATATCTCGGAGAAATACCTCAAAGATGTCTTGAGGAAATTCGGCATGCAAGATTGCAAAGGCGTCAAAATTCCTATGCCCACAAATGGTCATCTATGCCTTGATGAAAATGGTATCGACTTGATCACAAGGTATACCGCTCCATGATTGGTTCTTTATTGTACCTATGTGCATCTAGGCGGATATAATGCTTAGTGTTTGCATGTGTGCCCGATTTCAAGCTGCACCAAGGAATCACACCATAAGGTCAGTGAAGCATATTCTTTGATATCTAGCTCACACACCAACACTAGGATTATGGTACCCCAAGGGCTCTGCTTTTGATCTCATTGGATATTCGACTCGACTATCTTTGGTGATCGTGTGGACCGCAAGTCAACATCGGCACTTGTCATTTCCTCGGACGATCTTTGGTCCGTTGGTCCTCGAAGAAACAGAACTGTGTATCATTGTCTCTCTTTGAAGCTGAATATATTGCTGCTTTGGGTCATCTTGTGCTCAAGCTGCTTTGGATGAAGCAAACCCTCAAGGACTATGGCGTCAGCGTGAAGAATGTGCCTCTCCTCTCGACAACGAGAGTGCCATCAAGATTGCTCACAACCCGTTCAGCACTCAAAGACTAAGCACATCCAGATTCGTCATCATTTTCTTCGTGATCATGTGTTGAAGGCGATATCTCCATCGAGCATGTGAAGATCAAGAACAGCTAGCTGATATCTTCACCAAACCCTTGGATGAGAAGAGATTTAGCAAGTTGCGGTGTGAGCTAAATATCTTAGAATCTTGAATGTTCTTGAAAAGGACACACATCCTAACCCTTATGCATAATTGATGACTTAGATGTGCAACACATGAAGAAACGTTGTTCCTCAATCAATGAAGAATAACACTCTAAGTGTGAAGAAATCAATGAAGAATTTGATTCTCGTAACCCTCGACAATTGTACGCGGTGTCCGAAATCATCATTCTTATCTGATGGGCTACGCCACCACAAAAGTTGAAAATCTTCAATCTGAGTTTTTCCTCATTTTGAAATTCCTCGGTTCTTAAAATTCTTCAACTTTGCAAAATCTTCACATTTCCGTCGTCTTTCTTCATTGGCTATATATATATATATATATATATATATATATATATATGAGTTTATGTCCTCTACAAGATTCACTTATTGCTAATTCTTCAAGTTGCGATTTACGCTAAGTGAATGTGATCGGACCCTTCCCTCTATGCTATACTCAACCCAATCTATTCACAAATTCTTCATATGCGTTACGATTGAAACTCGTTCAAAGTCTTCACTTTGGTCCTTGACAGTGAAGAAATTGCGAACGAAACTTTTAAACAAATCTTATCCAAGTTTTTCATTTTACCGCTCAAACCGTTCCGCATCCCACGATGTATTAGTTTAATCACCCACGATCTTACGATCTTATCTCGCGATGCGTGGGTGACACACGTCGCATGAAGGACAAAGGGCAGGGGCATGTTCGTCCAAAATCTTGAGCGAACAGTTTTTCACCGTGGCTATAAATACCCCTTTACCCTCCTCACTTCATTTACTCCGCCGATCGCTGTCTCTCGCTCGAGCTCTCCTCAAACCCTAAGCGCCCGCTTCTCCATCGCTGCCGCCGAGGAAAAGCTTCACCGCCTCAACCTCATCGCCCGTCGTACTCGCGCCGGTCGCGAAATCTTCACTCCGCCGCCAGTAGTTGTCTTCCTCCGCCAAGTTAGGGCGTGGAAGATCTAATGTGACGAACTTCTCTACAGTTCATCTCTGTTAAATCGTGTTCTTGATTCGGGTAATTAAAAGTCACTTTTATTACTCGCGTTGATTCTCAAATCTTTACGAAAATCTTCAAAGGTGTTTTTACTCTTCAAAATCTTCACATATGAACACCTCACACACTATATGTTCTTGATTTATCTCCCTAAGCATTCATTTCTTCAAGATTCCTCAATTGTGTGGATTTTCGATCAGACAACTCTGGAACCTAAGGCAAGCAGCTTAGTCAAATTCCTCAAGGCTCAAACTGGTCAAATTCCTCAAAACTTGCTTCTTTTGAAAAATCTTACGAGAACGATATGACCTCTCCAAATTCCTCGCACCTACACTCTGTTCACGGTACTCATGTCCGCCTTTGAATCACTAGGTTCTCATCAACTTAACTCATTTGCAGCGTTCCTCGAAGAAAAACTGCATACTTCTTGAGTGCTCTATTGTTCAAATTCCTCACCAAGAAAATGGCAGAAGGCAAGAGACCACACAAGGGAGGAAAGAAACCGGAAGTCATGACTGCTTTTGAAATTCC
The DNA here is from genome assembly GCA_021437245.1 of Aegilops speltoides. Lineage (NCBI taxonomy): Eukaryota > Viridiplantae > Streptophyta > Magnoliopsida > Poales > Poaceae > Aegilops > Aegilops speltoides. The sequence continues at coordinate 101,998,772 of CM038145.1, forward strand.
TGAGGAAATATACACAGACTCTCTTTTGATGAATCCAAGTTTGGCAAGGAAACCAAGAACCAGCGCAAAAGCATCTGACAGAGAATAGAAAGGAGATGGGCACGAGAATGGCGAGAATATCGCTATGTCACTCCTAAGTACATGAGGAAATTCGCTCTGAATCCTCCATGCCCAAGAGCTCCTCTGGCACCTGGCCAAGTCGCTGATCCCACCAGCGTCAAACGTGGTGAAGACTTTCCTGAAGAATGGTCCAGGCGCCAAGCCAAATTGGCAAGACAGGCCAAGGAGGCAGTGAGGAAATTCAATGAGGATCTCTTTGCTGCTGCTGAGCCCTCGGTCAAACCGAGGAAATCAATGCCAAAGAAGCACGCACGCAAGCCAAGTGCTTCACCGTCAGCGCCCTCACGGCCCAGTTCCTCGAGATCGCCCTCACGGCAAATTCCTCGATCTGCTGCTGCTCATTCAAAATCCTCAAGCAGCTCCTCCAAGTCCTCAACACTGTGCATCTTGCAACTTGTCAAAGGACTCAAGGATTCTCCATTGCTTCGTGTTTGACAAGTTCCTCACCGCACCAATGTCCTCAACAGGTCCCACTCTGCTGAAGACAAAAGCAAGCTGCTGGGCGCGGTCCTCGGCCAAGTCCAAAGAAGAAACAGTTGCATTCAACGTTCCCTCGATGATGAAGCCTCGATGAAGAACTTGAAGAAATCATCGAGATAGATGACCAAGGCCGCTAGAGCCAAAGGAACAAGTGTGCCTCGCTTTTGGATCCGAAGAAGATCCTAGACTTCATTGACCTATGGCATCAGGAACCACACACTCCTCTTCCGGATCTGCCACTGACTCCTGGTCAAAGTCACATGCTGAACCATTTCATCTCTGAAGATAAATGGAAATTTGAAAATGCTCGTGAATTGAAGAGAGAAAAAGCAAGAAAAGAGAAGCTTCTGAGGAAAAACATCATAAACTTGACTCTTGAAGAACTTCTTAAAGCTCAATCAGAAATCCAAGCACTCAGCAAGGATTTTGATGCTTACAATGCTGACTGGCAAGGAGCCAAGGTGAGATTCGTCACTCTAACGAAGAGAATGTCAACTGTTGCAGTTTCATCGCAACAAGAAAATCCTCAGGCTGAAGAATCTGCTCAGCTTGCTGAAGAACATGCCAGCACTGCTGATGACTTTCAGCGTGCTGATGAGAACACAAGTTCCAGGGCTGATGACTCCATTCCATTTCGAAGAAATTCCTGGGCATCCACTAGTGGTGCGCTGAAGAATCTGAAGGAAACAGGGCAACTGCACCAGTTGTGCCTGAAGAAACTGTACCACAATCCTCAGCTCCTCCTGCACCAACACCAACTCCAATTCTTCCTTCTGCCTATGAAGTGAAGAAGACAAAGGCTGTAGAACGAGCTGCAGTGAAGAAAAGGAAGGCATCAGCTGCGTCAAATTCTTCGGCTGCGAAGAAATTGAAGCCAATGACCAGCTCGATTGAAAATCCTATCGATGCCATTCCCATTTCCTCCATGTCATCCAAGGAAATTGTTCCCTTTGGAGAAGAATACACGATCCCAAGCGGATCGGATGAAGAAAATCAATCTGTTGCCACTTGAAACAGCTTGATGAAGAAATTGAAGTGGAAGCTTTCCTTCAACTCCTGTTGCTTCCTCACCCGTGCCTCGGTTCACGGTGAAGAGGCGGTGTTGAGGAAATTGAAAAAGAAGATGAAGATGTGGATATTGGGTGCACTACACCTGTAATGAACGATGACTTTTGGGAAAGTCAGCACCCCAATACTCCTCTCTTCACTCCGCTTCAACAAGTTCCTCAGTCACCGACTACTACTGTTCAAATGGGCTCTGAAGAAACTCATCCCACATCATCATCAACGAAGAGATTCCAGCCACTAGAACTGAAGAACCAACTGCTGATCCTCAAACTGCACAAAGAGAGGAACCAGAAATTCCTCAGCCTGAAGAACCTGAAATCGCGATTCCTGAGGTTGTGCTTCAAATAACAGATATTCCTCTGCCCAAGCCAAAGAATCCGTTTTCGAGCAAGCAAAAGTTCAAGGCTGAAGATTTCTTTTCTGAGCATGTGTTCTTCACTGCCTACAATCCTTATGACTCTGCTCGAATGAGGAAAAGACGCTTCTGGACTCCAACACAAGCAAATTTCTATTCCTCAGTGCTATTCGACAAGGACAAGATCTTCGACCATGAGCATATTCCTCATGTGGATATGGAATCACTGCCGTGCTTGAGCGATTACTCGTGTTCTTCACGATGCGAGGCTGTTGAATTTCTGCCGATATCTGTGGATCGAATGAAGAACTCATTCTTGATTCTATGCCACCGCACATCACCGGAGATCTTTGAAGACATCAACTCATGGGTTCTGGATTGGATGACTGAAAATACTCACTACAAGGCACCAAAGAATCGAATTGCTTCGTGTCCTTCCTCTTGATCCTCCCCATGAATCTGCTCGTTGCCTCTACAATGAGCGTGAATCGTCTCGATCACTTCATGCAAGTACCGATGAAACCATCAAGCGTGCCAAGCCCTCGAACCAAATTCCTCGTCAAGGATTTGCTATATGTGCCTCGGATGTATACGTAATCTTGGCGAAGACTATGAGTCCAATCAAAGGCCACGACTCAAATGATGAAGACGTCGTTGGCATCATGAAGAACATGCTTTTCAATATCATTCATGGCGTTCGATCAACTTCCATGATTTCTTCATGAGGACTCGCCAATATTGCAATGTCACCTTTTGAGCTAAAGCCATATCGCCTTGGATCATGAGATTCATAAGGGCAAGATCTTCATCTTTGAACTACAAGGTGACACTCAAATCATGGCAGCTTCCTGCCGCCCATTGAAGTCCTCAGCGACCAATTTCATCATCGATGACAAGGGCAAGGCAGCAGCTGTAATTGATGAAGGCACTCGTCCATTGGATGGTCGGTTTAGCAAAGCTGCATCTTACTCCACCAATGACGATTACGCTTTCGCATGATCTTGCCGCAAATACTTCAACCAAGAAACAGCCTCAAGCCACAAGGCACCGTGGTGATGGTGATCGTGAGTTACTCCTCGGTCTTCATCGGAAGGTTGATCGCAATCGAAATGGGTCAAGCGCCAATTTGCTGCAATTCTTCATAATATGACCTCAACGCATAATGCTGTGAAGAAAAACCAAGACTACCTTCATGAAACCCTCAACCGCACTGGCTGTTCTCAATCATGTCTACTCATGCGGAAGAATTGAAGACTATGGGTCTTCGTGAAGCTTATGATTGGTGCGCACCACCTCGAAGAAATTCAAGAGAGTCAAAGTTCTGATTTGGTGGCTAGCTCTTATTCTTCATCGCTAAACCGATGAATATGAAGATTTGGGCGACAACTGCGGCGCCCTACTTCAACAACCAACCCGACAATCTTTGGCGCTCCTCCATCAACTTGAATATCTTGAGGCGTTAGTCCTCGGTTTGATCCTTTTGGTCATTTGATGACAAAGGGGAGAAATCTGAGTTAGTCTACAAGCGGGTTTATACTATGGGCGTTTTTATTAAGTTACAACTCGTTCTTCCAAACTTTTATTGGATCGAGTTGTAATCTTAAATCCGATGGTGCCTCGATACTTTTGATCGTGCATTGTCTTGACTTTGCATCGTGCTCTAATACTTTTGATCGTGCTTCGATGCTCGATTTTGATCGTGTTATGCTCGATGCTTTTGAAGCACTAAGCTCTGAATGTGATATTTGAGCTCAAACTTTTGGTGTGATATTCCGCATGCTCATTCCTAGTTAATACTATTGCATGCATCTTTGAATCTCATCAGGCACCATATTTCATCATGCATTTCAAATTCTTCATAGTATATGTATCAAATGCGTGTATGAATTACAAGATATAGGGGGAGATCTCCATGATTCAAATCTTCAAATGTGCATTGCCTCAAAAGCAAATTTCTCATTATGCACATGTTCAGGGGGAGTTCTTCTATATCTTGCAATCAAATTCCTCAATATCAGTATTTACACTTCATATGTTTATCCCCGTTGAAAACTTAACCTATGTTGTCATCAATCACCAAAAGGGGAGATTGTAAGTGCATCTAGTGCCCTTAGTGATTTTGGTGTATTGAAGACTTATAGGTTAAATAACCGATCGCTTGTGAGTGTACACAGGTCTATAAGTCTATGAGGAGTTTGATATTTACAGAGAAAGTCGGCCCTAAAAATTAAGTTCTTCGATGAAGACTTTGATATTCTCAAGACTTTACGAAGACTTTGAAAGTGAAGAAATTGGTGTGACCATGAAGACTTGATATTCATTCGAGGAATATGAAGCGTGAAGACTTTTGTTTTCGTAGTTTCATTTTCTCTTTCTTGAGTCATAGGAAACACCGTCTTCGTTAAAGGGGTCGAGGAAATACTAAGGAAAAATTTCCATGTGATGCTCAACTCAAAATCCTACACCTACCAATCCCTTGAGTGAAGCCATTGGAAATCTCATACAGATTCATCAAATTCTTGATGTGAGACGCAGTTCTTCTAGTCATTGATGACTTTGCTCTGACCGAGGAGTTAGGAATTTGCCGTCTGAATGGCCTACACATGAGGAACATGATAGCCACGAGGACTTTGAAAGTCAAATTTCCGACCGTTCTTTGTGTTGGCGGCGGACCAAAATATCTTATCCACCTAACGGTCATATCATTGAAGGGCATTTATGTCTTATCATGTCGGGCTACTCCTAGGCTATAAATAGCCGCCCCTACAACCACTAGCTGGTTGGCTGCTCCGAAGAACTTGACACTTGTCATTTGAGAGCAACCCATCCTCCGAGGACTTTGGCGAAAATCATCAAGTGAGGAAAATCCAAAACCAAACCCCACAAAAACCCCAAGTGATTGAGCATCATCAAGAAATTGATCTGCGTGGATCCGACGCTTGTTACCTTTGAAGACTGTGCTTCTTCCAGACGGTTAGGCGTCAAGGTCTAGAGCATCAAGAGGAATTGTGGATCGCCGAGTGACCAAGTCTGTGAAGGTTTGGAAGTCACTGAAGACTTACCACGAGTGATTGGACGAGGCCTGCGTGGTCTTAGTTCAAGGAGAATATGGTGAGGATAGGGTGTCTGAGTTGCGGCTCGGAGATCGGGTGTCCGGATGTGTGTCCTCGAGTTTAAATACTCACCGCTCCAACCAGACGCATAACCGAGAAAGCAGTTGAACTGGTCTACCAAATCATTGTCTTCACCAACCGACTGGTTCTATTTCCTCAACTCATTCATTTCCTCATTACATGTTGCATGTTGTTCATATCGTGCTTGAAGACTTTGATGAAGACTTTCACAAATTCCTCGCTCAATTTCTTGATCTGTTTGTCTTCATCTTGTTATTCGTGTTTACGCTTCACGTACTCTGTTCTAGTCTTCACTTCATCATCTTGACTATGTGTGTAATCTGTTATGTTTACCTCTGAGTACTTATTCCGCTGCAAATAGTTCTTCGCTAAGGAATTTCCTCACCGGCAAATTCCTCAGTGAAGAATTTCATAAAAATCGCCTATTCACCCCCCTCTAGTCGATATAACGCACTTTCACATGTCAAGTTGGTATTCGTTCGATATTTTGATGATATGTACGTTGTTCTTCCTTTAGTGGTGTCATGTGAACATCGAGTACATGACACTTCATCATACTTGGGCCTATAGGAAGGCATTGGGGAGTAATAAACGAATGATGGGTTGTGACAGTGACTGATACATATCCAGCGTATCTATAATTTTTGATTGTTCCGTGTTATTATATTATTCATATTGGATGTTTTATACGCATTATTATGCTATTTTATATCATTTTTTGGGACTAACCTATTAACCTGGTGCCCGGTATCAGTTGATGTTTTTCCTTGTTTTTGCCTTTACAGAAAATCAATACCAAATGGAGTCCAAATTGAACAAAAGTTAGTGATGATTTTTCTTGGACAACAAGACACCCAGGAAGCTCCGGGAGGAGGCCAGAAGGGCCATGAGATGGCCACAAGCTCGGAGGGCGCGCCCTAGGGGGCGCCCCCCCAAGCTTGTGGGTCCCTCATGGCACTTCCAGCCCTAATTTTTCTTCTATAAATACCCAAATATTCCCCGAAGACCAGAGCGCACACCAAAAGTACTTTTTCGCCATTGCAAGCTTCTGTTCTTGTGAGACCCCATCTTGCCGCCTATTCAGGTACTCTGCCAGAGGGGGACTCGATCATAGAGGGCTTCTACATCAACCCTGCCGCCCTTCTGATGATGTGTGAGTAGTTTACCACAGACCTACGGGTCCATAGCTAGTAGCTAGATAGCTTATTCTCTCCCTTTAATCTTCAATACAATGTTCTCCTCGATGTTCTTGGAGATCTATTCGGTGTAGTCTTCTTTCGCGGTGTGTTTATTGAGATCCGATGAATTGTGGGTTTATGTTCAGATTATCTATGAACACTATTTGAATCTTCTTTGAACTCTTTTATGCATGATTTACATAGCTATGTATTTCTCTCTAATCTATTGATTTGGTTTGCCAACTAGATTGATTTTTTCTTGCAATGAGAGATGTGATTGTAATGGGTTCAATCTTGCGGTGCTCAATCGCAGTGACAGAAGGGGACATGAGACATGACACATATTTGTATTGTTGCCATTAAGGATAAAAAGATAGGGTTTATTCATATTATTGGATCTATCCCTCTACATCATGTCATCTTGATTAAGGCGTTACTCCGTTCTTGTTAACTTAATACACTAGATGCATGCTGGATAGCGGTCGATGTGTGGACTAATAGTAGTAGATGTAGGCAGGAGTAGGTCTACTTGTCTCTGACGTGATGCCTATATACATGATCATTGACTTAGATGTTTTCATAATTATTCGCTTTTCTATCAATTTCTCAACAATAATTTGTTTACCCACTGTATGCTTTCTTTCAAGAAAGAAGCCTCTAGTGAAAACTATGGCCCCTGGGTCTAGCTTTTATCATATTATTTTCATATCTATAAAATCAAAAACCCAAAAATACCTTGATGTAATTTATTTACTTTTATCTCATTTTTCACTTTTACTTATCTTTTATATCTATCACTATCATATATCATCCTTGTAAGTAACCGTGAAGGGATTGACAACCCCTATATCATGTTGGGTGCAAGTATTTGTTTGTTTGTGTAGGTGCTATCATTGGAGACTTGTGTGTTCCTCCTACTGGATTGATACTTTGGTTCTTAACTGAGGGAAATACTTATCTCTACTTTGCTACATCACCCTTTCCTCTTCAAGGAAAAAACCAACGCAAGCTCAAGAACTAGCAGGAAGAATTTCTGGCGCCGTTGCCGGGGAGGATCTACATCAAGCCAACCAAGTACTATCATAAACCCTCATCTCTTGCATTTACTTTATTTTCCATTTTCTTCTCGTTTTCCTATCCTTCACTTCTAAAACGTTTTTAGAAACAAAAATATTTGCCTTCCTCCCGTTTGCCTTTTTGTTTGCTTGATCACTTTATCGTTATGGATAGTTCCTCTCTTGTTTCTTGCACCCCTGAAAACGAAGTCCTAAATTGTAAGCAAAGAGGGGGGAGAGAATTTAAAGGATGCTTGGTATAGAATTTGCGATGCTCATGAAAGATCTATTCGTAAGCAATCTACTACTATCCTTCTTCGCAATTTCTACGTGGGCATTACTACTTGGTATAGATTCGTTTTTGATACTATTACAGGTGGGAATTTCTTGAGTTTCCCCCCTTTGGATGCTTTCAATGCTATGGGAAACTTAGTGGGATCACCACCTATCACTATTAATGAAACAATTTTAACTCTGGAACACGTTATGCAAAGACTAGATGATATTGAAAAGAAGATGCCCACCATAGAGCATATTGAAAATTTGGATAAAAAGATTCGTAATCATGTCACTCAATTTGGATCAAAGGTAGGGAATACTCTTAAGATGATAAAAGAGAGGAAACCAGTAATTAATGAAAGGGTGGAACAAAGCCCCTCTAGGATTGACAAGTTGGAAGAAATTATAAATAATTTGGGTTCTGCCTTTTCTTCCATTAAAACTATTGGAAAAAAAACTCCTCCTAGTAAGAATTGCAAGTTTACTTATGTTCCAAAAAACAAAGGCGCATCTTCGAGTAACAACAACGAAGATCTTAAGATGATTAGTGTTCACCCCAATTTGGTTGAGTTGATAAAGAAACCTACTTGGGAGAATGGATTCTTTAACTTTATCTTTAGGAGCATGATCACCGAGAATAAGCATGTTAGATCTCTAGGGAAATATGGATGTGTGCTTGAGGAGTTGAATACCAAAGATGACAATACCTAGATCTATGCAATATGCCTAGCTAAGGGCGTAAAACAATAGCGCTTGTTGGGAGGCAACCTAGTGTTAATTTTTGTGTTTCTTGTTTTCCTTCTGTTTTTCTACAATTACACAAAAATGCTACTGTTATGATTGTGTTTTTTATGTTTTAATTAGTGTTTGTGCCAAGTAAGACCTTTGGGATGATTTGGAAGATAGTTGATTTGATTCTGTGAAAAATAGAAACTTTTGCACCCAGTTATGGAATTTTGTAAATTCACATAAATGTGTTTTTGCTTTAAATTTTTTACACAAGATTGATATAAAAATCCCATGCCGTCATTTATATATATTGTTCCTATAAAGGATGCTGGAGTAACCATCTCCTGCACGCCTCCACGGGCAAGAGTGCCCTCTAAGCCATCTGTTTCGTGGTGGCGTGCCTCGAGGGCCTCGTTGGGGCTCTCCGCGTCGTACGATCTTTCCGGACAGCGTGCACTTGAGAGACCCACCTCGAGGGTCCATGAAAAATAGTCTACAACGTGGATGGGGCCACCATCATGTGGTGGTTTCGGTCATGTCCGCATGGGGCGTCCCGTGCACGTCCTCGCATGCAACTCGGAGGCTGGACTGGCGTCCTTCGACCCCGGGCGGGTTGCGTGCGTCCTCTCGCGCGCTTCGCTACGTACGACAGGCGACTGGTTTCGGCTTGTCAGTGTCGTTGGTCCATGATGGGATATGTCACTCGCACGGGTGTGTGCCAGTGATTTCTGGCTGCCCAGTTGTTTGGTTACCCCGGCCGTGGTTGTGTCTCTCATGCGAGGCGAGCTACCCTATGGGCAGTTTCACTTGCATGAGACACCCACTTGCTACCTGGCAGTCTCGCACGAGCTGGGCACCCACTGCCGGGCAATCGATGTTGTAATGCGCTCGATTGTCTGGCGCGGGATGGAACATGTAGCGGAGATTGGCATGCGTTGCTTAAGAGGGCGTTGTCTGCTTGGTCGTTCGGCTCGGCCTCCCATAGTCTTCTATTCTTTTCCCCACGGCTCTCTCCTTCACCAGCTCCCCCTCGCTTCTCTCCCCTCGAATGGCAGCGGCTTCACAAGCTTCTTCGTCGGTCCTCCTGCGGGGTGGTGTGCGCACATCACCCATTTTTGTCCACACGGCCATCGTAAGGCGCTAGGTAGGAGAAGGCGGCGAGAAACATTCGGGAGGAGGCGGCAGACGTAGTGGCATGGCCTCTTAGGGCGCGCGTCATTTGTTTTGGAGAGAATTCCTTATTTGGCCCTTTCTTAAAAATTGCTTCCCTATTTGGCCTCAAAAAGTTTTTCTTCCTTATTTGACCCCAAATGTAAAATTTGTCCTATGTCACACTTCTGTCTAGTTTGACCACTAACGGGGTTAAGTGCCACGTGAAAAGACCATTCTACCCTTGGTGCTTCATGAGGGTAAAAATGATCATTCATTTGTTCCACTGAACCGGTTTATTAGAGCAAAAGAAAGAGAATAGAGAGCAGCTCGAGACCATATCGGTGGCACTTGCCAGCGAACGAAGATGCACGAGGATACGGCATTGTCTAGTAATAAGCCGGCGAACGACAACCCAAGAGGATTCGTGCAGAAAAATATACAATGTTGCTGAAGGTTGTACGTGCTGCAGATTTTTATTGCTTGCTTGCATGCAGGCATATTCACTAGTGTGGAGTATATATATTCATGCAATGGATCGATGTAATCGAATAGCCTGCTTCTAGTCATTCATCTTTCCGTGCATATAGTACGTGTGCTAAGACGGTGTCGGCCAGATGAAAGTCATATACTTGGAAGATTCTCGAATATACAGATCGACATGAACTCTAACTACAAGTTACACTAACGTCTTCCTACAAAAAAAAGAGTAAAACCAATGTCTGAAAGAGCTCCTTCGTGAGGAATAATTAAAGTGGGCGCTTCGGGCTAAGGTCCGAAGGGTCGTCTAGGGGGACGCGAACACACAATTTTTTCACATGATCGCCAATGGTAAGCATAGAAAGAAGAGGATCTTTCAGCTTGAACAAGATGAGGGAACGATTCTTGGTCAGAAAAACTTAAAGCTTTATATTACTGAGTATTACAAGCAGCTGTTTGGGCCTCCAGAGGATAACTGTGTATCGCTGGATGCGTCTAGGATTGAGGATGTGCCTCAACTGGCGGCTGTTGAGAATGATATTTTAGTTGCTCCTTTTTCTGTGAAAGAGGTTTATGACGTCATTTCCCAGATGAAGAATAATAAGGCTCCTGGCCCGGATGATTTCCCGGCAGAGTTCTACAAGAAGTGTTGGCACATTATTAAAGGAGATCTATTGCCTTTGTTCAATGATCTATTCTCTGGCCAGCTTCACCTTTTTCAGCTGAATTTTGGAACGATAACACTTCTTCCCAAGAAGACAGAGGCAGTGCGGATTGAGCAATTTCGGCCAATCTGTCTTCTTAATGTTAGTTTCAAAAATTTTACCAAGGTCGGGATGAATAGGCTCACACAGATTGCGCATACTGTGGTGCAACCTACTCAAACTGCTTTCATGCCGGACAGGAACATCCTTGAAGGGATGGTGGTCCTGCATGAAACGCTCCATGAGATTCACACAAAAAAACTGGATGGAGTGGTTTTTAAGGTGGATTTCAAGAAAGCGTACGATAAAGTCAAATGGCCTTTCCTTCAACAGGCATTACGCATGAAGGGTTTTGATGAAGCTTGGCGACGCCAAGTAGAATCCTTCACGCAAAAAGGGAGTGTTGGAATTAAAGTGAATGACGATATAGGTCATTATTTCCGGACACATAAGGGCCTCAGACAAGGTTATCCAATGTCTCCTATTCTATTTAACATTATCATTGATATGTTGGCAATCTTGATAGGTCGGGCAAAGGAGGCCGGGCAAGTAGGTGGCTTGGTACCTCATCTAGTTGATGGTGGTGTGTCCATCCTGCAGTACGTCAGTGATACAATCATCTTTATGGAGCACGACTTGGCTAAGGCGAGAAATATGAAGCTGGTAGTGTGCCTTTTCGAGCAATTGACCGGTCTGAAGATTAACTTCCATAAAAGCGAGTTGTTCTGTTTTGGTAGAGCCAAAGAGGAACAAGATGCATACAAGCAACTGTTTGGGTGCGAATTGGGAGCTCTACCGTTCACTTATCTAGGTATCCCCATTCACCATCGTAAGTTGACTAACAACGAATGGAAGTGTATCGAGGATTGGTTTGAGAAGAAACTGAGCTGCTGGAAGGGCAAACTCATGTCGTTTGGAGGCCGATTGATTCTCATTAATTCAGTGCTCACGAGTGAGTATGTCTATGTTTCTTTTATCTTTTTTTGAAGTACCAATTGGAGTTAGGAAAAGGCTGGACTTCTATCGGTCACGTTTCTTCTGGCAGAGTGATGAACTTTAGAGAAAGTACCGTTTAGCCAAATGGGATGTCATCTGCCGACCAAAAGACCAAGGGGGTCTTGGGGTTGAGAACCTTGAAGTCAAGAATAGATGCCTTCTCAGTAAGTGGCTATATAAGTTATCTGCCGAGACTGAGGCAACTTGGGCGCAGATTCTTCGTAACAAGTATCTGTACTCTAAGACCTTGTCGCAGGTGACAGTTAGACCAACTGATTCTCCTTTCTGGAAGGGGCTAATGAGGGTCAAAGCTACTTTCTTTAATAGAACAAAGTTTATTGTCGGTGATGGCAATAACACTCGATTCTGGGAGGATACTTGGCTAGGTGATACGCCGCTGGCTCTTCAGTATCTGTCGCTATATCATATTGTGCAGCAACGTGATGCTCTGGTTGCAACGAGTTTGCAATCCGCTCCCCTTAATATTCAATTTAGGAGGGTGCTTGTTGGGGACCGGCGGGAGGCTTGGATTCATCTGTGAGTAGACTGATGGAGGTTCAGCTTACTCATCAGCCCGATCAGTTGTGTTGGAAGCTTACTAGATCTGGGGAATTCACAGTCAAGTCGATGTACATTGATGTCATCAACTCTAGTGTTATTCCTAGTTCAAAACATGTTTGGAAAGTTAAGGTTCCTCTGAAAATCAAAGTGTTTATGTGGTTTGTACATAAACAAGTCGTTCTAACGAAAAATAATTTGATTAAGCGCAACTGGACAGGTTCTACTAGGTGTAGTTTCTGTGATCGGGATGAAACTATCAAGCATCTTTTCTTTGATTGCCCGTTGGCGAGGGTGTTGTGGCGCTCGGTGCAAATTGCCTTTAACATTACTCCTCCGAATTCGGTCAGGTCGTTATTTGGAACGTGGCTTGCTGGTATAGAGGCCGAAACAGCTAGACAAATTCGAGTAGGAGCATGTGCGTTGTTATGGGCAATTTGGAACTGCATAAACGATTTGGCTTTTAACAGAACAACAACTATTCATTTTTTGCAGGTTTTATTTCGGGCTACTGCGCTAATCCGTATGTGGTCATTACTCACTCGACGGAGGCCAGGGAGCGTTTGGTTACTGGATCTGCCCGGTGAGAGATGGTAGCACGGGATATCTTCAACCGGTTTGGATGGCGGTCATGTAATAGGATAGGCGATTAGTTACCTATCTATCTATCTTATGCCAGCCGGTTGTGGCTTTTGGGCCTTTTTTGTTTTTCTAGCTCTTTGTGAGCCAGCCTACTTTTTTGCAGCAGATTGCAAGACCTTGTTAAACTACTTTATTTATTTATAAATATGGTTGTATGCATCGCTCTGATGCAGAGGCTGGGGAGTCACCCATTTTCAAAAAAAAAAAACTAGGGTGTAGCACCACCTCGTGCACTCAGGAGAGGCTGACAGTACGTGTGTACGTAGTTTATGTAGCACAAATGGTATGGTGGTGCTGCTAAAAGTTCCCTAATGCATGGTGTTTATATAATCAGGGGTAGAATGGACTTTTCACGTTGCACCTAACACCGTCAATGGTCAAAATAGACGGAAGTGTCGTATAGGGAACAAATTTTACAATGAGTGTCAAATAAGGAAGAAATAACTTTTTTGGACCAAATAGTGAACCAAATTTTAAGAAGGGGTCAAATAAGAAATTCTCTCTTTGTTTTGAGCTCTCACTATATGTTTTTTTTGCCCTCGCCTATGTAGGTATTATGACATCCTTCGCGTGCTTCGGTTGAGGTGGTTTTTAGACAACTGTTCTTCAAGGTGACACGTTTCTTTGGTCATTTTTGTGTGCTCTGATTCACGAGGTGTGGCCCAATCCTTGATTCTTCAACGGGTTTGTTTGCGTCGTGACGCCGAGAGGATTTGGTGTTGGTGCCGTTCGGCTGGTTCACCGTCCGTTTTCATCGTTCGTGTTCGTTGTGCCAAGGTTGCCCTTTTGATTTGCATGTGTAGCGTAGTTGATTCTCTTAGTGTTAATTTATCCGTACGTCGTGTTTTTGTGTGTCTCCTTGCTGTTATAGTATTTGTCTACCTGATACAATGCATCCGGGAATTGTGGCAACGAGATCCTCTAACATCATGAAGGGATGTCAGGGAAGCTACAGTACCCTGACATCCCTTCTTCACATCCATATGATTAAGGATAAAATGACTTGAATTAATTTGCAAATTACAAATCTACTGTATACATTTACAAAAATTAGATACAAACAAAATTATAGTGCAATAAAATCAATTTCATATTTATTTTCTATGAACAGTAACTATCTACATTACATACCGCTACAGTAATCATGACATCCCTTCTCTGTTTTGCACTAGATTTGCACTTAGCTTCGTGACATCCCTTCGTGATGTTAGAGGATCCGTTTCCGGAATTGTGGGTGGAGTGTAAGAGGATTGATGGAAGGCATTTTCTATATATAGGCAAAAGACAAGGACAATGATTATCAGAACTCGTGGGCGATGGTCTTGACCTATAATGTAAAGGACAAATACTATGATAGGCTTAAAGAGATCTGTGAACTTGACTACAAGAGAGGTCAAGATCCCCATGCTCCATGTCAGATTGGCGAATACTTATGCACTGACCGTTCGGGTTGCATCGTTCTAGAGGAAATCCTACGAAGTTCGTCAAGGAGATCTCCTGACCTGGGACAACTGCATTTGCTATTCAAGCAATTACGGCGAATCATGCCTCTCGTCCAGACTGCACCCGTTCCTAAAGCAAGATGGCAAAACCCTCCTCCGAGATCGTATAAAATAAATATTGATGCTTCTTTCTCTGAAGCTGGAGGAGGGCGTGATCATTGCAATTCTTCAGAATTTCCAACGAAAGCTATGGCAGGGGCATCAGAATCTCGATCATACTATCAAACACCCGAACTGCAGAATCTATTGCTTGGAGCTGGTCGAAATACGCAATGGGAAGATTGAAATATGGAGTCCTTATGCGGCAGTTTTGGCAGAATGCTTACATTTAGCTCATGGTATACCAGCGATTCCATTTAGGCATTGTCCCCGGGAAGCACATGGTTTAGCACATTATCTTGCTAGGGGTTTTTATGATTCTAAAACTAGTTATGATTGGGTAGATGGAGCTCCCAGTTTCTTGTTATGACATGTACTACTCGATATAACCCTGCCACAGATTGAATAAAAGTGCCATGAGGCTTTACCTTCAAAAAACATGAAAGCAACCAATGATATTCTAATAAAAAAAGCAACAAATGCTACTGCTGGTTTGGAGAACATTCATCATGTCATTTATAACAAGGGGAACACATAAACATAAGGACTTCGCGGATATGTTATCTACACTTAGTTCCATTACCAGGGCCGGAAAGGGTTGTGGTTAGCTTCTACCAAGAGTCAATGAGCCTACAGAAAAAACAGATGACATCAAGTTTATATGAGATATACATGCAGCGCTAACTGTGGACTGAAGTCCAGATAGAGACTTACCAAAATGACCTTGTATTCAGATCGTCCGGCCCCAAAGTCATTCCGACTAGAACAGATTTCATATTAAATGAACAAAATGAGATACTCTATTACTTTCACCAATGAAGCGGCTATACCAATGAACAACCTGTGACATCGAGATTAGCCATTGTTCAGCACCAAATTCCAAGATTTGAAATTCGTGGCAACAAAGTCAAAGGTAAATACCAATCAATGGGCTACTCTACTGAGGCTTAGATTGCAGGTAGCGCGTTAGATTGCTTCTGCGTCTTCTTTTTGCCTAGAGAAGAGAAATCAAGAAGTAAGATGATATAAGCACGCCTCATTTGTTTTCTGCAGGTTTCGAGACATAAAAAAGGGTACTGGTACAAGAGCCTTCCAGTAAAATTAGATCAAACATTCTTGTAATGATTAAGACTACAAATGAATTAGTTTATATCAGAACCGAAGCACACCATGTTACTTTAGTGTTTTTTCAAAGAAAAACTGCTGCTTTATTATTGAAGAACTGCACCAAAATTAAATGCCTGAAATTATTTGCCATGCAGATTTGGACCGTGAATCATGTGATGATTACCTCTCCCCTAACTAAATGCTTCCTATGTTCATTTTAGCAGTAAAAGTATCAAAAGATATACTCCCTCCGTTCCTAAATATAAGTCTTTGTAAAGATTTCACTATGAACCACATACAGATGTATGTAGATGCATTTTAGAGTGTAGATTTACTCATTTTGCTCCGTATGTGGTCCATAGTGAAATCTCTCCAAAGACTTATATTTAGGAACGGAGGAAGTACAACAAAGTAGCAACTAATAATGAGCAGATTAATTACGTATTCGACATGGCCACATTGTGTTTCACAGGACAAAGGAAAGTAGTGAAATCCAGCTCCAACCTGTGGTTTTTGAAGAAGGAACTGCCACTTTGTTGCACCTGCTTCTTCCCAATTCATTTCTAACTCCAGATACTGGAGTGTCTGCTCTCTGAGCTTTTGTTGCCTGCAGACGACTTGGCCCGCTTGATGATAATTGTGGAGAGATTCCTGAGGACAACCCTGATGTGCTTGCAGGCAGCTGATCTAGAAGCTGCGGGAAATATGCACCACTCAGTAATAGAAGATGTTAAGATATTGCGCCTATGATCACAAGGAGATGGCCCCAAACCTTTTTTTGAGGAATGCTGCTCTTCCGAGCAGCATGTAATACTGAATATTCAGAACCATGTAATGCCGAATCATCAGAACCATGTAATGTTGAATTATCACATGGTACCAACCCATTATTCTGTGACGAGTTTGGAGTTGTACTACTTGCGTAGCTGTGTGAATGCTCCGCGCATGATTCACGGTAAAGCTGAGCAAGCTCCAATCGAAGCTGGTAGTTTCCCCGTGAATGATACATTTTTGTAGCAAGAGGAACTGGCACATCTGATAAATTAAATGAAAAAAAAATCAAAACACCATCTCATAAGAACAAACTGTGCAGAGAAACTTAAAAAACAGTATGATGTTAGCCTTAACTTAGAAGGCACAAACTTATCATTTGCTAGGTTATTGGTACCACCGGATAGACACAGGCGCAAGTTTTACAGTCAAGCCAATGTGAAATAATATAGGACCCGAACAAGAAACTGTGGTTCCCACTCAGATCCTCACGTAACACAGATCCTTCATGTATATTTTATTCATTTGTTTAGTATGTAAGTATTTCCTTGTGAAAAACTAGTAGAGTATATTTCACATATACTCCCTCCATCCCATAATATAAGATTGTTTTGCAAGCTGTTTTAGCTTGTAAAACGATCTTATATTATGGGATGGAGGGAGTATTATTCAAGTCCCATATATTTCACGTATATTCTAATGTGCTTTTCTAACGATTAAGATTTTGCCAACGACAAAATTGCTAGTGAAAGAGTCAATGTGATGATGATCAACCAGAATTGATACCAAACAAACCGACATCGATGTACCATTAGAAACTGGAAACCCCATCGAAGAAAAAGCTGTTGGGTGGGCATCACCGTAGGAGCTCATATTACTGATGATTAAACTATGTCTAACTACAATTAAGAAATATTAGCATTGCTCACAATAATCAACTGCTGCATTTCTAAGCTTCAACCCAGAAGAATAAGATAGGTAAAATTCACTATCAGACATCATTCTTTTTTTGCGAATAACTCCCAGACATCATGTTGGCACTGAGACATCACAAAGTCAACAATTTATTGATTGACATTGTCAAATAATATCATTTGCTGAAGCACACCGGACTGATTTTAAGTTTATAGGACATATAAAGGGGATGCTATCGAATCAGGGAATTATTTCTGCAAAGGCCAACCAATTCCGTGTTTAAGAGCAAACTTGGCCCCCAAAAATGGTCGTTAGCATGATTAGAGATGCATGTGCATAGAAAACATAAGCAGCACAAAACATAAGCATACTGATAAGTACATTGTACCTCTAAAACGACTTTCAGGAGCATTGATGGCAGATGTTTTGAACCCTATACAACAAAGAAGCATAAAATAAGCCATGGCACGATTAAGACCTGACCAGAAAGTTGGACCTTGCCACAACCATTATATAGCTACCAATTGAAACATCTATCCCGACAATGAAGCTGCAACCCAAGAGTCGAGCACATCCACCACCTCTGTAGTCCGTACTATCAATTTCTCTAGATAATGGACTTGGATTAACGCATTTCACATCTAAACAAAAGTGGGCTTATAAATTTGTATCATGGAGGATCACAAGCTAATGCAAACCACAAACGTGGTGGCAATACTAATAACAGCATTACATACAAAGGTCAAATGTTTCAAGAAACTATTAAACAACAAATGAAGTAGAATAAAAACTTCACCAGATTGAACTAGAAAGAAAGTACCACTTACTTTGATCAGCAATAGACTTTAAAGGTTTGCTCTCATTCCCATTGGTCAACTCAAAGTCATTGACGATGTTCTTATTTTTGGGCCGAGATTTTAATTTCACTTTTATATGTACCTTTTGATCTACCAGATGTCAAGGCAGCAAAACTTCAAACAGAAATCCATATAGTAAGGAATGGATATGAAGATAAAACATTGAACACAAAAAACGCATATAGCAGTGTAATGTAGACGCCCAAAGTAAATAAACAAGAATCAAATTGTTTCGCATAAGCTATTAACAGGGATACTTCCATTGCTTGTCAGCTTTATTTTCCTGCCCTTCTTTGGAGGCTTCATAGGATGAACATCGTCTTCTACACCCATTGAATCGTTTGGGTTCACCTTCCCTGAGCTACATCGCTCTGCAGAAGTCAAAATATCAATGAATTTCCAGATCAGTTCAATGGACTCACCTTGTAGAAAGTGTAAATTTAATATTTTAATTAAAGTCACACCAAGCAAATGTGTAACAAGGAAGGTTTGAACAGTCATAAATCAAAAACCATGAAAACTCAAACTTTTGATATATAACATGTCAAGTATTGATGTCTGTACGTTTTAACGTAATATAGTAATAGAACAAATAACGCCACCCTAAATAAATGAATGACTTCACAATACAATACCATGTTGATTAACATTATTGGCCAGTTGCATGATGAATAATAGAGTGGTAGTGCCAATAGTCATTAATAAAGTCAAATTATGACAACCCAACGACATGGGGCCTTTTGCATATACATACTGCAAATAATGTAGTTTATGCAGTGACTAGCCTGGAGTCATGCTAAATTATAAATATATACAGTAGATGTTTGCAGCATTGTTTCCAACCAAAACAGTGTGTCATTTATGCACTGACTAGCCTGGAGTCATATTCATTGTCATGCTTTCATATGAACTAAATTACACCAAAACAGTGTTTGGTCTAACGTGTTGAACAATACCTGCATGAGGTGCATAATGGCTGGCCTTAACAGGCTTCTGGCATGTATCACAGCGGACCTTCAATATAAGATGTCAGCTCAAACTGGAAGCAGAAAATGAAAAGGGGGGATCTAGGTTTATCAAAAAATACCAGGTCCAATGGATCAGCCATAGGTTTTGATCCGAATATATGCATATCTGCACATAACTAAATGATAAATTGTGGCGTCAACTGATAACTTTACAATGTGAACTATAATATAATGGCACTGTGTGTCACAACGTAAACATGACATGTAGTATGTGAGCCGAGAAACAAACTGAGAAAAACTGATAAATCAATTATCAAATAAAATACGCATCAGACAAAACTGAGTAATAAAAATGGTTGCTAGAAAAATAGTGCCACTGATAAAGGCACGCAGAAGTTCTAATGTTAGTGTGCGAGTCTGTGATCCCTTGTTCAAGAAATGGAAGAACTTACCATCTTCATCAAGCAAATTTGGTTCATGTGCGCTAAGAAGCTGCTTGTGTAGGATATGTGAAGCACTCTTCTCATTAATCACCTCATCTGCCAATATGTCAGGGGGGAGATCTTATTTTCGTTCTCAAATACCCAGAAGGTTTAAGTTATATACGTTTTTCTAACAATGAGCATTTATTTTATTCTCTTATGAGAGCTATGTTTAAAAAATCCAGCAAAATGAAATATGGAGGCAAGTAAACGAAATTCAGTTCTCCAAATATGATTAAAAAAACCATAACCTTGCATGCAGATGATGAAATGTCTAAGGTCATTACACTACCTCCAAACAGAGATAATGTAAACGGAGACATAATAAGTATACAAGGTACAGGTATTTGTGAAAATGGAAACTTATATTTGGGACTGAACTCATGTTGACTTCTATATTATATAGACAAACCGATAGTCTTGCAATCAAGAAAACAACTGTAAAGGCATCATGACTTGAATTTTATAATACCAATACTATTGGTTTTACTCTGGTGGATACGAGGAACTGGGGATCCACCAGTAAAATCAAGAGAATAAACTAAATGGAAGCTCATTGTTATAGTTTACCAGGTGTGGCATGATTTTCCATCATTAGCTTTAGCACAGAAGCCATTTTAAAATGTCCGGCCATGCAGACCATTTTGTGATAGCAACCTACATTAAACCAAATGCACATGATATTAGTTTAAAAAATATTCAAACATCCAAAGTTGGACTTGGGTGATATCATGTTGCAAGAAACTTTGCAGTGTGTTCACTATTTCAAAACTTGTAGTTTGATTATATGCCTGATCATTGTCTTTCCAGCATTAAGTCTCTCCATGAAGAAAACGGATGCACAGATGTGTCACTGGTATGTGGTGTCCCATGTGCCACCGATTCATGAACAAATCCAATGGGAAATTTCAACACAAGTGCAGCTACATATACAACATGAGCCCTTAGCCAATGTGTCAGTCTTGATACTCCAGCTCGCATTTCATAACTAGAAACAAACTTGAAAACATTTGGGACCAGAAGTTGCTGATGTCCACAATTCAACATGTCAATTTTTTCTGAATATTTGTAAAATGAAATTAAATCCTAAACACTCAAGGCTGAAACAATGAACAAAAATAATCGCAGACCTATGCTGACAATTCAAACTCCAAGCTCTCTAAGTACCGCCATGAACATTATGAATATAGTACTGTTAACTCAATACCCTGTCACCTGGCCAACTTATCAGCCAGTTTTGCATAAGTTCCATTTGCATGTGTGGCCTCAATCTTTTCACACTCCTGAGAGTTAAACCAAAACTGTAAAAAAGACAACAAAAAAACTAGAATTTAACTGATGTTACATTGACATTCCCCGTCCAGCTTCTCACATTGCGGCAAATCTAATGAAATCCTAAAATGTGTGCCCCGAATACAAGTTTGATCTCCCCACCATTACGTCCTCTCCTACATTCAGATCACACTACACTTGAACGTTTCAAACAACGATAAGTGCACAACTAACAGGCAAAGCACACGAAGCAGTGTCATGTACAATGTGACAATCTGAATATCGCACACCTATGATCGTTCCACTAGTCGCTAATTCATTTCAAATTTGAGATCAAATTCCGAATAAAAAACTCTTAGGAATATCAAAAACTTGTTTCACAAGTCAGGGCTTCACTAAAACCAATCACGGAGTTAGATCGAATTAGGACTAAAATTTTGACGAACTGACCCCAGTAAAAAACACACGGGAAATTTCCTTTTAACTTCACAAGTGTCTCACCTGCAATAGCCGAATTCCTGGAGGACGCCGAGCCCTCAAAAAATGCCGGAAAAATCAGGGGGTGTTGAGGAAATCTCGGTGTCAATCGGTGGCCCTCTGGCGCCGCAGGCGTCTCCGCCGGCAGGACTGTTCGCCGGCGGGCGCCTCCTTCCCCCGCGCAATCCCACTTGTCACATGCCAAATTCCGCGACTAGAAGAGCGCGAAAAAAGTGAGCCAGAGGCGAAGGAAAGCGCAGGAGAAGCGGCAAGGTGGCGTAGAGAGATCTCCTACGCTCGGGGGAGGATCCCGGCGATCGCCGGCGGCGATGGGGAGGGGAATAGGCGCACGAAGGCGAAGCGAGCGCCAAGCGTTTGGAGATTTGGGGCGGAGGCGTTCGGGCTCGGTCCGTTCTTGTAACGAGCGAACCGACCGGGTCGGACGCCTGGTCTGGGTCCGGATCCAACGTAACTGGTCCGACCTAGCCAGCGCCGCTCGCCGCTTAGCTGCTCGCCGCGGCAGCAAGGGGAGGAGGGGAAAGCAAAAGAGGGCGGCATCTTTGCGTCGGCGATGGCGGCGGCGGCGGGAGCGAGGAGCAGGGTGGCGTTCGTGCTGGTGGACGGGATAGGGGACGTGACCATCCCGTCCCTCGGTGGGCGTACCCCGCTGGAGGCGGCCGCGGCACCGCGGCTGGACGCTGTGGCCGCGGCTGGGGTGGTCGGGCTCATGGACCCCGTGGAGCCCGGGCTCGCCTGCGGCAGCGACACGGCGCACCTCTCCCTCCTCGGGTATGATCCCCGCGTATACTACCGCGGCCGCGGCGCGTTCGAGTCCATGGGCGCCGGCCTCGCCATGGCCCCGGGCGACATAGCCTTCAAGGTCCGGTTCTGGCTACACCTGATTACATTTCTTACTTACTATAGCAGTAGATCAGCCTTAGTGCGCTCTTGTGCCTTAGTATTTCTAATTAGTTAGCTTACTTCATATAGTGCTTGTAGCTAATTTACTGCTAATGGTTCAGATCATTGGCTAGTCTTGTAATTCCTTTACTAAACTGGACCCCTTTCTTGTTAGATTTTTGCATACTATTTCCCTTTGTTAATAATGCCCCGGATTGTAGACTGGTACTCCCTCCGTAAAGAAAGTTTAGATCACTAAAGTAGTGATCTAAACGTTCTTACATTTCTTTATAGAGGGAGTACTTTTGAAGCCATGCAGTAAACAGTATGTCTGAACTGATGAATGTATTGTTTCCCTTTGTTGAATTATTTACCCGCACAGTCGAACTTTGCTACATTGGACGAAAGCACGGGGGTTATTGTCAGCAGGAGGGCAGATAGGCACTTTGAGGAGGAAGGCCCAATCCTCTGTGCTGCATTAGATGGGATGAAGCTTCCATCATTTCCCGAATATGAAGTGAGAGTCAGGTGCACCACCTATTTATACTGAGCATTAATGTGTTATTATTGTTTTTCCTATTACCATAACTTTCACCTCTTTCCACAGGTACGCTACTGAGCACAGATGTGGTGTGGTTGTGAAAGGACCAAGGCTAAGTGGAAACATTTCTGGAACTGATCCGTTGAAAGACAACCGATTGCATCTAAAGGCTGAGCCTTTGGATGATTCGGAAGAAGCTAAAAACACTGCAGCTGTTGTTAACGAGCTCTCTAAGGAGATCACACGTATACTGGTTTCTCAACCCATCAATGCAAAGCGTGCTGTCGAAGGGAAGAATATTGCTAATGTTGTGCTATTGCGAGGCTGTGGTATCCGGATTGAGGTTAGTGAACTCAATATTTGTCTCATACGATTACTAATTCCTAGAATGGGGTGTTATCTGTCCCGGTAAATATATAATTCCAGGAGTAATAAATAGGAGTAAATTAAGTAAAGTATTGATATAATTGGAATTGCGGAAGCAGTGCAACTCTCTGGAGGTAGCAATATTAAAATGAGAGATAGGTTCGGAAAGATTTGCGCAATGCTCTTTGCTTTTGAGTACCGTGGTTCAATCCCATCAAAACAAGCATAATCCTAATCCGATTCATGACTTCTGATGTTGAATTTTTACCAACTTAAGCTTAGGGCATCTTGTCATCATCACACATATAGGAACAACACTTTTCGCCAACATCTGCACTGGCTCTTCCAAATCTGTGGAAGATTACTCCGGCAAGCATACACGAGTTTCCCATCTAAAGCATGCAAGAGTTCCCTGGTTATGATTTAACATGTTTTCTACCTACTGGAACTTGATGCTACTGGACTTCCTTTCTAATAAAGTGGCATGCGCCTATTACTAGGTACCTCCCTTTGAAACCAAGCATGGACTCACACCATGCATGGTAGCTCCTACCAAGATCATAGCCGGACTTGGGCTGTCGTTGGGCATTGATATTCTTGAAGCACCTGGAGCAACTGGAGATTATAGAACTCTCTTAACTTCCAAGGCAAAAGCTATAGCCAAGGCACTCTCTGCTCCTCTGGACATGCCACCTCGCGTTTTTGTGCCTGGAGAGGATGAATATAAAGGCGGAAGAGAAAATGGATACGACTTTGGTTTCTTGCACATCAAGGTTAAAATAAATATAGGCTCCCTTTAAAACTAGCATTAACTGTGTGATGCTGATAGTTTGTATTATAACGTTAATGCAGGCTATTGATGATGCTGGCCATGACAAGGCTGTCAAGTTAAAGGTGCGAGGTCTGGAAGCTGTCGACCGTGCTATTGGTCAGCTTGCAAGGCTCCTGTGGGAAGCTGAGAAGTCAGGGCACTACCAGTACTTCCTCTGCGTCACTGGAGACCACTCCACTCCCGTTGAGTACGGAGACCACAGTTTCGAACCTGTCCCGTTTGCAATATGCCGGCTGAGAGATTTCGTGGGAGCAATTGGGGAGGAGAATGTGATGAACACCCCCCTCGACGATTTCCCGCTGCCTTCGGTTAAGTCCGGAGAAGATTTAACTGATGACTCAGAACCAGCGGAACGCAAGCCTGAGGAGCGTAAAGCTTTTAGCGGCGATACAGTGTGTGAATACACCGAGGTTGCTGCTGCAAGGGGCTGCCTTGGGCGGTTCCCTGGAAGTGAGATGATGGGCATCATCAAGAAGTTCATGAAAGCAAAGAATGATTAACGCCGGTTTGATTGCTAACACTGTACTTGATCTTTGGACGCGAAGAGCTTCTTTGTAATAATGACGAATGGATAAACTATGCAGAACCAGCTTAATATTATAGGAATAAAATCTATCATGGTTGAGGTATATGACATGTGCTTTGAATCATGAGTTTAAGCCTCTTTTTTTTTCCTTTTTTCCTTTTTTGAGGCGTCCGGCTTATGGAATTTCCTTTTTCTAAGCTTACGAAACTTGTGACTCCAGATGTAGTCTTTTTGTGGAATTCCCTGTGCCTCCAGTGTAAGTTATACAACAGTATGCGGAGCATTATGTAGCATGGCAAGAAGAATGAGCTGTTCATCCAAGCAACATATATTTCTCTTTTTAATAACAGAGAAAGATTGTGATACAAATAATCTTGGTCGCGCAAAGACTTGTATTGGAGCAGAGATGCACAACGGAAGAGCTTTCAGAATGCAATGATATGAAGAAACCTAGTTAAATAACTGTCATTTCATACGTACAGAAACGTGAATACATCAGTGACTCCCGAGCTACAATTGCCTTGAGCCGTACAGAAAGCATAACAGCAAGAATATCGTCAACACCAGCGGCAAAATACATCGAAATCAACAATGGAATTAACCAAACTAACAATGGAACCAATCTACAGACCAAAAGGACATTCAGAGGTCAATCAGGAAAGAGGAAAAAAAAACATACAGAAACAGAATATTTCCACCTGGCACCATCCACTGTTTTAGCAAGAGCAACAACTGATAGGATTCAAAGGAACTGATGCAATCCACAAATACAAACATGAAATGTAATTGCCCCGAAAAACGCCATGAAATGTCAACAACACTTCCAGACGTACAGGTCTATGTATTTATATGAAAATAAACGCGCAATCCGCCTGTCTCGTGCCATGAAATGTATTTATGCAACTGGTCTGGACAATTTGTCACAGCGAGCAGAAGTCTTGTTGCCAAGAGGTAAGATACATTGAGCAGCCAGGAGAGATATATCCTTCAAAGAAGACCACGTCGCCTTTTGTAGTCGCTCACAGAGAGAGTTAGAGCATGCCTCCTTCCATCATTGTCAGGGATCTTGTAACCCATCGTTGCTTCTATCTTCTGCTTCCTCGCCATGTAGGCCTCAAACTGACCTTTGGGTCCACCATACTGCTCCAGAACAGCCAGTGATATAGGAAGTTCAAAATTATGTAGCGGATTCGTTTCTGTCCCGAGATCCAAAGGTGCGTTGGTATCAACCAGCTTCCCAGCTTCAGCTGCTGCCACCAGAGCTGAAGCTGTGACTGCTGTACCAACTCGCACCCCACCCTTCACAGCTTCCGTCACAGCTATTACATTATCGCTGTTGCCATTGGCAGCTTCAGCATTTTCTGCTTCTCCTTCTGGCTTTGCTGCATAATAGTTCCTCGATCTTGTCCACCTCCTTGAGAAAGGATCATAACCAGCCTCTCCAGCCTTCAAACTTGTATTAACAGCTTTCATTTCTGATGCATTCTTGAAATTCTCAGCACGGTTCTTCCTGTTCATCTCCTCTAACTTTGCTGCCTTCTCATTAGTTGACATTGGCTGAGCAATCTTCTGCAGATGACTCAGCCTTGCACGGATCCTTTCTGCTTCTGCATCATCCCTCCGGACCAGGGCCATCTCCAACTGATCCCTCAACCTATCCTTCTCAGCAGCAACAT
The DNA here is from genome assembly GCA_021437245.1 of Aegilops speltoides. Classification (NCBI taxonomy): domain Eukaryota; kingdom Viridiplantae; phylum Streptophyta; class Magnoliopsida; order Poales; family Poaceae; genus Aegilops; species Aegilops speltoides. The sequence goes on from CM038145.1 coordinate 102,024,990, forward strand.
TCATAGGACGTCTCACAGCTGATTTCTTCTGTTGCAGCATCTTCTGTACAGTATCTGCTGAATACACAAAATTGTAGGCCTCTATAATGGCTTCTTTCTTCTCCAGCACTTCCTGCCGGGTTGGTATGCGTACGCCATTCTTTTCAGCCTCTTGAAGCCACTCCTTGAACTCTTCTTCAAGGACAGGAGAGTCGGAGACCTGAGTCATCTGCCACCGAGCAGCATTAGCTTCATTATCCCATACAACATTGAGATACTTGCATGTTTCGTAACTCTCCAGTTTGTACTTCCGATCTGGGTCGCTAGCATCCACGTTTCTAACTATGCACAGCCTGTACTTGGGGGTGCCTGATTTTGTCTTGCCAATCCCAAGCCGCACAAAGCAACCAGACACAAGGTCCTCAAAAAAGGGTTCCATGAACCACTTCACCAGCTTTGACCTCCGAAGGGTTATGATCTTCACATCATCAAACTTGAGAGGGTCAAGTCTACTTGGTGATTCGTCAAACTCATCATCCCGATTATCCTCAGCAATCCCAACATGGTCGTTCATCCTCCCCCTGTTACCGCCATCATTGCTGCCATCGCTCGGGGGGGTTCCAGCCCTGCGTCTATTAGGCGAGCCGCCACTCCTGGGAACCAGATCCTTGAACCTGCTACGGTACGCCTCTGGATCCTGCTGCCTCATCCTCTTGGCTCGCAGCTCGTCGAGTGCGCTCTTGGTGGCAGACCTGTCAGTCCGGGCTGAGGCCCGCAGCCGGCTGGGCGGTGGGGGAGGGCTGTCCTTCCGGGCCTTGTCCGTCTTGGACGAGGACGCCCGTGCCAGCTTCTTGAGCTTGTAGTCGTCGATCCTGGTGCTCCGCTCCGCCAGGATCATCTCCCTCTGCAGCTCCGTCATGTTCTCCAGCTGCTCCTTGTCGTCCTCGTCCTTGTACAGGTCGCTCCCGACGGACGGCGCGCTGTCGGAGTCCTCACCCCCGCTCCGCCTGCCCTCGTCATCGGGGTCCTCGTCGTCGTACCCTCCTCCCCGGCCGCCGCCCTTCCCCGTCTGGTGCCTCTTCTTGAGCGGCACCTGCGACCCCGGCGGAAGCCTCTTCCTCGGGTGGCTCGGCGCGACGTCCGAGTCGGAGTCGCCGTCGTCGGAGCCATCGGAGCCGCTCCCGCCGGAGTAGGAGCCCCCAGCGCGGCGCCCGTGCTGCTGCCAGCGCTGGTTCGACTGCCGGGACTGGCCGCCCTTCCCAACGGTCCGACCCGCGGCCTGGAGGAGCAGATCGTCCAGGTTAGGATCCGGCATCGCCGATGGCGCTCCTCCTCCTCAATAACCCCTACAAGAACTATTCCCAATAGCAAACCGGGAAATAAACTGCCATGAGTACTCCACCGAGTAGCAAAAGTGGAGAGGGAGGAAGAAGATCTGCTGGATTACCTTGGAGCTTCGGTGGCGGCGGCGAGAGGTCGATGACACCGTCGAACACGAGAGGGGAAAAGGGAGGGGGTTCTGATCTGTTGTTGGGCCTTGGCAGCAGCAAAGAACTCAACAACGGGCCCGTTTATTATTATGCTGCCTCTTTGGGTTTTGGACTTGTGCTTGATGGTAGTCAATGGTATGCACGATTGCTGTTAATCTCCCCCTCCCATATAGTGGTTTGGAAAAAGCTCCCTCCCTCCTACCTAGGTGTACCTCTTCATTGGAGCAAACCATCCAGCAACTTCTTACATTTAGAATTCCCTTCTAAGCTGGCTATAACCATCCTTATTGACCGTAAAGGAATTGAGAAAGGGATGCTATAACTGCACCATAGACAGCGCTTTCCACATTCACTTTTGAACTTAGGGAAACAGTGAAAGAAGCCCTCGTTCCCGCTCTTCTTTCCCCCGACTTACCCTTAGAAGGAAAGTAGGGGCCTCGGTTTCTGCAGAGAAACCTACACCAGTAAGGCATGGACCTTATTAATCATGTTTTTTCTTCACTAATACTCATTTCATTCCTAAATATTTGTCTTTCTAGAGATTTCAACAAGTGACAACATACGAAGCAAAATGAGTGAATCTACACTCTAAAATATGTCTATATACATCCGTATATAGTATCCCATTTGAAATCTCTAAAAAGACAAATATTTAGGAACGGAGGGAGTATATGTTTATACCTGTGAAATTCTTCAGCAAGACCCGGAAGTATTATCTCATGCCTGAAGGCGGGTTAGTGAATAACTCTCTATTATCACCTTATGCAGGGGATGAGGTTCTAAAGGCTCTGTTTGATATTGGGATATAAAGATTATGACATATGCTTTGGTGATGATCTGGTTAATTATGATGTTATATCATCTTGATGGAATGAAACTACAATTTTTATTATCCCTAAAGTAAATTCTTCGGAGAAGGCAACTCATTTTGGACCCACCAGCCTGTGTAATGTGGTTAGTGATTTCAAAGATGCTTGTTGCTAGATTAAAATTAATACATCTAGAGGTAATAGATCTGATTCAGAAAACTTCTGTGCTAGGACGGCTTGCCACTTATAATGTTCTTGTGGCATATGAAAGTTACCATACAAGTAATAATTGAAGGGGTGTGAAAGAAGGACTATGTGTGACGAAATTGGGCATGCACAGGGCTTATGACGGTATCGAATGGATTTTCTTGAGTGAAATTTTGTTGAGACTGGGATTCTGTGTGGCATGGGTCGATTTGATGATGTAGCATGTGTTGGGGAACGTAGTAATTTCAAAAAAATTCCTAAGCACACGCAAGATCATGGTGATGCATAGCAACGAGAGGGGAGAGTGTTGTCCACGTATCCTCGTAGATCGTAAGCGGAAGCGTTATGACAACGCGGTTGAAGTAGTCGTACATCTTCACAATCCGACCGATCCAAGTACCGAACGTCGGCACCTCCGAAGTTCAAAGACACGCTCACTCGATGACGATCCCTAGACTCCGATCCAGCAGGTGTCGGGATGAGTTCCACAAGACGACGCGTGGTGGCGATGATGATGTTCTACCGATGCGAGGCTTCGCCTAAGCACCGCTTCGATATGACCGAGGTGGAATATGGTGGAGGGGGCACCGACGCTGCTAAGGAACGATCACGAAGATCAACTTGTGTGTCATGGGGTGCCCCCTACCCCCGTATATAAAGGAGCAAGGGGAGGAGGCGGCCGGCCAGGGAGAGGCGCGCCAAGGGGGGAGGCCTACTCCCACCGGGAGTAGGACTCCTCCTTTCCTAGTAGGAGTAGGAGAGAAGGAAGGGAAGGAAGAAGGAAGGAAGGAGGGGCGAACCTCCCCTAGTCCATTCGGACTAGGCCTTGGGGGCGCGCCTGCCCTAGGAAGCCCTCTCTATTTCCGTATGTCCCAATAAGGCCCATATACTCCCGGCGAATTCCGTAACTCTCCGTACTCAAAAATACCGAATCACTCGGAACCTTTCCAAGTCCGAATATAGTCGTCCAATATATCGATCTTTACGTCTCGACCATTTCGAGACTCCTCGTCATGTCACCGATCTCATCCGGGACTCCGAACTCCTTCGGTACATCAAAACTCATAAACTCATAATACAACTGTCATCAAAACCTTAAGTGTGCAGACCCTACAGGTTCGAGAACAATGTAGACATGATCGAAACACGTTTCCGGTCAATAACCAATAGCAGAACCTGGATGCTCATATTGGCTCCCACATATTCTACGACGATCTTTATCGGTCAAATCGCATAACAAAATACGTTGTTCCCTTTGTCATCGGCATGTTACTTGCCCGAGATTCGATCGTCGGTATCTCAATACCTAGTTCAATCTCGTTACCGGCAAGTCTCTTTACTCGTTTCGTAATGCATCATCCCGCAACTAACTCATTAGTCACATTGCTTGCAAGGCTTATAGTGATGTGCATTACCGAGTGGGCCTAGAGATACCTCTCCGACAATCGGAGTGACAAATCCTAATCTCGAAATACGCCAACTCAACATGTACCTTCAGAGACACCTGTAGAGCTCCTTTATAATCACCCAGTTACGTTGTGACGTTTGGTAGCACACAAAGTGTTCCTCCGGTAAACGGGAGTTGCATAATCTCATAGTCATAGGAACATGTATAAGTCATGAAGAAATCAATAGCAACATACTAAACGATCAAGTGCCAAGCTAACGGAATGGGTCAAGCCAATCACATCATTCTCCTAATGATGTGATACCGTTAATCAAATGACAACTCATGTCTATGGTTAGGAAACTTAACCATCTTTGATTAACGAGCTAGTCAAGTAGAGGCATACTAGTGACACTATGTTTGTCTATGTATTCACACATGTATTATGTTTCCGGTTAATACAATTCTAGCATGAATAATAAACATTTATCATGAAATAAGGAAATAAATAATAACTTTATTATTGCCTCTAGGGCATATTTCCTTCAGTCTCCCACTTGCACTAGAGTCAATAATCTAGTTCACATCGCCATGTGATTTAACATCAATATTCATATTTGTATATGATTAACACCCATAGTTCACATCGCCATGTGACCAACACCCAAAGGGTTTACTAGAGTCAATAATCTAGTTCACATCGCTATGTGATTAACACCCAAAGAGTACTAAGGTGTGATCATGTTTTGCTCGTGAGAGAAGCTTAGTCAACGAGTCTGTCATATTCAGAACTGTATGTATTTTGCAAATATTCTATGTCTACAATGCTCTGCACGGAGCTACTCTAGCTAATCGCTCCCACTTTCAATAGGTATCCAGATTGAGACTTAGAGTCATCTGGATCGGTGTAAAAGCTTGCACCGATGTAACTTTTTACGATGGGCTCTTTTATCACCTTCATAATCGAGAAATATTTCCTTAGTCCTCACTAAGGATATTCTTGACCAATGTCCAGTGATCTACTCCTAGATCACTATTTTACTCCCTTGCCAAATTCAGAGCAAGGTATACAATAGGTCTGGTACATAGCATAGCATACTTTATGGAACCTATGACTGAGGCATAGGGAATGACTTTCATTCTCTTTTCTATTTTCTGCCGTGGTCGGGATTTGAGTCTTACTCAATTTCACACCTTTGCAACACAGGCAAGAACTCTTTCTTTGACTGTTCCATTTTGAACTACTTCAAAATCTTGACAAGGTATGTATTTATTGAAAAACTTATCAAGCGTATTGATCTATCTCAATAGATCTTGATGCTCAATATGTAAGTAGCTTTATTGAGGTCTTTCTTTTAACGAACACCTTTCAAATACTCCTTTATGCTTTCCAGAAAAATTCTACATCATTTCTGATCAACAATATGTTACTCACATATATTTATCAGAAAGGAGGTAGTGCTCCCACTCACTTTATTGTAAATACAGGCTTCACCGCAAGTCTGTATAAAACTATGTGCTTTGATCAACTTATCAAAGCGTATATTCCAACTCTGAGATGCTTGCACCAGTCCATAGATGGATCACTGGAGCTTGCACATTTCGTTAGCACCTCTAGGATCGACAAAACCTTCTTGTTGCATCATATACAACTCTTCTTTAATAAATCCATTAAGAAATGCAGTTTTGACATCCATTTGTCAGATTTCATAAAATGTGGCAATTGCTAACATGATTCGGATAGACTTAAGCATCGCTACAGTTGAGAAAATCTCATTGTAGTCAACACCTTGAACTTGTCGAAAACCCTTTTGCGACAAGTCGAGCTTTGTAGATAGTAGCACTACTATCAGCATCTGTCTTCTTCTTGAAGATCCATTTATACAATATGGCTTGCCGATCATCGGGCAACTCCACCAAAGTCCACACTTTGTTCTCATACATGGATCCCATCTCAGATTTCATGGCCTCAAGCCATTTCGCGGAATCTGGGCTCATCATCGTTTCCTCATAGTTCGTAGGTTCATCATGGTCTAGTAACATGACTTCCAGAACAGGATTACCGTACCACTCTGGTGCGGACCGTACTCTGGAAGACCTACGAGGTTCTGTAGTAACTTGATCCGAAGTTTCATGATCATCATCATTAGCTTCCTCACTAATTGGTGTAGGAATCACTGGAACTGATTTCAGTGATAAACTATTTTCCAATTCGGGAGAAGGTACTATTACCTCATCAAGTTCTATTTTTCTCCCACTCACTTCTTTCGAGAGAAACTTCTTCTCTAGAAAGGATCCATTCTGGCAACGAATGTTTTGCCTTCAGATCTGTGATAGAAGGTGTACCCAATAGTTTCCTTTGGGTATTCTATGAAGACGCACTTCTCCGATTTGGGTTTGAGCTTATCAGGACGAAACTTTTCATATAAGCATTGCAACCCCAAATTTTAAGAAACGACAACATAGGTTTACTGCTAAACCATAGTTCATACGGTGTCGTCTCAACGGATTTAGATGGTGCCTTATTAAACGTGAATGCAGCTGTCTCTAATGCATAACCCCAAAACGATATTGGTAAATCGGTAAGAGATATCATTGATCGCACCATATCAAATAAAGTGCGGTTATGACGTTCGGACACACCATAACGCTGTGGTGTTCCAGGTGGCGTGAACTGTGAAACTATTCCACATTGTTTTATATGAAGACCAAACTCGCAACTCAGATATTCATCTCCACGATCAGATCGTAGAAACTTTATTTTCTTGTTACGATGATTTTACACTTCACTCTGAAACTCTTTAAACCTTTCAACTATTTCAAACTTTATGTTTCATCAAGTAGATATACCCATGTATGCTCAAATCATCTGTGAAGGTCAGAAAATAATGATATCTGCCATGAGCTTTAATACTCATTGGTCTGCATACATCAGTATGTATTATTTTCAACAAGTCAGTAGCTCGTTCCATTGTTCCGGAGAACGGAGTTTTAGTCATCTTGCCCAAAAGGCACGGTTCACAAGCATCAAATGATTCATAACCAAGTGATTCCGAAAATCCATCTTTATGGAGTTTCTTCATGCGCTTTACAATCGATATGACCCAAACAAAGAAGTGCCACAAATAAGTTGCACTATCATTTTTAACTTTGCATCTTTTGGCATCAATATTATGAATATGTGTATCACTACGATCGAGATCCAACAAACTATTTTCATTGGGTGTATGACCATTTGAATGTTTCATTCATGTAAACAGAACAACAATTATTCTCTGACTTTAAATGAATAACCGTATTGCAATAAACATGATCGAATCATATTCATGCTTAACGCAAACGCCAAATAACATTTATTTAGGTTTAACACTAATCCCGAAAGTATAGGGAGTATGCGATGATGATCATATCAATTTTGGAACTACTTCCAACACTCACCGTCACTTCCCCTTCAACTAGTCTTTGTTTATTCTCAGAACTCTGCTTGAGTTACTAATCTTAGCAACCTAACAAGTATCAAATACTGGGGCTACTATAAACACTAGTAAGACACACATAAATAACTCAGATATCAAATATACCCTTGTTTACTTTGCCATCCTTCTTATCCACTAAATTTTGTGGCATTTCCGCTTCAAAGGGCATTTCCTTTGCAAAGTAAGCACTCGGTTTGTGCTTTGGTCCAGCTTTAGTCTTCTTCATGGGAGTGACAACTTGTTTGCCATTCTACTTGAAGTTTCCTTTCTTTCCTTTTCCTTTTCTTGAAACTAGTGGTCTTGTCAATCATCAACACTTGATGCTCTTTCTTGATTTCTACCTTCGTCGATTTCAACATCACGAAGAGCTCGGGAATCGTTTTCGTCATCCCTTGCATACTATAGTTCATCACGAAGTTCTAGTAACTTAGTGATGGTGACTAGAGAATTTTGTCAATCATTATCTTATCTGGAAGATTAACTCCCACTTGATTCAAGCGATTGAAATACCCAGACAATCTAAGCACATGCTCACTAGTTGAGCGATTCTCCTCCATCTTTTAGCTATAGAACTTGTTGGAGACTTCATATCTCTCAACTCGGGTATTTGCTGGAAATATTAACTTCAACTCCTGGAACATCTCATATGGTCCATGACGTTCAAAACATCTTTGAAGTCCCGAATCTAAGCCGTTAAGCATGGTGCACTAAACTATCAAGTAGTCCTCATATTGAGCTAGCCAAACATTCATAACGTCTACATATGCTCCTGCAATAGGTCTGTCACCTAGCGGTGCATTAAGGACATAATTCTTCTGTGTAGCAATGAGGATAAAACTCAGATCACGGATCCAATCCGCATCATTGCTACTAACATCTTTCAACACAATTTTCTCTAGGAACATATCAAAATAAACATATGAAAGCAACAACGCGAGCTATTGATCTACAACATAATTTGCAAAATACTACCAGGACTAAGTTCATGATAAATTTAAGTTCAATTAATCATATTACTTAAGAACTCCCACTTAGACAGACATCTCTCTAGTCATCTAAGTGATCACGTGATCCAAATCAACTAAACCATGTCCGATCATCACGTGAGATGGAGTAGTTTTCAATGGTGAACATCACTATGTTGATCATATCTACTATATGATTCACGTTCGACCTTTTGGTCTCCGTGTTCCGAGGCCATATCTGTATATGCTAGGCTCGTCAAGTTTAACCTGAGTATTCCGCGTGTGCAACTGTTTTGCACCTGTCGTATTTGAACGTAGATCCTATCACACCCGATCATCACGTGGTGTCTCAACACGAAGAACTTTCGCAACGGTGCATACTCAGGGAGAACACTTCTTAATAATTTAGTGAGAGATCATCTTAAAATGCTACCGTCAATCAAAGCAAGATAAGATGCATAAAGGATAAACATCACATGCAATCAATATAAGTGATATGATTGGCTATCATCTCTTGTGCTTGTGATCTCCATCTCCGAAGCACCGTCGTGATCACCATCGTCACCGGCGCGACACCTTGATCTCCATCGTAGCATCGTTGTCGTTACGCCATCTATTGCTTCTACGACTATCGCTACCGCTTAGTGAGGGCGTTTGCATTTCATACAATAAAGCGACAACCATATGGCTCCTGCCAGTTGCCGATAACTTCGGTTACAAAACATGGTCATCTCATACAATAAAATATAGCATCACGTCTTGACCATATCACATCACAACATGCCCTGCAAAAACAAGTTAGACGTCATCTACTTTGTTGTTGCAAATTTTACGTGGCTGCTACGGGCTGAGCAAGAACCGTTCTTATCTACGAATCAAAACCACAACGATAGTTCGTCAAGTTAGTGTTGTTTTAACCTTTGCAAGGACCGGGCGTAGCCACACTCGGTTCAACTAAGGTTGGAAAAACAGACACCCGCTAGTCACCTGTGTGCAAAGCACGGCAGTAAAACCAGTCTCGCGTAAGCGTACGCGTAATGTCGGTCCGGGCCGCTTCATCCAACAATACCGCTGAACCAAAGTATGACATGCTGGTAAGCAGTATGACTTGTATCGCCCACAACTCACTTGTGTTCTACTCGTGCATATAACATCAACACATAAAACCTAGGCTCTGATGCCACTGTTGGGGAACGTAGTAATTTCAAAAATATTCCTACGCACACGCAAGATCATGGTGATGCATAACAATGAGGGGAGAGTGTTGTCCACGTACCCTCGTAGACCGTAAGCGGAAGCGTTATGACAACGCGGTTGATGTAGTCGTACGTCTTCACGATCCGACCGATCCAAGTACCGAACGTACGGCACCTCCGAGTTCAGCACACATTCAGCTCGATGACGATCCCGAGACTCCGATCCAGGAGGGTGTCGGGGATGAGTTCCGTTAGCAAGACGGCATGGTACGATGATGATGTTATACCGACGCATGGCTTCGCCTAAGCACCGCTACGATATGACCGAGGTGGAATATGGTGGAGGGGGGCACCGCACGCCGCTAAGGAACGATCACGAAGATCAACTTGTGTGTCATGGGGTGCCCCCTGCCCCCGTATATAAAGGAGCAAGGGGAGGAGGCGACCGGCCAAGGAGAGGCGCGCCAAGGGGGGGAGTCCTACTCCCACCGGGAGTAGGACTCCTCCTTTCCTAGTAGGAGTAGGAGAGAAGGAAGGGGAAGGGAGAAGGGAAGGAAGGAGGGGGCGCAGCCCCTCCCCCTAGCCCAATTCAGACTAGGCCTTGGGGGGCGCGCGGCCTGCCCTAGGCATCCCCTCTTTCTTTCCCGTATGGCCCAATAAGGCCCATATACTCCCCAGCGAATTCCCATAACTCTCAGGTACTCCGAAAAATACCCGAATCACTCGGAACCTTTCCGAAGTCCGAATATAGTCGTCCAATATATCGATCTGTACGTCTCGACCATTTTGGGACTCCTCGTCATGTCCCCGATCTCATACGGGTCTCCGAACTCCTTCGGTACATCAAAACTCATAAACTCATAATATAACTGTCATCAAAACCTTAAGCGTGCGGACCCTATGGGTTCAAGAACTATGTAGACATGACCGAAACACGTTTCCGGTCAATAACCAATAGCGGAACCTGGATGCTCATATTGGCTCCCACATATTCTATGAGGATCTTTATTGGTCAAACCGCATAACAACATACGTTGTTCCCTTTGTCATCGACATGTTACTTGCCCGCGATTCGATCGTCGGTATCTCAATACCTAGTTCAATCTCGTTACCGGCAAGTCTCTTTACTCGTTCTGTAATGCATCATCCCGCAACTAATTCATTAGTCACATTGCTTGCAAGGCTTATAGTGATGTGCATTACCGAGTGGGCCCAGAGATACCTCTCCAACAATCGGAGTGACAAATCCTAAACTCGAAATACGCCAACTCAACATGTACCTTCAAGACACCAGAGAGCTCCTTTATAATCACCCGATTACGCTAGACGCTTTGGTAGCACACAAAGTGTTCCTTTCGTAAACGGGAGTTGCATAATCTCATAGTCAGAGGAACATGTATAAGTCATGAAGAAATCAATAGCAACATACTAAACGATCAAGTGGTAAGCTAACGGAATGGGTCAAGCCAATCACATCATTCTCCTAATGATGTGATCCCGTTAATCAAATGACAACTCATGTCTATGGTTAGGAAACTTAACCATCTTTGATTAACGAGCTAGTCAAGTAGAGGCATACTAGTGACACTATGTTTGTCTATGTATTCACACATGTATTATGTTTCCGGTTAATACAATTCTAGCATGAATAATAAACATTTATCATGAAATAAGGAAATAAATAATAACTTTATTATTTCCTCTAGGGAATATTTCCTTCAGTCTCCCACTTGCACTAGAGTCAATAATCTAGTTCACATCGCCATGTGATTTAACATCAATATTCATATCTGTATATGATTAACACTCATAGTTCACATCGTCATGTGACCAACATCCCAAAGGGTTTACTAGAGTCAATAATCTAGTTCACAACGCTATGTGATTAACACCCAAAGAGTACTAAGGTGTGATCATGTTTTGCTCGTGAGAGAAGCTTAGTCAACGGGTCTGTCATATTCAGAACCGTATGCATTTTGCAAAAATTCTATGTCTACAATGCTCTGCACGGAGCTACTCTAGCTAATCGCTCCCACTTTCAATATGTATCCAGATTGAGACTTAGAGTCATCTGGATCGGTGTAAAAGCTTGCACCGATGTAACTCTTTACGATGGGCTCTTTTATCACCTCCATAATCGAGAAGTATTTCCTTAGTCCTCACTAAGGATATTCTTGACCAATGTCCAGTGATCTACTCCTAGATCACTATTTTACTCCCTTGCCACTAGGGCATATTTCCTTACTCACTTTATTTCCTTACTCACTTTATTATTTCCTATAGGGCATATTTCCTTCAGCATGTTTTTACGGTAGAGTGTCACATTTGATTCAACTCTAAGGAATCTTCACTCCTGTGAGAAGTCTGGGACAGGATAACTACTGCCTCTTGAGCTTGCGTTGGTTTTCCCTTAAAGAGGAAAGGGTGATGCAGCAAAGTAGCGTAAGTATTTCCCTTAGTTTTGAGAACCAAGGTATCAATCCAGTAGGAGACGACGCACAAGTCACCGAATAGCTGCACAACAAGAACTTGCAACCAATGCGATAAAGGGGGTGTCAATCCCTTCACGGTCACTCACAAAAGTGAGATATGATAGAGATAGATAAACGGTAAAGTAAATAGTTTTGGTATTTTTAGGTGTATAGATTGGAAAGTAAAGATTGCAAAATAGTAGATCGGAAACTAGCAAGATATAAACGAGATTCAATAATATGTAAAAGAGACCCAGGGGCCATAGGTTTCGCTAGTGGCATCTCTCGAGATAGCATATATTACGGTGGGTGAACAAATTACTGCCGAGCAATTGATAGAAAAGCACATAATTATGATGACATCTAAGGCAATGATCATGAACATAGGCACCACGCCCGTGTCAAGTAGACCGACTCCTGCATGCATCTACTACTATTACTCTGCTCATCGACCGCTATCCAGCATGCATCTACAATATTAAGTTCATAAGAATGTAGTAACGCATTAAGCAAGATGACATGATGTAGAGGAATGAACTCAAGCAATATGATGAAAACCCCATCTTGTTATCCTCGATGAAAACAATACAATATGTGCCTTGCTGCCCCTACAGTCACTGGGAAAGGACACTGCAAGATTGAACCCAAAGCTAAGCACTTCTCCCATTGCAAGAAAGATCAACCTAGTAGGCCAAACTAAACCGATAATTCGAAGAGACTTGCAAAGATATCAAATCATGCATATAAGAATTCAGAGAAGAACCAAATAGTATTCATAGATAATCTTGAGCATAAATCTACAATTCATCGGATCTCGACAAACACACCGCAAAAGAGTATTACATCGGATAGATCTCCAAGAACATCGAGGAGAACATGGTGTTGAGAATCAAAGGGAGAGAAAAAAGCCATCTAGCTAATAACTATGGACCCAAAGGTCTGTGGTAAACTACTCACGCTTCATCGGAGAGGTAATGGCGTTGATGTGGAAGCCCTCCGTGATCGAATCCCCCTCCGGCAGATCACCGGAAAAGGCCCCAAGATGGGATCTCATGGGTACAGAAGGTTGCGGCGGTGGAAAAGTGGTTTTGTGGCTCCTCCTGATGTTTTTAGGGTATAAGAGTATATGTAGGTGAAGGGACTAGGTCAGGGGAGCCACGAGGGGGCCACGAGGGTGGGGGGCGCGCCCTCCTGCCTCGTGGCTTCCTTGTTGCGTCTCCGACTTCATCTCCAAGTCTTCTTGTTTGCTTTCGGTCCAAGAAAGATCATCACAAAGGTTTCATTCCGTTTGGACTCCGTTTGGTATTCCTTTTCTGCAAAACTCTAAAATAGGAAAAAAAAATAGAAACTGGCAATGGGCCCTCGGTTAATAGGTTAGTCCGAAAAATAATATATAATAGCATATTAAATCCCATTAAACATCCAAAACAGATAATATAATAGCATGGAACAATCAAAATTTATAGATACGTTGGAGACGTATCAAGCAACCCCAAGCTTAATTCCTGCTCGTCCTCTAGTAGGTAAATGGTAAAAATAGAATTTTTGATGTGGAATGCTACCTAACATATTTATCCATGTAATTTTCTTTATTGTGGCATGAATGTTCAGATCCGAAAGATTCAAGACAAAAGTTTAATATTGACATAAAAACAATAATACTTCAAGCATACTAACAGAGCAATCATGTCTTCTCAAAATAACATGGCCAAAGAAAGCTATCCCTATAAAATCATATAGTCTGGCTATGCTCTATCTTCATCACATAAAATATTTAAATCATGCACAACCCCGGTTTCAGCCAAGCAATTGTTTCATACTTTAGTATTTTCAAAGTTTTTCAATCTTCATGCAATACATGAGCGTCAGCCATGGGCATATCACTATAGGTAGAATAGAATGGTGGTTGTGGAGAAGACAAAAAGGAGAAGATAGTCTCACATCAACTAGGCGTATCAACGGGCTATGGAGATGCCCATCAATAGATATCAATGTGAGTGAGTAGGGATTGCCATGCAACAGATGCACTAGAGCTATAAGTGTATGAAAGCTCAAAAAGAAACTAAGTGGGTGTGCATCCAACTTGCTTGCTCATGAAGACCTAGGGCATTTTGAGGAAGCCCGTCATTGGAATATACAAGCCAAGTTCTATAATAAAAATTCCCACTAGTAAATGAAAGTGACAACATAGGAGACTCTCTATCATGAAGATCATGGTGCTACCTTGAAGCACAAGTGTGGAAAAAGGATAGTAACATTGCCCCTTCTCTCTTTTTCTCTCATATTTTTTTTGGGCCTCCTCTTTTTTATGGCCTATTTTTTTCGTTCGGAGTCTCATCCCGACTTGTGGGGGAATCATAGTCTCCATCATCCTTTCCTCACATGGTACAATGCTCTAATAATGAAGATCATCACACTTTTATTTACTTACAACTCAAGAATTACAACTCAATACTTAGAACAAAATATGACTCTATGTGAATGCCTCTGGCGGTGTACCTGCATGTGCAATGATTCAAGAGTGACATGTATGAAAGAATTATGAATGGTGGCTTTGCCACAAATACAATGTCAACTGCATGATCATGCAAAGCAATATGACAATGATGGAGCGTGTCATAATAAATGGACCGGTGGAAAGTTGCATCGCAATATATCTCAGAATGGCTATGGAAATGCCATAATAGGTAGGTATGGTGGCTTTTTTGAGGAAGGTATATGGTGTGTGTATGGTATCAGCGAAAATTGCACGACACAAGAGAGGCTAGCAATGGTGGAAGGGTGAGAGTGCGTATAATCCATGGACTCAACATTAGTCATAAAGAACTCACATACTTATTGCAAAAATCTACAAGTCATCAAAACAAAGTACTGCACGCAAGCTCCTAGGGAAAGGGTTGGTAGGAGTTAACCATCGCGCGATCCCGGCCTCCACTCATAAGGAAGACAATCAATAAATAAATCATGCTCCAACTTCATCACATAATTGTTCACCATACGTGCATGCTACGGGAATCACAAACTTTAACACAACTATCTCTCAAATTCACAACTACCCTATTAGCATGACTCTAATATCACCATCTTCATATCTCAAAACAATCATAAAGAATCAAACTTCTCATAGTATTCAATGCTCTTCATATAAAAGTTTTTATTATACCCATCTTGGATGCCCATCATATTAGAACTAATTTTATAACCTAAGCAAATTACCATGCTGTTCTAAAAGACTCTCAAAATAATATAATTAAAGCATGAGAGTTCATCAATTTCTATAAAATAAAACCACCGCCGTGCTCTAAAAAGATATAAGTGAAGCACTAGAGCAATATTGTCTAGCTCAAAAGATATAAGTGAAGCACATAGAGTATTCTAACAGATCACGATTCATGCGTGTCTCTCCCAAAAGGTGTGTACACCAAGGACGATTGTGGTAAACTTAAAAGCAAAGACTCAAATCATACAAGACGCTCCAAGCAAAACACATATCATGTGGTGAATAAAAATATAGCCTCAAGTAAAGTTACCGATAGACGAAGACGAAAGAGGGGATGCCTTCCGGGGCATCCCCAAGCTTAGGCTTTTGGTTGTCCATGGATTTTACCTTGGGGTGCCTTGGGCATCCCCAAGCTTAGGCTCTTACCACTCCTTATTCCAATGTCCATCAAATCCTTACCCAAAACTTGAAAACTTCACAACAGAAAACTCCAACAAAAAATCTCATGAGCTCCGTTAGTATAAGAAAACAAATCACCACTTTAAGGTACTGTTGTGAACTAATTTTTTATTTATATTTGTGTAAAACCTACTGTGTTCCAACTTATGTATGGTTCATACCCCCCGATACTACCCATAGATTTATCAAAATAAGCAAATAACACGCGAAAAATTGAATCTGTGAAAAACAGAACAGTCTGTAGTAATTTGTAACTCTCGAATACTTCTGTAACTCCAAAAATTCTGAAATAAATTTGTGGACGTGAGTAATTTGTCTATTAATCTTCTGCCAAAATAATCAACTTAAAATCACTCTTCTGTAACAAAAATTGACATCTATTCTCGTGAGCGCAAAGTTTCTATTTTTTACAGCTAGATCGTATTAACTTCCACCCAAGTCTTACCAAAGGTTCTACTTGGCACAAACACTAATTAAAACTTAAAACCACATCTAACCAGAGGCTAGATGATTTATTTATTACTAAACGGGAGCAAAAAGTAAATAACAAAAATAAAATTGGGTTGCCTCCCAACTAGCGCTATCGTTTAACGCCTCTAGCTAGGCATAAAAACACGAATAGATCTAGGTATTACCATCTTTGGTATGCAATCCATAAGTGGCTCTCATAATAGATTCATAAGGCAATTTAATTTTCTTCCTAGGAAAGTGTTCCATGCCTTTCCTTAACGGAAATTGGAATCTAATGTTTCCTTCTTTCATATCAATAATTGCACCAATCATTGTAAGAAAAGGTCTACCAAGAATAATAGGACATGTAGGATTGCAATCGATATCAAGAACAATGAAATCTACGGGCACATAATTCCTATTTGCAATAATAAGAACATCATTAATACTTCCCATAGGTTTCTTAATGGTGGAATCCGCAAGATGCAAATTTAAAGAATAATAATCAAATTCACGGAAACCTAGCACATCACACAAAGTTTTTGGAATCGTGGAAACACTAGCACCCAAATCACACAAAGCATAACATTCATAATCTTTAATCTTAATCTTAATAGTAGGTTCCCACTCATCATAAAGTTTTCTATGGATAGAAACTTCTAGTTCAAGCTTTTCTTCAAAAGGTTGCATCATAGCATCAACGATATGTTTAGTAAAAGCTTTGTTTGATTATAAGCATGAGGAGAATTTAACACATATTGCAACAAGGAAATACAATCTATTAAAGAACAATTATCATAATTAAATTCCTTGAAATCCAAAATAGTGGGTTCATTGCTACTTAAAGTCTTGACCTCTTCAATCCCACTTTTATCAATTTTTGCATCTAGATCTAAAAACTCCGAATCATTGGGATGCCTTTTAACTAAAGTTGACTCATCTCCAGTCCCATCTTTATCAAGATTCATATTAGAAAACAAAGATTTAATAGGAGTCACATCAATCATTTTTATCATGAAAACTAGAAGACCACGCTTTTACAAACCAATCTTTTTAGCACGCATCTTAGCGATTCTTTGTTTGCACTCATCAATGGAAATTCTCATGGCCTTGAGAGACTCATTGATATCATGCTTAGGTGGAATATACCTAAGTTTCAAAGAATCAACATCAAGGGAAATTCTATCCATGTTTCTAGCCAATTCATCAATCTTAAGCAATTTTTCTTCAATCAAAGCATTGAAATTCTTTTGTGAACTCATAAATTCCTTAACACTATACTAAAAATGAGAGGGCATCTTATTAAAATTTCCATAAGAGTTGTTGGAGGAATTATCATAATTATTAGAGGAATTACTAGAAAATGGCCTAGGATTAAAATTGTCTCTATACACGTTGTTACCAAAATTGTTCCTACCAACAAAATTCACGTCCGTAGATTCATTATTATCCTCAATAAAAGTGGACAAAGGCATATCATTAGGATCAGAACAAACACTTTTATTAGAAAATAATTTCATAAGTTCATCCATCTTTCCACTTAAAACATTAATCTCTTCAATCGCATGAACCTTTTTACTAGTGGAGCGGTGTGCCATTGAGAATAGTTAACCATAATATTATCTAGGAGTTGAGTAGCTTCTCTAAAGTGATTTCCATAAAAGTGCCTCCCACGGCCGAATCTAAAAGATTTCTAGAAGCAAAATTCAATCCGGCATAAACAATTTGTATGATCATCCACAAATTCAAATCATGTGTAGGGCAATTACGTATCATTAATTTCATCCTCTCCCAAGCTTGTGCAACATGCTCATGATCAAGTTGCTTAAAATTCATAATATCATTCCTAAGGGAGATGATCTTAGTGGGAGGAAAATATTTAGAGATAAAAGCATCTTTGCACTTAGTCCATGAATCAATACTATTTTTAGGCAAAGATGAGAACCAAGTTTTAGCACGATCTCTAAGCAAAAATGGAAATAGCTTCAATTTAGCAATATCATTATCCACATCTTTCTTCTTTTGCGTATCGCACAAATCAACGAAATTGTTTAGATGGGATGCGACATCTTCACTAGGAAGGCCAAAAAATTGATCTGTCATAACAAGATTCAGCAAAGCGGCATTAATTTCACAAGATTCAGCATTAGTAGTAGGAGCAATCGGAGTTCTAATAAAGTCATTGTTGTTGGTGTTGGAAAAGTCACACAATTTAGTATTATCTTGAGCCATCGTGACAAGCAATCAATACAACACAAAAGCACACAGGAAGCAAGCAAAAAGAGACAAACGGAAGAGGGGCGAAGAAAAGGCAAAGGTTTTCAAAAATCGTTTTAGAAGTGGGGGAGAGGAAAATGAGAGGCAAATGGTGAATAATGTAACGCAAGGGAGAAGAGTTTATGATGGGTACTTGGTATGGCTTGACTTGACGTAGATCTCCCTGACAACAGTGCCAGAAATCCTTCCTGCTACCTCTTGAGCTTGCGTAGGTTTTCCCTTGAAGAGGAAAGGGTGATGCAACAAAGTAGGGTAAGTATTTCCCTCAGTTTTGAGAACCAAGGTATCAATCCAGTAGGAGACGATGCACAAGTCACCGAATACCCGCACAAACAATCAAGAACTTGCAACCAATGTGATAAAGGGGTTCTCAATCCCTTCATGGTCACTCGCAAAAGTGAGATCTGATAGAGATAGATACACGGTAAAGTAAATATTTTTGGTATTTTTGGGTGTATAGATTGGAAAGTAAAGATTGCAAAATAGTAGATCGGAAACTAGCAAGATGTAAACGAGATTCAATAATATGGAAAAGAGACCCGGGGGCCATAGGTTTCACTAGTGGCTTCTCTCGAGATAGCATATATTATGGTGGGTGAACAAATTACTGTCGAGCAATTCATAGAAAAGCGCATAATTATGATGACATCTAAGGCAATGATCATGAACATAGGCATCACATTCGTGTCAAGTAGACCGACTCCTGCCTGCATCTACTACTATTACTCCACTCATCGACCGCTATTCAGCATGCATCTAGAGTATTAAGTTCATAAGAATGGAGTAACACATTAAGCAAGATGACATGATGTAGAGGAATTAACTCAAGCAATATGATGAAAACCCCATCTTGTTATCCTCGATGGCAATAATACAATATGTGCCTTGCTTCCCCTACTGTCACTGGGAAAGGACACCGCAAGATTGAACCCAAAGCTAAGAACTTCTCCCATTGCAAGAAAGATCAATCTAGTAGGCCAAACTAAACCGATAATTCGAAGAGACTTGCAAAGATATCAAATCATGCGTATAAGAATTCAGAGAAGAACCAAATAATATTCATAGATAATCTTGATCATAAATCCACAATTCATCGGATCTCGACAAACACACCGCAAAAGGGTATTACATCGAATAGATCTCCAAGAACATCGAGGAGAACATGGTGTTGAGAATCAAAGAGAGAGAAGAAGCCATCTAGCTAATAACTATGGACCCGAAGGTCTGTGGTAAACTACTCATGCTTCATTGGAGAGGTAATGGTGTTGATGTGGAATCCCTCCATGATCGAAGCCCCCTCCTGCAGATCGCCGGAAAAGGCCCCAAGATGGGATCTCACGGGTAAAGAAGGTTGCGGCGGTGGAAAAGTGGTTTTATGGATCCCCTTGATGTTTTTAGGGTATAAGAGTATGTATAGGCGAAGGGACTAGGTCAGGGGAGCCACGAGGGGCCCACGAGGGTGGGGGGCACGCCCTCCTGCCTCGTGGCTTCCTCGTTGCATCTCCGAATTCATCTCCAAGTCTTCTAGTTTGCTTTCGGTCCAAGAAAGATCATCGCGAAAGTTTCATTCCGTTTGGACTCCGTTTGGTATTCCTTTTCTGCAAAACTCTAAAATAGGCAAAAAAACATAAACTGGCACTAGGCCCTCGGTTAATAGGTTAGTCCCAAAAATAATATAGAATAGCATATTAAAGCCCATTAAACATCCAAAACAGATAATATAATAGCATGGAACAATAAAAAATTAGAGATATGCTGGAGACGTATCAATAACCCACTTTCACCATGCCTCTTTCTACTGTGCACAGTCCAAGGCAATGATCATGTATATAGGCATGACGTCCAAGATTAGTAGACCGGCTCCTGCCTTCATCTACTACTATTACTTCGCACATCGACCTCTATCCAACATGCATCTAGTGTATTAAGTCCATGGAGAAACCGAGTAATGAAATAAGAACGATGACATGATGTAGACAAGATCTATTCGTGTAGGAATAGACCTCATCTTTTTATCCTTAATAGCAACGATACATGTGTGCCTCGCTACCCCTTCTGTCACTGGGTGAGGACACCACAAGATCGAACCCATCACAAAGCACCTCTTCCCATTGCAAGAAAAATCAATCTAGTTGGCCAAACCAAACCACAGTTTCGGAGAAGAAATACGAGGCTATAATAATCATGCATATAAGAGATCAAAAGAAGACTCAAATAATATTCATAGATAGGACTGATCATAAACTCGTAATTCATCAGATCCCAACAAACACATTGCAAAAATTCATTACATCAAATAGATCTCCAAGAACATCGAGGAGAACATTGTATTGAGAATCAAAAAGAGAGAAGAAACCATCTAGCTACTGCCTACAGACCCATAGGTCTGTGGTAAACTACTCACGCATCATCAGAGGAGCACCAATGAGGATGATGAACCCCTCTGTGATTGTGTTCCCCTCCGGCAAGGTGCCAGAAAGGGCCTCTAGATTGGATCTCGTGGTTCTAGAACTTGCGGCGGCTGGAATTGTGTTTCATTGACTCCCCTAGGGTTTCTGGATTTTTTTGGGTATTTATAGAGCTAAGAGGCGGTGGAAAGGACCTTCGTGGGCCCTACCACCCATTAGGGCATGACTGGGGTCTTTGGCACGCCCAGGTGGGTGGTGGGCCCCACGGTACTCCCCTCATGCACTTCCTTGGCTCCCAAGTTGTCTTCTGGGCAAAAAAAACTTTAAAAAGTTTCGCTGTCTTTGGACTCCGTTCGATATGAATATTCTGCGATGTAAAAAACAAGCAAAAAATAACAACTAGCACTGGTCACTATGTCAATTCGTTAGACCCAAAAAATGGTATAAAGTTGCTATAAAATGAATATAAAACATACAACAATGATAATATAATAGCATGGAACAAACAAAAATTATAGATATGTTGGAGACGTATCAGCATCCCCAAGCTTAATTCCTACTCGTCCTCGAGTAGGTAAATGAAAAAAACAAAAAAAATTGATGTGGAATGTTGGCTAACATGTTCATCAGTCATCACATTTTATTTTCTTTTGTAGCATGGAGATTTAGACTTTTAGATGATTCAAAGCAATAGTCTATATTTCACATGAAGATTTTAATACTCAAGCATATCAACAAGCAACCATGTCTTTCAAAATATCAACACTAAAGAAAGTTATCCCTAGCCCATCATGCTCAATCATTGATCCATTCATGAAGCACACTCGAATATTAGCTACATCCAATGCACAAGTATGATCATAGTGCTCCCTAGTTGGTACTTTATAAGAGAAGATGGAGACTCAAATAAAAATAAAAATTGCATAAAGTAAATAGATAGGCCCTTCACAAAGGGAAGCAGAGATTTGTAGAGGTGCTAGAGCTCAAAGCTTAAACTGAGAGATAACAAATATTTTGGGAGGCATACTTTTCCCGTCAACGAAAACGACCAAGTAGTTCCCAATACTTTCCATGCTAGATACATCATAGGCGGTTCCCAAACATAAAAATAATGTTTATTCCTTTTTCTACCATTCTTTCACAATCATGGCTAGCCGTATCCACGGGTGCCTTCCATACCAACACTTTTCAAGAAATTTATTATTTGAAAACATAAAGTAAATTTCTTTTTCATTTCGAGACTGGGCATTCCTATTACCGCCACACTCTCGTGCAATGACAAGTGAATAAACACTCATCTTGATAATAACACATCTAGCATGGAAAAAATTGGCCACCCCCTACCGCTTCATGAGCGGTACGAGCACACAAAAAGGAAATTCATTTTGAAAATTAGATATGGCACATACAAATTTACTTGGAACGACAAGGAAATACCGCATATGGGTAGGTATGGTGGACTCATATGACACAACTTGGTTTAAGAATTTTGGATGCACAAGTAGTGTTCCCACTTAGTGCAAGGAAAGGCTAGCAAATAGATTGAGAAGCAACCAACCAAGAAACAAAAATTCTCATAAACGAGCATTAAGCATAACTAACACCGAATAATGCACGACAAGTAGGATGTAATTTCATTGCATAACTATTGACTTTCGTTCTTGCAAAGGGAATCACAAACCTTAACACCAATATTCTTACTAAAGCATAATTACTCATCAACATGACTCACATATCACTATCGTCAAAAAAATGTATACAATCTTGGGTATAACCAACATACTTCTGGCCTGCTAATGGCCGATTCTTGGTTGCACATAAGTGGGGCAGCGGGACAAATTCGGTTCGTCCTCCAGCGCCGCGAAGGCCCATCCGCTATGGAGCTCGCGCTCGCCCTCCGGGGCGTGCAACACCTGTTCGACCGATGGCCGAGCTAGCCTACTCTGTGCCAGAGCGCCCTCTGGACAGTCGTGCGTCGTTTCCTTCGTCAACCGCGGAGTAAGGCATGCAGAAGCAGGGAGCCAGTCCGCTGGTTGAGTTTTTCCATAGCATCGGCCATCCTGCCATTCAACTACGGTAGCTACCACCCTTTTGCATTATGGCTGAGGCTATGGGTAATTTCCACTAGATGGTTGTGCATACTCGACTGAAAGAAGATGCCTTGTTTAGCCGAAAACCAGTTTCAAGCAGGGAGTCACTCGCCCCAGTCACCTGGTTGAATTATTTTTTATGTCATCCTACAAACTGCCATTGGACTCTCATAATACTCCTTTTGTAGAATGGATAGATGGATGTTGTTGTGGATCAATCCCACCGAATGATTCATATCTGACTACCACATGATACAGTTCCCGTTATTGTACTTATACCGACTCTTATTTTGATGAATCTGGACGTTGATTTCTGTAACACAAAAAATTCTGAAAAAATAGGACAACGTATGAAATTTGTATACCAATCTTGGGTAAAAAATTCAGAATTTTTTGTCACTTCTCTGATTTTAGAAAATTCTGCTACTGGACATAAAAGTTTTTGTTTTTCAAAAAGATCAAATCAACTATCACCAAACATGATCCCAAATGCTTTACATGGCACAAACACTAATTAAAACATAAAAACACAATCATAATAGTAGCATAATTGTGTGAACAAACAAAAACAGAAAGAAAAAGGCAAAAGATAGAATTTATTCGCTGGGTTGCCTCTTGACAAGCGTTATCGTTTTATGCCCCTAGCTAGGCATAATGCATAGATTCAAGTATTGTCATCTTTAGTTTCCAACTCCTCGATCGCACAACCAAAATTCTTCAAGGATTTAACATGCATATTTTCAATAATAATACTTCTAGGAATAAGATTCAAGAATTCATTCTTGCAAGTAGGGTTTATTGTTTCAACAAAGTTGGGGTGAATACTAATCATTTTAAGATCTTCATTATCGCTACTAGAAGCGACACCCTTATTTTTAGAAACTTGTCTAGCCTTGAAATTTTTTGGAGTTTTCTCAATAGCTTTAACAGAGTAAAAGGCCGAGCTTAAATTACTAAATATTTCTTCCAACTTATCAAACCGAGCGGGACCTATTCGTTAACTACGGGCCCCTTTTCTTTTAATAATTTAAGAGCATCTCCCGCTTTTGACCGAATTTTATTAGCAAGATTATGCATCCTTTTATCCAAATTTTCAATATGTTCTTCGGCGAGCATTTTCTTTTCAATAGCATCTAGCCTTTGCATTGTGCTCACACTAGTACAACGAGGTGCTATACAAACGGTTTTTAACCCCTTTTCATGACGGCTTTTGGAATCGTCGCCCAATGAGTGTGTGCGATAGGGGGATCCTTCCCACATGACCCAAAAACCATCAGGGATAGGCCCTCCGGCCCCACATGCTAGGCAAAATGAGGTCGTGCATGACGGGCGAGCGATCAAATACGATTATACATACAGTTGTATTAAAAAAAATACAATTATGCATGCCAAATTGTTTCCAGTTGTAAGTACATCCCACACAGTCAGTTCTGGCTAAATGTTTCCGTTCGTATGTACATTCCACACAGTCAATCCAAGGAATATGTTTCTATTAGTTGTACATCCCACACGGTCAATCCAAGAAGTACGTTTCTGTTCGTATATACATCCCACACAGTCACTACAAGGAAAATGTTTCCGTTCGCATGTATCGTTTGTGATAGCGTTGCCATTGCAGACGATATTAACAATTTTACCGTTTGCATTATTGAATGCATCACACATGGTGCGTAGAAGAAACTGTGTGGCATAGGTTGTCCATCACACACACTTTTTATGTGGTAAACATTTGTGCAAGGTGGCCTAATGCAAACGGTTTTCAAGAGGAAGTCATGTGTGATTGTTCAGTGATCCAACACAATTTATTCCTAGAAACTGTGTGCATTGCCTAAGGTCATCGCCCATGGTGTTTTCTCAATAATCGTTTGCAATAGAAAAACCTAAGTAGCAGGCTAATCGACCATTAGCAGGCTAATTGTCCTATTATTAATTATTCATTTATTAATTTAATTGACATTTCATATTAAGCACACAATATATTTCATTTTCGTATTAAGGAAGCAGGACTCCATAATCGAAATACATCAGAGTACAACATCATATAGCTTCATCACTCAACTACCCCATTACACAACTGCACGAAGTTTCACATGCAACATCTATAACCTTTCGAAATTAGTATCATAGATGGTACATAGACAGATGAATCTCATGTGGAAAACTGCTAAAGCGAAAGGCGAATATTGGGCCCTCATTGATGTTGAAGGTCTTTGCAACTTTAGGCCAGTGCCCGTGGTTGATTGATCATCCATCCTTTGTCCTCTTCAGGAACACTTCAATATTGAACCGTGGGTGTTGTACGAATACATTCCTCGCCTCCTGGCCATACAGGTGGTTTGAGAGGTAATCATCAGTGAACTGCTTTGAAAAGGCCCGAAAACAAGGATGCGCATAAATATCTTCTCTAGATTGGAAATGGGGCAAAGGAATAAAAAAGGCAAGGTATAATAGTTAGTACCATCCTGTAGTGAATTGATGTCTTCTTCATTGTGCAGACAAAGATCTTTTTGTTTTTTGTTGCTAATTTCTTTATACTAGCAATCTTTCTAAGTTTCTTGACTTGACTGATATTCATGTACAACTCATTTCCCCATATGCAAAAAGGGTCGAACAGTGGGCCAAAACCTCTGACAGCAGGATCTACATGTGCAAGACCAAATTCTTAAAAACCTAAACATTAGAATGGTTCCTGCAATTGCACAATAATGTGCTATTAGACAAAGGACCATGCATGTGCAAACCTCGATTGTAAACCTTAGTGCTTCCCATTGTTTCCCTGCAACACATATAAGGTAGTTAGTGATCAGGCTAAGTGAGGAGTCGCATGCTATCAGTAAAATATGTTGATTAATAAATAAGCACATTGCAAATTCATCAGATTAATTTGAGCGACATGGAAAACCCATTTATCCAAACCAATCATGATTAAGAACTAGAATATATAGCAATTGTATATGTTTCTTGTGTATTAAGTGCATCCAAATTTGATTTATTCCTCACATGCACAACAAGACAATATTCTATCCACGATAATTGGACATCGCAATGCAGAATTGAACCAAGAAGTTAACTAAACACCACAACAAATAAACCAAACATTAACTGAGCACCACATTGCACAATATAACATACTCCTAATAGAAGATCAGATAGTTAACCAAACCAAGCATGCTTAAAAACTTGGAGATATAGCAATTGTGTTTGTTTCTCATGTATTTAGTACAACCAAATTCGATTTATTTCTCACATGGTATACAATAACAAAATGCACCCACAACAATTGAACATCGCATTGCAGAATTGAACCAAACAGTTAACTAAACACCACAACAAATGAACCAAACCTTAACTGAGCACCGCATTGCACAATATATAATATACTAGAAGATCAGACAGTTAACCAAACCAAGCATGCTTGACAACTTGGAAATATAGCAATTGTATTTGTTTCTCATGTATTTTGTAAAGATAAATTCTATTTCTCACATGGAAGACAATTCAAAATTACACCCTAAAGAACTGAACATCACATTTGCAAAATTGAACCAAACAGTTAACTGAACACGACAACTAATTAAACAAACAGGTAATAAGTGGGCACCACATTGTACGGCATATAGAACATATACACTAGAGCAATAGATTGCATGGTAAAAGTAGATAGGACAATTCACCGGAATTTGTTAAGGAAAGGCAGGAGCAGCACATGCAATGGGTAAACCGAGCATTCTTAACCGACGTAGCTAGCAAACTGAACATATGTCCTTATAGTCAGTGATGTCTACTATGCAATTTTGTTCTTGTAGACTCGTGTTGGGCCTCCAAGCGCGGAGTTTTGTTGGACAACAACAATTTTCCCTCGAGTGGATGACCTAAGGTTTATCAATCCGTGGGAGGCGTAGGATGAAGATGGTCTCTCTCAAAGAACCCTGCAACAAAATAACAAAGAGTCTTGTGTGTCCCCAGCACACCAAATACAATGGTAAATTGTATAGGTGCACTAGTTCGGCGAAGTGATGGTGATAAGAGTGTAGTAATCATAGTAGATATTGATTTTTGTAATAGGAACAATAAAAATAGCAAGGTAGCAAGTAACAAAAGTGAGCACAAACGGTATTGCAATGCTTAAAAACAAGGCCTAGGGTCCGTACTTTCGCTAGTGCAATCTGTCAACAATGCTAATCTAATTGGATCATATAACCATCCCTCAACGTGCGATGAAGAATCACTCCAAAGTTCTTATCTAGCAGAGAACATAAGAAGAAAGTGTTTGTAGGGTACGAAACCCCCTCAAAGCTATTCTTTCCGATCAATCTATCCTAGAGTTCATAAAATAACACCAAGCTATTCTTTCCGATCAATCTAACAAAGAGTTCATACTAAAATAACACCATATGATACACATCAACCAACTCTAATGTCACCTAGATACCACAATGTCACCGCGAGTATTCGTGAGTTGATTTTACGATATGCATCAAACAATTTCAGATTCATAATACTCAATCCAACACGAAGAACCTCAAAGAGTGCCCCAAGATTTCTACCGGAGAAACAAAGACAAGAATGTGCATCAACCCCTATGCATAGATTACCCCAATGTCACCTCGGCAATCCGCGAGTTGAGTGCCAAAACACATATCAAGTGAATCAATATGATACCCATTGTCACCACGGGTATTCATAGCAAGATATACATCAAGTGTTCTCAAATCCATAAAAGTATTCAATCCGATAAAACAAAATCTCAAAGGGAAAACTCAATTCACAACAAGATAGAGAGGGGAAAACACCATATGATCTGACTATATTAACAAAGCCCGCAATACATCAAGATCGTGACATCTCAAGAACACAAGAGAGAGAGAGAGAGAGAGAGAGAGAGAGATTAAACACATAACTACTGGTACAAACCCTCAGCCCCGAGGGTGGACTACTCCCTCCTCATTATGGTGGTCGCTGGGATGATGAAGATGGCCACCGGTGATGATCACCCCCTCAGTTGGAGTGCCGAAACGGGTTCTAGATTGGTTTCTCGTGGATACAGAGGCTTGCGATAGCGGAACTTCTGATCTAGGGTTATTTTAGATGGTTTATCTATTTATAGGATTTTTTGCGTTGGTTTCACGCGAAGATGGGCCTCGAGTTGAGCACAACCCACCGGGACGCGCCTGGGCCCCCTGGCGCGCCCTGGTGTCTTGTTCCTTACTCCTTCACCTTCTGGTCCTTCCACGAAGCTTCGGGGTCTCTTTTATTCCAAAACAATCATCAAAAAGTTTCAGCTCATTTGGAGAACTTTCATTTCTGCACAAAAAACAACATCACGGTTGTTCTGCTGAAAATAGTGTCAGTCCAGGTTAGTTCCATGCAAACCATACCAAAATCATATAAAATTGTTGTAAACATGGAATGAATACTTCATAAATTATAGATACGTTGGAGATGTATCAGCATCCCCAAGCTTAATTCCTACCCGTCCTCGAGTAGGTAAATGACCAAAGAAATAATTTATGAGGTGTGAATGTAGCATAGTGCATAAGTTTGATCAATGATAATTTCATTCACTTTTCCTAGCATCCTAACAACAACTCTTTCTCATAAAACTCATCATGATAAAGTAGCAATTGAAAGCGGAATTTTTGTTGTGGAATGCTACCTATCATATTCATCATATATTCTTTTTTAGCAGCATGGACATTTGTACTTTTAGATGGTTCAAAGCAATAGTCTATTTTTGATATGAAGACTTCAATGCTTAAGCATATCAACAAGTAACCATGTCTTTCAAAATATCACCACTAAAGAAAGTTATCCCTAGCCCACCATGCTCAGTCATTGATCCGTTCATGAAACACACTCACATATTAGCTACACCCAATGCTCGAGTACGATCATAGTGTGTCGGTGTACAGAAGTAAGGGCACTACTTTGTACCCATTTACCTGTGCACGGGCAGTCAGAGCCATGCTTGCAGCCACACTTAAGCGGGGCAGGGGCAGGGAAACAACGCCACAAGGTGGTCAAAGCAACGCCAAGACAGAGACACAAAGAGCAAGAGGGCGAGGTGGGTTCCCCTGGCAAGACCCTTGCCGGGGCGGCCTCCACGGCCCCAACAAGTACCTTGCCGGGGCAGCTTGCTCGACGCCAGCGGAGCGCGCCACCCTTGAGCCCCAGGTTCTCTAACACCACCAACCACGTTGGGACCAAGGCTCGGGAGGCTCCTCCATGATGGCATGCAGATCTTTGTGAAGACAAGAAGCACTCCAAATTAGATGAGGATTAGAAGACGACAAACCTCGGCGAGATCCTTGCCGAGGAAACCCACAAGACCTCCGGCAAGATCCTTGCCGGGGACAACCACGACACGATGGCAAGACCCTTGCCGGGGCCCCGGCAAGGCCCTTGCCGGGGCCCCAGCAAGGCCCTTGCCGAGGACATCCGCGGGGCCATAGCCAGGCCCACGCCCGCCAAGTTTCCACCGCCACTCCCATGCAGCTTCCAGCCCACCAGCTAGGCAGGCACCTGCGTGTTGATGTGGGGATTCCAGGCCAACTCAGCACATGCCTGCGTGGTGGCATACAAATCTTCGTGAAGGCCCTACCACCACGCCACCTCAGCAGCCTGCCAGCCTACATGGCGCTGACCGCCTCGTTGGCCCGGGCGCATGTCAGAGCAGGACGAGGCGACGGTAAAGTAAGGGGGACACCTAAGGGGCGCAATGCATCTTGTCCCGTAATGGCTAAGCTATAAGCTTAGCCACCGTACACTGATGCCACCTCCTGTGTGCCACTGTGGCGATCCCCTTGACTATAAAAGGAGGCCCGAGGCATCCAGGAGAAGGATTTGGACCCTTGGACAAGTTACACTCATCGTAGCTAGCTCAAGAACTCCAAGAACATTGATATACACACCAAAGTAGGACTAGGGTATTACGCATCCTCGCGGCCCGAACCTGGGTAAACGACCCGTGTGCTTGTGCTGATTGTTGATCCCGCTCTTCTCACGACCCCGCGCCCTGCAACCGTAGTAGAGATTCTTGTGATCCCATAGGTGTCGTTCCCACCAACATCTTTGGCGCGCCAGGTAGGGGGCGCAGTCGTCAGAATCTAGTTTAGCAGCTAGTCGAACAACTCTTCGTCGCCATGGCTCCCACGAGGAAGACGACCACGGCGATTGGTTCATCCGGAACCGGACTACCTTTACCGGTGCGGGCCAGTAGCGGACCGGTTGCGGAAAGAACCCGTGGCGCGACCCGCGAACACCCACATCACCCTAGCAGTCCAGACCTGGCGAGCGGCGTTGTTCGTGCGCCGGGCGATGGGCCGCACGCCGCAAACTCCAGAGGCGGAGTTGGGGCCCCCGCAGGTGGCGCGGGGCCCTCTAGGGGCGTCACCATGACGCCCGACGGCGGCGCGGCGGCCTCCAAGACACCAACACCGGCGCCCATGGCGAGTTCTTCCCAAGTTGTGCACGATGAGCAGCGCCACCCTGTTGGTGACCCTGGGCGCCGCCCTGGTAAGAGTCCCGCGCATCCTTCACGGGACAAGGAAGGCCACCATGCACGCCAAGGTGCTGGTGAAAATGGCGGACAGCCGCAGGGCCGTGATAGAGCTCCTTCTAACATAGTTAGAAGTCGAAGCGTCGCGGTCCACGCAGCTTTCGCCGCGCGCACACCAGCAGAAGCTCTAGCGCGCACGCAGCTGCTCCTCGACTTTCCTCCTGCTGTAGAAAGGCTCGACGAGTGGAGAGCCACTGTCCGGAGCCTCGTCGGCATCGCCAACAAAGATGAGCCGTGACCAGCAGGGCCCATAGGCCGTCGCTCCATCGAGCCACCGCATGTCAGCGGTGGAAGCGCCGGGGGGTGATGCAGCCATGGTGCAATCTCCTCCCCACGCCAGCCACCGCGGGTGTCGATCCATCGCGATGACGCTTGCGATAATATCTCCATAGCATCGTCTGATTCGCGGACCCACCACGACCAGTGTCAAGTTCTTTGGGAGCGAGCCCTTGAAGACGCTCGAACCACCATCGAGCGCTGGCATGATGCAGGCCACCAATCAGACAGGCGGGCAGGACCCACTATGGACCACCCGTCACCGGGAGGCTACGGTGGCCTACCCTACGAGGTGGGTTGTCCGGCCTTCACCCGTGAGCTGCGGTAGTTCCAGTGGCCCTTCCACCGCATGTTCAAGCCCAACGTTGGCGAAAAGTACAACGGCAAGACTCACCCGTCAGAGTTCCTCAGCATCTACACCATCGCGATGCAAGCTGCTGGAGCCCGCGATGATAAGGTGCTTGCCAACTACTTCCCGTTGGCGCTCAATCCCAATGTTACGTCATGGTTGATGCACTTGCCAGTGGATTCCATTTCTTCTTGGTCGGATCTGTGTCATGAGTTTGTTGGCGCCTTCACTGGAGGCCATCAAGCTCATGGCCAGGCGAGCGATTTGCACATCATCCCCTAGAAGGAAGGAGAAAACCTACGCAAGTACATCCAAAGGTTCAGCCGAGTGCAGTACAACATTCTAGACGTTCATCCCGTCACCGTGATTAGTGCATTCCATCAGAATGTGCGCTACCACAAGATGCATGAGGAGCTGGCGATGAACAAGGTCAAGGATGTGGCCGAACTTTACACCATGACTGACAGGTGCGCTCGGGCTGAAGAGGGGAGGAAGTACCCCGACGAGGACGCCGGTGCGGAAACCGACTCCACAGACGGCGACACCACCGCCCCGACAAAGAAGGGCCGGCGCAGTAACAGAAAGCACAAGGGGAACACTGTTCTTGCCATCGAGGGATCCAATGACACCGGCACTTCCAAGAAGGCCAAGGCAAGCGACCTCGGCAAGGAGGTTGCCGGGTGTGCCACTTGTCGGGCCTTGGCGGCTGCCGATAAGCTAGGGGGCTCCGACAAGCAGTATTGCAAGATCCACCGCACCAAAGGCCACAACCTCCAGAACTGCCGACAAGTTGAGCTGCTCGCTGAGAAGCAGAAAGCTGAATATGAGAGGCGGGACAAGGAGAAGGGTCAAGATGGTGCCGAAGGATCCGGCAAGAAGTGTGGCGGCCAAGGCGGCCGCTGCGGCAAGGATAACCAACAAGAGAGGCCCGCCCGGGGCCGCGACAAGAAGCATGAAGACGATGATCATGACGAGGATGACGAGTCCGGTGACCACGAGTTTCAGAAGACTACAGAGGCCATGTGCATCGACGGTGGCGCCTCGCTGCACGCATCTCACCGCCAGCTCAAGCAGTGAGCGTGTGAGATCACAGTGGTGGAGCCATCACTCGACGCACGGAAGCCACTGAAGTGGTGTAGCACGCCTATCATCTTCGACACCGAGGACCACCCTGACCGCACTACTGCGGTTGGGTGTTTGCAGTTATTGGTTTCACCAATGATCCACAACCTTAAGGTGACAAAGATGCTAGTTGACGGGTCGGTCTGAACTTGATCTCGCCTGTTGTGATCAAAAGGTTGCAGATTCCTGATGGAGATCTCGAAGAGACAGGCATGTTTCAAGGGGTCAACCCGGGGAGGAGCTAGCCGAAGGGAAAGGTCACGTTGCCCGTGACGTTTGGAGGCGAGTTGAACTACATGACGGACAAGATTGTCTTCGATGTAGCCGAGATCCCCTTGCCCTACAACGGGATCCTCGGCCGCCCGGTGCTGGCCAAGTTCATGGCGGCTTCCCATTACGCCTACAACATGCTGAAGATGCCCGGGCCAATGAACATCATCACCGTCCCCTCCGACAAGAAAGATGCGCTGATTTGCGCTGACCAACTCTACCGGGAAGCAGTTGCAGCAGCTGCCGCCAAGGCACTTGCTCCTGCCGTTGAAGCCCCAGGAGGGAAGAAGACCGACAAGACCTCTCGCACCCACTCCGGCAAGCGCACCTCTCCGTAGTGATGTGCTCCCGTCGAGGACGTGCCAGAGAGCTCCACCGGCAAGAGCAAGAAATCCAGAGTTGCACCACCAGAGACCAAGAAGGCGTCCATCAGAGAGGACGACATGGGAGGGGCTTTCACCATAAGCTCCACCCTCGACAACAAATAGGAAGGCGAGCTTGTCACTTTCCTGCGGGCGAATGTCGATGTGTTTGCGTGGCAAGCATCCGACATTCTTGACGTTCCCAGGGAAGTGATTGAGCACCATCTTGCTGTCTATCCTCATGCATGGCCCGCCAAGCAAAAGGTCAGGAAGCAGGCTCTGGAGAGGCAGGAGTTCATCATAGAAGAGATCGGGAAGCTAGAGGCGGCAGGCTTGGTAAGAGGGGTACTCCATCCGACGTGGTTGGCCAATCCGGTGGTGGTGCGCAAGGCAAACGAGAAGTGGAGGCTGTGTATTGATTACACAGATATCAATAAGGCTTGTCCGAAAGATCCTTTCCCGTTGCCGCGCATCGACCAGATTGTTGACTCCACTGACCGGGTGCGACCTGTTATCATTCCTTGACGCCTACTCAGGCTACCACCAAAATTTCATGATAAGAGAAGATGAGGAGAATACAGCATTCATCACCCCATGTGGTACGTATTTCTTTTTATGGATGCCTTTCGAGTTGAAGTGTGCTGGCTTGACCTTTGCAAGAGTAGTCCAAATTGGTTTTGAGCCTCAGCTACATAGAAATATGGAAGCTTATATGGATGACATAGAGGTCAAAACCAAGGACAAGGCAACACTTGTGCAAGATTTGGTGGAAACGTTTGCAAACCTACGCAAGATCAACCTCAAGCTGAACCCTGAGAAGTGTGTCTTCGGTGTCCCATCCGGCAAGCTTCTCGGCTTCTTTGTGTCGCAGCATGGGATTGAGGCGAACCTGGACAAGATCAAAGCCATCGAGTAGATTGAGGCACCTAAGCAGATCAAGGATGTGCGCCAGCTCACTGGCTGCGTCGCCACCATGAGCAGATTCATCTCCAAGTCCGCTGAGCGTGCCCTTCCCCTTTTCAAGATCTTGAAGAAGGCGGGCCCAATGGAGTGGACCCCGGAAGCTGAGGCAGCGCTGCAGAATTTGAAGAAATACCTCTCCTCCACCCCGATGCTGGTTGCGCCCAAACCACAAGAACTGTTGCTGCTATCTCTAGCGGCAATGAATCAAGTGGTTAGCGCCGCACTGGTGGCGCAGAGGGAGGACGACAAGGAGGCAGCGACAACGGCAGAGTTGATGGATGGAGAGCCAGAACTCTCCCCGGCAGGGCATGGTCCCGACAAGGCTTGCCCCCCCGACAAGATCTGACACCAGTGCGACAGGACCCACGCAACCGGGTGAAGTGGTGCAAAAGAAGAAGATGGTGCAGCACCCGGTTTACTTCGTCAGCTTCCTCTTGCAGGGGGCTAGGTAAAGGTACTCCGGTGTGCATAAATTGCTCTTCGGCCTCCTTATGGCCTCGAGGAAGCTGCGCTATTACTTCCAAGCACACGAGATCACCGTCGTCACCCGCCTCCCGCTGCAACGGATACTGCATAACCCAGATGCAACGGGAAGAATTGTGGAATGGGCCTTGGAGATGTCGAGTTTTGGTTTGAAGTTTGAAAGCACCTTGACAATTTAGAGCAGAGTCTTGGCGGAGTTCATTGCCGAATGGACCTCGACGCCCGACGAAGAGATCCAGGAGACCACTCTCCCCTGCAAGGAAACGAGTCACAACTATATTATGTACTTTGACGGGGCTTTTTCACTACAAGGCGCCGGTGCTGGTGTGCTGCTCGTTGCACCCACCGGAGAGCACCTCAAGTACGTGATCCAGATGCACTTTCCCAGAGAGATGTCGACGAACAACACTACTGAGTACGAGGGATTGCTTGCCGGTCTCAGGATCGCGGCAGACCTTGGGGTCAAAAAGCTCAT
Organism: Aegilops speltoides; assembly: GCA_021437245.1. NCBI lineage: Eukaryota > Viridiplantae > Streptophyta > Magnoliopsida > Poales > Poaceae > Aegilops > Aegilops speltoides. The sequence continues at coordinate 102,059,732 of CM038145.1, forward strand.
CATCTGGGGCTATTCGCAGCTTGTCGTCCGACAGATCAACAAGGATTATCAAAGCCCGTTGATGGAAGCCTACGTAAATGAAGTGAGGAAACTGGAGGAGCGCTTTGATGGTATACAGGCAGAGCATGTCTCCCGGGTGGAGAACGACATTGCCGGCTACCTGTCGAAGCGTGCTGCCCTCAAGCTACCTGTGGAACCAGGTACTTTTGTGCTTCGGTTAACTCAGCCATCCGTTGAACCCTCAACATAGCAGAAGAAGCGGAGGAAGTCAGACCCTGACAAGTACTTCCCCACCGAGCTCCCTGGAGCCGCTGGCAAAGATGTTGCCGTGGACACCGAGCCTGCCATGGGACAACCGACTCCGGCGGGGCGCCAAGCCCTTGCCGTGGAGGCGACCGCTCCCGCGGCAGAGGAAATGCCTTTGGTCCTCGTAACCAAAACGGTATTCGGACACACTCCGGACTCTAGGGTCCCGAGGCTGAAGCGAAAAGGTCGGCAAAGACAAACGATCTACAATCCGGCTAGAAGGCATTTCACATGTCATTTTAAAGGAAAACATACATTGTCAAATTTACTGATTGTATTCCTCCTCAATCCCGTCTAACAGGCTGTCTAACTTATAGTCCCATTGGGAAAATTTAGCAGCCAACTCTACTTGGCTGTATACTAAACTCACAGGGATCTCCTTCCCATCAGGCCCCACCGGCCCAACTTCGGCCATGTGGTTGGGATCCGCCTTCTTGTAGCGTCTTCACCATGGCCCAAGCCTCCACAGCACCTTGACGGCAGGCGAAATCTTCCACAAGCAGGCCTGCCGCCTCCTGCAGCTTCTCCATAAGCTCCCGAGGCCCTCGGGTAGGGTGAGGCTGGCCATAAAGCACAGGCACGCGCCGCTCATTGCTGCCGAACCCGTTCGGCGATTGCAGCAGCTTCGGGAAGTTGATCACCCATTGATCGGGCATCTCCTCCATGAGGCGACTTGTGAGTATACCTACAAGACATACCATGTCAATTTGCTTCTTCGCCAACTCTTCTTTTAAAAGGAGTCGCTCAAGCACTTACTATAAATGCCGCGACAAAGCGCTGATTCTCCTTAACGGGCGGACAGCTCGGCTCGGCGCCTTTCATCTCTTCTCCGAGCTTGGCGTTGGCATCCTGGAGCTTGTTCCTTTCTTGCTGCACCCTATTCAGCACACTCTCGCCGACCTTCACCGGCGCAGCGATGCTTGCTGTCCGGATCTTGTCCGGCGGCACCTACAATGTCACTATTAGACTTGTGCGCACGCCGCACAGTGCTTATATTTGTTAATAAAAATGTGTTACCAGGAGGGGTCTCTGCGTCTCCTCCTGCGGCAGCAAGTGCGGCCTCAAGTTGGGCCTTGCAATCTTGTAGCTCCTGAGACAGCTGGGCATTCTTCTCGGTAAGAACCTGCGTTCTCAAATGATCCTCAAATCAGTTAACATAACTTCTTTAAGTCTCGGGGGCTACTGGTATATATAACCATTAAAATTCCTTTACCCGTATGTCTTTCACATACTGTTCCGTGGCTCTGGTAAAACCATCTTGAGTGGCACGGAGATGCGCGTCCCCCGCGTTAAAGGCGTCTAATGCCTCAGGGGAGAAGCATGCTTCATGAAATCTTGTCGTGGCGCCTATGGTTCATGGCGCTCTCCACCTCGCACTTGGTGGCGGACGATCAGCCGGTATCCTCCGTTGGAGAAGGATCGGGCTCGCGTCTTGCGCTTGCCTCCCCCTCCAGGCAGGCGGCGGAGCTGGCGAGGTGGGTTGGATCAGCAACTTCCGCACCCTTGATCTGGCGGCGTTTTTCTCCTATAAAGATCATGAGCACTCGGGCGCTTCCTAGGAACGTCGCTCTGAAAATTCGAATCTGAGCTATACCTTTGCGGCGGCGTTTACATCGCCTGCGCTCCTTTTCCGCTTCTTTGGTCGGGCTGACCTCAGAGGTCGGCCGCCGCTGGCTCGGCTTCCGCCGTGAAGGCGCTTCTGCAAAATACCATCGTTCGCGAAGGTCGAAATGGGCAAGGAAGGATAATGATGTCCGGACTTGACGCGATCACTGGGAAGCGGACACTGATCCGGTAGTCCGCCGTAATGGCGACCAAAGCATTGTCCATCTTGAGCTGGTGAAATACCCCGTCGATCAGCTCCACCTCGATGTCCGGATCCTCTTCGGAGGCCGGATCTAGGGATCTTCCCGGATCCTCGGGTTGCGGAGCGGGACTTACCATGTCCTCCACAGTCCGGCGTAGATCCTGCGCCAAAGACATAATGTAAGAAGCCTAAACTTCGAAAGCATGGGTTGAGCCCTTAAAGGTGTTCGCTTACCCATCCTCTAGGGTTGTTCATGGAAAACCCATTTAAGGGGTTCGTTCGAAGGAAGTCCTCCTTCTCCCCTTATGCAGACCGGACAGGATCTTCACTAGGTCCTCGGTCGAGTCCGGCCCTTTGCGGCCATGACGGGTGGCATCATCTTCCCCGTTGAAATCCCACATAGGGTGGCCTCTATATTGCAATGGCTGTACCCCCCGCATGATGCATGTCACCAGGACTCCAATCATGGTCAACCCAGAGTGGGCCAGCAACCTTATTCGGCCCATCAAGTAATGGACGCTCTTGTCTTCCTCCAATCGGGGGCTCCTTGGGCGCCAGCTTAGGCGTTTCTTCAGGGGAGCAACACTAAACTCCGGGAGGCCGATCCGGACTGGGTCCGGCAGCGGAGCGTCTCCTATGTAAAACCACTCTGAAGGCCAGTCTTCGGACGCCTTCTTGGGAGTACCGGATGGGTATCTGGTCCCGGCGATGCGCCATATTTCGGCACCGCCTACTTGATATATGGACCCCTCGTGAGAACGGGCACGAGTGCAGTGAACAACCTCTTCCACAATGCAAAATGGAGCTCAATGCCGAGGAACAGCTCGCAAAGAGCTACGTAGCCCGCGATATGCAGCACAGAGGCGGGTGTGAGGTGGTGGAGTTGGAGTCTGTAGAACTCCAGGAGCCCGCGGAGGAACAGATGTATTGGGAATCCGAGTCCCCTTATCAGATAGGGTGCGAAGCATACTCGCTCCCCCTTATTGGGGCTTGGGGTAGCCTCTGCTTGCCTCCCACCTTGGTAAGTAACCAGCCCGGCTCGAACCGGGATCATGAAGGCCGGAGGGAGATATCCCCCCGCTTGGAGCTTCACTAGCTCGTTGTGCGGAACAGAGCACCTCCTCCAATCCCCTGGCGGTGGGCTGGGAGCGCGAGAAGAAGAGCCGCGTCGACGGTCCATGATGGAATGGATTTTTAGGTCAAAGGCGCTTCAATGAAGTATTCGCAGAAGGAAGACGGTGTGGTTTGGATCTGGATTCTTCCCTCTTTTGTAGGCGGACGACTCGCACAACTAGGGGGTGAAACATAAAAGACACCCTGGCTTTTCGCATTCGTGCGACGCGTGGAAAAAGGGCCATTATTTGGCGTAGAAGCCGAGGAACACCGTATTCAAGATGAAGCCGGACACTGTTCGGCAGATACATGGAATTTGAAGGGAGAACCCGCCTTGCAACGCCGAAGACTATAAACGCGTTGGGCTTATCGTCATTGAAGCCTGGTTAGGGGCTCTTGAGGAGTCTGGACTAGGGGTGTCCGGACAGCGGGACTATCATCGTCGCCGGACTCCAAGATTCTGAAGATACAAGATTGAAGACTCCGTCCCGTGTCCGGATGGGACTTTCCTTGGCGTGGAAGGCAAGCTTGGCGTCTGGATATGTAGATCTCCTACCATTGTAACCGACTCTGTGTAACCCTAGCCTCCTCTGGTGTCTATATAAACCGGAGGGCTTTAGTCCGTAGGACACAACGTACATTACAACAATCATACCATAGGCTAGCTTCTAGGGTTTAGCCTCCTTGATCTCGTGGTAGATCCACTCTTGTACTACCCATATCATCAATATTAATCAAGCAGGGGCGTAGGGTTTTACCTCCATCGAGAGGGCCCGAACCTGGGTAAAAACATCGTGTCCCTCGTTCCTGTTACCATCCGCCTAGACGCACAGTTCGGGACCCCCTACCCGAGATCCGCCGGTTTTGACACCGACAACCGTCGAGCCACAGGCTCCAGCATGGGCACAACATACCGTCCGATTCCTCCAAACAGGGGAGCTTCCTGAGGAGCAGGAAGAAGCAGAGAAAGTAGCCTGCCGGTCTGCTCTGTACGAGTTTGTTGACAATGTTCTGCATAGAAAAAGACCGAATGGAGGGAAATTGAAGTGCATCCCCCGGGAGGAAGGACTGGAGCTGTTGGCAGAGATACATGGAGGCATATGTGGCTCCCACATAGGGTCGAGGGCCCTTGCCGGCAAGGCTTTCCTGCAAGGTTTCTTTTGGCCCACTGCCCTCCAGGATGCGACGACACTAGTAACCAAGTGTGAAGTGTGCCAGTTCCATTCAAAGAAGCTTCATCAGCCGGCTCAAGCCTTGTAGAACATCCCTCTCTCCTGGCCATTCTCGGTCTAGGGGCTCGACATACTGGGCCCTTTTCCCCGCGCCGTCGGGGTTTTTGAGTACTTGTACGTTGCAATTGACAAGTTCATAAAGTGGCTAGAGGTGGAAGCAGTGAGGAAGGTGACCGCACAGTCAGCCGTCAAATTCTTTTAGGGGCTAGTTTGCCGCTTTGGTCTGCCGAACAGAGTCATCACCGACAACGGCACGCAGTTCACAAGCCACACCTTCATGCAATACATTGGAGACCTCGACAGCAAGGTCTGTTTTGCTTCCGAGGCACACCCACAGAGCAACGGCCAAGCAGAGAGGGCAAATGCTGAAGTGTTGCGTGGCCTGAGGACGAAGACTTTTGATAGGCTGCACAAGAGCGGAAGGCGCTGGATTGATGAGTTGCCGGCGGTTCTTTGGTCGATCAGAACGACGCCAAATTGAGCCATCGGCCAGACACCCTTTGCCCAGGTATACGGGGCAAAAGCTGTTCTCCCCATGGAACTCATATACGGGTCACCTCGAGTGCTTGCTTATGATGATCTCCACAAGGTTCATGCCCGAATCTTTGAGGAAGGCGACCTTGTTCTTCGGCGCGTTCAGTTGGCCAAGAATTCCAACAAGTTGACGCCAAAGTGGGAAGGCCCTTATTGGGTAATATGAGTCACCAGGCCCGGCGCAGTCCGCCTTGAGACCGAAGATGCCATTCTAGTGAGCAACCCCCCGGCAAGCCACCTTTTGTACAAGCCTTGTGGGCAAGGCATGTAACCCTCTGTACAAATCCAGGCGCAGTCCCTGAGCATAAATAAACAAAGCGCCGGCGCCCTAAGTTATAGCATGCATGCTAGGTTGAGTCTCTCCCTCGGTTAGGGTTGATAGTGCTTTGCGGCGACTAACCCCTAGCATAGAGGTCTAGTCTGCGTCTCCCCGTTTCTTTCCCATCTCATTTGGTTTGCAGGAAACGTGAGCGCTCGCCAAGCTGGATGGGGAAAAAAAAGAAGAGAACGGGCCGTTGCCCCAGCCCCGGCAAGCCAAGCTTGCTGAGGGTTGAAGATACAAGGGTCCGCTCCCGGTACACTGAGGTTGCTGGGGGCTGCAGATTCAGATAAGTTTTTCCTTCCCCTATTTTACATTTCCGTGTGGGTTGGGACATGTGAAACCTCGTTTTTCTCCTAAGTTATCGTGCTCCCCCTGCCCGTCCCCGAGAATTATTTCTTGGGTCGGGGTCTGGTTGTAGCCTCGGTGGCGAGGAGGCAAGCGTAGGGCTTAACCCTACTTCACCCCTGTCTCCACCAAGAGCGCGAGTATGGTCGAATGAAGAAAGGGAGCAGCGAGGCCTGTTGCCAGGCGACAATGTTTACATTAAAAGTAACAAGGATTCGTTCCTTGGTATGGGCTTCGCACACGCACAAAGAACCCGGCAAACACCCTTTTTCATTAATACACCCCACACAACTACAGTTTGTACGGAATGTAAACATTAACAGGGGGATTAGAAGTTTTAAATCCAACTAAGGCCCGCAGGCTTACAAGCTAAAAAATAGATAAGGTGCATGTAATCCCTTTCTTGTCCCTTTCCCCAGGAAACGGAACAAGAAGACAAGAGGGCCGAAGGAGCGCCTAGGCAATGTACGAGCAACAAAAGGCGCTAAGGGAACATGTCGGCGGCCGCCTGAGAGAGGGCTGGTGATGATGGTGCTGGGAGAAGAGCTGGAAGATGAGGCAGCGGTCCGTCAATACACTACGAAGGTGTCGGTGCCATCGTACTCCGACTTGACGGCCCGCCACCCTCCTTCTCCGGCCTCCCCGCACCAGCCGCCCAAGGAGGCGACCCCGAGAAGTTCAAGGAGCCGGCCCCACCGGGAGAAGGGGCCCAGTGTAGGTGCTGCCCTTCATCCTCTTGCCTGCTACCCTTGTCGGACCCGTGATCCTCTTGCCTGCTACCCTTGTCGTCGCTGCCACTGTCCTCCTCGTCACTCTCACTCGAGGACGAGTCTTCGTCATCCGAGGAGCTCTGCACGCAGCACTTCAGGCGAGTTCCGAAGTCGCCGAAGACCTTGATGGAGAGGAGGCCATTCTCCATTAGCTTGAAGTAGAGAATGAGCCCCGCCGTCAGGCTGTGGATGCGAGCGAAGGTTTTCCAACCGCGATGGAGATATATGACATGAGGGGCTGGGAAATTGACATCGGCCCATGTGCCGCTATTCCCATAGCCCCTCATATGCAGTCTCAGCGCCTGCGGCGGGTCGAGCTCCATCTCTCGAGCGAATGGGTAGGGAGACGAAGACGACAACACGCCGGCCGGCGCAGCCTGATGAAGAACTCGCAGGGCTGGTCCCTGACGTGGCCCTCCATTGGGGGAAGGACTGCTGACGGGGGAAAGGCCGATGCGCCGCCCCGTCCTCCTCTTCCCGAGCACCACGGCGGCCTCAGCCTCACCCCGTCCCCCTACCCCTCACGTCCGGCTCCACCGCCACGAGCTCTTGGGGGGGGGGGGAGCGGCACGTTGTCGAGCGGAAACCCTCGTCGCCACCGTCGAAGCATCAGCACGCCCTCTCGCCATGGCGGAGGGGAGGAAGAAGCAAAGATGGGAGGAGGCGGATGGCAAAAGACTGAATGGTGCCATCTCTCCCGCTCCCCTCCTTATAAAGGGGCGGGGTCAGGGCTCAGCCGCCCCTCTCAGCCAACCCAGCTCATTAAGATGACAGCGGGCGAGGGCGTCGACCGCCCTCCCCGCCCAATTGAAGGCGCGTGGGTATCGACCCTCACGTGCATGTCTTCCCATATTCTGCACGCCTGTCACCCACCCTGCGCCGTGCATGCGGCGTACGTGGCGCCAGGGGCGGGCGTAGTGGGACGTGTAGGACGACGGTTCCTAGGTGGGGAGAGTAAATGAGCAGCGGCCCTACGGTCTCGAAGGGACATGCAAGCCGCCTCTTTACCGTTCACCGCAGGATGATGCAAGCATGATTCGATCACCCCCGCGCACGATCCCCACGTCACGCGTTCAACGCGGATCATGGGGAAGCACAACAGGCGGAAAAATCACCTCAATAAAATCAACCTCGCCTGCCCTTGCACCGTTTTGGGCCTAGCCCAACAACGTGTTGCGCTTATGTGTGGCCCTGACCTGGGGGCTCCTGTCGGTGTACAGAAGTAAGGGCACTACTTTGTACCCCTTTACCTGTGCACGGGCAGTCAAAGCCACGCCTGCGGCCACACTTAAGCGGGGTAGGGGCAGGGAATCAACACCACAAGGCGGTCAAAGCAACGCCAAGATAGAGACACAAAGAGCAAGAGGCGAGTGGGTTCCCGGCAGACTCTTCACGGGGCGCCTACGGCCCGGCAAGGACCTGCCGGGCAGCTTGCTGATGCCGGCGGAGCGCGCCACCCTTGAGCCCCAGGTTTTCCAACACCACCAACCACGTTGGGACCAAGGCTCGGGAGGCGCCTCCATGATGGCATGCAGATCTTTGTGAAGACAAGAAGCACTCCAAATCAGATGAGGATTAGAAGACGACAAACCTCGGCAGGATCCTTGCCGAGGAAACCCACAAGACCTTCGGCAAGATCCTTGCCAGGGACGACCACGACGCCACGGCAAGACCCTTGTCGGGGCCCCGGCAAGGCCCTTGCCGAGGACATCCACGGGGCCACAGCCAGGCCCACGCCCGCCAAGTTTCCACTACCACTCCCATGTAGCTGCCAGCCCATCTAGGCAGGCACCTGCGTGTCGACGTGAGGCTTCCAGGCCAACTCAGCACATGCCTGTGTGGTGGCATACAAATCTTCATGAAGGCCCTACCATCGCGTCACCTCAGCAGCCTGCTAGCCTACATGGTGCTGACCGCCTCGCTGGCCCAGGCGTGTGTCGGAGCAGGACGAGGCAGCGGTAAAGTAAGGGGGACACCTAAGGGGCGCATAAATGCGTCTTGTCCCGTAATGGCTAAGCGATAAGCTTAGCCACCGTACACCGATGCCACCTCCTGTGTGCCATTGTGGTGACCTCCTTGACTATAAAAGGAGGCCCGAGGCATCCAGGAGAAGGATTCGGACCCTTGGACAAGTTACACTCATTGTAGCTAGCCCAAGAACTCCAAGAACACTGATATACACACCAAAGTAGGACTAGGGTATTACGCATCCTCGTGGCCCGAACCTGGGTAAACGACCCGTGTGCTTGTGCTAATTGCTGATCCCGCTCTTCTCATGACCCCACGCCCCGCAACCGTAGTAGAGATTCTTGTGATCACATAGGTGTCGTTCCCACCGACATAGTGTCCCTTAGTTGGTGCTTTATAAGAGAAGATGGAGACTCAAATAAAAATAAAAATTGCATAAAGTAAATAGAAAGGCCCTTCGCAGAGGGAAGTAGGGATTTGTAGAGGTGCCAGAGCTCAAGGCTTAAATTGAGAGATATATTTTTTGAGAGGCATACTTTTCCTGTCAACGAAAATGACCGAGTAAATCCCAACACTTTCCATGCTAGATATAGCTTAGGCGGTTCCCAAACAGAAAATAAAGTTTATTCCTTTTTCCACAATACTTTCATACTATATGCTAGCCATATCCACGGGTACTGTCCATTCCAACACTTTCCAAGGAATTTATTATTTGACAACATCAAGTAAATTTATTTTTCATTTCGTGACTTTTCATCCCTAATACCTTTGTCGTACGCTCGTGCAATGACAAGTGAATAAACACTCATTTTGAGAATAACACATCTAGCATGGAAAATATTGGCGACTTCCTGCCGTTTCATGAGCGGTAAGAGCACACAAAAAGGAAATTATTTTGAAATTAGAGATGGCACATACAAATTTGCTTAGAATGGCACGGGAATACCGCATATAGGTAGGTATGGTGGACTAATATGGCAAAACTGGGTCTAAGGATTTTTGATGCACAAGTAGTATTTCTACTTAGTACAAGTGAAGGCTAGCAAAAGATTGAGAAGCATCCAACCAAGAAATGAAAAATCACATAAGCGAGCAGTAAGCATAACTAACACCGAATAATGCACCACAAGTAGGATGTAATTTCGTTGCATAACTATTGACTTTCGTGCTTGCATAGGGAATCACAAACCTTAACATCAATATTCTTACTAAAGCATAATTACTCATTAACATGACTCACATATCACTATCACCATATCTCAAAACTATTACAAGTAATCAAGTTTATTTTGTCCAATGATCTTCATGAAAGTTTTTGTTATATCCCTCTTGAATATGTATCACTTTGGGACTAGTTTCATATATTACCATTGGTACTAAAAATCTCTCAAATAAATTTAAGTGAAGCACCAGAGCATAAGTATTTCTTCAAAATTTTCAACTCCCAAAATAATCTAAGAGAAGCATGAGAGTAAATGACAAACTACTCCAAAAAGATATAAGTGAAGATCAAATGAGTAGTTAAGTAAATAGGTAGCTATGTGAGGACTCTCTTATTTAGAAATTTCTGATCTAAGTATTTTATTTAAACAACAAGCAAAACAAAATAAAATGACATTCCAAGAATAGCACAACTCATGTGAAGAAGCAAAAAGTTAGGCTCAACCAATACTAACCGATAATTGTTGATGAAGAAAGGTGGGATGCCTACCGGGGCATCCCCAAGCTTAGATGCTTGAGAATTCTTGGAATATTAACTTCGGATGCCTTGGGCATCCCCAAGATTGAGCTCTTGTGTCTTATTCATTCCTCTCATATCACGGTTTCCCTAAATCTCAAAAACTTCATCCACACAAAACTCAACAAGAACACATGAGGTAAGTTAGTATAAATCAATGCAATAACCTTATCATTCTCTACTGTAGCAAGTCACAAAAACTATTATTTAACATTGCATACTAAATGCCTCTGCATATTTAATACTCCTATCCTCAAATAGAATAATTAAACAAGCAAACATATGCAAACAATGCAAACATAACAGCAATCTGTCAAAACAGTACAGTCTGTAAAGAAGGCAATATTCATCATACTTCCCTAACTCCAAAAATTCTGAAAAATTACCACACTCTAGGAAATTTATTATATCTTACTATGCAAAAATTTTCAACATTTTATCACATTCTCACTTTTCTAGAGAATTTTTGCAACAGCGATAAACTTTCTGTTTTGAAACAGCAACATGTAGACTTGCAAAATAAGCATGGTAAAGGCTATCCTTGACATTTTTATTGAAAATAAAGATGGAAAAAATTATTATAAATAACAACAAGAAAATCCTAACGAAATATAAAGATGCTTCAAGCAAAACACATATCATGTGACGAATGAAAATATAGCTCCAAGTGAGGTTACCCATAATGTTGGAGAAGAAAGATGGGATGCCTTCCGGGGCATCCCCAAGCTTAATTGCTTGTATATTCCTTGAATATTACCTTGGAAGTGCCTTGTGCATCCCCAAGCTTAGGGTCTTGTCACTCCTTATTCTCCTCATATCGATATCTCACCCAAAACTTGAAAACTTCCATCACACAAAACTTAACGGAACTTTGTGAGATAGGTTAGTATGATAAAGAGCAAACCATTCAATTTGGTACTGTCAAAGACAAGATTCATAATTGTTCTCACACAATGCCTACTTTAGCCTATCATTTCCACAATTTATATTGAGCAATATAAGCCATAGAAACTAGGAAACAAGCAAACTATGCATTGAAAGCTGAATCTGCCCAAAACAGAACAGTTTGTAATGATCTGGAAAACAACCATACTTCTGCTACTCAAAAAATTCTGAAAAATTAGGAAAACGTAGGTGATGTAGGGTAGAACCCTAGATGCCCGATCTTTCACGATTGGAGGGGATCCTATGAAGAACACGAGGAACACGAGGGAAAAACATGAGGAGAGAAATCACTCAAACCAACAAGATTCGATTACACATGTGCTAGATCCTCGAAACACAAAGAGATACACGATCCAAATCCAACAAAGGACGATACAAGTGGCAACTAGTTCATCTCCAAGAGGAGGTCTTGAGGGGTCTTCCCATGAAGGGGTCTTGAATCCAAGGTGGATCTTCTCTGAAGAGGGAGTGGTCTCTCTCGGTGGAGTAGATCCAGATGGATGAGCAAAGCTCTATCTCACAAATGAGCTAAACCATTGCTAACCTTAGAAATAGGGAGGAGGAGGTTTATTTATAGTCTTAGTGGACGAAAGGGTAAGTGGGCTTCGGCCCAACACGCGGGCGGTCATACAGGTGTCGGACGTTCCACGGTCATCGGTCGTCCGATGGTTCGCGAGGGTCTGGACGTCCAATCCTGGTCGGACATCCGATGTTTCGGCTCTATTCAGGATTGGTCGGTCGTCCGGTCCGTTGATCATCTGGAGGCTTCCATACTTCCAATGTTTTGGCTCGGACGTGGTAGTGTCGGTCGTCCGGTGGAGCTCGGTAGTCCAGGCGCTGGGAGTCGTCGGACATCCGGTCGGCATTGGTCGTCCAGCCACTGGAGCGTTCTCTGGCTGGGTCTGACCTGGCCGGTTGGAGCCTCCAGGCGTCGGACGTCCGAGAGACATCGGTCGTCCGATGACTGGGAGTTTCGAGCAGTCCTTCTTCTTGTCCATTGAACTTGGTGTCCTCGCCGTCCTGTCCATTGGGTGCACCTGGTCCGTGGCTTCCCTCCAAATACCTGATCACACATAGGGTCTCCGCATGAGGTAGTAGCCATGTCTCATAAGTATAAAGTGGAAGTTCGGAGAGGAGCGAGTTCACCTTATCTTCAATAGCCTTTGCTCGAGCTCTTGTCATTGGTCCAAGTGGTGTCGTGGGAGATGTAGGTAGGTCCATGGGGATGACCTTTGGGATGCTCCGCATCATCACCCCCTGGGAAAGATTCGACCTCAGATCGAATTCTTCATCACCATGGAAGGGAGAAAGATCCTTGACATTGAAGACGTCACTCACGTTGTACTTGTTGTGCGGGAGGTCGATCTTGTAAGCATTGTTGTTGTAGCGGACTAGCACCTTGAAGGGTCCATCGGCTTGTGGTAGAAGTTTGGACTTGCATTCGTTGGGGAAACAGTCCTTGTGAAGATGTAGCCACACAAGATCTCCAACGTTGAATATCATGGGTTGCTTGTTGACGTTGAGCCTTGTCGCGAGTCGTTGTACTTGGTGCTCGATGGTGTGCCTTGTATCTTCATGCATCTTCTTGAGGTAGTTCATTCGGTCACTCACGTCCATGTTGATGCGCTCTTGTAGTGGTAGAGGAAGAATGTCCAATGGGGACAGCGGGTTGAAACCGTAGATGACCTCGAAGGGGGACTTGACGGTAGTCGAATGTCTTGCACTATAGTAGGCATACTCAGTGATGGGTAGGCACTCCTCCCACCCCTTGATGTTCCTCTTGATCAACAAGCAAAGTAGAGTGGAGAGTGTTTGGTTTGTCAGTTCCGTTTGGCCGTCGGTTTGTGGATGGCATGCCGTGGAGAATATTAGCTTGATTCTGAGCTTGGCGCATAAGGTCTTCCAAAAGTAACTCAAGAACTTGATGTCGCGGTCCAAGACAATCATCTTTGGCACTCCATGTAGGCGCAAGATTTCTTACAAAAAAGATTTGCAACATGTGAAGCATCGTCTATCTTGTTGCATGGAATGAAATGTGCCATTTTAGAGAATCGATCCACAACAACAAACACAGAATCTTTGCCATTTCTAGTCCAAGGCAAACCAAGAACAAAGTACATACTAATATCTTCCCATGGGTGATATGGAATTGGAAGAGGTGTATATAGACCATGAGATTGAGCTTTTGACTTAGCTTTGCAACATGTCGAACATTGGTTGGTGAAGCGTGAGACATCGCGGAACATCTTGGGCCAAAAATAGTTCTTGGAGAGCGTAGCGAATGTCTTGTCGCATCCAAAGTGTCCCATTAGTCCTCCTCCATGAGATTCTTGCAAAAGTAACAAATGAAGAGAAGACTCAGGGATGCAAAGTTTGTTAGCTCTCATAAGATAATCATCTTTGATGTAATAGCGTTCCCAAGATGTATGTGTCAAACATTTGGCATAAGGAATAGCAAAAGTAGGATCATGTGCATACAAGTCTTTTATTTGCTAAAAGCCAATGACATTCAATTCTAGTTTAGTAACAAGCATGCATTTTCGGGAAAGCGCATCTGCTACAACATTCTCTTTGCCCTTAAGGTACTTGATGACATAAGGAAAAGACTCTATGAATTCACTCCACTTAGCATGACGCTTGTTCAACTTAGTTTGACCCTTATGATACTTGAGAGTTTCATGGTCGGTATGGATGATGAATTCATGAGGGCGAAGATAATGTTCCCACTCGTGCAAAACTCGCACTAAAGCATAAAGCTCTTTGTCATATATGGGATAATTGAGTTGCGCTCCGTAGAGTTTCTCACTAAAGTATGCCATGGGGTGCTTCTCTTGCATTAACACACCTCCTATGCCGTAACCACTAGCGTCGCAATGAATCTCAAACGGTTTATCAAAGTTTGGTAAGGCAAGCAAAGGAGCATGTGTAGGCAAATTCTTAAGCTCATTGAATGCGGTATCTTGGGATGCAAATTCTTAAGTTTATTGGTTGTGGCCAAGTTTTAATAGCATTGATCTTAGATTCATCTACATGCACACCCTTAGAGGATGCCACAAAACCCAAGAAAACAAGATTATCAACACCGAAAAGGCATTTGTCCATATTAGCATAAAGGTGCTCTTTCCTAAGGGTTTGCAAAACGGTTCTAAGTTGGGTGACATGATCTTTGAGGGATTTGCTAAAGACAAGGATATCATCAAAATAGACCACAACAAACACACCCATGTATGGCCTAAGAACAAAATGCATGACTCTCATGAAACTACCGGGTGCTTTGGATAGACCCATTGGCATAACAAGCCATTCATATAAGCCAAATTTGGTCTTAAATGCGGTTTTCTATTCGTCGCCTTCTTGTATGCGGATTTGGTAATAGCCACTCTTAAGATCAATCTTAGAGAAAATGGTGCCTCCGCTAAGCTCATGTAGCATATCATCTAAGCATGGAATGGGGTAACGATATCTAATGGTGATAGCATTGCTGGGACGACAATCGGAACACATGCGATAGGTGCCATCTTTCTTAGGAACAAGGATTACCGGGACGACACATGGGCTCAAGCTCTCTCGTACATGGTCATTATCGATGAGCTATTGTACTTGTCGTTGGATCTCCTTGGTTTCCTCAGGGTTGGCGCGGTAGGGTGTTTTGATAGGAAGGGGTGCTCTGGGTATGAGGTCGATTCGGTGTTCGATGCCTCGTAGAGGTGGTAGTCCCGGAGGTAGCTCGTTGGGGAAAACGTCTTGGAATTCCTACAAAAGAGAAGACAACACTAGAGGTAGATTGTGTGAGGTGTTAGTTGTAGTTGCCTCGTCCTTGCACAAGAGGACATAGTAACTTTATGGGTTCTCACACACTTCTCTCATCTCAGGTTTGGTAGCAAATAGGACTAAGTTTTTCTTCTCGCTCATTATGGAGGCACTCGATTTTGGCTTGTGGCGCTCACTCTCTTTTTGGTGGTTCGTTCTCTCACTTTTCTCTCCATGATGGGTGGCTTGCTTGTTGGCGATCACTTGACTTGGAGACATAGGTCGTAGCACGTACTCCTTTACTTTCATCTTGAAGCTATAGTGATTGGTTTGCCCATTGTGGATGACGCTTCGGTCAAATTTCCATGGACGCCCAAGAAGGAGGTGGCAAACGTACATCGAAATGACATCACACTCCAAAGTGTCTTTGTATGCTCCAATCTTGAAGGAAACTTGTACCATATGCTTGACTTGAATGGTGCCGGAGTTGCTTAGCCATTGGACCTTGTAGGGGTGTGGGTGCTTCATCTTGACCAATTGTAGCTTGGAACATAGCTCTTCACTTGCCAAGTTATGGCAACTTCTTCCATTGATGATGACCTTCATGGATCTACCATTGATGCCGGCCTTGGTGTAGAAGATATGGCATCTTTGGTCTTCGTCTTATTGATGTTGAAGAGTCAAAACCTTGGAGACGACGAGAGCGGGGCTCAAATCTTCGTCACAAAAGACTTGGTCATCTTCCTCTTTGTTCACGCGCTGGTGCATGGCCACTTGCTCAAGGGCTTCCATCTCCTCTTCACTCATGGAGTCTTATGTTCCATTGTCGTTGAGGATCATGGTGCGCTTGTTGGTACACTCAAATGACTTGTGACCTCGGCCACCGCAAGTGAAGCACTTGATGGAACTTGTCTTGACGGTCTCATCGGTTGGAGTAGATGATGATGAAACTTTTCTTGAAGTTGCTTGTAGTAGGAAGACGAATTGAAGTTGTAGAAGTTTTCTTGTAATTCGACTTGTCGTCGTTGCTTGTAGAAGTCTTGATTGAGGCAGGACTCGCTGGAGTCGTTGAAGCTTTGTTGTTGGAGAAGCCATAGCTCTTGGAAGAGTACTTCACATACTTGAAGTCATCTTGCACTTGACGTTCCGCTTTGGTAGCTTGATGCACTAGCTCAATTAGGTTGGAGTAGGGTTGGAAATCGGCAATCTTCTTGATGGGATGATTTAGGCCATTCAAGAAACGGGCCATAGTTTTCTCATCATCTTCTGTGACATTGGCTCGTATCATGGCAATCTCCATTTCTTTATAGTATTCTTCAATGCTCTTTGTTCCTTGCTTGAGGAGTTGGAGTTTCTTGAAGAGGTCGCGGTTGTAGTATGTTGGGACAAAGCATGCGCTCATGATATCCTTCATTTGATCCCATGTGGTGATTGGTGGTTCACCATTTTTCTCTCGGCGCTCAAGGACTTGTTCCCACCATATGAGTACATAGTCTTGGAACTCAAGGGATGCCATGGCAATCTTATTCTCTTCCTCATAGTTGTGCAAATGAAAGATCTTGTCGACCTTCAATGCCCATGATAGGTATTCTTCGGGATCATTGCTTCCGGTGAACTTGGGCATGGTGAACTTGAGCTTGCCATAGCGTTGCTCTTCATTGTGTTGGGGTCGGGGATGATGATGACACCCTTGACGTGGAGGATTGTCAACCTCATTTTGATCTTGGCGTGGTTCTTGTCGAGCTTGTGGATGAGCTTGTCGATGTACTCCTGCTTGATAGTTCCTCTCTTGGACTTCTTCGCGATGCACTTCTTGTTGCTCACGAGTATGCCGTCTGCGCATGGCTACGACTCGACTTGATTCTCGGAGGGCATGTTGCGCCTCAAATGCTTGAGCTTCACGTGGTTGTTGTTCTTGACGTTGTGCTTCGTCATCTTGTGCGTCTTGGTGTAGTCGCGCTCGCTCTTCCTCCTCTAGTTGGCGTTGGTGTTGCCTTTCTTGTGCTTGCGAGAAGGTAGCTTTATTTTGACGGTGTCGATGTTCTTGCGCTGGAAGTTGATCTTGAGAATCGATTCCGTGTAGAGCATTGCGATTTGCTTGACGGTCTTGTCACGCAGCTCAACATAGAGTGTTTGATGTCGGTGTACTTGAGCCGAAGATGGTGTCAGTGGAGTGTCGACTCGAGCGGCTCCGTCTTGAGTAGGACGAAGTTGTAGAAGAGCAGTTTACCAACAAGGCATGAATCTCATCCATTCTTGCATCATTTTCTTGTTTGTGTGCGTGAAGCTTGTTGTCAAAGTAGTCTCTTGTTCGTTGCTCGGAGAGTCGCGGGTCGGTGGCGAGATTGTCGATGCGGTCGCTCATTGCTTGTTGTTGATGTAAAGCTCGTTGTGCACCGAAGAGGTGGCTCTTTGTGACTTAGGATGACATGTCGTCGTCTTGCTCTATGAAGAGTGGGTTGGTAGAAGTACTTGGCCTATCCATCATTCCAAGAAAATATGTAAGTGAGAGAAAGGGAAGAACTTATACCAAATGTACCTTAACCGATGTTGAAGATGGATCAATGATCACTCATATGTATAACAAGGAAATAGCACAATTAGTACCAATTCTTGTCGGTTCTCACACCTACACAAGTAAAAGATTATAGTGGAGCTTGGTTAGGATGGTGGCACAAAATTTGATGCAATTGTTAGTGAGACTCAATGATGTTGAAAAAGATTCGCAATTTTGCAAATGCAACAAGTAGACCAAGCAAGTAGTGGTACACGGAAACACACACGCAAATAGATAAATGGGGTTGTGCAAACAAAAAATGAGCAAAAATGTGGAATCCATGGAAAATGCTCTTGAGACGTTAGCACGATTGCACAAATGGTGGATATGAGACTTGTGCACAACCTACAAACAAAAATGCAACGACTTCTATCCCAAGTATGCTATATGTATGTTATTCCGATGATATGATCCAAGATGATCGAGTATGACAATCATAATGTTGTATGATGCTATAGTTCTTGCTTAAAAGCTCTTTGCTTATCTTTTCCTTTTGCTTAAAAGCTGGTTGGGCTCTTTCTCTTTTGAGCTCTTTTTATGGAAACTTATGCAAAACCTCACGAACCAAGGTAGCAATTGTGTATATGCTATGACAACCTTGTGACACAAGATATGATACCAAGATATGTACCAAGATGATATGGTATGTATGCGATGGGAGCTATGATCACTAATGTGCACAAGAAACATTGCCGGCAATACTCAAAGGCTAGTCTCGACAGGCAAGGTACACAAAATGGGCTATGGTGGTTATCAATGCAATGGTAAGAATGATGATGTATCTCAATACCAAAATGATGATGAGGTTACCATTTCTTGCTTACGATGAAGGTGTCAAAATGGTGAAGTGGTCGATGTCGAGTCCTTGGCCAAGATGAACGGCAGTGATGTCAATGTCGAACCGTTCCTAGTTAGCCGAAACACCCTAGGAAATGATGAACCACAACTCAAATTTGCAAAGACCCGGAGTGCAAAACGGGTAAGCGCTGGTGGTTGTGAAAAGCGCTGGTGGCATGCAAGTGCGTATGTGGAAAGGTTGTATTTGAGTGTGTTTGCGGAAATGGCGGTGGAACGGTGGGGGAAACTGAACTGAAAATATTCAGTTTCGTCAGAGACCGTCGGACGCCCAATGGTGGTCGGACGATCGATGCTGGTCGTACGACCGATGTTCGTCGGACGTCCGGTGCCTGGGCGATTTCGGGCACGAGATGTACTCGGGATTTCGAGATGTGGAGGCGAAAATTGGGCAAAATTGATCGATTTTGTGGATTGAAATGGTGGAAATGGTGCGGGAATGCTAGATCCATGTGAGGCAAAGCAAATCCACGGATCAAATCCAACAAAACTTCATCACACCAACAAATCACAAAAACAATTGGGGCTATTTTTGTGGGAATTTTCGAAATTGGGGAAGAACACAACAAAATTAGGCTAGAAAAAGAGGGTAGGGGCTCCAAAATCATGATCAACGTGGCTCATGATACCAAAGATGATGTAGGGTAGAACCCTAGATGCCCGATCTTTCACGACTGGAGGGGATCCTATGAAGAACACGAGGAACACGAGGGAAAAACATGAGGAGAGAAATCACTCAAACCAACAAGATTCGATTACACATGTGCTAGATCCTCGAAACACAAAGATATACATGATCCGAATCCAACAAAGGACGATACAAGTGGCAACTAGTTCATCTCCAAGAGGAGGTCTTGAGGGGTGTTCCCATGAAGGGGTCTTGAATCCAATGTGGATTTTCTCCGAAGAGGGAGCGGTCTCTCTCAGTGGTGTATATCCGGATGGATGAGCAAAGGTCTATCTCACAAATGAGCTAAACCATTGCTAACCCTAGAAAGAGGGAGGAGGAGGTCTATTTATAGTCTTAGTGGACGAAAGGGTAAGTTGGCTTCGGCCCAACACGCGGGCGGTCATACAGGCGTCGGACGTCCGACGGTCATCGGTCGTCCGATGCTTCGCGAGGGTCCGGACGTCTGGTCCTGGTCGGATGTCCAATGTTTTGGCTCTATTCAAGATTGGTCGGTCATCTGGTCGGGGTCGGTCATCCGGTCCGTCAGTCGTCCGGAGGCTTCCATACTTCCGATGTTTTGGCTCGGACGTGGTAGTGTCGTTCATCTGATGGAGCTCAGTTGTCCGGGTGCTGAGTCATCGGACGTTTGGTCGGCATCGGTCATACGGCCATTGGAGCGTTCTCAGGGTGGGTCTGGCCTGGCCGGTTGGAGCCTCCAGGCGTCGGACATCTGAGAGACGTCGGTCGTCTGATGACTGGGAGTTTTGAGCAATCCTTCTTCTTGTCCATTGAACTTGGTGTCCTCGCTGTCTTGTCTGTTGGGTGTAGCTGATCCGTGGCTTCCCTCCAAATACCCGATCACACATAGGGTCTCCGCATGAGGTAGTAGCCATGTCTCATAAGTAGAAAGTGGAAGTTCTGAGAGGAGCGAGTTCACCTTATCTTCGATAGCCTTTGCTCGAGCTCTTGTCATTGGTCCAAGTGGTGTCGTGGGAGATGTAGGTAGGTCCATGGGGATGACCTTGGGATGCTCTGCATCAATAGGGAATTTGTATATATCACCTGTAAAAAAATTAGATCAAAATCACGTTCCAGTGAATTTTGAAAATTCCTAGACTGAGCGCAAAAGTTTCTGTTTTTGCACAGATTCAAGTAAACTATCATCCACACTATCCTAAAGGCTTTACTTGGCACTTTATTGAAACAAAAGCAATAAAACATGATTACTGCAGTAGCATACTCATGTGAACACACAAAAACAGTAGGTAAAAGTGTTGGGTTGTCTCCCAACAAGTGCTTTTCTTTAATGCCTTTTTAGCTAGGCATGATGATTTCAATGATGCTCGCATTAAAGGTAAGAATTGAAACATAAAGAGAGCATCATGAAACATATGACTAGCACATTTAAGTCTAACCCACTTCCTATGCATAGGTATTTTGTGAGCAAACAATTCATGGGAGCAAGAATCAACTAGCATAGGAGGTAAGACAAGCATGACTTCAAGATTTTCAACACATAGAGAGGAAACTTGATATTATTGCAATTCCTACAAGCATAAGTTCCTCCCTCATAATAATTTTCAGTAGCATCATGAATGAATTCAACAATATGGCCATCACATAAAGCATTCTTTTCATGATACATATGCATAGAATTTTTCTACTCCCCACATAAGCAAATTTATTATCATTCATAATAGTGGGAGCAAACTCAACAAAATAACTATCATGTAATACTTGATTGGCATAATCATATTGAGAATTAAAATTATGATGACAAGTTTCATGGTTATCATTATTATTTATAGCATACATGTCATCACCATAATCATCATAGAAAACAACTTTGTTCTCATAGTCAATTGAAACCTCTTCCAAAATAGTGGATTCATCACTAAATAAAGTCATGACCTCTCCAAATCCACTTTTATCAATATTGTGAAAAGATCCAACACCCTCAAAAATAGTGGGATCATTACATAGAGTTGACACTCTTCCAAACCCACATTCATCATTGTAATCATCGTAAATAGGAGGCATGCTACCATTATAACAAATTTGCACATCAAAACTTGGGGGAATAAAAATATCATCTTCATCAAACATAGCATCCCCAAGCTTATGGCTTTGCATATCACTAGAATCATGGATATTCAAAGAACTTATACTAGCAACATTGAAATCATGCTCATCATTCAAAGATGCTTTGTCAAACATTTTATAGGATTCTTCTTCTGTCAATTGAGCACAATTTTCCTTTCCATCATTTTCACGGAAGACATGATAAAGGCAAATAATATGAGACCACCTCAATTGTTTGTAGTTTTATTTTTATAAACCAAACTAGTGATAAAACAAGAAACTAAAAGATTCGATTACAAGATCTAAAGATATACCTTCAAGCACTCACCTCCCCGACAACGGCTCAAAAAAGAGCTTGATGTCTACTACACAACTTTATTCTTGTAGACTCGTGTTGGGACTTCAAGCGCAGAGTTTTGTAGGACAGTAGCAATTTTCCCTCAAGTGGATGACCTAAGGTTTATCAATCCGTGGGAGGCGTAGGATGAAGATGGTCTCTCACAAACAACCCTGCAACCAAATAACAAAGAGTCTCTTGTGTCCCCAACACACCAAATACAATGGTAAATTGTATAGGTGCACTAGTTCGGTGAAGAGATGGTGATAAAAGTGTAGTAATGATAGTAGATATTGATTTTTGTAATAGGAACAATAAAAAACATGTAGGGTGGCAGGTGCGACATATGCCAACGGGTGGCTTATCATTGTGGAAGCCAGTAAGACATCGCCGATGCCTGGAGACGGGATAAGGCGAAGACATGCATGCCGACGAATCTTACCCAGGTTCGGGGATCTCCTAGGAGATAACACCCCTACTCCTGCTCTGAGAGGTCTCCGCATGATCACTAGATCAAAACAAGTAGCTACAAGAGGCTCCTTGAGCTGTTTAGCTAGAGGAAGAAGAAGGGCAAGGCTAGCTCTCCTCTTCTCTCTATGTGGTGTATAAAACTATCAAAGATCAACCCTTTGCATGGGTGCCCTGGGGGGTTTATATAGGCCTACCCCGCAGGGGTACAATGGTAATCCGGCTGGATGTGGGTCCAGGCCGTCAGTGTTTGTAGTCGCCGGTTTCTTTGTCGGCCGCTGGGGCCCGCCGACTGGTGGGTCCCGCCGGCTGTAGGCCTCTTGGCCGACAGGCTGGGCCCACTGCCTGGGGGTCTTGTCGGCTGCTGGTTACTATAGCCTCGCTCCTAATGACGATGGCTTTGTCGGGGTAAGCATGGCTACAGTGCCGCCGCCTAGCAGGCTTTCACTGTAGCCTTACCCCATCTTATCTGTTTAATGGCGCACAAACTTACAGGGTGGGGGTGAGCCGACTATTGGGAGCTGGCCTCCCCCCAGGCCGACTGGTGAAGCTAAGCCGCCTTCTGGTATCTCTCTGGCAGGAGGGGCCCACCGCCTACGGGCCGTACCAACAGCCTATCGTCGGTGATGTCATGGTCAACATGGCAACAGTGTCGCACCGAACGGGGAGCGGCCGCCACGTACGGCGCACTGTGGTCACGCTTGCTCCGGGATTCGGGGGTGGCAGGATTCACTGTAGCCATGCCCCATCTTATCTCCGTTATGTGGGTGCAGAATTTGAGGGTGTGAGCCAGGCCGCCTACTAGGAGCCGGCCCTCTGGTGGGACAACCAGCCAAGGGAAGGCGGCCCTGCGTCTTGGATGTTTGAGGGCCCAGTCGGCCCGATATTTTTTGAAGAGACGGGGGGAGCTGGTTAGGCTACCCATGGCCATTCTGTTGACATGAGTCCCCGGGCTGGCGGGCCATGGTGAAAGGGGGACGAGAAGCCGGGGCAGCTTCCTATCTTGAAGAGCCGAAGCTAGGAGCCGGCCTCGATCAGGCGCGCCGTCTGGAAAGATTTTGGAGTCCAAAGGCGGGAACCGGTGGCGCGCGCGGCGGCAGCGGCCGCCGCCGCCGCCGCCAGCACGTGGCACCCTTCGACCGGACGAGCCTGCTAGCCCACGTGCGCGACGGGACGTTGCTGTAGGCTGGGGCCCGCCACTACTTCGCCTCGGCCCACGCGCGGATCCTTTGTGGCCGAGGCAGACAGTTTGCCTTCCAGCGGCAGTTGCCGCAGGCCTTAAGGCGTAATAATCACGGGTCGTGGGGGAGTGGGCGCAGTTAATCCCACGTCCCCCATGTCCCGCCCCCTCAGCTTCGTCGCACCGTGGCTATAAGTAGGGGGATGGGGAGCGGCAGACGCATGCGCGCTCGCCTCCCACTCCACAATTTCCTTCTTCGTCTTCTCTCTGTCGTCGCCGCTGTTCGCTGCTGCGCCACTCCGACCACCTTGCTGCGCCGTAGCTTCGCTGCTGTGGGGTCGTGCTCTCGCCGTCGCCGCACCCTCTTCGTCAGCATCTCGCCGTCATGGCGTGCGCCGGAGCCTGGGACGGCTCCAACGTGCATGAAGATCGCATCGACTTCCTCCGCAAGATGTGGCGCCTGCCCGGCGAGGAGTACGTGCAGGTTCGCCTCGCGTCGGAGCGGGAGATCTCGCCGGCGCCGGAGGAGGGCGAGCGGGTCATCTTCCGCTCGCACTGCCTACGCGGCCTTGTCCTGCTGGCGAGCGGCTTTTTCTGCTCCTTCCTCGACTTCTGTAATCTCCAGCCGCACCACCTCACCCCGAACACGGTGGTGCTGCTATCCCCCTTCGTCACTCTATGCGAAGGCTTCCTCGGTGTCCTCCCCACCATCGAGCTCTGGGGGGAGTTCTTCTACTCCAAGCTCGGCATCGTCGTCAAGAGCGTGCCGGCTCAGTGCGGCGCCTTCGTCGCGGTGCGGAGGTCGGCGGCCGACAACCCCTTTCCGCCTATCGCGCTGATCCAGTCGGTGAAGATGTGGCAACAGTCCTACTTCTACGTGAAGAGCATCTTCCCGCAGGGTGACTGGGTCAACCTGTCGGCTTATGTAGCCAGCCCGCTGACTGGGAAGCGGCCCAGCTGGTCCTATCAGGCCTGGTCACTGTCGCCTTCTGGAGACGCCGCCGTCATGCGGCTCCAGGTGTTGATCAAATCAGAGGGCCTGACCAGGCCCGACTTGCTAACCGCCTTCATGGCGTGCCGGGTGCTCCCGCTCCAGGGCCGCCCTCACCTGATCTATCAGATGAGCGGGCACCTCGACCCAAGCCGGCCGTGCATCAAGGAGATGCCTCACGCAGAGGTAGCGCACATGGTGAACTACCTTGCGAACTGCAAGCTCACGGAGGAGTTGCAGTTCGGCAAGGAGCCGTATTCACACGTTGATCCCTCGCCTATGGTAATTTTTCTTTTCTTCTCTTTTTTCTTATGTTGCCGAGTTCTTCTTGACTGACTTGACCAATCGGCTTGTCTAACAGAGCCCCCTCCTCTAGCCGGCAGCCGGCGCCACGGGGCCGGAGCTCCAATATCTCCCCGACCGGACGAAGAGCGATGTGGACGACCCCGACTTGGGGGCGGCCGCCCTGGATGACGACACCGTGGGAGGTGGCGGCGAGGCTGGCGGCTCCGGGCTCGGAGCCGGCCTCGAAGACTGGCCGGACGACGACGAGGGGGAAATCGCCCCGTGCCGCTAGCCGGCGTCCGATCAGTAGGGCACGAGCTCGTCTGCCGTGCCGGCTGCCCGAGGCGGCGCGCAGAAGCGTCGGGCCGCACCGATCCTGTTCGGCAGCCGGCCGAAGAAGCCCAAGGGCTCAGTTGCGGCGACCAAGCGGGACGAAGCGACCACGAAGGCCACCCGCTTCCAGAAGGTGGTGAAGGAGCCGCAGATGGTGTCTGTGTAAGTGCCGACTCCTTCACGTGTTCTTTCTTTCTTCTTGTCAGTTTCTTCTGATTTTTCTTTGTCTTGGCTTGGAAACAGGGCTCCGCTTTCTCTTGAGCGGACTGCCTCCGCATTCGTGGTTGGGGCGGCGGGAGGCTCCACCAGTGCCCACCATGTGGACCCTCATGCCGAGCTTCAGGCGGCGACGGAGCGGAACGCGCGGGAGGAGTGGGAGGAGCGGGAGGCGGAGCAGCAGAAGGCGGCTGCCGCCAAGGCGGCACAGGAGGCGACGGCGAGGATGCAGTCCGACGTGGCAGCCAAGGCCCAGGCGGATGCTGCAGCCGCAACGCGGGCGGAAGAAGCCCTGGGTAACCAGCCTCCGCAGCTCGTCATCCCCCTCCACTCCGTGGCGCCTGAGATCCCGGTGGTGCTGCCGGAGGGAGCCGGTGGCGACCAGCCGGTGATGGAGAGGGAGGAGGGCGACGTCATCGCCCCGAAGAAGGAGGCGGCTCTGCCAGCGCCGACTGGGGCAGACCAAGGCGGCCAGCCTAGCGCGCCGCCTGCGCCACCGGCTGGAGGCGAGCCGGCTGTAGTGGCGGACCTTGTGGTTTGGTCTCCGGCTCGCCAACGCGCAGGGAAGGCGACCTCAGTGCCGAACCCGCAGAAGGCCGCGAGCTCAAGCTTGTCAGCCCAGGATCTGGAGACGGCAAGCATCAGCTCGCTGGGGTGGACGCCGGGTGGCGGGACGGCCGTGCTAAACGTGGCGGCACAAGATGTCTGGACCCGGCTTCAGTCTCAGGCCGCCGTGCTGAAGTAGTATAACCAAGAGTTCCTGGCGAGATGGACAGCCATCCGGGTAAGCTCCTTGCTTTTTTGCTTCTTGCTCTTGAATTTTTCCGTGGGGGCGCGTCAGTACCATCTGGTGTAATCCCGAGTTCGAATCGGTTCTTTGGCGGTGGCTTGGAACTTCTTAGTAGACTTCGGGTGCTAACTTGTCTTTGTTTGTTTGTCTGTCCCTTCTTGCAGGACTATCATAATCTCCGCGCGACCTCCTTCAACTCCCGTACCCAGGAGCTGACTCAGAAGACCGCTGTCCTGTCTGAGAGCCGGAGTAAGTGTTCCATCTTCTGTCTCTCGTGGGGGCGTGTCAGTGCACCCACTGGGTGTAGTCCCTGAGATTCGGGCCGATTGCTGAGCAATCGGGCCGGATCTTTTTTAGCAACTTCTTTCTTATTGCTTTTTCTTCTTTGCCGTCTCTGCAGAGGCCAATGCCAACGTGCGACAGCAACTGGGTGAGGCCCAGACCGCCCTGCGCGTCAAGGAGGCCGAGTGCAACACCTTGGCTCAGGAGCGTGACCGCCTGGCCAAGAAGTTGGCCGACCAGGAGGAGAGCCACAAGGCGGCCCTGAAGGCAGTGAAGGACAGCGAAGCCGCCCTCCAAGCCAAGTATGAGACCGAGGTGGCGAACTAGGCCGAGTCGAAGCAGGCGCTGAGTGAAGGCTACGGCCAGATTGAATACCTGGTTGACGGTAAGCCGCCTTCCTCTTCGTCCCTTTGTTTTCCGCCTGCTGCTTGGTCCGACTTCTGACTCTGTGTTTTTTCGTTTCTTTTCTTCTTTGTGTAGAGTACTTCCCCGGCTACTCTATTGCCGCCAGCCAAGTCATCGAGGCCCACCGCAACGCGCAGAGGCAGGCTGTCGCTGAGATTGCGCCGGATGCTCGCCGTTTGCTCGAGGAGCAGATCCTGGCCATCCAAGCCTGTCTCCAGCCGGCTCACCCCGTGCTCCGCCGCCTTCAGCATGCTGGAGCCCAAGTACTGTCCGCCCTCTGGCCTAGCAAAGTGATTCTCCGCACCCCCAGTCAGACTGCCGACTGGCTGGAGGTGGCGGCTGGCCGCTTCGAGGCCTAGAAGGCTTCTGCAGCTCAGGCAGGCGCCAGGCGGGCGCTGGAGTTCGTCCGAGCATGGTATCTGAAAGCACATTTGCTCCCTGGGTGGTTTTGGTAATTAATGACAACATACTTTGTGGTTGGACTAATGCTTTTATTAAGTATGTTTCAGGAAGTTCAATCACATTGGCATGGCAAAAGGACTGAAGAGGTGGACCCCTCAAAATGCTAAGGCAAGCATTGGCAAAAGCTCAAGACTTCATTTTTGGTTTAGTGATCCAAGATCACATTGACTCCATAGGAAAGCCAATACTATTAAAAGGGGATGAGGTTATGATGATGATCTGGTTGCTCAAAGTGCTTAGTGATACA
The DNA here is from genome assembly GCA_021437245.1 of Aegilops speltoides. Taxonomy (NCBI): domain Eukaryota; kingdom Viridiplantae; phylum Streptophyta; class Magnoliopsida; order Poales; family Poaceae; genus Aegilops; species Aegilops speltoides. The sequence goes on from CM038145.1 coordinate 102,086,722, forward strand.
TCTCCTAAACTATCAGCAACTTTCACTGCCATATACACTCATAAGTAATCTCGGTCCCACCGATATTCCAAACTCAGTCACACCGAGATGAACCACCTCAGCCACAAAGCCAAACCCTAGAAAACTTCGGATTTTCCGATTCTCAACTCGGTCTCACGAAACTTGAGTTGCCAAGCTTCAGAACCTTCATCATCAAATCGGTGTCACCGAGATGATGAAGTCGGTCCCACCGAGATTGGCAAGCTCTTGTCTTTGCACGAATCGGACAAACCGAGATTGTATTTTCGGTCCCACGAAAATCCCAACGTTCACATGATTTGAACTTTCGGTCTCACCGAGTTGTCAACTTCGGTCCCACCGAGATTGCTCAAATGTGTGTAGCGGTTGGATTTTGTGTGGAGGCTATAAATACCCTCCACCCCTCTTCATTCGTGGAGAGAGCCATCGAAAGAACTACCACTCCTACCTTACATTTACGAGAAGAGAACTACCTACCCTTGTGTTGAGATCAAGTTGCTCCACTCCCACCATATGAAACTTGATCTCTAGCCTTCCCAAGTTGCTTTCCACTCAATCCTTTCTTCCACCACAGCCAAATCGGTGAGGAGAGTTGAGTGTTGGGGAGATTATCGTTTGAAGCACAAGAGCAAGGAGTTCATCATCATCAACACCATCTATTACCTTTTGGAGGTGGTGCCTCCTAGATTGGTTAGGTGTCGCTTGGGAGCCTCCGTCGAGATATGGAGTTGAACCAAGAAGTTTGTAAGGGCAAGGAGATCGCCTACTTCGTGAAGATCTACCCCGAGTAAGGCTAGCCCTCCGTGGGCGTAGGCCATGATGGCATAGACAAGGTTGCTTCTTCGTGGACCCTTCGTGGGTGGAGCCCTCCGTGGACTCTCGCAGCCGTTACCCTCCGTGGGTTGAAGTCTCCATCAACGTGGAAGTACGATAGCACCACCTATCGGAACCACGAGAAAAATCACCGCGTCTCCAAATTGCGTTTGATCTTCTCCACCTCTCTTTACTACTTGTGCAATTTACTTTCCGCTGCCCATACTCTAGAATTACATGTGTAGTATGCTACTTGACTTGTGTGTTATGCAAAATCTGCCAAAATCTGTCCTTGATAAAAGGCATAATTTTTATCTTGTCGAGTAGTCTAATCACCCCCCCTCTAGACACTCTCACCTTCTTCGATCCTACAATTGGTATCAGAGCATTGGTCTCCATTGCTTTGGTTTACACACCATTGGAGGAAGATGGACGTGTCTACGTTTGGGAGTGTTAGCCATAGAGTGCCTATTCTTAATGGAGTGTCCTATAACTCGTGGAGGATTGAAATGCTTATTATCTTTAAGACATACAATTTGCGAAAATATGTTGAAACCCCATATGTGCCTCCATTTGACCCCTTGCACCCTACCATGGATGAAGAGCTTGATTTGCTTCGTAACCTTAGAACTGTAAATCTTATCATTAGAGGTTTGCCCGATAACTTGCTTAAGCTCGTTACAAACTTTGAGTGTGCCCATGCTATGTGGAAGTTCTTGGAAGAACTTTATCCGGACTACTCTTTGAGAGGTCTTGATGAAATTCTATACAAGACTATTGAATTTGATATGATGCTTTAATGATCCCAACTTTGATAAATGCTTCTTTGAGCTTCGTGATCTTATGAAAAAGAAGGGTGATCCTTGTCTTATCAATGTTCTAATTAGAAATGCTCTTGTATTGCATTCCGATGATTATTGTCACATTGACAAAACTAATGCAAGTAGTTGTCAAATTGACCTAGGTGTTGATGATGAACAATCTATGGGTCAATATGATGATGAGCATGAGCATGATGATGATTACTCCAATTCGGACACCGAGCTAGACAAGATCATGAAGAGTCTCAATCTTATGGCGAATCTGAGAGACTACATATCCGGTGGAAAAGAGTGGATTCTTGATAGTGGATGCACCGATCACATGACCGGAGACGAAGACATGTTTCGAGAGCTTGCAAAGAACGATGGTCCACGCAAGTATGTGACTTTTGGAGACAACTCCAAAGGTAAGGTACTTGGCCTTGGTAAGGTGGCCATATCTCATGATAGCTCTATTCAAAATGTCATGCTTGTTGAATCACTTGGATACAATTTACTTTCCGTGTCTAGATTAGCTGACTTTGGATTCAATGTGCTATTCACCGAAGTAGATTGCCAAGTTTTTCGTCGTGACAATCATAACATGGCATTTACCGGTATCTGTAGAGGTGATCTATATATTGTTGATTTCACTAAGAAATCCCAACCTAGAACTTGCTTCATTGCTAAATCCGCTAAAGGTTGGTTATGGCATAGAAGGCTTGGACATGTTGGTATGCATAATCTAGACAAGCTAATCAAAGGTGATCATATTCTTGGCATTAAAGATGTTCTCTTTGACAAAGATAGACTTTGTAGTGCTTGTCAGGCAGGAAAGCAAGTAGGTGGAAGTCATCCCGTGAAGAACATCATGACCACAAGGAGACCGCTTGAGCTTCTTCATATGGATCTCTTCGGTCCCAATGCTTACAAAAGCCTTGGTGGTAACTCCTTTGGTCTAGTTATAGTTGATGATTATTCCAGATTTACGTGGGTATTTTTCCTTGATGACAAATCGCGAGTTCAGAGAATCTTCAAAACCTTTGCGGAAAGGCCCAAAATCAATTTGAGGTGAAGATCAAGAAAGTTCAAGTGACAATGGAGCGGAGTTCAAGAACGCATAACGTAGACTCCTTTCTCGATGAGGAAGGATTCTACATGAGTTCTCGACTCGTACACTCCTCAACAAAATGGAGTTGTTGAGAGGAAGAACCGAACAGCTCATAGAGATGGCGAGAACGATGCTTGATGAATACAAGACACGAAGCACTTTTGGGGAGAAGCCGTCGAGACAGACTTGTCATGCTATCAACAGGCTTTATCTTCATAAGCTCCTCGGCAAGACTTCATCTGAGCTCCTCACGGTAACAAACCCCAAGTGGGATACTTTCGTGTCTTTGGTTGAAATGCTATATCCTTGATAAGCATCGTCGGTCTAAATTTGCTCCTAAAACTCATGAAGGCTTTTCCTTGGTTATGGATCAAACTCCCACACCTACCGTGTCTACAATAATTTCACCGAAAGGTTGAAGAGACGGTAGATGTGAAGTTTGATGAATCTAATATTTCTCGCAAGTAGAGCAAATGCCTATTGATGTAGGAGACAAGGACCCATCGAAGCCATCCAAGATTTATCTATTGGAAAGATCCGTCCCATGGAAGTGAAGGAGAGTACCTCATCTACATATGTGGAGCCCCCTACCTCAAGGCAAGATGAACCTCAAGGCAACATGGAGGCCTCCACAAGTGGACCTCACCAAGATGAGGAAGTGCAACAAGAAGATCCACCACAACCTCCTTCTCCACCGCCTCAAGACAACACCAACAACAATGAAGAAGAAGAGGAAAATGAGGATGATGAGGAAGCTCAGCCACAACCACAACAAAAGCTATCCCGAGTCCGAGCAAGAGTCAAGAAAAATCATCCCGTGGAACAAATGATGAACGACATCGACTCCGGGAGAATCACTCGCTCTAAAACTCGCTTAGCTAACTTTTGTGAGCATTACTCATTTATCTCTAGCATTGAACCTACACTACAAGAAATATGTCAACTTGTGACCCTCACTATTGGTCGCTGAAAGGTCATAGTTTTTCATTTGCGACCTTTTTGTGACCAAAAACAGAAGGTCAAAAGCTGAGGGTCATTAACGACTATAGCGACCTTCTCTCGTGATATGTAAAAGGTCGTTGGTTCTTTGACCAATTTTTGGTCACTAGCAACCTCCCCTGTGCCACGTAGGCATCCAGCGTGGCAAGTGATGTGGCACAAGATTCAGCCCGGTCCAATTCGGTTTTCTACATGGGCCTAGCCCAACAATTGACCTTTTCAATATATATTTTTCCTATTAAATTTTTGCTAGCTACATGGGCTGGCCCAACAATTCAACCTTCTTATTTCATTCCATTTATGATCCATTTCATTAAGCCTTTTTACAGGTTTTCATAAATCTGAATATTCCAGTCCACTATTGTTTGGGCCATAGCCTTTTAGAGCCAAAATACTAATCGATCTAGTAGAACATTCATCTTTTTCATTCACATATTTCATTTTACACATTTCAAATGCAAACAATCAATAATTCTCTCAATGGTGCACATACATGTGTGCACATACATGTATGCACGATCCACTAACTGTACATGTGTGCACGATCAAATCCACAAACTCACAACAACACATACATGTGTGCACGATCCAACAACTGTACATATACAATAAAAAACAAATACACAGGTACCATCAACTAAAACTATGGTGCACATATCGAGTCTTCTTCGATCTTACATTAGCAGCAAAGAAAACCTCGGCGACATTAGATCTTGATCTACATAAATTATTAGTGAGATACGATTGGAGTTAAATCATTGCCAATAAAAGATATCCATTCAAGAGAATAAAATTATACATAAATGCCCAAATGCCTCGGTTCAGCAAGCACTAACCATGGCATAGCAAAACATCCAAAACTTGACTGCAACACGTTAACATATGAAGCATAATGATAAAAGCAGAACAATGGATTTCTTGTGTCTATTCGGTGACCTGTCATTTGTTACATGATACACTCATGTGTACATATTACGATAACCATTACAATCTAGCCAAGAACAACATGGACATGATACGATTACCTACAAAGACATAGAAAGTCATTCACTACAAACAATAAGCAGAAAATACAGCAGAGAGAGTGTCTCTCTCACGGATGTGGTGGTGGCTGCTGGAATTAGAGAGTTCAATCTGAGACAAGGCAGCTTAATAGAAGATAAGATAAAAATAAGCCACATATTTTACGCTAGCAAACAATAGGTTGAAACCATGTCATGGCTGCGCATACAGAACTAAGTTATAATGACACCGGCCCTTTAATGTTTTACTTTATCATCCATCAAGACCGAAAGGTCAAGAGAACTACTTGGATGTTATAACAGTTTCAACGCATTTAAATAACGATGTAACAAAAGCCAACCATGCCTCGATGATCGTGGTATCAAAGACCACGTGAGGCAAGAAAGGAGAGGGACCAAAGAACTCACCTAAACCACTCATGCTGCATCCAAAGCAGCTACTGAACCACCTATTCCTGCTCAAATAGAGTAGTATGTCATGGGACAGTGACTTATCAATAATAGCATTTCAGGAAAATAGGAGTTTTACATGATAGTATATAATGGGACAGCGACCTATCAATCACATAACACAGTCCAATAGAAACATCTCTATTTGGCCCTAAACTAAACCAAGATAGTATGTATTGCAGATAAAACCAACCTCTGGCAGCCATGGTACTAAGAAGAGCGATGGGTCATCCTCCTATACACCCAATCTACAGCAATTGCGGCTACACCCAAACTACATCAGCAGTTCTACCGATAGAAACAATCGAGTCAATTGTCTCACCTCTGCAGCTCACCATGGCGGTTGAGGAGGGCAGGCGGGAGCAGCAGGTGGGTGCAGGTCGCGGGCATGGTCGGGAAGGGCGTGGGTCGTCGAGGATCCGTCGGCCATGTCGCCGTCTTGGTTGGTTGGAGAGCAGTGGCCGTGGCTGTGTCCACATGCACGTATCCACTGCAGCCATCATACATACATTCAGTTTATTCACATAATCCTCTTGTCATTTCCAAGCGAACTAGCAAGAGTTACGTAGTGTAAATATGTATCTGAAAATTGAATTATTTGTATCAAGGATAGTACTATGAAATAATTTCTATAAACTGGTTCAGATTGCCTTCTAGCATCTTTACGGTAGGCATAATGCAAATACCAATTGTTTCCATTCAACTCCTTCTACTTATGTATAATACTACAAGAGTCCGACAGCTCCCAATTTCTAGCGAAGATTAGCAGCGATTCGGTTTGATGAATTGTTCTTGAACAGTTTCATTACATCGTCTTCCAAAGCAAGCTGGTCATCTCAATGCAGCAAAGAGTATCGACCAGTAGGAACAAGGAATCTGGAAAAGGCACATACCTTGCAGGGACGGGCCTTGATGACGATGTGTCCACCCTTGCGGATGGCGCCAGCCTGCTGCGGGTAGGTCTTGGAGGCGCCGGAGTTGGCCTTGGACTCGAAGTGGTGCTCATCGGTGTCTGACATCTCCGATGATCCTCCTGAGTCCTGGAACAACAACGAGGAGGTCAACGAAAGCAGGAGGTGGGAAGGGCAAACTCGAAATCATTGGATTTTCTAGCGGATCTGGCTAGCAAGGGGCGCTGCTCACCTCTGACAAGCAGAGGCATCGGCGGCGGCTGCGTGGGAGGAGACGATGCGCATGCGAAGCTCCTCGCTGCTTGTTCCGGCAACCTGCGACGGCGGCAGCCCTCGTGCACCACTGCGGCGTCGACCCCACCGAACAGCCTCCCGCACGGTAGAAGGGCACAGAACGCTTGGTGGGCCCGTTAGCGTCGTCGCTGTCGCTGGTGCCGGCCGCTATTGGGAGACGACGTGCCATGGGACACACCCCACGACGGGATGGTGGGTTGGTGTGGGGATCCTTAGCGGGGAGGAGGAGGAGGCGGCCATGGTGGACAGTACGTGGTGCGGGGGCGGCGGGGTTGTGTCGATTGGATCTAGGGGATCGAGGCAGGAGGCCGAGGGCGGAGGGTAGGGAGAGATGGTGAGGAGAGGGACGAGGTGGGCGGTGGGTGAGGAGGACGGCGAGGTCGGCGGTGGGTGGACTGGATCTCCGTCGTCCTTGGTTGAGGTCGGCGGTGGGAGGGAGGACTGGATCGGGAGGGGGCGGTGGCGCGAGGAGATGGGGGGATCTGAGCTAGGGTTTAGGTGGGGGAAGGGGAAGGGCGTGCGGGAGGCCATGGACGGTGGCCAGCTCCGCCGGAGGGAGGTGCCAGTGGCGATCTGGAGGGAGGAAGCAACTCTCTCTCTGCTCTCTCTCTCTCTCGTCGGGCAGCGAGGAGATCTGGAAGGGAGGAGGCAGCGAGGAGATGGACGGATGTGGGAAAGAAAGGAGGCGGGGGGGTGGATGGAAAATGACCAGCTAGGGTTTCGGGGTTGGTGTGGAAGGGTTGAGGACAGCCGTTGGATCCACGAGCATCCGACGGCGTATGATGCACGATCCGCGTGAAACGTCTACAAGCCAATCAGAATGCAGTATGATGCTATGACCATCTAAATTGGTCATAGTTGTCTAAAAATAATATGTTAAAATCATGTCAGCTATTTTATGATCTGAGAAATTCAAAAAGAAAATAGAAAACCTTCTCATTGTGTCACCAAAATGTGAGCGAGTTTTTAGAAAAATAACAAACATGAAAAAGATAAATATCTTCAAAAGGTGTAGTGAGAAATGAGTTTTTTGCAAAATAAACATTTTCATTTTTCGAGAGCCCAAAATGAGTTTTTTGTGAAGGACCTCCCAAATATTTGTTGTAAAATTGGACCAATCATTTTTCTAAAATACTAGGCCATATTTAATGCACAATTGACAAAATGGTTGGGTGTCAAAGTTTTGATCCACCTTTGGTGAAAAAGACAAATTCCACCGATTCAATTTGAAGCGGGTCAAATTTGAACTGCAGGTGCCTCATAGTTTGCTATTTATTTTTCTAAAAATGTTTCTAGGTACATAAGTACTTATTTAATCGAGAAACACCAAAAAATTCCAAGATTCAACCACTAGCTAGGAACAGTCAAGCCCGCCGTTTGACCGCATTTTGAAACAGGCATAAAAATTCAAAAAATTCAAAAATTGGAAAACCTTCGCATTGTGTCATTATATGTGGACAAGTTTCCAGGAAAAATAACAAACTTATGTCGACAATTATTTTAAAAAGTGTTCTCAGAAACGATCTATCACGTGTGGAGATCAATGGCTTTCAAGCCAAATGATCAATCTTATGCCCACATTCATGGCATAGTTTGTTCAAATGATCTCATATTGTGCACAAGGGTGCATATTAGAATGGCAAACAATGTTGCCTAAGGAAGTTTTCATTTTCTTTGGACGAAAAAACCATTTTTCATTTTCCGAGTGCCCGAAAGGAGGTTTTTTTGTGAAGGAACTACCAAATAATTGTTGCAAAATTGGACCAAATCATTTTTCTAAAATACTAGGACATATTTAATGCACAATTGACCAAATGGTTGGGTGTAAAAAGTTTTGATCCACCTCTCGTGAAAAAGACAAATTTCCACCGATTCAGCTGGAAGCGGGTCAAATTTGGTGCAGCTGCCTCATAGTTTGCTATTTATTTTTTCCAAAAATTATTTCTAGGTACATAAGTACCTATTTAATCAGAGAAACACCAAAAAACTTCCAAGATTCAACAACTAGCTAGGAACGGTCATTCCCGCCGTTTTGACCGCATTTTGAAACGGGCATAAAAAATTCAAAAAAAATCAAAAAATTGGGAAACCTTCGCATTGTGTCATTATATGTGGACAAGTTCCTAGGAAAAATAACAAACTTATGTCGACAATTATTTTAAAAAGTGTTCTCGAAGCGAGCTATCACGTGTGGAGATCGATGGCTTTCGAGCCAAATGATCAATCTTATGGCCACATTCATGGCATAGTTTGTTCAAATGATCTCATATTGTGCACAAGGGTGCATATTAGAATGGCAAACAATGTTGCCTAAGGAAGTTTTCATTTTCTTTGGACGAAAAAACCATTTTTCATTTTCCGAGTGCGAAAAAGGAGGTTTTTGTGAAGGAACTACCAAATAATTGTTGCAAAATTGGACCGAATCATTTTTATAAAATACTAGGCCATATTTAATGCACAATTGACAAAATGGTTGGGTGAAAAAAGTTTTGATCCACCTCTCGTGAAAAAGACAAATTTCTGCCGATTCAGCTGGAAGCGGGTCAAATTTGAACTGCAGCTGCCTCATAGTTTGCTATTTATTTTTTACAAAAATCATTTCTAGTTACATAAGGACCTATTTAATCATAGAAACAACAAAAAAATTCCAAGATTCAACCACTAGCTAGGAACGGTCAAGCCCGCGGTTTTGACCGCATTTTGAAACGGGCATAAAAAATTCAAAAAAAAAATCAAAAAATTGGAAAACCTTTGCATTGTGTCATTATATGTGACCAAGTTTCAGGAAAAATAATAAACTTGTAATACGGTAATTATTTTTAAAAAGTGTTCTCAAAAAGGAGGTATCAAGTGTGAAGTTTCATGGCTTTCAAGCCAAATGATCAATCTTATGGCCACATTCATGGCATAGTTTGTTCAAATGATCTCATATTGTGCACAAGGGTGCATATTGGAATAGCAAACAATGTTGCCTAAGGAAGTTTTCATTTTAGTTGGACTAAAAACCATTTTCCATTTTTCGAGTGCCCGAAAGGAGGTTTTTTTGTGAAGGAACTACCAAATAATTGTTGCAAAATTGGACCAAATCATTTTTATAAAATACTAGGCCATATTTAATGCACAATTGACAAAATGGTCTGGTGTAAAAATTTTGATCCACCTCTCGTGAAAAAGACAAATTTCTGCCGATTCAATTTGGAGCGGGTCAAATTTGAACTGCAATTGCATCATAGTTTGCTATGTATTTTTCCAAAAATCATTTCTAGTTACATAAGGACCTATTTAATCATAAATACATGGTTTGGTGGCGATCGTCGAGGTTTGGGCGGTGGCCGAGGGCCACAACTCTAGAGCGCCAGAACTCGCATGCCGCCACGTGGTCACCAGCGTGACCGTGGCGTTGCCATGTGTTCTGGGCGCCTAGGCATGTCTAGTGGGTTGGGCACTCCCAGGTTGGTGCTAGGAAGAAAATTACAACATAAGATTCTCATGAGGAGACCAATCGATGCTCAAACATGAATTAGCAGCCAAGTGTTTGATTAGTGGTACGGAAATGTACATGAATAATGGGCGTGAGTTTTGGTGAGGATGATCAGTTACTAAGAAGACCGTTTTCACAAATTTTCAGCTCAAAGGAGGAGCCTAGGTGGTACTTGCTTTGCAAACCACCACACTGGACATAAATCTGAATGTTGAAGCTCGGCTCAAAATAATGAATGGATTGAGTGGCATTTGGTGGAGGATGGTTATTTGGGCATAGGAAAGCACTGTAGAAAATGGATACTATTTGGACATGCCAAAGTGGTACTTCCTTCACAAACTTTACTCTGAACAAAATAGGAAAATGAATATTTTTGAATTATTTTGAACTAGGCAAGGAAGGTTTTACATATTTGACGAAGATATGACCCAAAGAATTTATGAGATTTTTTGGGAATTTTGGGAATGATGGAAATATAGGTTGCTTCACAACCTAGGGCAAAACTGCCACATGGACATGACACATAGGCAAAACTGATGAGGTGGCGCCTAGTCATAGCAACCCACCACAATTTACAAGGCTATGACCATCTATATTGGTCGTTAACAACTAGAAATAAGGCAGCGGACTAGCACTATTTGCTTTGTGACCATTTCGTAAGGAAATTACGACCTTCGACCAAAATGGTGCAATGGTTCGTGGTTTGGAGCCCCTGAACAGCTTTTGACCAATTGGTCTAAAATGGTCATAGATTTATGACCAATTCTTCGAGGGTCACTGACAGAAGGTCATAAGTTGACATATTTCTTGTAGTGCTATGAAGGTAGAAGAAGCACTTGAAGACCCGGATTGGGTGAACGCTATGCACGAAGAGCTACACAACTTCGAGAGGAACAATGTATGGACTTTGGTAGAGAAGCCCAAGGATGATCAAAACATCATTGGAACCAAATGGGTGTTTCGGAACAAGCAAGATGAAGATGGACAAGTCATCCGCAACAAGGCTCGTCTCGTAGCTCAAGGTTACACACAAGTCGAAGGTATGGACTATGGTGAGACCTATGCCCCCGTTGCTAGACTTGAGTCCATTCGCATTCTTCGTGCTTATGCCAATCACCATGATATTACTCTCTATCAAATGGATATCGAAAGTGCTTTCCTAAATGGTGAAATAGAGGAGGAAGTATTTGTGAAACAACCTCCCGGATTTGTGAATCCTAAAAAGCCTAATCATGTTTACAAACTTCACAAAGCTCTTTATGGTCTTAAACAAGCTCCTAGAGCGTGGTATAAATGCTTGACCAAGTTCCTTATTGAAAAAGGCTTTGAAATTGGGAAAATTGATTCTACTCTCTTTACTAAAAGGGTTAATGGTGAACTATTTGTGTGCCAAATATATGTTGATGATATTATATTTGGTTCAACTAACCCTCATTTTAGTGAAAAGTTTGGGAAGCTAATGTCGGAGAAGTTTGAGATGTCCATGATGAGTGAACTCAAATTCTTTCTTGGGTTGCAAATCAAGCAATCTAAGGAGGGTACCTTTGTCTCACAAACAAAGTACACCAAGGATCTCTTCAAGAAGTTCAACATGCAAGAAAGCAAAGGTATGAGAACCCCCATGCCTACAAGTGGACATAATGACTTGACAAAAGATGGAGAACCCGTTGATCAAAAGGTTTACCGATCTATGATTGGTTCTCTACTATATCTTTGTGCTTCTCGTCCTGACATAATGTTGAGTGTATGCATGTGTGCTCGATATCAAGCAGCCCCTAAAGAATGTCATCTTAAAGCTGTTAAAAGGATTGTGAGATATTTGATACACACACCAAACTTTGGCATTTGGTATCCTAAGAGGGCCTCTTTCGATCTTATTGGCTATTCCGACTCGGACTATGCGGTGACAGGTTGATAGAAAGTCAACTTGGTGCGTGTCAATTCCTTGGTCGATCCCTTGTATCTTGGTCCTCCAAGAAACAAAATTCGGTATCTTTATCCACTGCCGAAGCAGAATATATTGCTGCTGGTTCATGTTGTGCTCAGTTACTATGGATGACACAAACACTTAAGGATTATGGGATACATGTGAGACATGTTCCCTTGCTTTGTGACAATGAGAGTGCGATTAAGATTGGACACAATCCCGTGCAACACTCTCGAACGAAACATATTGAAGTTCGTCACCATTTTATTCGTGATCACATTGCCAAGGGTGACATCAATCTTAAGCATGTTCAGATCTTGACAAACAACTCGTGATATCTTTACAAAACCTCTTGATGAGAAGGTGTTTTGTCGCTTAAGGAGTGAGTTGAACATCATTGATGCTTCAAACTTGGAGTGAAAACTCCATTGATGCATGCAAGGCATGAGCCTACTTGACTAATCCTTGATATTTCTCTTATGATGATGATCATATGTCTTGGACACATTTGCCTCCTTGTATTGCATCTAACTCCTCGCAGGTACTTGGATGATCTACATTCCACAAGATTACCACACACTCAAATCATGAGTAATCTTGTCATTGACCAAGTATCTAGCCCTTTGGGATGTTGAGTTCAAGGAACACAATTCCACATATCCTTTTTGACATCTTATACATCTAGTATTTCACTCTTGTCATCTTGGATATCCTTGAGTATTTCCTTGCTTGCCTAACCCATGTAGGAAGATGAACTACACAAGTGGAAATGGCGCTCTAACTTCACATTCAATGAGCACCTACATCAAGTTCACCTACATGAGCAAAGCAACAACAAGCCCAAGGTATGTTGTTCACATCTTTAAGGAGCTTTGCTCAAAGACATGAGTACAAGCAGCTTCATAAGATGTGATCACATCGAATGCCTAATCGAAAAATGGTAACCCCATTCTGAGCTTAAACGATGAGTATGACCTATGATCAAATGTTCTCATTTGACTCCTAAGTCAAAATACTCAAACATAGGTGACCTTGTCGCCGACCCCTATCTAGATGAAGTACATATGTTTTTGGAGTCTTTCTATTCTCTCTTATGTTCTCTCATTGAGTTTTCATTAAAAAAAATAAAATAAAACTTCATCTAGCAATCTTTTTCATTTCTATTCTTCTGTCTTTGTGAATATACTTTTGGCTCTGATCAATTCCTCGAAAATTGTTTGCAAATTCATTGAAAATCCTTTGAAACATTCCTTGGAATCAAACTCGGCATCACCGACTTAAATATTTCGGTCTAACCGAAAAGGATCTGCCCTAAGTCCCTGACTTTCGGACCCACCGATCCATCTAATTCGGTGTCACCGATTTATTTCTTTCAGGATATCATCTTCTGCAGCTCCACTCAATGATTCTCTATGCATGTTTCTTATTGCCCAGTTGTGATTCTTAAGGATCCCACTTCTTTCTTTCCATCTTCCCTGACCTTCCTAGTTTGCTGTCCTTTTCGGCACTTGATGTCAAAGGAGGAGAAGACTTAGGGGGAGAAGAGAAGATTTAGGGGGAGAAGAAGAGCAATCTTACCTTAAGGGGGAGAGAATCACATCAAAGCTTTGTCGTGTTCCACATTGGACATTACATTTGGCATCATTCTTTTGATTTTGCTCTTTCCATCAAACCCCTTGATCTGAGACAACTCAAAGGGAGAGGAACCTTCACAAATGATATCTTATGGAAAGCAAAATCTCTCAGAGTTCATTGAAAATCTTTTTAGTTTCGGAGACATGTTTGCTGATTCAAGCTTGTGCTCAATATGAGACACTCTTTATTCATGTCATCCCTGGCTTGGTACTCTTGATGTTCTTGCTGTTGGTTGAAGAAATACTCTTGTGTTATCTAACCTTGTTTTCCCAAGTTTATATCTTCAGGTACAATGCCAACGAACCTCAAGGTAAGTATATGCACTTTGCAGAATGTGCATGATGGTGACTTGCTTGTGAATACTTGTTTGCAAGAAATCACCATGCACATATGCATTATCACTCACTTCTTTTCATCTGCTCTGATGCATATAGCCAAGCTGCATGTAGCACATCTTGCCTTTCTCTCTTGTGTGCTTGTGGTAGTCCAAAACCATAATCTATGAAAATCTTGCACACTTGTAGGGGGAGCCTGTGTACTACATGTTTGTCAAAGCTTTCGTGATAATTCTGTCTTACTTTCAATAAGCTTTGATGTCTTGTTTTGTGTGTTGCCATCAATTACCAAAAAGGGGGAGATTGAAAGCACATTTGCTCCCTGGGTGGTTTTGGTAATTAATGACAACATACTTTGTGGTTGGACTAATGCTTTTATTAAGTATGTTTCAGGAAGTTCAATCACATTGGCATGGCAAAAGGACTAAAGAGGTGGACCCCTCAAAATGCTAAGGCAAGCATTGGCAAAAGCTCAAGACTTCATTTTTGGTTTAGTGATCCAAGATCACAATGAGTCCATAGGAAAGCCAATACTATTAAAAGGGGATGAGGTTATGATGATGATCTGGTTGCTCAAAGTGCTTAGTGATACATCTCCTAAACTATCAGCAACTTTCACTGCCATATACACTCATAAGTAATCTCGGTCCCACCGATATTCCAAACTTCAGTCCACACCGAGATGAACCACCTCAGCCACAAAGCCAAACCCTAGAAAACTCGGATTTTCCGATTCGAACTCGGTCTCACGAAACTTGAGTTGCCAAGCTTCAGAACCTTCACATCAAATCGGTGTCACCGAGATGATGAAGTCGGTCCCACCGAGATTGGCAAGCTCTTGTCTTTGCACGAATCGGACAAACCGAGATTGTATTTTCGGTCCCACCGAAAATCCCAACGTTCACATGATTTGAACTTTCGGTCTCACCGAGTTGTCAACTTCGGTCCCACCGAGATTGCTCAAATGTGTGTAACGGTTGGATTTTGTGTGGATGCTATAAATACCCCTCCACCCCCTCTTCATTCGTGGAGAGAGCCATCAGAAAGAACTACCACTCCTACCTTACATTTCTGAGAAGAGAACTACCTACCCTTGTGTTGAGATCAAGTTGCTCCACTCCCACCATATGAAACTTGATCTCTAGCCTTCCCAAGTTGCTTTCCACTCAATCCTTTCTTCCACCACAGCCAAATCAGTGAGGAGAGTTGAGTGTTGGGGAGATTATCGTTTGAAGCACAAGAGCAAGGAGTTCATCATCATCAACACCATCTATTACCTTTTGGAGGGTGGTGCCTCCTAGATTGGTTAGGTGTCGCTTGGGAGCCTCCGTCGAGATGTGGAGTTGAACCAAGAAGTTTGTAAGGGCAAGGAGATCGCCTACTTCGTGAAGATCTACCCCGAGTAAGGCTAGCCCTCCGTGGGCGTAGGCCATGATGGCATAGACAAGGTTGCTTCTTCGTGGACCCTTCGTGGGTGGAGCCCTCCGTGGGTTGAAGTCTCCATCAACGTGGAAGTACGATAGCACCACCTATCGGAACCACGAGAAAAATCACCGCGTCTCCAAATTGCGTTTGATCTTCTCCACCTCTCTTTACTACTTGTGCAATTTACTTTCCGCTGCCCATACTCTAGAATTGCATGTGTAGTATGCTACTTGACTTGTGTGTTATGCAAAATCTGCCAAAATCTGTCCTTGATAAAAGGCATAATTTTTATCTTGTCGAGTAGTCTAATCACCCCCCCTCTAGACACTCTCACCTTCTTCGATCCTACAGTATCCCGGGTGAACTTGACCCAGCTGGCCACGTGGCGGCAGGAGGCTAACGAGGAGCTAGAGGCGGTGCGGCCGGCTATCAACCAGTGTGCCTCGGCGATCGCCAAGTACACCGACACCAGCGCCTTTGTCCCCGAGCTAGATGACGACGGCATTGCTCTACCGGAGGAGTGGTTTGGGCTGAACCCGGTGGATGGTGAAGACTCGGCGGAGGAGGTCGACTCCAACGATGAGGGTGAGGAGGAGGAGGAAGAGGACGGTGAAGACGCTGCACCGGATGGTGGAGCAGCCGACCAGCCTCAGCTTGACCGTGCCTCCAGAAACAAGGCACGCGCGAGCGCGCCGCCTGCCGCTGGTGACGATCAAGCCGACTCTCACCAGCCAGCCACCCCTCCAGCCAGCACTGCCGTCTTCACAGACCTGCTCAGCTCGCCCGTTGCACCTTTGGCCTGAGCCGCCATCTTTCTCTTCGCTTTCCTGTTCGTTACTCTTTGAACAATATTCATTTAATTCGCGCAGTTTCACCCATTGGGGGTGTTTTCAGACTAAGTTGAATGCCGGCCCTTCGAAGGCCTTTTGTGTTAATATAATATTGCATGTGTTTGACTTCTGACTGTGCTTGCTTTTCATGTTTTTCGGCTATTTCCTTTGCCGCCCTCCCTTGGTCGCTGCCTTCCTAGCCGGACAGCTGCTCTGCAGTCTGTGGCTGGGAAAGTACTTGGCCGTGTGGGAGGGGAAGTACTTTAGCTTTCTTAGATTGTAGCAAGGTTTAGTGGGAAGCCGGCCAGCCGGCTGCTTAACAGTCGGTTAGCAGAGTGGGGAGACGGCTTGTGTTATGTAAGCCCATTGGTCCTTAGCCGTTTTTCGTGTGGGCATCTTTTCTTGCCTTTAACTCTTGCCAGTCAGACAGTCGACTCTGCATGCTGCGACTTTCGACAAGAGAGGGCTTAGGTGCCGGCACACTACTTGTCTGACTGCAGGTGGAACTTAACATAATTCAAGGCGGCAAGTCCCCGGGCCGACTGGTCGAACTCGGTGCTGGACAGAAGAACAAATGTAGAAACACATTCATAGTCGTGATACTCATCATATAGATAAAGAGGGTAGTCCCCGAGTGCTCCTCCGGGAGCCCGATGTCTTGTACTTAATACAAAAGAGCATGGTACATACTGCATTTAACTGTAAAATCTTAGGAGGATATTGGCGTTCCATGGTTGTTTCGACTCCTTGTCGGAATCATCTCTCTCAGCCCATTCAGCTTCTTGATTGGTTTCGCTTCAATCCACTTGGTGAACTTGTCCACGGCGACAAGCAGGTGTGTCATGCCGCCGCGTGCCGTCTTGAATGGGCCCACCATATCCAGTCCCCAGACGGCAAAAGGCCAGGTGAGGGGGATGGTCTTGAATGCAGAAGCTGGCAAGTGTTGCTTGGAGCTGAAAACTTTGCACCCTTTGCAGTGTTTGACCAACTCTTTGGTGTCTTCCAAAGCAGTCGGCCAGAAGAACCCATGGCGGAAGGCTTTGGCATCGAGTGATCTTGAGGCCGCGTGGTGGCCGCACTCGCCTTGGTGGATATCCTTGAGGATTGCAATGCCCTTCTCTGGCTCGACACAGCGCTGGAAGACTCCAGTGACACTACGCCTAACGAGTTCTCTGTTCACTATTGTGTATGCTCCGGCTCGGCGTTGAACTTGTCTTGCCGAGATCTCGTCAGTCGGCAGCTCTCTGTTCACTAGAAAGTTGAGGATGGGCTGGGCCCATGATGGACACGGCTACTGCGACCAGGGCGGGTGGGTTGGGCGGTGAAGAGTTGGAGTCGGCCATCTTGCTTTGTGTCGTCGTAGTCCCGAACCGATCGCTGCGATCCCGGGCTGGGTTACGAAGTCCCGAGCAGGTGCGACTACAATCCCCGAGCCGCCTGCCGAAGTCCCCGAGCCGCCTATTGGGTTCCCCACGAGATCCGGTGCCTCTGTGGTCGGCGGCACGAAGATGGAGTCGATTACAGAGCGGCTTGATAGACGGCTTGAGGAGGCGCTGGAGGGAGACGCCGGTTGGTATAGCTTGCCGGGTGGAGCCGATTCATGCCAGGGCATCTGCTTGCTCGTTGTCGGCCCGTGGCACGTGGAGAAACTCGCACCCTTCAAAGTATCCGCTGAGCTGCTGAACGAGGAAGCGGTAGCTCACCATGTTTGCGTCCTTGGCGTCCCAATCGCCAGATGATTGCTGGATCACCAAGTCCGAGTCGCCATAACACAGGATCCGGCGGATGCCGAGTTCTTTGGCCAGCCGGAGCCCGTGTATGAGCGCCTCGTACTCGGCCACGTTGTTGGAGGCGGCAAAATGAGTTTGCAATGTGTATCCGAGCTTGTCACCCTTGGGAGAGGTGAGGACGATGCCGGCTCCCAAGCCGGTGCGCATCTTGGATCCGTCAAAGTGCATCCGCCAATGGGTGGAGTCGGGTGCCGACGGTAGGTACTGGGTCTCGGCCCAGTCGACAAGGAAGTCGGCCAGCACTTGGGACTTGATGGCGGTGCGAGGCTGGTAGAAGATGGTGTAAGGAGCCAGCGCAATGGCCCACTTGGCCACCCGACCGGATGCATCTCGGCTGCCTATAATCTCGGCAAGCGGAGCAGTGCAAACTACCGTGATGGGGTGCTCTTGAAAGTAGGGCTTAAGCTTCCTGGCGACAAAGTACACACAATAGCACATCTTCTGGTAGTGGGGGTACTTCTGCTTTGAGGTTGACAACACTTCGCTCAAATAATATACCGGCCTCTGGACCAGCTGAGCTCGGCCTTCTTCTGGGCGCTGAACCATGATGACAGTGCTGACCACCCGGCTAGTTGCGGCAATGTAAAGGAGCATGGGCTCTTTCTCAGTCGGTGCCGCCAAGACAAGCGGCGTGGTCAACATCTTCGTCAACTTGTGAAAAGCTTCGTCCGCCTGGCCATTCCACTCGAAATGAGTGGATTTCCTCATGAGCTGATACAGGGGGAGAGCCTTCTCTCCTAGCCGACTGATGAAGCGGTTGACTGAAGCTAGGCACCCGGTGAACTTTTGGACAACTCGAAGCCGGATGAGAATCTCCATCCTCTCTATGTCCTTGATCTTCACTGGGTTGCACTCAATGCCGCGTTCAGAGACCAGGAAGCCTAGGAGCTGGCCGGCCGGCACTCCGAACACACATTTCTCAGGGTTGAGCTTGATCTGAAATTAGCGCGGGTTGTCAAATGTTTCCTTGAGATCTTCCAGCAGAGTGCCGTGCTTCTCCGTCTTCACCACAATATCGTCTACATAGACGTGGGCATTTCTGCCGAGTTGCTTGAGGAGGCATTTTTGCATGCAACGCTGAAAAGTGGCACCGACATTTCTCAAGCCGAATGTCATAGTCAGGTAGCAAAAAGCTCCGAATGGTGTGATGAAGGCGGTCTTCAGGCAGTCGGCTGGATCCAACTTGATCTGATGGTAACCTGAGTAGGCATCCAAGAAACTCAACAGCTTCATCCGGCTGTGGAGTCTATCACTTGATCAATCTGGGGCAAGGCAAACGGATCTTTAGGGCAAGCTTTGTTGAGGCTGGTATAATCTATACACATGCGCCATTTCTTGTTCTTCTTCAGTACAAGGACCGGGTTGGCAAGCCATTCTGGAAAGAACACCTCCATAATGAAGCCGGCTGCCAGAAGCCGAGCTATCTCTTCACCAACAATTCTTCTCTTCTCCTCCGACAGTTGGCGGAGGGGCTGTTTGACTGGTTTTGCATCTGCTCGGACATGTAGCTTGTGCTCCGCGAAATCCGTTGGGACACCCGGCATGTCCTTGGGGGACCATGCAAAGATATCCCGATTCTCACAGAGGAAATCGACGAGCTCGCTTTCCTATTTGCTATCCAGGTTTGCCCCTAGAACAGCAAATCTCTCCGGGTGCTCTGGGTCCAGAGGTATCTTCTTTATTTCCTTGGCCGGCTGGAAGGAGCCCTGAGCTTCGACTCCTTGGGGTCAGGCGACAGGTCCGGCTGCTTGCCGGCCATGGCCACAACCCGGTCAAGGATCTTCTTCTCAGTAGCAATCACGAGGGACTCGGCCAGCCGGCTGCTGGCTGCAGCACACGCAGAGGATTTCTTGTAGTCTCCGACTATGGTGATGATGCCCTTGGAGCTCGCCATCTTCATCTTGAGGTAAGCATAGTGGGGCACAACCATGAACTTGGCCAGGGCGGGCCGACCAAGTAACGCGTGGTAAGGGCTCTCTAGATCCACCACTTCACACCAGACTGCTTCACGGTGGAAGTGATCCTTGTCTCCGAAGAGGACATCTATCTTGATCTTGCTGATTGGTGAGCATGACAGGCCAGGTACAATGCCATGGAACACGGTCCGACTGGGCAAAAGTTGCTTCGTCTTGATGTTCAGCTTCTCCATGGTGTCACGGTATAGGATGTTGATGCTGCTTCCACCAACAATCAGAACTCGGGAGAAACGAGCAGCTCGCCTTTCTCTTGCGAAGGTGGCATCCAACACCAACGCACAAGAGCCTGGAGATGGCATCACCTCTGGGTGATCAGCCTGGCTCCAACTGATAGGCTTTTCAGACCATGCATAAATTTTGGATCCTTGGAGGCAACTGCATTGACTTCTTGGTGCTGTCGGTGCCGGCTGCTGATACGTCTCCAACGTATCTATAATTTTTGATTGTTCCATGCTATTATATTACCCCTTTTGGATGTTTATGGGCTTTATTTTACACATTTATATCATTTTGGGGCTAACCTACTAACCAGAGGCCCAAATTTATATTGCTGTTTTTTGCCTATTTCAGTATTTTGAAGAAAAGGAATATCAAACGGAGTCCAAACGGAATGAAATCTTCGGGAGCATGATTTTTGGAACGAACGTGATCCAGAGGACTTGGAGTGCAAGTCAAGAAGCTGTCGAGGCTCCCACGAGATAGGAGGGCGCGCCCCCCGTCTCGTGGGCCCCTCGGGCGTCCACCGACGTACTTCTTCCTCCTATATATACCTACGTACCCCGAAAACATCGAGGCGCAAGACAAAACACAATTTCCACCACCGTAACCTTCTGTATCCATGAGATCTCATCTTGGAGCCTTCACCGGCACTCTGTCGGAGGGGGAATCGACCACGGAGGGCTTCTACATCAACATCCTTGCCCCTCCGATGAGTTGTGAGTAGTTTACCTCAGACCTATGGGTCCATAGTTATTAGCTAGATGGCTTCTTCTCTCTTTTTGGATCTCAATACAATGTTTTCCCCCTCTCTTGTGGAGATCTATTCGATGTAAATTCTTTTTGCGGTGTGTTTGTCGAGATCCGATGAATTGTGGGTTTATGATCAAGTTTATCTATGAATAATATTTGAATCTTCTACGAATTCTTTTATGTATGATTGAGTTATCTTTGCAAGTCTCTTCGAATTATCAGTTTGGTTTGGCCTACTAGATTGATCTTTCTTGCCATGGGAGAAGTGCTTAGCTTTGGGTTCAATCTTGCGGTGTCCTTACCTAGTGACAGAAAGGGTTGCAAGGCACGTATTGTATTGTTGCCATCGAGGATAACAAGATGGGGTTTATATCATATTGCTTGAGTTTATCGCTCTACATCATGTCATCTTGCTTAATGCGTTGCTCTGTTCTTATGAACTTAATACATCGATGTGTGGAGTAATAGTAGTAGATGCAGGCAGGAGTCGGTCTACTTGTTGCGGATGTGATGCCCATATACATGATCATGCCTAGATAATCTCATAATTATTCGCTTTTCTATCAATTGCTTGAAAGTAATTTGTTCACCAACCATAATACTTATGCTATCTTGAGAGAAGCCACTAGTGAAACCTATTGCCCCCGGGTCTATCTCTTATCATATTTGCTTCCAATTTACTTTTATTTGCATCTTTACTTTTTTGCATCTATATTATAAAATACCAAGAATATATTTATCTTATCTTACTATATTATTAGATCTCACTTTCGCAAGTGGCCATGAAGGGATTGACAACCCCTTTATTGCATTGGTTGCGAGTTCTTTGTTTGTTTGTGTAGGTGCGTGGGACTTTTGAGGAGCCTCCTACTGGATTGATACCTTGGTTCTCAAAAGCTGAGGGAAATACTTACGCTACTATTGCTGCATCACCCTCTCCTCTTCGAGGAAAACCAACACAAGCTCAAGACGTAGCAAGAAGGATTTCTGGCGCCGTTGCCGGGGAGGTCTTCGCTCAAGTCAAGACATACCAAGTACCCATCACAAACCCATCTCCCTCGCATTTACATTATTTGCCATTTGCCTCTCGTTTTCCTCTCCCCACTTCACCCTTGCCGTTTTATTCACCCTCTCTTTCCCAATTTCCTCCTCTCTTTTCGTTTGCCTTTTTCTGTTTGCTTGTGTGTTGGATTACTTGTTGCCATCATGCAAGATAATACCAAATTGTGTGATTTCTCGAATACCAATAATAATGATTTCCTTAGTACTCCGATTGCTCCTCTTAATGATGTTGAGTCTTGTGAAATCAATACTGCTTTGTTGAATCTTGTTATGAAAGATCAATTTGCCGGCCTTCGTAGTGAAGATGCCGCTACTCATCTAAACAACTTTGTTGATTTGTGTGATATGCAAAAGAAGAAAGAAAGTCAAATTACCTTATGAATCTATCATGCGGGCTACTTATGAATTTAGTGCCAAAGATGGCACCCGCTAGATCTATCTTTGCTTTTATGCCTACCTAGGGGCGTTAAACGATAGCGCTAGTTGGGAGGCAACCCAATTTTCTTTATGTTTTTTGTTTTTGCTCCTGTTTAGTAATAAATCTGGCGTCTAGCTTCTGTTTAGATGTGTTTTTATCTTTTAATTAGTGTTTGTGCCAAGTATAACCTATAGGATAACCTATGATGATAGTTGATTTGATTCTGCTGAAAAACAGAAACTTTGCACGCACCAATATAATTTTGTTAAATCACAGGAATGTGATTTTGCGTTGATTCTTTTTTCTGCTGTTCAATAAACAAATTGTCCAGGACTTCCTATTTTGGTAGGATTTTTAGAGTTCCAGAAGTTTGCATTAGTTACAGATTGCTACAGACTGTTCTGTCTTTGACATATTCTGTTTTTCGTGTGTTGTTTGCTTATTTCGATGCATCTATGGCTAGTAAAATAGTTTATAAACCATAGATAAGTTGGAATACAGTAGGTTTAACACCAAAATAAATAAAGAATGAGTTCATTTTAGTACCTTATGTGGTGGTTTTGTTTTCTTTCACTAACGGAGCTTATAAGATTTCCTGTTGAGTTTTGTGTTGTGAAGTTTTCAAGTTTTGGGTAAAGATTTTATGGACTATGGAATAAAGGGTGGCAAGAGCCTAAGCTTGGGGATGCCCAAGGCACCCCAAGATATTCAAGAATATCCAAAAGCCTAGGCTTGGGGATGCCCCGGGAAGGCATCCCCTCTTTCGTCTTCGTTCATTGGTAACTTTACTTGGAGCTATATTTTTATTCGCCACATGATATGTGTTTTGCTTGGAGCATCGTGTATTATATTAGTCTTTGCTTTTTTGTTTACCACAATCATCCTTGCTGTACACACCTTTTGGGAGAAGCCTATTTGATTAGAATTTGCTAGAATACTCTATGTGCTTCACTTATATCTTTTGAGCTTGTTAGTTTTTGCTCTAGTGCTTCACTTATATCTTTTAGAGCACGGTGGTGACTTATTTTTGTAGAAATTACTAGTCTCTCATGCTTCACCTATATCTTTTTGAGAGTCTTTTAGAACAGCATGGTATTTTCTATGGTTTTAAAATTGGTCCTAGAATGGTAGGCATCCAAGTTGGGTATAATAAAAACTATCATAGGAAGTGAATTGGATGCTATGATCAATTTGATACTTGATAATTTTTTTGAGATATGGAGGTAGTGATATTAAAGTCATGCTAATTGGGTGATTATGAATTTAAAGACTGCTTGTGTTGAAGTTAGCAAGTCCCGCAGCATGCACATATGGTTAAAGTTGTGTAACAAATTTGAAACATGAAGTGTACCTGGCTTGTGCATCCTTATGAGTGGCGGTCGGGGACGAGCGATGGTATTTTCCTACCAACCTATCCCCCTAGGAGCATGCGGGTAGTGCTTGATTTTTGATGACTTCTAAATTTTTGCAATAAGTATATGAGTTCTTTTGACTAATGTTGAGTCCATGGATTATACGCACTTTTACCTTTCCACCATTGCTAGCCTCTTCGGTACCGTGCATTGCCCTTTCTCACCTTGAGAGTTGGTGCAAACTTCGCTGGTGCATCCAAACCCCGTGTTACGATACGCTCTATCACACATAAACCTTCTTCTATCTTCCTCAAAAGAGCCACCATACCCACCTATTATGGCATTTCCATAGCCATTCCGAGATATATTGCCATGCAACTTTCCACCGTTCCGTTCATCATCATCATGACATACTTTACTTTTGTCATATTGCCATTGCATGATCATGTAGTTGACATCGTATTTGTGGCAAAGCCACCATGCATTATTTTTCATACATGTCACTCTTGATTCATTGCACCATCCCGGTACACCGCCGGAGGCATTCATATAGAGTCATATCTTGTTCTTGTTTCGAGTTGTAATTCATATGTTGTAATCAATAGAAGTGTGATGATCATCATTGTTAGAGCATTGCCCAAAGAAAAAAAGAAAAAAAAGAAGAAAGGCAAAAAAAAAGAAA
The DNA here is from genome assembly GCA_021437245.1 of Aegilops speltoides. NCBI lineage: Eukaryota > Viridiplantae > Streptophyta > Magnoliopsida > Poales > Poaceae > Aegilops > Aegilops speltoides. Next base: position 102,111,022 of record CM038145.1, read on the forward strand.
GGCCCAAAAAAAAGAAAAAAAAGAAAAAATAAAATAAATAAAAAGGGCAATGTTACTATCTCTTTTTCCACACTTGTGTTTCAAAGTAGAACCTTGTTGTTCATGTAGCGAGTCTCATATATTGTTCTTCAAAGTAGCACCTTGTTTTTCATATAGTGAGTCTCATAAGTTGTCTTTTTCATACTAGTGGGAATTTTCCATTATAGAACTTGGCTTGTATATTCCTACGATGGGCTTCCTCACATGCCCTAGGTCTTTGTGAGCAAGCAAGTTGGATGCACACCCAGCAGTTTTCTTTTGTTGAGCATTCATTTATAGCTCTAGTGCATCCGTTGCATGGCAATCCCTACTCCTCATGTTGACATCAATTGATGGGCATCTCCATAGCCCGTTGATTATCCTCGTCAATGTGAGACTTTCTCCTTTTTTATCTTCTCCACACAATCCCCATCATCATATTCTATTCCACCCATAGTGCTATATCCATGGCTCACGCTCATGTATTGCGTGAAGGTTGAAAAAGTTTGAGATTATTTAAGTATGAAATAATTGCTTGGCTTGTCATCAGGGGTATAGAAGCTGGGAACATCTTTGTGTGACGAAAATGAAGCATAGCCTAACTATATGATTTTGTAGGGATGAACTTTCTTTTGCCATGTTATTTTGAGAAGACATGATTTCTTTGATTAGTATGCTTGAAGTGTTACTATTTCTTTTATCAATATGAACTTTTATTTTGAATCATTTGGATCTGAACATTCATGCCACAATAAAGAAAATTACATTGAGAATTATGCTAGGTAGCATTCCACATCAAAAATTCTCCTTTTATCATTTAACTACTCGAGGACGAGCAGGAATTAAGCTTGGGGATGCTTGATACGTCCCCAACGTATCTATAATTTTTGATTGTTCCATGCTATTATATTGCCCCTTTTGGATGTTTATGGGCTTTATTTTACACATTTATATCATTTTTGGGACTAACCTACTAACCGGAGGCCCAGCCCATATTGCTGTTTTTTTGCCTATTTCAGTATTTCGAAGAAAAGGAATATCAAACGGAGTCCAAACGGAATGAAACCTTCGGGAGCGTGATTTTTGGAACGAACGTGATCTAGAGGACTTGGAGTGCAAGTCAAGAAGCTGCCGAGGCTCCCACGAGATAGGAGGGCGCGCCCCCCTGTCAAGTGGGCCCCTCGGGCGTCGACCGACGTACTTCTTCCTCCTATATATACCTACATACCCCGAAAACATCCAGGAGCAGGACGAAACACAATTTCCACCACCGTAACCTTCTGTATCCGCGAGATCTCATCTTGGAGCCTTCGCTGGCACTCTGCCGGAGGGGGAATCGACCACGGAGGGCTTCTACATCAACATCCTTGCCCCTCCAATGAGTTGTGGTAGTCTACCTCAGACCTACGGGTCCATATTTATTAGCTAGATGGCTTCTTCTCTCTTTTTGGATCTCAATACAATGTTCTCCCCCTCTCTTGTGGAGATCTATTCGATGTAAACTCTTTTTGCGGTGTGTTTGTCGATATCCAATGAATTGTGGGTTTATGATCAAGTTTATCTATGAATAATATTTGAATCTTCTCTGAATTCTTGTATGTATGATTGAGTTATCTTTGCAAGTCTCTTCGAATTATCAGTTTGGTTTGGCATACTAGATTGATCTTTCTTGCCATGGGAGAAGTGCTTAGCTTTGGGTTCAATCTTGCGGTGTCCTTACCCAGTGACAGAAAGGGTTGCAAGGCACGTATTGTATTGTTGCCATCGAGGATAACAAGATGGGGTTTATATCATATTGCTTGAGTTTATCCCTCTACATCATGTCATCTTGCTTAATGCGTTGCTCTGTTATTATGAACTTAATACTCTAGATGCAGGCAGGAGTCGGTCGATGTGTGGAGTAATAGTAGTAGATGCAGGCAGGAGTCGGTCTTCTTGTTGAGGATGTGATGCCTATATACATGATCATGCCTAGATAATCTCATAATTATTCGCTTTTCTATCAATTGCTTGATAGTAATTTTTTCACCCACGTAATACTTATGCTATCTTGAGAGAAGCCACTAGTGAAACCTATGGCCCCCGGGTCTATCTCTTATCATATTTGCTTCCAATTTACTTTTATTTGCATCTTTACTTTTTTGCATTTATATTATAAAATACCAAAAATATATTTATCTTATCTTACTATCTTTATTAGATCTCACTTTCGCAAGTGGTCGTGAAGGGATTGACAACCCCTTTATTGCGTTGGTTGCGAGTTCTTTGTCTGTTTGTGTAGGTGCGTGGGACTTTTGAGGACCCTCCTACTAGATTGATACCTTGGTTCTCAAAAGCTAAGGGAAATACTTACACTACTATTGCTGCATCACCCTCTCCTCTTCGAGGAAAACCAACACAAGCTCAAGATGTAGCAGCTGCGCCTGTCCTCAGCTTGGCTCGTGAAGATGACGTAGGCTGCATGCTCGTCAGGGAACTCGTCTTGAACAGCTCCGACTGCTGGGCGAGCGGCCGGCTGCTGAGGAGCCGGAGGCGGCTGGCCAGCAAGCGGAGGTGGCAGTAGTCCTTTGCCCTTGGAGATACATGTGAGCCAATGACATTTCCGGGTTATGTGGTTGGACGGCTTCGCGCCGCTGTGGAACTTGCAAGGGCATCAAGGGTTTGCTCGTAGGAGAAAGCCGGCTGCCAAGCTGCCCTGCCGCCCTTCAGTCGCTTGGGCATGGGCTGCCCTTTAGGCTGCTCATCTTCAACCATGGTCACCTGCCAACTGGTGGAAGGCGGCATGGGAGCCTTGCGCTTGTTGTCGTTCTGATGTGGGCGTCGATTGGAGTTGCCAGCCGGCGTCCTTGGAGCCGAAGGAAGCACCTTTCTAGCGGCGTCTACTCGGAGCTCGGTCTTCATTGAGGAGTTGGCCGTGGCATACTTGTCTTCTATGATCAGCAGTTCGTCAAGTGTAGCCGGCTCGTCGTAGAGAAGTCGGTGTTTGAGGAGGGTGCCCTCTCGGCACCCGGCGGTGAAGTACTCTATTGCTTGCACCTCGTGCACCCCTTCGTAAGAGTTGCGACGCTGGGGCCTTGGACGCACAAGGAGAGCTGGCGGGGCTTGGGAGGCCGCTTGTATGTGCTGGTGAAGTTGCGGATGAAGACTTCCGTGAAATCCAGCCAGCTGTTGATGCTGTAGGGCTTGAGGTTGTTCAGCCAGGTGTGTGTCGTGCCTTGAAGCATGAGGGGGACGTACTTCACGGTGACGTGCCTGTTGCCGTTTGCTATGCTGACTGCAGTGGAGTAGTCGATCAACCAGTCTTCCGGCTTCACTGAGCCGTTGTATTTTGGCTTGTCTCTTGGGAGCGAGAACCCTTTGGGGAAGGGCCCATTGCGGATGTGGGGGCCGAAATAGGGCGGGCCGACATCGTATTCTTCTTCTAGCGCCAGGTATAGCGCCAGGCGGTCGATCCGATGGCGGGCATCATTCTCGCCGATTCCTTCGCGGTGGCCCAGTCGGCCGCTGAGCGTCGGGTGCATGATAGGCGGCGGGGTGGGATATCTCTCCCCGTGAGGCGGAGGAGGCGGGTTGCCTCGACGCTCCACGGCTCGGGGGCGGCCTTCTGCATCACACTCGATGGTGAGGCGAGTCCGACTGCGGCTAGCAGTCGGCCCTTTGTCTTTTAGCTCGCGGGCGCCGCCTGCAGTCAGCATCCGGGATGTCACGCCGTGCTCTCGGCGTGGGGAAGGACTTTCAGCACGGGCGCCGGCTTCGTGCCGTTCTATGGACGCGTTGATCTGCTGTTGGACAAGTCTAGTCATGCAGTGAAGCTCGTCGCCCTCTAGCCCGTCCAGCTCGTCTGCGGCCGCCTGGGAGGCACGTAGGTTCTAGAGTAGCGTGGCGTAGACTGGGCGGTCAGCACCCAGCATGCTAGCGATGGCCGCGCCGTGCTTCTTGATGGCGCCAATCCGGCTGGATCCGACGGCAGGCGGCGTGCTAGAGGCAGCACGATCAACCTCCCACTGGTAAGCTTTGGTGAGGCGTCTCATGGAGGCTATATTCTTGCCGTTCTCGATGAGGGCAAGGCGGCGGGCCTCCAGCGTGTCAGCGTCGGCGTCGGCTGGGATGGGGGCGGACAAGTCATGCAGCACCGTCTGCAGGGTGTCATGGACGTTTTCACCGGAGGCGGCGCCATGACTGATGACCAGTACCTCGGTGATGGTGCTACTGCTGCTGTCGGCTCGAGGAAGAGGGTCATCGATGACCACCACGTTGGTGGGGAAGGCATCAAGTGATGCCATGTCGGAGTCGACAAGCATCGGGTCGGTGGAGCCGACCGACTCCAAGTCTACAACAGTCTCACTAGCGACGTGGAGCTGGTCGAGGAGGCTGACGAGGCTGTTCTCGGGGCAATATGTGCCCACGTCGGACGCAGGTTCGTCGGAGAGGCAGACCTTGCCGAGAAGATCCGCGAGGCAGCTCGCTGCACAGGCGTCGTCGACGCCATGCAGCACATCAGGGCAAGCGCCATCGGGCATGCCAAGCTGGCTACGCTCACTGGGAAGGAAAAGGGTTCCCATCCAGAGCAGGTCTGTGGATGACGATGCACCTGGCCCCATGGTGGGCGCCAAATGTCAGGTGGTAGGTGCGACATATGCCAACGGGTGGCTTATCATTGTGGGAGCCAGTAAGATATCACCGGTGCCTGGAAACGGGATAAGGCGAAGACATGCACGCTGACGAATCTTATCTAGGTTTGGGGATCTCCTAGGAGATAACACCTCTACTCCTGCTCTGCGGGGTCTCCGCATGATCACTAGATCAAAACAAGTAGCTACAAGAGGCTCCTCGAGCTGTCTAGCTAGAGGAAGAAGAAGGGCAAGGCTAGCTCTCCTCTTCTCTCTATGTGGTGTCTAAAACTCTCAGAGATCAACCCTTTGCATGGGTGCCCTGGGGGGTTTATATAGGCCTACCCCCAGGGGTACAATGGTAATTCGGTTGGATGTGGGTCCAGGCCGTCAGTGTCTGTAGTCGCCAACTTCTCCACCGGCCGCTGGGGCCCGCCGACTGGTGGGTCCTGCCGGCTGCCGGCCTCTTGGCCGACAGGCTGGGCCCACCGCCTGGGGGTCTTGTCGGCTGCTGGTTACTGTAGTATCGCTCCTGATGATGATGGCTTTGTCAGGGTAAGCATGGCTACAGTGCCACCGCCTGGCGGGCTTTCACTGTAGCATTTCCCCATCTTATCTGTTTAATGGCGCACAAACTTCCAGGGTGGGGGTGAGCCGACTGTTGGGAGCCGGCCTCTCCCCAGGCCGACTATTGAAGCTCGGCCGCCTTCTGGTATCTCTCTGGCAGGAGGGGCCCGCCGCCTGCAGGCCGTACTGACAGCCTTTCGTGGGTGATGTCATGGTCAACATGGCAACAATGCCACGCCGAACGGGGAGTGGCCGCCCCGTACGGCGCACTGTGGCCACGCTTTCTCCGGGATTCGGGGGTGGCAGGCTTCACTGTAGCCATGCCCCGTCTTATCGCCATTATGTGGGTGTAGACTTTGAGGGTGTGAGCCAGGACGCCTGCTAGGAGCCGGCCCTCTAGTGGCCGGCTGCTAGGAGTCGGCCCTCTTCGAGGGGGCTCTTGGAGCCTTGCCGCCTTCCAGCAGCCGGCCGGTGGGACAACCGGCCAAGGGAAGGCGTCCCTGCGTCTTGGATGTTGGAGGGCCCAGTCGGCCCGATATTTTTTGAAGAGCCGGGGGGAGCTGGTTAGGCCACCCGTGGTCATTTACTCCGACAAAACAGCAAGGTAGCAAGTAACAAAAGTGATCACAAACAATATTGCAATGCTTGAAAACAAGGCCTAGGGTCCGTACTTTCGCTAGTGCAATCTCTCAACAATGCTAATCTAATTGGATCATATAACCATCCCTCAACGTGTGATGAAGAATCACTCCAAAGTTCTTATCTAGCGGAGAACATAAGAAGAAATTGTTTGTAGGGTACGAAACCACCTCAAAGCTATTCTTTCTGGTTAATCTATCCAAGAGTTCGTACTAAAATAACACCAAGCTATTCTTTTTTATCAATCTAACCAATAGTTCATACTAAAATAACACCATATGATACACATCAACCAACTCTAATGTCACCTAGTTACCCCAATGTCACCGCGAGTATCCCTGAGTTGATTATACGATATGCATCAAACAATTTCAGATTCATAATACTCAATCCGACACAAAGAACCTCAAAAGAGTGCCCCAAGATTTCTACCGGAGAAACAAAGACAAGAATGTGCATCAACCCCTATGCATATATTACCCCAATGTCACCTCGGGAATCCGCGAGTTGAGTGCCAAAACATATATCAAGTGAATCAATATGATACCCCATTGTCACCACGGGTCTTCATAGCAAGACATACATCAAGTGTTCTCAAATCCATAAAAGTATTCAATCCGATGAAACAAAATCTCAGAGGGAAAACTCAACTCACAACAAGATAGAGAGGGGAAAACACCATATGATCCGACTATATTAACAAATCCTGTGATACATATGGATCATGACATCTCAAGAACACGAAAGAGAGAGAGAGATTAAACACATAGATACTGGTACAAACCCTCAGCCCCAAGGGTGGACTACTCCCTCTTCATCATGGTGGCCGGGATGATGAAGATGGCCACCGGTGATGATCTCCCCCTCCGGCGGAGTGCCGTAACGGGGTCTAGATTGGTTACTCGTGGCTACAGAGGCTTGTGGCAGCGAAACTTCTGATCTAGGGTTATTTCTGATGGTCTCTCTATTTATAGGATTTTTTGGTGTTGGTTTCACGCGAAGATGGGACTCGAGGTGAGCACAGCCCACCGGGATGCACCTGGGCCCCCTGGCGCGCCCCGGTGTCTTGTGCCATACTCCTTCACCTTCTGGTCTTTCCACGAAACTTCGGGGGTCCCTTTTGTTCCAAAAAATTGTCAAAAAGTTTCAGCTCATTTGGAGAACTTTCATTTCTGCACAAAAAACAACACCACGGTAGTTCTGCTGAAAACAACGTCAGTCCGTGTTAGTTCCATGCAAATCATACCGCAACCATATAAAATTGTCGTTAACATGGCATGAATACTTCATAAATTATAGATACATTGGAGACGTATCAGTGAGCTAATAAGACAAGCTACTCCTCATCGTCGGAGATATCAATGATGATTGGCTCCGTGGACATGGAAGAGGGCGAGGCCTCCACATCATGGGTGCCGTCATTGTAGTGGTGAGTTGATTGAGCCGCTCCGGGCACCAACCTGCTCGCTCTCGAGTTGAGGTAGGCAGGGGCACGCTAAGAAAACACCTCTTAGTCTTCGTCGAAGGCACCGGCGGTGGCCTCGAGAAAATGCCACAAACTATCGTTTGAAGCAGCCAACCGCGTCGCAGCGTCGGCACACGAGGTGTCGACGGTGGCCTCAACGCCGAGGTGCTCCTCCAAGATCTGGGGGTCGGCATGAATGGCAGCCATCGTGATCTCATCCGCGCGTGCGGCCATGTTTTGCTTCTCCGCTGCCAAATGCCCCTCGAGCTCCTGGCTGTACTGCATGCACCATGGCTTAGGGTGGCACTTATTTGGGGAGGGGTCATGTAACGCCCCGGATACAACTTTCCATATCTGTAACTCCGACTCTTGCCTTTTCCGGAGATGCTATATTTTATTTCCTTCGTGGTTGGGTTTTTGTCTGTTGTTTTGCATTTTGTTTTTGTTATGCATTTCATCTCATCGCATCATCCGCATTGCATCGGCACTCCGTTGCCGTCATATTTTAAAACTTGCATCCGTCCCGGTCTCTTAGTTCTCTCCGTTGTCCGTTCTGAGCCCGACCACACTGACACGCGCCCGCGGCACCTCCGAAATATTATTTTATAAGTGGCATAAAAATGTTCTCGGAATGGGTTGCAACTTGTCGTGCGGTCTTATTATAGTGTAGACAGGCCGCCTGCCAAGTTTAAATCGCATTCGAGTTCGTTTGATAGCCCAACCGTTAAATATATAACCGCGATATAGTCGGTATATTAAATCGGACGTTTGGTCTCTGAAAGCAGTTGCGGGCTGCACCTCTCTTCTCTCCCTCAGCCAAAACCCTCTCGTCACAGCCCGTCTAAACCTCCTACACCCCCCCTCCGTTCGGACCGTCCGACGAGATCGAGCGGCTCAAACAACCTCAAACCCCAACCCTAACCCCTCTTTCTATAAATAGCACCCTCCTTCCAAATCTGGTCGCCCTAACCTCCCTCCTCCTCCATTTCGCGCCTCTCCAACCTGCTCCGCCACTTGGCGCCGCCGCCACCACTTCCCAGCCAACCAACGGCCGCCACATCGCCTCCTCCATCGCCACGGCCAATCGAGAGCCTCCACGCGGCCTCCTGCGTCGCCCGCGCTCTCCCCACGCTTCCCCAAGCCAGCCGGCCCCCAGCCCGCTGAAACCCGATCTGGGCCCGGCGCCCCTAACATCCCAGCGCCCGTTCCTCGCTCTCGATCTGGGATCGGCGGGGTCGAGCTCCTCTGCTCAACGCTCCCGCGCGCGCCAAGGCGCTCCGCCGTCGGTCCGCCGCCTCGAGCCCGCCACATCTCCGCTGCCGGCGAAGCCGGCTAAGTTGGCGCCGCTGCTCCTTTCTTCTCCTTCCGGTGCTCCCCATTCCTCTGAATCTCTCTCCCTCTTTTCTTGGTGGCAACAATAGCCACCGCCGATTGGGCTCCTTGACCGTGCCTCCCTCGCTCGTCTCGGCCAGATCCGTGGTCCAGGACCGGATCCGCCGTCCGCTCCATCCCTATCGCCCGCGGAGTTCCCTGCCTCGCCGGACCCTGCTGCCGCGTCGGCCCAGAAGCCGCCCGCATCTCTCCCTCTGTCGGCGTACCTGTGCCGCCTCGGCGGCCTCCTCTGCGTGAGGCCCATAAGCAGGCCGCCCAGCCAGCTCCCCTTGACCCAGCGCCTCCCGGGCCCAGCCGCGCCCTGCCCACCACCTCCACCGAGCGGGCCTTGGCCGGGGTGAGCAACCGCCCAGCCTCCCCAGTGCTCCTTTGGGCCTGCTAGTTTCAGCCCGTGTCATTTTTTTTTCCTGCGCTCGATTTTTGCATTTTCCATGAAATTACAGATTTGCGTGATAACCCCTCATGTTCATGCATCAATAAGTAATTAACCGTGCATCGGATTAAAACAAACTTAATATGTAAAATGCTTAGTTTTTCGTGCACTTTCATAATATGTCACTTTCATCCATGTTTGAAATGATTAAAATGATGTTTGTTTAAATTTGCTTAAATGCCATGTTAAAATGATTTATTTCATAACTATATAACCGTAACTCCGATTTTAACAAACTTTATATGTAAATGGGGTAGAATTTTGCCTAGTTTAACATGGTGCACTCATCTTGCATGTTTAACAACTCTAAAATTGTGTTTAGGGCAGAACAGTACCAAACCTTAAAATATGCACATGGGGATTTTCCTAATTGTTGTTTGTTCTTCCTACCTCATTTAAACTTGCCTAGTTAGGTAGTTTTGTTATGCTTCACCCCTTGCCATGTTTAACAACATTTAACATTGTTGTGTACCTAAACGAGAGCGAACTAAATACTTGAATGTGGTGTTCCGTCAATATGCAACTCGTTGCATATTGAGCTCCACTTAATTTGTAGTGTTGTTTGTTGCACTTTGCTTTGCCATGCCATGCCTCATTAAACCGGACATGCATCATACTTGGTTGTGCATCATGCCATGATTATGCGATGGTTGTTTACTATGTTGTTTGCTTCTTTCCGGGTTGCCTCTCTCGTTAGCTTCGGTTTCGTTCCGGAGTTGCGAGGATCCGTTCGACTTCGTCCGTTTGTCTTCTTCATGGACTCGTTCTTCTTCCTTGCGGGAATTCAGGCAAGATGACCGCTACCCTGGATCTCACTACTATCATTGCTATGCTAGTTGCCTCGTTCTTTCGCTATGCTGCGATACCTATTACCTGTTTGTCCAGCCATCCCAATTTGCCATGAACCTCTAACCTTTGACACCATTCCTATGCAAACCGTTGTTTGGCTATGTTACCGCTTTTGCTCAGCCCCTCTTATAGCGTTGCTAGTTGCAGGTGAAGTTGAAGATTTCTCCATGGTGGACAGGGTTATGTTGGGATATCACAATATCTTTTATATTATTAATGCATCTATATACTTGGTAAAGGGTGGAAGGCTCGGCCTTATGCAGTGTTTTGTTCCACTCTTGCCGCCCTAGTTTCCGTCATACCGGTGTTATGTTCTGGATTTTGCGTCCCTTACGCGGTCGGGTGATTTATGGGACCCCCTTGACGGTTCGCTTTGAATAAAACTTGTCCAAAGCAAGGCCCAACATTGCCTTTTACCATTTGCCTCACCACCACCTACTTTTCCTTGGGAGTAATTAACCCAAGGGTCATCTTTATTATAGCCCCGGGCGGTGCTTGTCTAAGCATTGGTCCAAACCAGAGCCACTTGCGGTGCCACCCCTAGGCAACTTGGGGTTTAAATCGGTTACCGTCGTAGTGTTCATCCGATCGTGGCACGAGGCGAGATCTGTGCTGCTACTATCGGGATGTCGGCACGCCGGGAGGCTTTGCTGGTCTTGTTTTACCATTGTCGAAATGTCTTGATGTACCGGATGCGAGTCGATCGGAGTGTCTCGGGTGAAGGTCTATTCCTTCGATGATTGCGAGAGCTTGTCATGGGCTAAGTTGGGACACCCTGCAGGGTTTAAACTTTCGAGAGCCGTGCCCGCGGTTATGTGGCGATGGGAATTTGTTAATGTCGGTTGTAGACAACTTGACACTTGATCCGAATTAAAGCGCATCAACAGAGTGTGTAGCCGTGATGGTCTCTTCTCGGAGTCCGGAAGTGAACACGGTTTACGTGTTATGTTTGGCGTAAGTAGGTGTTCGGATCACCTCTTGATCATTGCTAGCTTCACGACCCTTCCGCTTGTTCTCTTCTCGCTCTTATTTGCGTTGGTTAGCCACCATATTATGCTTAGTCGCTGCTGCAGCCTCACCACTTTACCCCTTCCTTTCCCATTAAGCTTTGCTAGTCTTGATACCCATGGTAATGGGATTCTTTGAGTCCTCGTGGCTCACGGATACTTCAAAACCAGTTTGCGGTGCCTATGTTACCGGCGGTGGCGCAACCAAGCTCAAGGAGGAGCTCGATGAAGACCTTGCCCTTTGTGTTGTTTCGTTCTAGTTGATCAGTAGTGGAGCCCAGTTGGGGTCGATCGGGGACCTTTTGTCGCATTTGGGGTTCTTCTTTTATTTTGGTTCCGTAGTCGGACCTTGATTGTATCTGGATGATGTAATGCTTTATTCATGTAATTGTGTGAAGTGGCGATTGTAAGCCAACTATGTATCTCTTTCCCTTATGTATTACTTGGGTTGTGTGAAGATTACCTCACTTGCGACATTGCTTTCAATGCGGTTATGCCTCTAAGTCGTGCTTCGACACGTGGGAGATATAGCCGCATCGAGGGCGTTACAAGTTGGTAATCAGAGCCATCCCCGACCTTAGGAGCCCCATTGCTTGATCGTTTTTAGTGGCCGAGTTGTGTCTAAAAAAAATGTTTTGAGTCATTTAGGATTATATATATCGGAGAGTTTAGGAATTCTTTTTACTCCCCGTCCCTTGACCTTCCGGTGAGGTATCCCGACGAGAGTTTTGACTCTTCTCTTCTTAAATTTCACTAAAAATTTTTTAGGATCACGCGGGTATCTTGGAATCGTTCGATGGTTTTATGATGACAACATTGTCTTGGTGCCTCCTGTCATTAGGGGTTGTGGCGGTGTCCCGGGAGTTGAGCTCCGAGGTGTTGTCGTCATAATTTTATCGTTGCAGATTCGGAATACCCGAGTTTAGTACGCCGACATCGAAAATCTCTTTTATGCGCTTGTTGGTGAGATAACCCCGCTAACCCAATCTTGAGGTGAGTGCGGGAGTATTGCCATGACTCGTATAACGGATGCTTTTGAAGGTTGAGATAGACGATTTCGAAGGTTTCTTGGTTATGTGTTGACGGATGGATACAATGGATGTAGGGATTGTTAGTTTGAGTGAGATATTATTGCTCCTGTATCCCCAACACCAGATTGCATAACCGAAAGTTTCGGGAGTTTCATAGGTGGGAATTCAAGTAGCTCTTAGGATATCTTTTCGACGGATGTATGATATGAAATTGGGGTTCGGCGTCTAGTGGTCCGCCTATTCACGGTTGGTTTTACAAATGGTCTCGTTGTGTCTTAAAGAGTCCTTGGCTATGCCGACTGGGGCGCTTCAGATGTCATGTGCCTTGCCTTGTACATGATGGTGCTTGTCTGATTGAGCCCGTGTAGGCCCCACCACGAAAACTTCGGACGAAATCTCTATCATATGTTTGTTCCGGCTTATTCTGCAAGCCAAATCCTTTGTTTTGTTTTATTTGTGGTATTCGAGTTGCTTCAATGTCAAAATCCATACCTTTCCTAAACGGTGTTCTCATATTGCTATGTGAATACTAATCCTTTTGATCAATCGAGTTTGTCATGTCAATTCCTTTTCAACCGGCGTGTTTCTCTTCAAGTGGATCCGATCACTTCAACATCAGCAAGACCATTTATCATTTCTTCTCAACGGTGTTTGTTTCATCCGTCTCCAAGTTGCCTTTGTTTTTCCCACCCTCCCACCCTTTTTCTTCAAACACAGATTTCTTAACCAAGTATCCTTTTATTTTTGTGAAGTCTCTTCATTCTTTTCAATCAATGTTCTTATCTGGTGATTTCCCATGAAGATGCTCAACAGCTTCAAGTTCATCATCCTTCATTGTTGTTTCTTCTCCGGTGGATCCTATTCAAGCTTTCGATATTCATCATATTCCTCTCCTCATTTCAATGCTTTCTCATGCCGATGCATCTCATTATCATTATACTTCTTGCTATTCATTTATTCTGGAGTGCTCAAGACATCTCGAAGATTCGTGTTGTCCATTCTGCATTCGTTCAAGCTCTTTCGAGATTGGTATCTCATTCAAGTCATTTAATTCAACCGGTGCAACATCTCTTTTAAATCTTTTCAACGGTGTTCTTTTGAGTGGGCCCTAACCCACAGGTCTTTTCCCAGGATCTTACCTGACTCTTCTATTTTCCCAGAGATTTCCTAAATTCTTCTCCAAGTTTGACGTAAGAATGAGTTATCATCAGTCAAATGCTTTTCTCCAAGATCAATTTCAAATTCTTTTCATCTTTGGTTTAACCTTTCCTCTTTTAATTCTCCCGGAGTATCTCAACAATTCTTGGTGGTGTTTCTCGTTGTCTTTCTCATCATTTGAAGACCGAAGAAGAGTTTCTCTTTAATCTTGCTCTATTCTCTTCAAGATTCATGGTTCTAGCTTGATGCCATCCTCTCATAATTGTTTTCGATTGTGAGAATTCTTTTCTTACCATCCAGAGTATTTCTTGAGCTGGTTCCATTTCTTTCCTCCGAAGGCCATCATGTCATAATTCTTCATTCTCAGCGTTCAGCTCTCGTTCTTGAATTCTTCCGGTGCGTCATTCTAATATCCTCTAATCAGTTCATGATCTCTTCGTTCTCATGTATCTAAATTCCCTCAAGTATCTTCATTCGTTTTCCAAATTCTTTCCGGCGAATTGTGCCTTTGCTACTTTCATTTTCAATTCTTACGGTGGTTCGTTCAAGATTTCACTTCTTTCGTTATCATTTAATTCATTTGTTGTTCCAATCTTACCGGTGGTTCGTTGAAGACCTTCTGAAGTTTTGATATATCTCTTTTAATCCTTTCTACGAGAATAAGTAGTACGCCAAATCCGTTGCTTCTCATCAATTTAAATTGGTGAAGGATACGCATAACATAATTCTTGTTCTTGTTTCATCCAAGTGATTAATTCTTTATTCCGGAGGCCCTTAAAAATTCTCGGTTTCATTTGCTTCATCTTCTCTTTTCCCGGAGTTCCAAGCTCTAATTATCACGGAGGTCCATCTAAATAATTGCAAGGCTTCACCTTGTGTTTTCAACTTCTCTTTCTTTCTATCACCCTTTTGTTTACCGGAGTTCTTCATGGAGGCTTTACATGGTGGTTCATCAAGGATTCTTTTCATTTTTCAATTGTTCTTCAAGATTTCTCTTGAAGTTAAGATCAGTCAAGCTATACTCTAAAATAAACCTTGTGCCCAACACATGTTTTGTTTTGAGGAGTACAAGCATTCTTCATCTTGCATCCGAAGTGCAATTCTTTCTATCTTATCTTTTGGAGCTGGTATTATGTCACTCTTGACAATTTTCATTCATGTTTCATGATTCATATTGTTGTCAAGAATGAGGTATTTTAAATCCATCAACTTCTTCATTGGAGTTATCTTGGGCTATATTTCACCTAAAGATTTCCCTAAGGAATATTGCTATTTGTGGTGTTTATCAATGATCCAAGTTTTCTCCTATCCTCTCGGCGAAAGCAGTTTTTTTTTCATCTCTTTGGTGCTATCAATCCAATCAATGGTTTCCATTTGTGGCCGGTTGTCACCTCATAGTCTCGAGATGTTTTCCATAAGCCCACAACAAGCTTGTGCTTCTCGTTGTTGATTTTCCAACAACTCCGTTCAATTCATGTTTGCAAGGATGCTTTCCAAGCTCATTTGTGGCAGAAGTTGGCATTTTCTGCTCCATTCTTTTATTCCAATGGTCTATCTTGTATTCTTTCGTTACGAAGGCATTGTGATGTTGTGCTCTTCACCCATCACCTCGTTTTGTGAGGATCGTGTTCTTTTCTTGCTTATCCATTTAACCGGAGTGTTGTATCATCTCTTCAATATCTTTTAATCTTATCAAGTTTTGCCTCTCTTTTCAACCGGATTGCTGTCTGAAATCCTTCTTACCCATTGTGCCATTCTTTCAATAGTTCTGGAGGCAGTGTGTTGTTGATTTCATCAAGTATCCTCCCATCTTCTCAAGTTCATGTTCAATTCCTTCCATTTACAGTCGGAGTGCTGCCCAAATTATTTCAATCTTTCTTCCTCTCTCATCTTGTTTTAACCGGGGTGGTTTCGAATTCCATCTTGTCCATTAAACTCTTGATTCATGTCTTTCAACCTTCAAGTTCTCGTAATACTCCTTGTTCCTCTTTTCTAACGGATTGTTTGCAATCTCGTTCATCTTTGTTGTACTCTTTCTTTTAAATTGCTCAACCTCTCAAGGTTCGTGGTTTCACTCGTTCGTCAAAGAAGCAACTTAGTTTTTACCTCTTCTCTTCCTCTTCCGTTTTTCCTCCGGTGCCATCCTAGATCTCGGGACGAGATCCTCTCGTAGTGGTGGAGTGTTGTAACGCCCCGGATACAACTTTCCATATCTGTAACTCCGACTCTTGCCTTTTCCGGAGATGCTATATTTTATTTCCTTCGTGGTTGGGTTTTTGTCTGTTGTTTTGCATTTTGTTTTTGTTATGCATTTCATCTCATCGCATCATCCGCATTGCATCGGCACTCCGTTGCCGTCATATTTTAAAACTTGCATCCGTCCCGGTCTCTTAGTTCTCTCCGTTGTCGTTCGAGCCGACCACACCGACACGCGCCCGCGGCACCTCCAAATATTATTTTATAAGTGGCATAAAATGTTCTCGGAATGGGTTGCAACTTGTCGTGCGGTCTTATTATAGTGTAGACAGGCCGCCTGCCAAGTTTAAATCGCATTCGGAGTTCGTTTGATAGCCCAACCGTTAAATATATAACCGCGATATAGTCGGTATATTAGTCGGACGTTTGGTCTCTGAAAGCGATTTGCGGGCTGCACCTCTCTTCTCTCCCTCAGCCCAAACCCTCTCGTCACAGCCCGTCTAAACCTCCTACACCCCCCCCCGTTCGGACCGTCCGTCGAGATCGAACGGCTCAAACAACCTCAAACCCCAACCCTAACCCTCTTTCTATAAATAGCACCCTCCTTCCAAATCTGGTCGCCTAACCTCCCTCCTCCTCCATTTCGCGCCTCTCCAACCTGCTCCGCCACTTGGCGCCGCCACCCACTTCCCAGCCAACCAACGGCCGCCACATCGCCTCCTCCATCGCCACGGCCAATCGAGGCCTCCACGCGGCCTCCTGCGTCGCCCGCGCCTCTCCCCACGCTCCCGCGCCCAGCCCGGCCCGTCCCCAGTTCGCTGAAACCCGATCTGGGCCCGAGGCGCCCCAACATCCCCGCGCCCCGTTCCTCGCTCTCGATCTGGGATCGACAGGGGTCGGGCTCCTCTGCTCCAACGCTCCCCGCGCCGCCGCGCGCCCCCGCCGTCGGTCCGCCGCCTCCAGGCCCCGCCACATCTCCGCGCTGCCGGCGAGCTTCGGCTAAGTTGAGCGCCGCTGCTCCTTTCTTCTCCTTCCCGGTGCTCCCCATTCCTCTGAATCTCTCTCTCCCTCTTTTCTTCAGGTGACAGCAACAGCCACCGCCGATTGGGCTCCTTGACCGTGCCTCCCTCGCTCGTCTCCGGCCAGATCCGTGGTCCAGGGACCGGATCCGCACGTCCGCTCCATCCCTATCGCCCCGCCGGAGTTCCCTGCCTCGCCGGACCCTGCTGCCGCGTCGACTGAAGCCGCCCGCATCTCTCCCTCTGTCAGCGTACCAGGCATCGCCTCGAGCGGCCTCCTCTGCGTGAGGCCCGCAAGCAGGCCGGCCCAGCAGCTCCCCTTCAGCCCAGCGCCTCCCCAGGCCCAGCGCGCCCCTGCCCAGCCACCTCCACCGAACGGGCCTTGGCCCAGGGTGAGCAGCCGCCCCAGCCTCCCCTGTGCTCCTTTGGGCCTGCTAGTTTCAGCCCGTGTCATTTTTTTTCCTGCGCTACGATTTTTGCATTTTCCAGTAAATTACAGATTTGCAGATAACCCCCTCATGTTCATGCATCAATAAGTAATTAACCGTGCATCGGATTAAAACAAACTTAATATGTAAAATGCTTAGTTTTTCGTGCACTTTCATAATATGTCACTTTCATCCATGTTTGAAATGATTAAAATGATGTTTGTTTAAATTTGCTTAAATGCCATGTTAAAATGATTTATTTCATAACTATATAACCGTAACTCCGATTTTAACAAACTTTATATGTAAATGGGGTAGAATTTTGCCTAGTTTAACATGGTGCACTCATCTTGCATGTTTAACAACTCTAAAATTGTGTTTAGGGCAGAACAGTACCAAACCTTAAAATATGCACATGGGGATTTTCCGGAATTGTTGTTTGTTCTTCCGGCCTCATTTAAACTTGCCTAGTTAGGTAGTTTTGTTATGCTTCACCCCTTGCCATGTTTAACAACATTTAACATTGTTGTGTACCTAAACGAGAGCGAACTAAATACTTGAATGTGGTGTTCATCAATATGCAACTCGTTGCATATTGAGCTCCACTAATTTGTAGTGTTGTTTGTTGCACTTTGCTTTGCCATGCCATGCCTCATTAAACCGGACATGCATCATACTTGGTTGTGCATCATGCCATGATTATGCGATGGTTGTTTACTATGTTGTTTGCTTCTTTCCGGTTGCCTCTCTCGTTAGCTTCGGTTTCGTTCGGAGTTGCGAGGATCCGTTCGACTTCGTCCGTTTGTCTTCTTCATGGACTCGTTCTTCTTCCTTGCGGAATTCGAGGCAAGATGACCGCTACCTCGATCTCACTACTATCATTGCTATGCTAGTTGCCTCGTTCTTCGCTATGCTGCGATACCTATTACTGTTTGTCCAGCCATCCCAATTTGCCATGAACCTCTAACCTTTGACACCATTCCTATGCAAACCGTTGTTTGGCTATGTTACCGCTTTTGCTCAGCCCCTCTTATAGCGTTGCTAGTTGCAGGTGAAGTTGAAGATTTCTCCATGGTGGACAGGGTTATGTTGGGATATCACAATATCTTTTATATTATTAATGCATCTATATACTTGGTAAAGGGTGGAAGGCTCGGCCTTATGCCGGGTGTTTTGTTCCACTCTTGCCGCCCTAGTTTCCGTCATACCGGTGTTATGTTCCCGGATTTTGCGTCCCTTACGCGGTCGGGTGATTTATGGGACCCCCTTGACAGTTCGCTTTGAATAAAACTTGTCCAGCAAGGCCCAACATTGCCTTTTACCATTTGCCTCACCACCACCTACTTTTCCCTTGGGAGTAATTAACCCAAGGGTCATCTTTATTATAGCCCCCCCGGGCCAGTGCTTGTCTAAGCATTGGTCCAAACCAGAGCCACTTGCGGTGCCACCCCTAGGCAACTTGGGGTTTCGTCGGTTGCCGTACGTAGTGTTCATCCGGTCGTGGCCTGAGACGAGATACGCGCGGCTACTATCAGGATGTCGGCACGCCGGGAGGCTTTGCTGGTCTTGTTTTACCATTGTCGAAATGTCTTGATGTACGGGATGCCGAGTCTGATCGGAGTGTCTCGGGTGAAGGTCTATTCCTTCGATGATCGCGAGAGCTTGTCATGGGCTAAGTTGGGACACCCTGCAGGGTTTAAACTTTCGAGAGCCGTGCCGCGGTTATGTGGCAGATGGGAATTTGTTAATGTCCGGTTGTAGACAACTTGACACTTGATCCGAATTAAAACGCATCAACCGAGTGTGTAGCCGTGATGGTCTCTTCTCGTGAGTCCGGAAGTGAACACGGTTTCGTGTTATGTTTGGCGTAAGTAGGTGTTCGGGATCACCTCTTGATCATTGCTAGCTTCACGACCCTTCCGCTTGTTCTCTTCTCGCTCTTATTTGCGTTGGTTAGCCACCATATTATGCTTAGTCGCTGCAGCCTCACCACTTTACCCTTCCTTTCCCATTAAGCTTTGCTAGTCTTGATACCCATGGTAATGGGATTCTTTGAGTCCTCATGGCTCACGGATACTTCAAAACCAGTTTGCGGTGCCTATGTTACGAAAGCGGTGGCGCAACCAAGCTCAAGGAGGAGCTCGATGAAGACCTTGCCCTTTGTGTTGTTTCGTTCTAGTTGATCGATAGTGGAGCCCGGTTGGGGTCGATCGGGGACCTTTGTCGCATTTGGGGTTCTTCTTTTATTTTGGTTCCGTAGTCGGACCTTGATTGTATCTGGATGATGTAATGCTTTATTCATGTAATTGTGTGAAGTGGCGATTGTAAGCCAACTATGTATCTCTTTCCCCTTATGTATTACTTGGGTTGTGTGAAGATTACCTCACTTGCGACATTGCTTTCAATGCGGTTATGCCTCTAAGTCGTGCTTCGACACGTGGGAGATATAGCCGCATCGAGGGCGTTACAGGTCAGTGATTTGGGTGGAAGGTGTCACGCTGGTGGTCGGGGCATGTGGGATGTGGAAGGAGGAGGAGGACGGGGGTCGGGTGTGGGTTACCTTCCTGGAACGACGAGGCCGAGCAGCGTGAAGGAGGGTCACTGGCTAGGAGGTGGCACTGCAAGCAAGGTGTGAAGGTTTCAACTTGGAAAGGAGGCGAAAACAGGGGGAATGTGGCTTTTGGTAAGGGGGGGGAGGGGAGGTAGATATTTCCTCTGAAGCTAAATTTTTTGATCGGTGCAGTGAAAAAACTGGCGTGCAAAGTGTCATCAGACACGGTCCCTTATTCAGCACTGTGTACGATATATGAACATCACAAACATTTCATATAGCTTACCCCATGTGTGATGAGTTTGAACATGCAAATTTTCATCTGAATTTCCCTGGTTACAGTGGTCATCCATGTCATTGCATAATTTGGGTACACAAAGGAGACTACAGCACACCCATACTTCTTAGTGGAGCAAGTTCAGCAATTAAATAGAGCTAGCTGACCTAAACATTACTCTAACATATTAAAGACTGGCGCTCTTAATTAAACAAAACAAAGAGTACTACTCCGACTGGTGCTCGTTGATCTCTGCTTCCTCCTCCATGTCCAGATTGCGCCCGATGATCTCCTGGGGAAGGGGCTCCATGGCATCCATCACAACATACTCGACAAGCATCTCGCCATCCGCATCTGCCATCTCTTTGGAAAAGGCCGCCACGAGCTAGGCGTGGGCAGTCGCGATCTGGGCTTGGACGGGCTCCGTCGTGGCAAGGTATGTTGCGGAGGAACAGACGGCTGCTCGAACGCTCTTGGAGATTGCCAACTCTGCGGCCATGGGTTGCCGGCTGTTATCGAAGATGCTTCGTTCGATTTGTGCAGTGACTGCCAAGAGCTGGGCGTGGGCGGCCTCCATCAGGGCTAAGGCCGCCGCTGTGGAACGGATAGCTGTTGTGCCACTCTCGTCAATTGCTATCCCTGAGGCGATGTTGTTGCCGCCACCTGAGAAACAATAGCAGACATTTGGGCTGCCTTGGCCGCCCGTTCGCAGATTGCGGCCACGCTCACGCAGCTTGTTAGCATGCGCATGGTAGTTGCGATCGCGCTCTCGCCGAAGTGGGTCACCGAAGTTGGTTATAATAAACTGTGTGCGATCTGCTTGATTTTTCGTCTTGATTTGAATTATATAATGGGGTCACATCGGCAAAGGAGGGTGTTTGAATTGCTAGAACTTTAATCTGCAGTGAACATGGAATTATAGGTGTGTCGTCAAAAAATTTGGAATTATTTAGGGTCCGTTTGGACATTATTAGACATTAACTTGGTTTTCTAGGCATTTCATGTGCACAATTCAAAATTAAACTACATGCACATGCTCCGGAGCACCAAAATGGGTTGTAAAATCATATATGTGTCCATGGGTTGATGCTTATGTCCCATGCAAGAAATGAGGATGAATTTCAAACACCACAACACCGTGGCTCTCCAGCAAACGTTGAGGTACTTGCTTTTGTAATTCTAGTAAATCCAAAACTCGTCTGAAATTCATGAACCTTGGCATGCTATCATGGAATGGCATCAACATGCTGGGGTAAAAAACATTGTCCTATTTGGGGTAGGTTATGGTATATGCTTCTCACAAACCAGAGCTTCTCACGAGAAGCCTCATGGTTCCGGTAGGGAAACACATCACCTTTGTGGACAAAACGATATTCATTGCCTCTTCTTGCTTTCATTTTTTTCTGATGTCAACATAGAACAACAGGAGTGTCGTGTTAAATTTTGAAATTTTTTAGGGTTCGTTTGGACATTTTTATACGTTAACTGAGTTTTCTAGGCATTTATGTGCATACTTCAAATTTGAACTACATGCACATGCTCTAGTGCATAAAAATGGGTTAAAAAAATCAAATGTGTGTCCTTGGTTGCATGCTTAGGTCACATGCAAGAAATGAAAATGAATGTCAAACACGTTGACACTGTCGCTCAGCCGCTAACATTGAGATACATGGTTTGAAAATTCTAGTAAATCAAAAACTCATCTGAAATTCATGAAAATTTATTATCAAACGACATCAACATGTCGTGGTAAAAATATTGTCCCATTTGGGGCAGGTTTGGGTATAAGCTTCTCACAAACCAGAGGTTCTCACAACAAGCCTGATGGTTTTGGTAGGGAACGTGCCACCTTTGTGGACGAATTGATATCCGTTGCCTCTTCTTGCTTTCAAATTTTTTCTAGTGTCAACATAGAGCAACAGGAGTGTTGTGTCAATTTTTTGGATTTTTTGTGGCTCACTGGGACATTTTTATACATTAACTGCATTTTATATGCATTTATGTGCATAATTCAAAATTGAACTACATGCACATGCTCCAGTGCATATAAATGGGTTCAAATTTCAAATGTGTGTCCTTGGTTGCATGCTTAGTTACCATGCAAGAAATGAGAATGAATGTCAAACACCTTGCCACCGTCGCTCGGCCGCTAACATTGAGATACATGGTTTCTAAATTCTAATAAATTGAAAACGCGTCTGAAATTTATGAAACTTGACATGCTATCATGGAACGGTATCAACATGTCGTGATTAAAATATTGTCCTATTTGGGGCAGGTTGTGGTATAAGCTTCTCACAACAAGCCTCATGGTTATGGTAGGGAATGTTACACCTTTTGGACGAAACGATGTCCGTTGCCTCTTCTTGATTTCAATTTTTTCTAGTGTTAACATAGAACAACAGGAGTGTTGTGTTAAATTTTGTAATTTTCGGGGTTCATTTGGACATTTTTATACATTAACTGAGTTTTCTATGCATTTATGTGCATAATTCAAATTTGAACTACATGCACATGCTCCAGTGCATATAAATTGGTTTAAAAATCAAATTTGTGTCCTTGGTTGCATGCTTAGGTCCCAGGCAAGAAATGGGAATGAATGTCAAACACCTTGCCACCGTCGCTCATCCGCAAACATTGAGATACATGGTCTTTAAATTCTAGTAAATCCAAAACTCGTCTGAAATTCATGAAACTTGGCATGCTACCATGGAATGACATCAACATGGTATGGTAAAAAATTGTTCCATTTGGGGCAGGTTTGGGTATAAACTTCTCATATACCAGAGCTTGTGACGACAAGCCTCATGGTTCCGGTAGGGAATGTGCCTCCTTGGTGGATGAAACGATATTTGTTGCCTCTTCCTACTTTCAATTTTTTTTTGTAGTGGCAACATAGAGCCACAGGGGTGTCGTGTTAAAATTTGCAATTTTAGGGTTCGTTTGGACATTTTTATACATTAACTGAGTTTTCTAGGCATTTTATGTGCATAATTCAAATTTGAACTACATGCACATGCTCCAGTGCAGAAAAATGGGTTGGCATATCAAATGTGTGTCACATTTGGGATTTGAACATCAAACACCGTTTTCATACATATATTTGGTCCACATGCAAGTGTGTTCGTGTTCTGACCCTCTCTCGTGTCATATTTTGCCAAATTTAAGAACATTAGACAAGTCGGATGACGCAACAAACACGGTTCACTCACACTAATCATGTGCCACGCTGGTGCCCATGTCACGCACATCCGTACAGTACATTGGGCTCCACGAGACTTCCCCTCTAAAAATATCTACCCGCGTGTAGGTTTTTTCTGTTTGATAACTGATACATCTCCAACGTATCTATAATTTTTTATTGTTCCATGTTGTTATATTTATCATTCTTGGATGTTTTACAATCATTTTATAGTCATTTTATATCATTTTTTGGTACTAACCTATTGACATAGTGCCCAGTGGTAGTGGCTATTTTCTGCTTGTTTTTTACATCGCAGGAAATCAATACCAAACGGAGTCCAAATGCAGGAAACTTTTTGTGGATATTTTCTGGACCAAAAGACATCCAGTGGGCCAAAGAAGTACCAGAGGGCCATCCCGTGGTGAGCACAAGACACCAGGGTGCGCCCTGGTGGGTTGTGCCCACCACGGTGGTCTCCCTCACCGCCTCTTTGCTCTATAAATACCCCAATATTCCAGAAACCCTAGTGGAGTCGACGAAAATCAATTCCAACCGCCGCAAGTTCCAGAAACACCAGATCCAGTCTAGATACCATCGCAGATGGGTTCATCATGTCCATTGGTGCCTCTCCGATGATGCGTGGGTAGTTCTTTGTAGACCTACGGGTTCGTAGTTAGTAGCTATATGGATTCCCCCTCTCTCTCTTGATTCTCAATACAATGGTCTCTTGGAGATCCATATGATGTAAGTCTTTTTGCGGTGTGTTTGTTGGGATCCGATGAACTTTGAGTTTATGATCAGACCTATGTTTTTATCCATGAAAGTTATTTGAGTCTTCTTTGATCTCTTATATGCATGATTTCTTATAGCCTCATATTTCTTCTCCGATATTTGGGTTTTGTTTGGCCAACTTGATCTATTTATCTTGCAATGGGAAGAGGTGCTTTGTGATGGGTTTGATCTTACGGTGCTTGATCCCAGTGACAGAAGGGGAAATGACATGTATGTATCGTTGGTATTAAGGATAACAAGATGGGGTCTATTTCTACATAAATAGATCTTGTCTACATCATGTCATCATTCTTATTGCATTACTCCATTTTTCCATGAACTTAATACACTAGATGCATGCTGGATAGCGGTCAATGTGTGGAGTAATACTAGTAGATGCAGGCAGGAGTCGGTCACTAATCTTGGACGTGATGCCTATATAATGATCACTGCCTGGATATCTTCATGATTATTGGAAGTTCTATCAATTGCCCAACAGTAATTGTTTTCCCACCATTTGCTATTTTTCTCGAGAGAAGCCACTAGTGAAACCTACGACCCCCGGGTCTCTTCTCATCATATTTGCCTTTGCGATCTATTTTCCTTTGCTTTTATTTTCATATCTATTAAACCAAAAATACAAAAATACCTTGCTGCACTTTATTTATTGTGCGATCTATCTATCCTATCTATCACAACTTTATCACGTCTTCTCGCCAATTTGAGGCACCGTTACCCGAAAGGGATTGACAACCCCTTTAACACGTCGGGTTGCGAGTATTTGTTATTTGTGTGCAGGAGCTGTTGACGTTGTGTTGGTTGGTTCTCCTACTGGTTCGATAACCTTGGTCTCATCACTGAGGGAAATACCTACCATCGCTGTGCTGCATCATCCCTTCCTCTTTGGGGAAATACCAACGTAGTTCAAGCAGGCATCAAAAGGAATTTCTGGCGCCGTTGCCGGGGAGGATCTTCAACATAAACCAGGTTCCATATCACAAATCTCATCTCCTCGCAATTTACATTATTTGCCATTTGCCTCTCGTTTTCCTCTCCCCCACTTCACAAAAATTTGCCATTTTATTCGCCCTTTTTTTCGTTCGCCGTCTTCTCGTCAGATCTGCTTTTGTGTGCAATCTTGTTTGCATAGTCATGATGCCTCAAAGAAAATATTATGATGTTCCTTACCCAAATATTTTGCTTGAAATTGATAAAAGTACTAAGGAATATATGACTGCACAATTTGAGCATAATAAATATTTTACTGAAGAACTTAAGGAACACTCCATTGTGCCAGAGGCTATAACAATACAACTTGATGATATTAGTAGAGAAGTTTGCAATCTCCAATCTAAGTATGCTTTTGTTGAAAGTTTGTTGGGAAAAATATCCGATGGACAAGTTACTTTAGTGAATCAAATGGCTGCCAAACCAATCTCGTTAGAAGATAAAAGTGATGAAGATCTTAAAATGATTGGTGTTTCTTCTATTGATTCTTTGTTTAGTAAAATTAAGATTGATGAAAAAGGGATTGGAGACGAGTCAACTTTAGCTAGAAGGCGTCCCTATGATTTAGAGGGTGAAAATCTTGTTGAAAAAATTGATAAAAGTGGGTTTGAAGAGGTCAAGACTTTAACCAGTGATGTGCCCACTATTTTGGATTACAAAGACTTTAATTATGATAGTTTCTCTTTGGTTGATTGTATTTCTTTGTTGCAGTCCATGATAAATTCACCCCATGCTTATGAAGAAAATAAAGCTTTTACTAAACATATTGTTGATGCTATGATGAAAGCTTTTGAAGAAAAAGTTGGAATTAGAAGTTTCAATTCCTAGAAAATTACATGATGAATGGGAACCTACCATCAAAGTCAAGATTAAAAATTATGAGTGTTTTGCTTTATGTGACTTGGGTGCTAGTGTTTCTACGATTCTGAAGTCTTTATGTGATGTGCTTGGTCTTACCGATATTGAGGAATGCTCTTTAAATTTGCACTTGGCAGATTCTACTATTAAAAAGCCTATGTGAAGAATTAATGATGTTCTTATTCTTGCAAGTAGGAATTATGTGCCCATAGATTTTATTGTTGTTGATATTGATTGCAATCCATCTTGTCCAATTATACTTGGTAGACTATTGTTACGTACTATTGGTGCCGTGATTGATATGAAAGAAGGCAATATTAAATTTCAATTTCCACTAAGGAAGGGTATGGAACACTTCCCTAGAACAAGAATTAGGCCACCATATGAATCAATCATGAGGGCATCATATGGATCTAGAACTAAAGATGACAACACTTAGATCCTACGCGTTATGCCTAGCTAGGGGCCTAAAACAATATCGCTCGTTGGGAGGCAACCCAACTTGTATCTTTTTGCTTTTTGGTTTTCTTGCTGTTTTCAATAAAATACACAATTATGTTTGGTTAGATGTGTTTTTGTGGTTTAAATTAGTGTTTGTGCCAAGCAAGGCCTTTGGGATGATTTGGGTGAGAGTTGATTTGATCTTGCTGAAAAATAGAAACTTTTGCGCTCATGAAAATATTTTTCATTTTTATGAGAAGAGTGCTTTTGAGTTGATTCTTTTTGAAGAAGATTAATAAAAAAAATATTCACATCTTCCTAAGTTTTCAGAATTTTTGGAGTTACAGAAGTATTCGAAGTAGTTAGATTGCTACAGACTGTTCTGTTTTTGACAGATTCTGTTTTCTTTGCGTTGTGTGCTTGTTTTGATGATTCTATGGTTTTCTTTGAAGAGTTTTTGCCATAGAAAAGTTGAATACAGTAGATATAATGCAAAAATAAAATATTAATGGGTTTGCAATAGTACTTATAGTAGTGGTTTGCTTTCTTATACTAACGGATCTCACGAAGGTTTTGTTGAGTTTTGTGTGATTGAAGTTTTCAAGTTTTGGGTGATCTTACGATGGATGAAGGAATAAGTATTAGCAAAAGGCTAAGCTTGGGGATGCCCGAGGCACCCCAAGATAATATTCAAGAAGTAGCAAGAAACTAAGTTTGGGACGCCCCTGAGTGGCATCCCCTCTTTTTTCTAACAACCATCAGTATTTTACTTGGAACTATATTTTTATTCGTCACATATTATGAGTTTTGCTTGGAGCGTCTTGTATGATATGAGTCTTCTCTTGTATTGCTTTGTGTTTTAAGTCTTGTATCCTTGCTGGACACACCTTTTTGAGAGAGCCAAAAATTATGCTATGCTTGCTGATGATCCACAAGTATATGGGGTCAATTGTAGCCTTTTCTATAAGTAAGAATGTCGAACCCAATGAGGAGCAGAAGGAAATGACAAGTGGTTTTCAGCAAGGTAATGTCTGCAAGTGCTAAAATTGTAAGTAGCGAAGTAGTTTCATAGCAAGTTAATTTGTAGCAAGTAACGCTAGTAGTAACAAAAGTGCAGCAAGGTAGCCCAATCCTTTTGAGGCAAAGGACAGGCCAAAACGGTCTCTTATGATAAGCAAACTGTTCTTGAGTGTACACGGGAATTTCATCTAGTCACTTTCATCATGTTGGCTTAATTCGTGTTTGCTACTTTGATATGTGGGTGGACCGGTGCTTAGGTGCTATACTTGAACAAACCTCCTACTTATGATTAACCCTCTCGCAAGCATCCACAACTACGAGAAAAGTATTAAGAATAATGTCAGGACCCCGACTCAATGCCACATCGATCTAGCATGTAACACCTCATATCACTTTGCGGCCTCACGCACGGTATTCCCACGGGTGTCGCCTTACCTTTACCCGGGACCGTTTGCGCCTTTTGGCACACGTATATGATAGTGTCGCTAGCATCCATATGATAAGGAGCCCGGGCTGACATGGCTAGTCGTAAATCCAAAGTGGCACAAACTTACAGGGACAGGCATCCATGACCCAACATCGAACGTGTCGGTCATCAGCGTGGATCGGTGCTGTAGCACTAGGCTAGCAGGACTCGGTGAACCGGCTATAGCGGGCTAACAGACTCCGGTATTCATCGCGTGACATTTCCCGAAGGATGTATACAGAACGAAGAAGGACACATGCCGGCCAGCCTAAGTGTTCCGGCGCAAGCAAGCTACCATGACTCAAAGGAAGCACTAGGAGACATTTACCGGTAAGAGAGGCTACTAAGGATAAACAACTAGATAGTCAGATCCCACACATACCAAGCATTTCAATAACATACACACAATATGCTCGATATGTGCAAATACAACATGGCATCACAACATGACTCTACAACTCAAGTATTTTATTCAATAGGCTCCGAGGAGCGAGAAATTACAAACATGGGTCTCATGACCCAACATTCAGAGCATACAAGTCAAAGCACATGCGGAAGCTTAACATGTCTGAGTACAGACATCTACAAAAGAAAAAGGCTGAGAGGCCTGACTATCTACCAGATCCTGCCGAGGGCACAAGATCGTAGCTGAGGTAACAAGCTAAACGTCGAAGTCCACGCGGAACTACTAGTGAGACGGAAGTCTCTGCAAAAACGTAAAATAGGCAAACATGAGTACAAATGTACCCAGCAAGACTTACATTAGAACTATCTACATATGCATCATTATCAACAAAGGGATGGTGGGGTTTAACTGCAGCAAGCCAACTTTGACTCAGTGGCTATCCTGAACTACGACTGCAATGTAACTCTTTGAGGTGGCTGTAACGCCCCAGACACACCCGCCGGTGGTCGTTACTCCTGGCGGGATCTAGACTGGCCCCACAGATCAATACTAGTCTTTTCTGCGCACTTTGTCCTCACTCATGCGCACCGGAGCAACTTCGGTCGGTCACCCATCTGAGACTACTCCAAGCTGAGCACGCTTAACTTTGGAGTTACGTCCAATGGGCTCCGGAAAAGAAGGAATTCCTTATTGATATGAGTAGTCTATCATCCCTAATAAGCCGGATATCACATACACCCACACTCGGAGGAACCGACGCCCTCGTCGGGCCACAGAACGTTCCTCTTGGCACAACCGTCTGGCATCCAGTCCGGTACATGTGCCATGCCGTGTGCCATGACGGGTCACAAACGCCATGAGCAACATGACCAGCGCACCTGTCCGCAACCATCCGTGTAACCGCGAGGGTCGGCTCGATACCAACTTGTAACGCCCGGACACACCCGCCGGTGGTCGTTACTCTGGCGGGATCTAGATCGGCCCCACAGATCAATACTAGTCTTTTCTGCGCACTTTGTCCTCACTCATGCGCACCGGAGCAACTTCTTTGCCGGTCACCCATCCCGAGACTACTCCAAGCTGAGCACGCTTAACTTTGGAGTTACGTCGAATGGGCTCCCGAAAAGAAGGAATTCCTTATTGATATGAGTAGTCTATCATCCCTAATAAGCCAGGATATCACAGTGGCGCACACGAGTTCACCATATCAATACCCCACTATGGATCCGCTCCCGTCTCCCTACGAGAACGCCATCCATAGCACTCACACTTATCTTGCGCATTTTAGAGTATCCACTTTCACTTGTCTATGAACTGTACAGGCAACCCAGAAGTCCTTTTCCGCGGACACGGCTATTTGAATAGATCATATTAACCCTGCAGGGGTGTACTTCTTCACACACGCTCTCGCCACTTACCGCCATGTACACGTCATGTATCTCGGCAACCTTCAAGCGGAAGCCTGGCGAGGGAGTCGGCCACGACCTGACTAACCACACAAGTCTCTAGTCCAGGTTTATCGCCTATTCGAGTTCCATCCGCAAGGAGATCCGGCCGGGGTGTCGCTCACGGCCCCAAACGATGTTTGCAAGGTTCCCAAGCCTACCTCGACGGGTGGATCTACACTTGGTACACCGTGCCATGGTGCCTAGTTTGTCCCAAGCCCACCTGTATCGGGTGCCACTTGGTAGACTACTAACACTACCTACAAACACTAGAAACTAGTTGCAACTCCTGGACAAAGACCATGTTGATTAATAAGTCGAGAGGGGTCGAGTTACCGGAACCCAATGTGTGGTGGTAACTGTTCATGGATCACAAACACAGAACTCAGTTCCTGAGGACGGCTGCAATGAGACAACCCACCATGTACTCCTACATGGCCTCTCACAGCTACCTTTACCAAATCATGTTCACACACTTAGCTCTCAACAATAGGACATGTTCACCACACCTCCAATTCATCCCTGATGAATTAGACCTGACACAACTCTAAGCAATAGCAGACATGACAAACAAGCATGAATGAGTAGGCACATCAGGGCTCAAACAACTCCTACTCATGCTAGTGGGTTTCATCTATTTACTGTGGCAATGATAGGTCATGCAGAGGAAAAGGGGTTCAACTACCACAGCAAGTAACAAATGAATCGTTGTTGTCCTAATGCAGTAAAAGAGGGCAGGAGCGAAAGAGTGGGATTGTATCGGAATGAACAAGGGGGTTTTGCTTGCCTGGCACTTCTGAAGATAATATAGTTCTTCATTGGTGTCATCGAACTCATCGTCGGAACCACGTCTATCGAGAGGGGACAAACACCGGCAAACAAGGAAGAACACAATCAATGCAATGCACAATATGATGCATGATCATGACATGGCAATATGCTGTGATTTGAGCTAATGCATCTAGCAACAGATTAAATGAAGTTGGTTTGAATACAAGATTCAAATTCAACTCCATATGTGATTATTCAAATGCCATTTAATTGATTTGACCTAAACACTGAACAAAAGTTGTTCTAACATGCATGAAAATGGTACAGATGGATAGATTGGATTTTTCTGATCATTTTTCATATATAATTTATTTCATTTGGAGTTACGGTTGAATTTCTATCATTTTTAGAAGTTTGTGGTATTTCCTGGAATTTCTTGTATAAAAATAAATCCAGAAAATACTTATGGCGTCAGCATTGCGTCACTATGACGTCAGCAGTCAACGAGGCCGGTCCAGGTCAAACCTGGCCGGTGGGTCCCGCATGTCAGTGTAACACGGCAGGAGCAGAGGCTGACCAGTGGGGCCAGGTCAAAGCTGACTGGGCCGGTCAAACCTGACAGCCTGGGCCCTCTGGAGTTAATCAAATCCTAGTCAGAAACTAATCCAGGTTAATTAAGGGCTATGGGGCCCGTCTGTAAGTGAGCTAGGGGGTTAGTTAGTGGCGGTATTAGCGGGTGATTAGCCACTAATGACTTGCCACGTCAGCTTCGCCGGAGTATAACTGTCGGTGACGTCAACCGACGACGGAGGCACGCCGGGACGGCTGCTCCGGCGCCCATTCGACGCGTGGAGGGGTTCTACAGGGAGCTCAAGCTCGTGCGCATCCAATGGAGCAAGCCAGAGGAGCCGGTGTTAGCTGTGGTGTCGGCAGCGGCGAGGGAGGCGGCGGCCGGAGTTCGGCCAACGATGGGTTAGGCGATGCAGGGCGCTAGGGGAGGCGTTGGTGCGCGCTATGTGCTCCTGGTGAGGTGTGGAGCACGGTGGTGTGCCCGTCTTCAAGCCACAGTGGCTCTGGCCACGACGGTGACGAGGCACGGCGGCGGCGAGCTTCGGCCATGGTGGAAGACGGAGCTAGGGGACGGGAACGGAGGGGGCGAGCAAAGAGGAAGCAGCAGGAGCTCACAGGGAGAACGATGAGGTGGTCAGCGAGCTTCGGGGCGTCTTCGGTGCTGCGAATCGAGCGGTGGCGATTGCCGGCCATGGCGATGAAGATGGCGGTGATGGCGTGGCTTCAAGGCACCCGGCGTCGCGTGCGTCGTGGTGGAGCTTCCCGGATCCAAGGTGGAGCTCATGGCCTAACTGGCTGGGCGTGGGGATGCTGGTGGCTCCGGTGGTGGCGAGCGGCGTCGGTGGTTGCGCTCTGGCGCGAGAGGGAGAGAAAGCAGAGTAGCGGAGAGGCACGGGAGAGAGTGAGAGGGGGCCAGGGGCTGCGTGGCGTCGCCTGGTGCATCGAGGAGGAGCCAGGTAGGCTGGGAGGGCGGAGGTGGAGGCCTCGGGCGCGCTGGCGTCGACACGCCTCTGCCTACTGGCAGAGGTTGAAGACGACCGCTTCACCCTGGTGGGCTGGGCCTCAGCTACAGTGCTGGGCCAGCTGGGCTGCCAGGTGAGCGCCAGGTAAGTTCTCTCTCTGTGGTTTCTCTATTTTAATTTCTGTTTTCTATTATTCTGTAATCTTTAGGGCTTTTCTAAAAATACCTAGACCCTTTCAAAAATCACTAAACTGCACATGCCCACTGTATAGAATATATTCAACATGGAACATTTCAGTTTAGGAGTATTTGGACATTTAAAATATTTTATAGAATTTAAATGTCCAAATTCAAATACTTATGATTTAATTCAGTGACCTTAGGATGACCTAGAAAATTGTGCACCATTTTTGTCAGAGGTTTAAGACCAAGGCAAAGATGATGAACATTTTAGAAGGGCATTTCAGGTTCATTGAAAATGATTTTATGTTGAACCTATTTGATTTGATCTGGTGCTAGGGTTTGATCAGTCCCCATTTCAAGTTCAATTGAAAAGTTAAACATGATGCACACATGAAGGGCTAGCCTACTGCATACCAGGACCAGGGATGTGACAAATAAATTCTAACCATAGCATTAAACTTTTGGATACAATCCGTCCTTTACGGAATAGCGCATAAACTAAGGTTTAAGCTTGTGTCACTCTCACAACCCATCATCTAATAACTACTCCACAATGCATTCCCTTAGGCCCAAGTATGGTGAAGTGTCATGTAGTCGATGTTCACATGAAACCACTAAGGGAATCACAACATACATTTAGAATCATTATAACTGTGCAACTTTCCAGCCCTCCCAGGCCATCAGCGTTGCTGACGTTTGATCATCACTTTTGAGTATTTTTTGGCCGTCCGATTAGCTCCTATTGCACGTAAGCTCGCTTCTTTCGCTTCTAATGATCGCTGACCATGATGGGCCGCTGCTCTAGTCACAATTTTGGGCCTTGGGCAACCCATTTGCTTCACTGTTACTCCTCCGTGGAGCGCTACTCCCTCCGTCTAGGTGTGTAAGTCATCTTACGAAAATCAAATAATCCCAAAATACTTAGGCGCGGTGCATTAACTTCTACCTCGTTTCTTGTTTCTTAACATATCAACCAATAGGAGATGAGGGGTGTGCATGCTTTTAATGACTTGAGACTACCAAACACGACATGCAGTGGTTAGTTCATTGCATGCAATGCTATTAATTAGCAAATAAACATTAATATCTCTCATTTTCCCTCCTCCTTGGTCATGGTGCACAAGCTAAGATGACTTACTCACCTAGACAGAGGGAGTACTTCATGCGGCTCGGTCCACAACACGATTGCCTCAAAAAATGGAAAGAAAAATGACCCAACGCTATGCGGTTCGAGCCTACCGGACTGCAGGCCGATGCAGGTAGTAGAGAGGAAGCGTCATTCGGCTGTTCGGTGAACTATCGGAGTCCAAGGCGACAATCAATCATCGATTCTAGGAGCATTCATTGTGGATGATGTGCGCCACTTGCCGGCGGCGATTAATAGAGGTGTTCTTTCTTTTCCCCGACCTCTGTATATATGATCTGTCTCCAGAACCTACCCTCTAGCCTTGAGCCCCTCCAATTCGCCTGCGCTCCTCCCATCTGTTCGCTCTCCTGGGTCCTGTTCCCTGGAGATGGATTTGATACCCTATGTGCCACTCCTCCTCACCATCAGCCAAAATCTAAGATTCCATCTTTGATCCTCCACGCCTCGCCCATTGTGAGCTTTGATTTTGGTGTCCCTTTATCAGAATTTGATTTGGTTCATAGATCTCCTTTCTTAGTTTCTGCACTTGTCACCTTGATTTCCTTCCTTTTGTTTTTTGAGATAAAAGGCAGTTGTACCGCCATTGCATTCTAGGAGAGGAACAAGCAAGTTTCAGTTACACATGTAGAGATTAAGGTTCCCTAGGGCCACAAAATTAACCAAACAAAAATTCTAATCCGGTTCAGGTTCAGGCTAGTTTTCACCAAAGGCGCTCTAGGTGATGCGGGTGCTGGCAATAGCCACCTCCTGCTTGATCCAGAAGAACACTTGGTAAGCATTGCTGATTGAGTTGTCGAAGGCCCTTCGATTGCGCTCCTTCCATATGTTCATGAATTAACCCTAAATTGATTGGTCAGGACTTAGGAGCAGGCCAACAGCCAAGAAGATATGGTGTTGCTAAATCATCTAATTAGGTCAGTGTGTTTCCCTCGGTTGTTCTTATCATTGTTCTCTTTTGCAATTCTTCATCTCCTAATTCTATAGCGTAGTTGTGATATATTGACATGCACGTGTTGCCTCTAGAGCTCTGGAATCCGATGGTTAAATTGATTGCTTGAATGGTCAGCCCCATTGCCAATGACTTTTAATCTTACTTACTAAACTATGAAATTATAATATGGTAGGAAACAAAGCTCAATATTAATTTTGAACAAACCTAAATACTTTCATAGTCATGTAGTTAATTAGTATAACCATGGAACCATCTGGTTTGCTCATAAATATATTGGCTATTTTTGGCTTCTGAAACATCGGTTAGTCCTGTGCTCATACATCAATGCACTTACATTTCAGGGTTTCATTTTGCATACATTCCATCATGTTTCGGATGATGTCTTTAGTGCATCAACTTGCTCATGAGACATCTTCCTATATTTATCTGAAACATGTAAGTTACATAGAAGATGTCTTCACTCTTTCGGCAATCCATCTTGATCAGGACCATGTCTATCTCGCTCTGTATTGGCGTTTATTTTAGATTTGAGTTTAGTGGCCATATTGGTCCAGAATCCTTAGTTGATTCATCCACACATTTAATATTATTTATGAGGTAGGAAATTTTGACGCAGGTGAGCAGGTTTATTTACTACTTATATGTGTAAGCAGTTTTCTGTCATTCTAGTAAGTACTTACATTACCTTTCAAGAGGGAAAAAAGGATATCTATCTTCACGGACTGTCCATGGTCCGAGTGTTGGTATCGAAATGCCCTACGAAGAAATGAACAAAACCTTATGCAACTTCTCTTGGAGATGTAGCTTTCTTTTATCACGTTTTATTGCAAATGATTTTTGACAGCACTATGCGCTAGATGACCATGATTATGATTTTTGAGCACTTCCTGTATACTGGTATGCTGAAGGTTATACTCATGGCAGCCGCATGATGTTCTTTTTTTCTGGCCCAAATATGTGATGATTGGTTGTCATATTTACCATCAGTGATGAATGCAGCGGTGTATTCTTATTTCCATTGAGTTGTTGTCTGAGTTGTAACCGAGCTAATAGAGGATGTCCATGGAATTCGTTGGTTGTTGTGCCCATAGGACTTCCATTCAGATTGTGGAGTTGAAAGTAGAGCAGAAACTATCAACTTCATACTTTGGCCCCTCTTGGTTTAGTGAGTTTTTTATTATTGCAGAAAAAAGATGTTTTAGACCTCAATAGTAAAGGATATTGTTTTACACTGTTTTTGCTAGAAACGTGTAATCCTTTCAGTGTGC